>LR994595.1:5523012-6723012 GCA_905187575.2 Celastrina argiolus
GACGAGACGGACGCCCAAAAGATGTGCGCGATAATTCTGGACCGCTACAGGCCCAGCGAGGCGCCCTTGAATCGTCCGCCGCACTGATAGCGCAGTAGTTCAGTCAGAGCTTGACTTGAATTGTAAAGAAATGGCGTGATCTTTGAATTGTGCTCGATTTCTCGCAGAAACCGAGGTATTATATTCCCAAGGTCAACGATGTAAGAACATGGGTTGCCATCCGAGGTGCGTCGAGACGTATGATCAACATACAATGCTGACTAAATATTGGATATTAGTGAAGAAAATAGTTATTGAAATTAATAATGGTTGTTTTGTTTTCTATCAGACACGGTGATATTTGGAAGGCATTCAATACACTGTAAAAGATTAGCAACACAATAATTTTTTATAGAAATACAATAGTTGGGGTCTTGAATTAGAATGTCAAACATGCTGAATAGATCCAGTTATTTTTATAGACCTTAATGTATCACTAAAGGAATTATACATTGTTAGGTAATTGTTTAAACAAATATCTCAATAAATACTATAGACTACTTAATTTTTAGTTCCTCGAGTTTTAAATATCGGGCTGGCGGTACATATATTCAAACATATTTCAATGTCCCCTTCTAAGAAGTGAGTCATTGATTATTTTGTTATTATAATTACTTATATTTAAGGATGTACAAAATGTAATCATATTATTAAGGCAAATTTTTTGACATTCTGTTGTTTTGTAAACATTCAGTTAAAATTTAGGAGACATTTTAACTTACTACAAACTGTTTGTGGCCCAGTGAAGACCTAAACTTATAATAGACATAACTTTTGAAAGTAATATAAAATTTAGCTTAGTGTTGCTATTAGAATCTCTTTCACATAATATTTATAATACATCAAAGGAAATGATTTTCCAACATCCATTAGTTGATGACAATTTGTTCACACATTGCCAATTTTGGGGACCATAGAAATGACATTGTCAAATTGCAATAAATAATAGTAAATATTTTGTGCTATGTTAAATCTATTATTATTTGACATAGATTAATACACCTAGAAGACGAGTCTACGTGAGAAATCACATCAAAATTAGACATTTTATCCTAGATTGAATGGCCCGTCAATCGGAGAATGTAAATTTTATAAAAATTGTTTACGCCTTCAAGGGTGACGTTGCTTCAAAATCTGTGATGCTGTTAAGAAGACTACATCTAGGGCCGTGTCCGGTGGCTTGTTTCTTGACGTATGCGCTTGTAAAGCACCAATCAAAAACCCTTACTTTCTATTACCTATCAATCTATTTAAAAATAAAGGTTTAATATACGTTTTTGATTGGTTCTTTACAAGCGCATGCGCCAAAAAACGCCAACGAATACGGCCTTTGTGTTATTAATCCATGGTATTAAAACAACTTTTTGGTGTTTTATATTGTCATCTCTTCCACAGTGTGTATGTGTACCTAGTTAATTATTTTGCTAAGATATAATATTAGTATTACATAATATGGTGCGGATTATAATTCAGTTAACATTGAACATGTTATTAGTAGTAGGTTATGTAATTTGTTCAGATTATTATATAATCTGAGTAGAATTAGTAGCACAGTTTTCGTATATCAGCTAGAAGAATGCCTTATGTATACTACGAATTTTAGAATTATCTATTAGCAATAACATCATGTGATGTAATTCTTGGTACCATGTATCAAGTAAAATGTTGTGTATATTATAATTGTTTATTTTTATTTTTCTAACATCTGTAATGTTATATTGCTAAGATGTGACATCACAAAGAATATAACATGTTTACTTATTTTAAATTATTAATAA
This sequence comes from Celastrina argiolus, assembly GCA_905187575.2. Lineage (NCBI taxonomy): Eukaryota > Metazoa > Arthropoda > Insecta > Lepidoptera > Lycaenidae > Celastrina > Celastrina argiolus. Next base: position 5,524,830 of record LR994595.1, read on the forward strand.
ATAATGACTGTTATGTTCTTTGCCATATGACATAGTTCTTAGAAATATAAATTTGTATATGTGTAAGAATGTAATATTATGATTTATGAGAAATATTGTTTTGTATTATATATAGTTAAATTCAATGTCATAAAAAGAATAAATCGGTTGAATCAAAGTTCTCCCTATTCTAGGTAAAAAACTTTTTATTGTGTTTATGACATTAAATAGGCCAGATGTTACAATATAGTCATTAAATTAGTTATAAAATATGTACTCTCGTTTGATTTTTATTAAATTGAACTATTAAAAACTTTAAATGCAATGCATCCAATGAAATTGTAAGATAAATTTTATCTACATTGAGGCTCAACTTACATTGGTGCTGAGTTGAAAAATTATTTCACCTAAAGCATAAAACTCATCTCTATTATTACATTAGATGAATATTATAATATAGAAGAAAAATGTGATGCTTGGGCTCTGTCAATGTGAGTTGAGCCTTATGCTGTATTCTATTTTCCATTTCTGCAAATGGAGTACAGCATTTTAAGTTAATTTTAAAAATTTAATATTTCTGTTTCACTAATGTGGACGGCAAAGTTTGTATTACTACTGCAATTGCATCTAACACCTAAGCTTATAATTAACTAACAAACAGAAGTTTGAGCTGTAACAATAACAATAATGTATTAGCAATAGAATATAATAAAATAAAGATATTATTTGAAAAGTGATTGTTTTTTTTACTTGGCAGTTTGTTCTTGTAATTGTTTGGAATTATTGATTTGAAGACCGTAATAAGTTAGGTGCAAATAAAAATATTTCCTTTAGAAGTTGCTAATGACCTCGGCAGTAGAGAAACGACTCTATAGAAATAACAGACAATGTATGAAAATTGATAATTGCCAAAAATACATTAGAACCATTTAGATTTTAGAAGATCATTATCATATTGTGTACAAAAAAATATTAGAATTGTTGAGAGATGTTTACTACTACTTACTGTAGTTTATTAAATAAAAATACTATTAAAATATATCTCATTTATTCTTTATTTAATTTTCTCTTATTAGGATTATTTGATATCCTTTTCAATAGCATTCCCATATACTTCTTTCTATCTACTTTTTCAGTTACATCAACATTTTTAGAAAACTGAATATATTGCTGCCCAACAAACTCGGTAGTACTTACATGACTACTTGGTATAACTTGACTACTTGGTATAAATATTCTGGATTTTTTACTTGTTCTATATAAGTATGTAAAAGCCGGAACATTTTCCACAGTTTCAACCTCCATTTCATCATTTTTATTTTCTTTGTCATCTTTTATTTCTATCTTAACATCTGGCTTACTTTTAGGTTGTCTTTTCAAAGATAATTCCTGAATTGTATCTATTAATTCCTTCAAAGGTGTCTGAATACCAAGGCAACAAGTAGGTATACCAAAGTTACTAGCACACACTTTTTTTAGACCTTGTACACACAGTACTGGAATACTGGACTGGAAACAATGACTTATTATTGGCTGCACTATTGTTCTAGGATTAACTGATGCTTCAATTAACAATGCTGAACATTCCTTTTTTTCAATTACCTGTTTACATTCTGACAAGCCAAATATAAGCCCCAGAACCCTCCTAAAATTAAAGTAAAACAAATTAAATCGTTAGAAAACTTATAAAAATAGAATTAAATAATGAGTTGTTGATGGCTTACTTTATGGGCGGTTGCTTAGGCCTTTTGTCTTTAGGTATTAGTTTTAATTCTTTCCAGGGTAATTTCTTGAATTCTGGCACGTCCACAGAGTGTTTGTTCAATAGTAAAGTTATTTGTTTTGCTTCATCTCCATCCGCTAACGGCCTATTTCAAAGAGACAAGCGTACTATTATAGACAACAATTATTGTAACTATATCTTATATATATTTAAAGGAGTCCACTGAATCAGTGGTGGCACTGATAATATTCGATAAACTTATAATACAAAAACTAACCAAATGACTGGATCCGGACGACATATAACATTTTTTATCGTTTTCTTAATTTTTCCTTTACTGATTGCAGGTTTTTTTTGTTTTAATTTTTTGGCCTCCATTTAATGAATAATATTAACTAATAAAAATACGGTCAATTCACATTTGAATATTTCAAATAAATATTTTAATTTATACAGTAGATAAAACTTATAGGTTATGTTTTTATTTAGTTCCACCTCCTCCTTTTCTATTCATAGACGTCAAAGAATGCTAACTTTTGCCACTATATTTTTAATATTCGATGTATAGTAAAAATCAGGTTATGAAGGAGGGCTTAAAAGTAGGGTAAAAATATAATATAGTTAAATTATTATAACACGTTAAGGACTTCAGAGTTATTTTAACTAATTACTTTGGAGTTTCTTATTTTATTATATGCATAGTTATATTACGTAAGAGTTATGAGTTACATGGGCTATGGCGCAAGTTACGAAAGTGCGATAGATTAAACTGCACATTTTGGGCAATTACAACAATGGCTGTATTATATTTATTGTTACAATCTATATTTTATAATTGGTATGTGTTTTGTCAAAACGTGCTAGGAAAAAAACGCGTAGTTAAAATTATGAAACAATAGACCCTGATGTAATTAGGTAGGTACCCTTAGCTATAGTAGGTACGTCTATTGTTTCTGTTTTATTTTTTTGATTTACTTTCATAAGAATATATTTAAAAAAAACTACCTTAAAAAACCGACTTCAACAATTAAAAAGTATGAAAGCAAAAGATAAATCCGTTTTGTAGATACGATGCTACAGACAGACTGACACCATATTTTAAATTTCCACCTACTGTTTGTGTCGAGAGTGAATTATACCTAAATGCGAAAGTGAAAAACTCCCAAATTAGCCGCACTGAAACTACATACACATTTATATCATCGGCCTAAAAAATGTACCGACAAGTGTTTTTTTGTCGTTATAATTTTAGTGTAATATCCCCTCGTCTGTGTTAATAAAATAAAAACTACAGCACTCAACTACGTCAAATTTTTATGCTATCTTCACGCGCTAACGGCTGGACAAATTTTGAAAAACTTCACATAAACTTATACTCTCATGAGTGTATAATCTAAGGTTGCAGACTGTCAGCCAATACTTACTCTAATCTACGGTGTCAGCTGCCGGCATAAGTAAAATAATCCCGGGATTAATAAGCTTGTGTGCTACTTTTTATTTCGTAGCAGTACAGTGGGAGACTGTTTTAAAGCATGCGTAGTCTCTGGCAAAAGCTTATAAGGTAATTAAATATTTAAGTTTTTGGTTTGAATTAGTAAATACCTAGTATGTAGTTTACTATCTACTTTGTGCTCGCTACTTAGGTAGGTAGAAATATTTTTGTTGTTTCAAGAACTTACTTACCTACTCGCAAATTATAGAACAATTGGAGAAAATAACAATGGGATTAGACAGAGACAGAAGATCTCGCTCTATTTCTTGAGGATGGTGGGGTAAAGATTGTGCACAGGTAAAGCTATAATATTCGCGCTAAGCGTTTCAGTTATTAATAGACCGTCATTTGAGTAAACGGGTGTGATTTGTGAGTTATAGAAAATAATATTTTACGAGTGAGCTAAAAACTAATGCTAAGTAATTTAAGTAGATAAGTTTATTGTATAAAGAGTTTGTGTTATATCAAGAATATAAATTAATCTATATAATGGCAGATACTAAGGTAAATTAAATTATATTAAGTATTTTTTGTAAAAATTATATCTCTAGAATAATTGCCCATATTACAATTTTTACCCCACTCCGGTGAAGCCAAAAGGATGGGTAATGAATTTGCCAGTCTACTTATTAGGTATGTATCTACATTGTACGTAGATAAATATGTAGGTAGGATTGTTCCATCGTAACTCTTAAACCACGTATTTATGATCGAGACTTGTAATTATCCGGGCCATTTTACGAATCTATTTATAAATAGATTCATAAAGTTTCATGTCTTTTGCATTTTCTACCATTATCTAATACTTATGTTACTAAGCGCAATTGATCTCAATTATTTTTTGTACATTTGTTGCATTCTTAAAGTTTAATATTAATTTTTTTTAGTTATTATTATTTGTTACTTATTTTCGCATAACAGTTTTTTTATCCGGGTAACAGTTCTTGTACTAACTCTTTCGTAGTCTTTTACTAGATTTTGTAGATTAGCTACCTACTTATACTTTTTATATATTTTTTTTATTATTTAAGAAAATTAGTTTCTATGTGTAGCCTAAAACAGAACTGTTATCTGCATATAGGAACTACATCATCATGAAATGCGCGCGATTCGCAGAAAGCGCGGCAGACCATCAGGTCATAACAGATCGCCTTTGGGTTTGGTAAGTGCATTGTTATCTAGCATTCTTTTCAACCCTCGACAAAAATGAGAGGTGTTTCAAGTTTGATGTTGGTGTGGCATTGTAGCCCAAACAGATGAACCGTTTCTATCAATTTGTTTTTGTTTGAAAATGTGATTGCGAGTATTCATAGTATAGCATTTTGACGACCTCCGTACCGCAGTGGTTGAGCGCGTAAGTGCTCGAGCGAGAGGTCGCGGGTTCGAATCCCGCCGAGGGTACAAAAAGATATCAATGTTTCTGGGTCAAGGATGTGTATTAAATTTGTGTTTTAATAAAAATCTTAAATATATTTCCGTTGTCTGATTACCGTAACACTAGTTATTCGGATACTTAGCACGGGGTCAGATGGACGTGGTGTGAAGCGTCCATAGATATTATATTATAGCATCATTATCAGTTCGGTTACTGCTAGATAGTTCGCTTACTGCTAGACAGGGTGTTCTTGAAATTTAAAATTTTGTTTATTATGTTGCACAATATGTGATAAAAATCTTTTTTCAGGAGCAGCGGCGAGCCCAAAACGCCCAGTACGAACGAGAAAGGAGAGAAGAAGAAAGGGCTGGTTTTGCTGAACTAGCTGAAGCACTTTCTGGTGATTCTTCTGTAAGTAAATTTAATGTTGTCATCATCATCACCCGATTTATTTGATGATCTCTGCAGTGGTTGAGCACGTCGGTGCTCAAGCTGGAGGTCGGGTTCTAATCCTAAAGGAACAAAAAGTTTTCTTTGTTCCTAGGTCATGACTCATGAATGTGTATTAAATTTGTGTAGGTATGGGTATACAATAAAATATTAATTATCCTTCTGATACTTATCACGGGGCCAGATTGACGTGGCATGACTTATTACTTAGCACACAGTGAGATTCATAATGCAAATATTTGATTTGACAGTGGCCAAAAGTTCAAATACTTGGCGAAGCGATAGAATACCTGCAACATGCAATCAACGCAAAGACACGACGCAAGCTAGAAGACATAAGACGCCAAAATGTAGTTCTGGAACAACAGAGTAAGTTTAGTACCTACCAAATCCATATTCTTTACATACTTATAGCGTATTCCATTTGCTACGAATAGACGAAAAAAACGTTTCGTTCACATTCCGTTTTTTAAGTATGAACTGAAGGCGAAAAAACAGGAATCTGATTAAAAAATTCGTTTTTTTCGTTTTCAAAACGTTACTTCCTTGCAACTGGAATGCATCTATAATATTTACTATCCCAACAAAAACATGACTTGTAAAAAATTCCATGTCTCGCTACTTAGTTCATTTTCCGTAAAAAGTTGTGAGATCCATGTTAAGTAGGTATGCCAAGTCGGGGTTAGTCGGTCAGTTGGTTTAACTACATCTTTTATTGAACACTAGCTGTGCCCGCGACTTCGTACGCGTGGAAAAGTGATTTAGGGCAGTGTTATAATAAATCTGTTTTAAAAATATTTTTAGTTATAAACTGTCGTTGAGGTATTTAAAAAACTACTTTATGTTGACAATTCCTACTACCAGCTTGACAAACGACCGTGTACAATGACTATAATGCGAACGGGACTACTTGATAGTACGCTCGCATACACGACGAACATCTAGTACTAAGATTTGTATGGATTTTGCGCCGCAGCGACTGCAGAGTGCAGACGATGATCGTTTCCACGCCGACGCTGCTGGTGTGGCGACAATGATATTAAGACAGCGCGCCGCAAAATTATGCGGTCTTTTCGGTGCGTAAGTCCGACTCGCACTTGCCCGGTTTTTTTATTTATTAATAACCAAACATGTAGGTACTGATTATAAATCACTTCACTGTTAAAGTACTAACTGATTTTATAACGAAAAGTAGCAAAATATAGAAAGTCCCAAAAGAAAGAAAACAAACCTAAGTTGTACCTAACACAAAAAACCATTCGGTCCATGATAAAAACTAAGAAATAAAAATATCAAGACAAATATAAATCTAAGTTATATTGACATAACTTTTTTAGTTTAACTGTAAACACAATATTTATGTCAATCAAAATTCTATACCTATATTAAGCAGTTATCGAATACATTATTTGGACAAAGAAAACTATAAAAATGTACAGTAATAGTAGGCTGTAGTATGAATTTAAACGGACGGAATAAGAACTAATAATATAGAATGCAAAATAATATTATACATTGCTAATGATGCACGCTGAGTATAACTCTTGGATAACGTATTGTATAAATGTAGGTACCTACTCAACTTTGCTATAATTGTATTAAAAGTACGGCATTTGGCGTATAGATAGATTTGTATAAGAGAGATATAAGAGATACTCTATCAATATTATGATATTTGACAAAAAAACCCATAATAATCACACTGTTAACACATTTCAAAAGGTATCTCGATTGGAATCGAGTTGTATCAACAGTTTTCCCCTGTAACACAGTTTAGTAACTATCGAGATGTTTTTAACGTATATCTTATTAAATAGAAAAAACAAAAAAAAGAGCAATATATTTATGAAAATCTTAAAACTGTTTTTAAGATTCCGTACCTCAAAAGGAAAAAACGAAACACATATTATAAGATCATTTCCATGTCCGTCTGTCTGTCAAGACCCTTTTACTCAGAAACGCGTGTTGTGATGAAAATTATATAAAATACTCAGGAACTACTGTTCCTTGAAGCAGTGAAAAAATCAGACTTCTTAGCCAATGCAATCAAAAGCAGTCGCTTATGTCGCTAAATTTCGTCATTTTCGACACTCGTAAGGGAATCAAAACCTAAAGGGAACTCCCGTGAACTCAAAATCATAAAATTTGAAACCAAGCAACGTCTAAAACCATACGTTTTTAGTAACATTATATAGATAAGTAGTAAAAATATTTTGATTTTTTAAACTTCGTACCGTTTGTCATGAATGTGTTTAATTGAAACTTATAACAAATACTTAGGTCTCTAATATATTCAAGCTGTAACCAAATCAAAATTCTATGTCAACAGGTTTGTATGGAACTCTCGGTGTGCAAGTCCAACTCGCACTTGGCCGGTTTTTATTTATTTACTTATTACTAACCTACGCTAACAAATATGTATACAGTATCTACTTATCACAAAGGACTGTTCAGTAAAAGTACTAACTATTTTTATACAAATAACTTTCGTAATAAACTCAAGAAAAAAAATCTTAGATTGTTCCTACCTAGCAAGCCTAAAACTAACAAATAAAAGTCACCCCCGCGGCCCCGGCCCCGGTGCGTTTGCTGCGAATACAATTTGAAGCGGCGCGCGCGCGCTGCGGCGCACGGCTCCCGGGCCCGGCGCGCGCTTCCTACAAACGTCCAGCAAAAACGACATGATCTTTTAATATTGTCATAACTTTTTTATTTATGAACCGATTTACATAAAACAAACACTAAATGTTAAGTGAAGCTTGCCGCAATATATTAGTGAAAAGTACATCTTAATCGGATAAGCCGTTTCTGAGATTAGCGTGCACAAACCCACAGACAAACAGACAAACAGACAAACAGACAAACAGACAAAAATTTCAAAAATCATAGTTTTGGGTACTATTGCGTAAATAAAGGTCCCCTATCATATTTTTTTTCAAATATCTTCAATGTACAGACACGACTCCTCTACAGATTTATTATATGTATAGATATATCTTGAATATTAAAAATATTGATAAGATAATAAAAAATATAAATAAATATAAGATTGCAATAGCAATAAACAATCTGATTTGTGATGCAGTTTGTAACGATTTATCTATAGGCTGAAAAGTAATGCGGGTATACGTATGGTGTTGAGTACATACCATTGATCGTCCTAAACTAAGTTTTTTAATTACGGCCATAACTCAATTCCTGTATTGTTGCAGTCAAAATGTTAGAAGAACATTTGGAAAGAAACTGATGTCTAGCGTCGGTAACATCAATTGTTGCCAATGAAAAGGATTTCGACATTTCTCAGTTGTAAGTTTTTTAAAGAATATTTCCCTCTTCGGACCTTTTCTAATCGTCACAATTTAATTATTAGATTTTGCTTAGAATGGTTGTCTTAATTTATGTAGTTTTACTTACTTGCTGAATCTGAAGTAAATTAAATTACAGCAAATAAGTTCTGGACAATAATAATAGCCCAGAATATCTTTTAAGTTGAGTCGTTTTAGTTTAGGTAATTCTTTATAGTTTAATATATCTAATATATTTTTTAATTCAATATAAAGTAAAAACATATCAAATAAAAAAAACAATATAAAGCCACATATTTTAGGATGTTATTTAAGACGTGTAGGAGTAAGTTTTATATATATTTGTTTTAACCACAATGTACATAACAGCACAAAGAAAAAAAACCGGTTTAAACTCATGGACGTATAAAAAAACTTTTTTTATACGTCCATGTTTAAACTGTAAATTATATTACTGTCTTTTTCTAGTGTCCCTACCTAACGCACGATGAGATGAGCGACGGTGCGGCGGCAAGGAGCAATTTACGATTTGATTATATATCTAATATACACTATAATTCCGGTGTTATTTATAAATAAATGAAATATTCTATACATAGATATTATTCCTTACGCCTCAGCCCAAAAAGAATAATTAATCAATAAAAAAATCACATTCTGTATTTTAAAAAAGTAACTAGGTACCCTAAGTTCAAGTAGGTAGAGAATAGGAGAGGTGGAGAGAATTTTTTGTGTCTGGAGTAAAGCTTAGATAAACTTTTATTGTGGAGTTTATAAATTTCATAAATAAATGAATGGAATAAATCATTTTCACTATTTCCTACGCATCAGCCTAGAAAGAAAAATCAATAAAAAATATAAAAATGCATTCTGTATTTAAAAAAGTAAAGTTTGAATAATGAATAGAGTTTATGTCCCTTGTTGGAAAATGCCGAGCGGCGACAGCACCATATCTGTGTTAGTGCTTGCAATTATTGCTCGCATCAGCATCATATCGTCCGGTGTAAACCTCCAACCACTGAGCTGGCCCAGACTTTGGAGTTTTGGACAACAGTCCATGAGGAGCTCTACGGTGTCGCGGCTCAACCGCGGCGCGTTGGGAAACCAGATGCCTTCCAAATATTCGAACCGGTACCGCCGGAGCATCCTGAAAATATAGAAATATGTATTTTAAAACATTTAAAAAGAAACTGGGGCAATTCATTTTCGTCGTTTAGGTAATAAAATCGTTAAGGAAACAGACTACTCTAGACATATAAAAACTATTTAGACAGATTAGGTATTTAAAAATTAAACAAATGGAGCTCCTTAAGCAGGGACAATTTGCATTTTACGATATTTTAAAGTGAAACAATAGCTTCCATTGATAAAAAGGTACTAACAAGGTACCTTTCCAAGAATTTACTACACGCTACCTGAGACTAATCCTTGGGTTTTTGTAATACCCACGATTATATGACAATATTATAATAGTATGTATTCTATTTAAACTATTTAAAGTGCATACTTTGTTCTACCTTAATAAACCAAAGTCAGGTTTGTTCCAACATTAAGTTAAGTCGAGAACGGCTGGACCGATTTTCATGGGTTTGCACAATAACCACTAAAACATCAGTTTGTTTTGAATAAATTTACTGTCAAATTGAAATAAAGTGAAGTTTAATTAGTCTCCGATTCAACTTAGTTCTTTTGGTCCACACGAGTCAAATTAAATGCAAGCTTCATTAAATTAAGCGCGTAGGTCAAATTTTACAGCAATTAAATATAAAATGCGTACTTATCTACTCCGCGTCTCAAATCTATTCATAAATAATACGTAGATAACAAAGAACTAGCTATTAATAATTAACTATTTAAAGTGTGTTGATAAATTTACTGTCTTAGGACTACTGAACCTGAAAATTATTAGCCATAGATAATACAGTATTTTTGCCCTGTGTTCCAGGAGACGCTCTGAACGTTCAAATCATTCATAACGCTAACATTGACAGCTGACAGTGCCTGTGAAAACAGTACAAAACGATCCTAAACAGTGCTAAAGAAAATAGTAAACGAAAATAACGTTTTTTTCGTTCAGATTTGCGTTTCTTTAGCACTGTTTAGGATCGTTTTGAACTGTTTTCACAGGCACTGTCAGCTGTCAATGTCAGCGTTATGAATGATCTGAACGTTCAGAGCGTCTCCTGGAACAGGCCCATAGTTTATTAGTTTTTTATCGACTCTGTACGTCAGTGGTTCCCGCCAAAACACCATAAAATCAGTGTTCCTGGTTATTGTATGTTTATAATAAAAAAAAATCGTAAACATGTAGTTATAGTAAATGTATCAAATATATTTTAGTTGTCTGGTACTCAGGTAAGTTCTTCATGAAATTAGCACGGGACGTGGTGTGAAAACAGTCACTTAAATTATATTGAATTAAATAAATAGTGACTTGTCGAACTTACCGTGCCATATCTTGGTCGTCCAATTTAACTTCATCTCCAATGATAATTTTCTTAAGTTTCGGGCTACCAGTCATCAGATACCTCAGGCACGAGGCGGATAGGTTTCCCTGGATGATTTCAATGTGTTCTAACTTATTAAATGGAACTTCCTCCTCGTGCGTGGCCGTCTGGATCTGATAGAACTCTATGCTCTCCAAATTCTGACAGGTCTCTGCTATCCTGGTAAAGTTAAACGAACCCTGAGACCCGGAGAGCATCAATGTCACAATCTTATAACCTATTTTGTCCAATAACTGATGTAGCTCGTGGCACTGGAATTTGTTCAGCTTAATCTTGTTTATTGTACTTAAATCTTTGACTAGTTGTAGCACACCCTGGTCCGGCTCCTCCAGGTAAATAGTTTCCATCATGGGACACAACGCGACTATAGCTTTCATAGTTCTCAAATTGGTACCGATATCGTGCACATACTGAAGCTTCGTCTTAAAGTTAGGCGGGCAGTCATTATTGTATACGGTGTACAACGCTTTACCGACGAAGGAGTAGCTTCCTAAATTGGTTAGGTTGGGTAGTTTTCGTATTAGAAGCGCTACGTCGGTATGGTCGATGTTTTCCTCTCCATACATTCCTATATTTACGACGGAGAGATTCTGTGCTAATTGCGGATTGCCGGTCAACATCGCGTCTATTCCGATCTCTGTGATGTCCGTTTCGCCCGACACGTCCAACAGTTTGAGTACGCTGTTGTGTTCGCCGATGAACTTGAGCACCTCGTCGTTGGCTATATACGGTATATTGAGTGCTGTGAGGTGTTTCAGGTTCTTGATTATTTCATACATGAGCGACAGTTGCTCGTCTTTGACCCACACGCCTTTCAGATTGAGTGCGGTCAGGTGTCGGCCCTGCTGCTCGATCACCTCAAGGACTTTTCTATAATAAGGGCACGGGAACATTCCCGTCGTCAAATTCTTCACGTTCTCCTTGAGGAGCAGTCGCATGGTGTAGTATCGTATTGAGGGGTCCAAATAGTCCGCGTTGAGTATCAAATTCATGAGATCCTGAAATATGTCACTGGTAGCGCCCATGTTCTCGTAATACGACGACACCATAGTGAACGGAAGGTCGACATCTTCCTCGGATGTAACCCGAGAGAGCGTATGTATCAACTGTCTCGCGACAAGCGAGAGAGTTATTTCTTGTAGCGGGGGCACTGGACACTTGGGCGACATTTTCACTACACTATTTCAAATTTATCTTTTAAAACATCACTGAACTGCTCGGGACGAGAAAGAAATGTAAAATGTGTAGAATTTAGTGCACGTAGTCTGGCAGAGCGCCAGCTTTCGTTTATTATTCAAACACTCGCGTCATATTAATAGAAGTTTTATTTTTAAAATGTTTACACCTTACATCGTACGCATTCAATGGGACTATTGTATGATATGAATTTATGTGATACAGCTGTTGCCCGCGACTCTGTCCGCGTAAATAGAAATCCCGCTAGACCCGTACATTTTGCCGCAATAAAATGTGGTAATACAAAGACTAAACTAATAGTTTTTCCGTCAAAGAAGTGCGTAAGATACATACAATCTAATGCGTTTGTAATATAAGTAGGACGTAGGATCTTTATTTTAGAGTTTTTTAAAATAGTTATTTTAGAAGGGTTTAATTATTTAAAAAAAAATTAATACTTGGGATGTCAAGTCACTGGTAAATATTTTATATCGTAATATAACGAAATAATTTATCAATTTTGGAAAGAATTTCTAGAATCAAATTATAATACAAAATTTTAAAACATCTCTTATATTTTAATAAGGAATTCAAATATTTTACAATTACCTTACGCTATAAAATAATTAAATATCTACAAAATTAGTCTGAGAAGAAATTGTATCAATACATCTATTTCATATTTTGTACTTTACAAAAGTACCTACCTACTGTATAATATTAAAACATTGAAAAAATATTTTTTTCTATATTACTATTGTACCATTCTCACATTGAAGTTCCTTACAAATATCGCACATTGATATAAAGGTAGTTTACAAATGCCACCGCGGCGGCAGCGGCAAATCTGTGCAGCGTAAGGTTCCAAATGAATCCTAGTAGATTAAGAGGAAACACAACGCAACGCCGTGTTTCCTTAAAGAAAAAGGTGTCTGCGCGACCCCTGTTTCCTCTCTGACAATGCCGCTAGAGTAAAGTACATCCTAATTTTTTCCTTTTTAAAATAAATAAATTATTAAAGAAGATATGGATCACTTCCTGTGTTTAAACATCCAGAACACAAATTTAACTGCATTATACAATAAAATAAAAACATAGGAAGTAGGAACCTACCTCAAGCCTTGTTTTAGTTTATAATGAAAAAATTATCTAAATTGGCTGTGTTTTGGAGGAAGGGGTTCTCCAAACGTCGATTTCTTGTGCTTTTAACAGGTAATTTCAGTTCGTGCCGCAGTTGTCTCAATCGCGCTAGTGCTGTCTAGCTAAGGCACTGCGAGACAGCAATAGATTTGATAAATACTCATTTTGTATTTATCTCAACTGCGGAGTTTCCTCTTAATGCGGTGCCGCCGCAGTGTCATGTGAAAACTTACTTATACACTGATTTATAATTTCGGTCAGTAAAATGACATTTCTGTGTCACATCACCTCTCTTTCTTTCATTGTCAGTTAGCAGAGACAGAATGATTTTTGCCAATCATTTTACTGACCGAGATTCACAAACAGGGTTTAAGTATAGTGATGGTTTTATACAGAAATAAATAACGACCTTTTACGAAGCTTCATACACTATACAAGGATTATTTTTTGAATAGTTAAAAACGACAAGTTATATAGTTAGGTTCAATCATCGGATATATTTTGACCCATTCGTTCTACACTTATATGTCAACGTGTTACCACTTTTACGTCCCAATACAGAAATACTTATAAAAAAAGTTAGGGGCCATCCTATCACTGTCACTTCTTTTCGGAATGACTTGAGCGCTAGTTTATTTAACTAACGTTTCAGTATTCGAGCGTTAGCTGCGGCGACCGTCAGTGCGGAATATGTTTTCCACTCGCAGAATAGTATAAAGTATTCACCGGCATTATATTATATTTAAATACATAGTAAGTACGTCCCTTTCAAATTTAACCTAAACGTAAACAAACCAAAAACACCGAAAATTTCACATAATATTCACTTATTTTGCATTTAAATATCAAATGAAAAACATTTACAGTAAAAATACGCCATTTTAACAATGCCGAATGTAGAGTACAGTCTATGGATTCATAGTCACAAACAATAATCATTGTATTGTATTTGCATCATGACTGGTCTATGGTTGTGTCATAGACGGCTTTACTTTTGGGTTAAAATAACGCGACGTACTATAATAGTAAACCTTCTTTAGGTTATTTTCTTCTTCAGTATGACGCTTAGTGGTCCACCTCGCGTCCTTCTCGCACAGTAGCATTGACCACTGGTATTATATACCGCTATAAATAGCAACTCTTATTATTATAGGTTTGTGGTCCATTTCACTACACTTAAGTGGGCACCGGCAAGCTCTTGGCCACCAGCCGCAGCAGCTGGTCAGTAGCTGCGCACCAGTGCGCGATGTCCTTGGACACTTTGCACCAGTTCTCGCCGTGGTGGGGCTCGGCGGCCACGCAGCGCGACCTCACGTCCTCCTGCTGGGCCTCGGTACCGTTGAGGAGCTCGAACTTGTAGAAGTAGGCCCACGCGTCGCCGAGGTCGGGGTCGATCTTCACCTGATGGTGAAAATAAATAAATTAAAGGGAAATAGGGATATAAATACAGATAGGGCAAAAAAAGTTGTAAATAATTTACTACTTTTTCCTTTTCATTTACCACTTTTTTATTTTGTATGTGTATTGTATAATATGCAGATTTAAAATTATTTGATATATTTTTTAGGTTGCCAGTAAGCCGTAAAACCGTGTTTTTAACCCCCGACGCAAAAACGACGGGGGTTTTGTTATAAACACCCCGTCGTTTTTGCGTCGAGTTTTGACGTGTCTGTGTAAATGTGTATGTGTCTGTCTGTGGCATCCTAGCTTCCAAACGGATGATCCGATTTTAATGCGTTTTTTTTGTTTGAAAGGTATATGAGCCAAGAGTGTTCTTAGCTGTTTGGTGGGTTTAGGTCTTCAAGGTCATCAGGTCGTTTGTTAGGTGTGATAGAAATGTTACAAGTCAGGGTTTTTTTAATTTTGAATGTAGTTTACCTTATTGTACTGTAATTCGATTTAGTACTAGTTACCTATATTTTTGTTTTTAAATTATTACAAGTTTACATAAATACTATACTTAACAATAAATATAAAATTTCTGGTAAAATCTATTTTAAATAATCTGGGCTCATCATTTAGAGATTATGACGTTTAGGCAAAAAAAAAAGATATTTATAGCTAATCTGCTGAGCGTGAGGTCAATAGCCTTAGCGGCGACGATTCGCTTCATTACTAATTTTATTTTTTACTTTAATGTTTTTTGCCTAAACGTCTAAATTACATAAGCAGTAAACCAAGAAAAAGAAACTGTTATTAGCAGTAATGTCGACAATTTCAACAGTTCCATTCTATATTCTATTTTATGAATGCATATAATTTTATGTTAAAATAAATATTTTTAATTAAGTATAAATTATATATGCCAAAATTGTCTGTAATTGATTTTACCAAACCAAAAGGAGTGAAAGGCGTCATTGATGAGACAATCGGGGCGAAAAGCGAAAATTTACAATATTTTAAAAATACTACCTATTAAGTATTAAACTATACTATGATTTGTAATACCCGTAAATAAACATGCTCCTTTGCATACCAGATTGGCAATCAATATTGTTGCACCAAAATTCATAACATGTTTTTTTTTTTGAGGAGTAACAGTAGAATACTAAAATTATATATTTAATAAATAATAATATCTCGTCGTCAATCTAGCCCACTGCTAAGTATCAGAGGAACTTGTGTTACAGGTGCAAGACAACTGCATATTTATAGACATATTTTAAGTTTTTCATTTTGTGAAATGAGTGACGAAGAAAAAAAAGCAAAAGAGAAAAAAACAAATGAATTAAGGTTTTCAAAACACAAATGCATGAGTACCTAAATAGCTGTTTAAATATGAATTTGGAATTCCTAACCAAAGAGGATATATTTAAGATCAAAGTGGCCAGTACGTCAAAACGCCAATTTCATATTATGTAAGAACCTAATACTTATATACTATACACATATTATTTTAATTTTTTATTATATTATACACAAATTTAATACACATCCATTACCCAGGAACATTGAAAAATTTTTGTTCCCTCGGCGGGATTTGAAACTGTGACGTCTCGCTCGAGCAACAACGCGCTCAACCACTGCGCTACGGAGGTCGTTCGAAATAAAGAGTATCGAGTATCAAATTACCTGTCCATAACTTCACGCCTCTTTGTCCGTAGCAGAAACTAGACAATGATTTTTGGCTGTCATTTTAGAGATTAAAAGTCTGTGACGTCATCACTCACCGTCCTGTTGAACCACTCGCGACACTTGTTGAGTTTCCTCTCCGTCCAGAACAGCTGGGAGACGGCCAGCAGCACGTGAGCGTCGTGCTCGCATTTCTTGAGAGCGTCCACCTGATGGGAAATACTTAAAGTTAACACTCACCAATGAGGGTAAAACGTTCATTTCCTTAATTAAATAAAAAGAAGAAAGCATATTTATTATTATTATCATACGACTTCGTTCGCGTGGTTGCCGGGAACACTATCACGGTTATTTTTTGATTGCTCAAGTTGGTTTTTGTTATTGTGATTATTAAAAAGGAATAATTCTTTCATACATATTTTTTGAGTAACTTAAACCGTTTATGCAGCGCACGCAACGAAAGTCCTCAAATGAAATAATTTTCCCCGTTTTTGCAACATTTCTCACTGGCGCTTCGCTCCTATTGGTCGCAGCGTAATGTTATATAGCCTAAAGCCTTCCTCTCTATAAATGGATTATACAACAAAAAAAGAATATTTCAAGTCGGATCAGTAGTTCCTGAGATTAGCGAGTTTCAACAAACAAACTCTTCCCCTTTATAATATTAGTATAGATTATGTACATTTTCGCGGACCGATTGGCGTCCATAATTTTGGGTTTGGCTCTCAAGTCCAGAGGTCGTGCAAGTTTGTTTAGGACAATACTGGTTGACCTTGCGAGATAATGATAATCATGAACATGTAAAAAGCCAGTATCTAATCTCCCGCCAGTCGTGTCGGTCATCCGTCTGGGTTACGATTAGGAAGAGAGAGTGTTGCGCCCATACATGGGCACGACAAAATAACTCCAGTGTAGTGTGTTTTCTTTCTGAAACCGTAACCGCGTTGAAGCTTAATGTAGAAGAATTTCATAACAGTCACCAAATTTAAGGGCATTGGGAATAATTGTGACTTTTTACTGCATTTACTCTCCTAACCCAGTGAGACGGTAAACCGACAAGACTGGCGAGAGAACAGGCGCAGGACCGACTTTAACATGCCCATCCGACGCATGGATCATCTTTCTTATCAAATGATCAGCCTGCATTGTCCTAATCAAACTTGGAAACAACATTATTGTTGTTCCAACGTGGAAATCGAACCCACGACCTCGATCAAGAGCGAAGCTCTAAACGAATAGACCACGGAGGCGTTCTCTAGATACTATATTAGTACTGACACTCTTAGTTTTCCTCTGCGGCCGGGGCTCCATGAATATCGCGTCGGCCCACAGCCGGCCGGCCGCGGGGCACTCCTGCAGCGCCTTCGCCATCACCGCGTTCGCGATCTCCGCGCTGCCGTTGCGACGCTCCAGCCTCACGCTCTCCAACCTTACAATATACAAATAATTTTTTTTTTTACCACACAACACATGTTTACATTAGAGGTGGGCGATTATGAGTAACGAAATCATTCAATTATGAAAATGTTTCGAGATATCGTGTCGATTATAACTCGTTCGTAGTTACTACGTATACAAAGTAGATATATAACAGAGTCACGACCTAGTACTAGAAAATGGTATCACCATTCTTCATTCATTCATGGATGAATTCTTTTTAAATGCTCGTTAAGATTTGTCGTGTTACCATAGAATTTATAGTGACAATTCTTTTCACAAGTAAACTTTTTTTATCAGGATCCTTTGTGAAATGTTGCCAAACTACTGATTTCTAAATATCTACTAGTAAAAAAAAACACTTAATAGTAAAAAGCGTCTCACACCACCGTAAAAAAACAGAACAAACTAAACCAATGTCTATATATACCTCCTACTACTGACGCCTTACTCTCCAAACTGATTCGATTTTGATACAGATACGATCGTGCCGCGTACTCCCGAATAAATTGACTTTTGTTTATTTTGATTCCCAGTCGATTGATATGGTAGGGAGTACAAAAAGTTACGATCTAACGATTTTCTTTATCCTGGTTAGTTTCAAAGTAATCCACCAAGTAAAACACGAAAAGCAGTGAAGATCGAACTGATTCGCTTTCCGATTTTGTCGGGAGTAAGCCTGCTGATCACTAAAGTCACGGAGCAACTGTCGACTTCATAAAACACGATTAGTAGTTCTTATTAGTAACATAATTCGATTACGAAAACATATTAGTTACTAATTCCATAATCGATCATCAACATTAGTAATACAAAATAAATCGATTATACCTATCATTCATAATCGCCTACCTCTAGTTTACACGGACCGTGGGAAAAATCAAGATAAATAATATTTTTATTATTAAACTTACCATAATTCTGCGTCTTTGGGGTTCCTTAATCTTGCTTTCTCCAAAACAGATCTTGCTTTAGTGATGTGTTTGAGCTTCTCTTCCAGTTTTGACAATAATATCCACATAGGTACTGATGTGGCGCATTTCTTTAGCTGCAATACAAGTTTCGTGTTATGGTACTAGTCACAAAATATTTATACAATGGATAAGCAATTCTAAGTTGCTGTCCTTGTCTGTCCAGTCACTTTGCTAATGTATACAAAGTCAGATACACTTATTAGTAAGAGTATGCCTTAAATAATGCATTTTAATTATGTTATAATAGAGGAGGGAATACATTAGAGTGTGTATGAGTGCCATATATAGAGTTTACTGTGAAAGTACCAGCGCTGCAATACTTTTTTTTTAATTATTGTAAGTGGGTAATATTATGATGTTGGGGCATTTCTCATACAAACATGAAAATCAAAAATTAAGTCTTTTAGCGCTGGTACTTTCACAGTATACTCTACAAAGAAGGCACATACACACCTTAAAGTATTATCACTCATTTATTTTACACCTTGTATGTGCCTGTATCTGTTCGTGGCATTGTATCTCCTAAGCGAATGGACCGATTATGATCTACATGTTTTAGTAGCTACATCATCATCGGACACTTAGTTATAAATTTTGTTTCAAATTATTATTATTATTAATGAATTTTAATGATGCTTTAACAACAAATCCAATAGATTCTCACCCCTTGTGTGTACGTGTTATGTGCATTCTCATCCTTGTCCATTTGTTCCTCGATCTGTCCCTTCATCATGTACAGCTTGGGATAGTCGCTGAACACTTTAATGGCCTCTTCCAGTAGAGTCAATGCTTCACTCAAGTTGTTCAGGGCCCATTCTAGCTTCGCTGATTTTATCATCACCTGAGAAAGTATTGTATATTTTATATTAATGTGTTTACTTATTAATTTTGGACTTATCCATAAATTACTTTTCACATACAACATTAATTAAATTACTAGTGTACTCGAAGGACCAACTTAATATTTATATTCAACATATTTCTTTGATTCATCAATTTTATTAAATTATTAAATAAACCAAAATTTACCCTGGGCGTAGGCGCACTCGCTCTAGCCTTGGCCAGCAGTCGTCTCGCTCTATCATACTCTTTGTTCTCGCTCTCCAGCTTGACGGCCGCCAACCAGATCTCTTCTGAGTTGGGATTGGCCTGGAAAGCCAGGGATAGGATACCTCTGGCCGCAGGCACGTCGCCTGGAATAAAGTTAACATGTTCTTAGTAATTTTATCTCAGCATCAAAATAAAATTATTAGTCGTGCACATTTGAAGACATGAATAAATGCAGGTTATATGTAGCAAAATTATTATTTCGAGAAAATAGAGTTCAAACTGTCGGTTAAATAACATTTTAGAATACGTCGTAACGTATTAAGTACATTAACCTAAAGATCCGTCTCTAGAATCAATGTACTTAATACGTTACTAGATAAATATTAAATGTTTAACAACAGTTTAAAGTTTTAAACTCAATTTTGTAGGTATTTTTTAGCGACATATCACCTTCATGGTTTCATGTCTTCATTTCTTTGTGTTGCCGTCTAGTGTACTTTACTTTTATATGAACATCAATTTAGTTGTAGGTGAACTATGGGCAATTACTTTTTGCCGTCCTTATCATAAATAATGCACTTGCTTAGAGGTTACTTTCGAGTAAATCGTGATCAAAGTTTTTTTTTCTATATTTTGTTGTCTCTATGAAACTAAAAGGAATATTCCAAATATTTTAATTTTGTTTAGTGCCTTTCAATGTGGACCTTGCGTGCGATATGATATTTACATATTTATTTAATTTATGCTATTTTTACGTTGGATATGACTAGTTATTAGTTTGGAATGGATCCACATATTTTGTATATGATTAACAATATAACGAAAAGTATAACAGCTATTAAAAATTGAGTGATTGATTCTGGTAGATCGCGTTGCGGTGATTCTGAATATCTATCAACTAAGTTTTGCCAACAATGTTGATTGCGTTGTTTATGATAACGGCGGCAGAACTGTTCACCAGCCAGGTGTACTATGGGCACTACATTTGACACGTTTTATAAAAAGTTTCTGTATAGTACGTCCGAGATAAATTGAACCCAAACGTAAACAAAGCCGCCTATGACACAACCATAGATTAGTCAGTGATGCCAATTGGCCAATATTAACGCAATGATTATGGTTGGCTACATGAATCCATAGACTAGATACTATATTCTACAGTCGGCAGTGTCAAAATAGCGTATTTTTATTGTGAGGGTTTTTCATTTGATGTTTAAATATGTTAATTATTGTTTAATTGTTTTAAAATTTTATAATGAAGTATGTTCCTTTAATATACCTGTGAAAGTGTTGATAAGCGTGCACAATAAGTAAATATGTGAAAAATTTCGATGTTTTCGGTTTGTTAACATTTAGGTTAAATTTATCTGGGACGTGGGTGTACCACGGGCACAGACTCAATAACACAGTGTTACCAACTTAATTACATATCAATTGACTATAGCCAACAATAGTCTTACCGGCCAACCATTTGGACTTAGCGCCCATGAGCCACAGCACCTCACTCTTGGGACAGTGAGCTACGGCCCTCTGCAGCAGCGCCTCCAAGCTGGCTCGGGTTCCGTGTGTCTTCTCCAAATACGCAGCCCGAAGCCAAATGGACTTCTTAGACGGGAACACTGATAGTGCATACCCGTACACTGCGCGCGCGCATTCGTACGCGCAGTCGTTTGCGCACTGTAATGAAATTTATAGTAGGTATTTATTATTATTTCATTAAAATTTCGAAGTACGAAAATGAATATTACAAATCTTAATACAACACTTATGACTTACAATATTACTATAATAATATATCTATGGATGCTTCACACCACGTCAATCTAGCCCCTTGCCAGAAGAACTATGGAGACCAGACGCCGGAAACATACTTAATACTTGTATAATATATAACATATTAAGTACTTTAATCTAAATAACCGTCTATAGAATTAATGTACTTAATATATAATGTTTAAGTCATAGTTTTACTCATACATATCACCTTCATCCATTGCTGTCTTCAATTCTGTAATGCAAAGCAAAGTATAATATATTTGTAAACTCACAGCCTCTGCATCTTCCATCCACGTGTGTTTTTGATCTTCGGGTTCTATGCCATGACCGATTACAGATCTGATGATTGCCTACAACAAGCAAGAAAAATATAATTACAATACATTAGACAATTCAACTGACAAACGAAACTCAATTATGGAAGTGGCGTAAAAAGAAAAACGTTACTTCCACGATTCGATCGGTCTGAGGTCGATTGGGCCATGTAAAAAGTCGGCCCTCCGCCTGTCTCGCCAGTCGTGTCAGTTAACCAACCCACTGAGACACAAAAGAAAAGAGTGTCATTGTGTATCGCACACACACATGGGCTCTATAAAAATTACTCCTGCGTGGATGACCTCCAAACTGATTCGACTTTGATTCAGATTAGATCGTGCCGGGTAATCCCGAATAAATTGCCGTTTGTTTATCATTATTTTTTTACTTTTAACAATTTCTTATTTAATGTCGCTAGAGTAACGACATCATAGCTGAAACGACGAAACTCATACCTGACACGTATGCACGGCGCCAGATTTCTCTGCCTCCATGGCCTCTTTGAACCAATGTTCTCTGTTGATCTCCACCCCGTTAGCACTGAGAGAGGTGATGGCACGGTCTATGATCTTTTCTACCATGTGGGTATTGCCTGTAACACAAAGTAGAGAGTGACCACGACCTAGTACTAGAAAATGGTATCACTCTAAAACTGGCAATTCGACTGGCTATTTTTGTTTTCTTCGATTTCCTGGCACATTCCGGAAACCGCCATCTAGCGCAACTATTGGTAAATACTAATTACTAATTTCGTTTCGTATCTTCTTCTTAATTAAGGAGTTGAATTTAGCTTAATGTGAAGTTATGCTTATCTTTATTTTAATGTCATTATTTGTACTTAATTCGGCATATTTACATTTTATAATTTACAAACGTTAATAGTAGTGACATCTATTGCAATTTTCTTGTATTAAAGATTCTATGAGATGGTAGGCCATGCCTGTAATATATAATATCCACATACCATGAGCCTCTTCCAGCTTTGCAGCGGTCACCCAAATCTGCCTGTCCGTGGGTATATTCTCTCGGGCCTTGTTGAGCACTTTTCTGGCGTTCTCATACGTCTCCAGCCTGGCCAGAGCCAGCCACAGTTCCACACTAGTCGGACAACACTCCACCGCTCGTGATAGCAATATGCGAGCGTCTTCAGGGTTCTCCAACTCCACAGCCGCTTTCCACAGTCTGACGGAGTTTGGTATATGTTCGAGGGCTTTGCGGTAAACACGACGTTTAGCCTGCAATTTTTTTTTCTATTATAATATTCTCAGCAGCCATACCTACTCCCAAAAAGTTTCGATTTCATGAAAAAAGTGGTCATGCGAAGGAGTGTTAAATAATTTAATCATATAAAATTCTCCTACAGAATTGTAAAAGCTTATGTTTACTGGGTTGTATTTACATATTATTCCTGAATACAAGTACATAGTTAAATACTTCAATATATCTGAGATTTAATTGGGGACTTTTTCCCTGTAAACATCCAGCTCAAGTGTATCGCTCAATAAAATGATACAATATAGCAAAATTTCAACTCAATCAAAAAGTAGATCAAATTGGACTTGTTAGACTTGTAAAGTCACAGGCTAAATAAAAGCCACAAGTTACAAGATTTTATTTAGTTTATTTACACACTTTTGGCTGCAAATATAGTTCCCATACTCAACTGTTTATCTTATACTGATACTATAATAAAAAACATTATAAACAAACCTTAATTTCTTGTTCCAAATCAGCAGCCTTGGCCCATATTCGGACACTGTGTGGGAGGTTCCTGGCTGCATGAGCTATTACAGCCCTAGCGGTGTCTGGAGGCTGCAGGCGCGCCGCTTCCAGCCAGAGTTCCTCACTGCTGGGATTAACCTCACAGCCCTTCATAATCAAGTTACGCGCGGACTGAATTTTCCCTAAAAGTAGAAGATTTGTTAACAGAGTATAATTATGATTTTTACTAAACCGAAACAGCAAAACAATAGTGACAATAAACTTGTTACTTTATTAAATTTATACTCTTTCAATTTGCTGCATTTTTAATAGCAAGCGACTTGAGTTTCTATTCAAGTATTTAAATTGAGTTTGTCAAGAAATGAGCCAATTAGAATAATGCTAAGTTTGTAACGTTATTTGTCAGTCGTTTTTCTATTCAATAGCGCTTTTAAATGTTCAGACAAATATGTTGTCCAATATAATATATATATATTGGACATTGGCTAGGACAATAAAGCGACAAAAGAATGTACAAGGCTGTGCAGTTTTTACTAATTTTAGCAACTTAAAAGGTAGTTTTATTACTCAATTGTTGTAGTTATTGAGAGTGGGTGTAATGCTATATAGAGTTTATCATTGTATGACAAGCTAAACCAACCAAAGCCAATTGATTCCGACGCATTAGGGAGTTTGTTGTTAAATCAAGGGATGTTACATGGAGTTTTTACAAACAATAATAAAACTATTGTAGCTTACCTGTGACTTCCTCTAATCTAGCACTAGCAATCCAAGCTGGTGGATGATTGGGATTAGTTTCTCTTACAGACTTCAGTAACAGCCTAGCTTTCTTAATATCGTTGATATCACCACCATAAGTAGGTATCATGGACTGCAAGTCCGTCAAGTAGCCTTTGGGGTCAACTACAGTCTGTCCTGTCACAGAGTCAGATACTTGTGATAGTTTCACTGTCATAAGTGTGTTTCTGGCTTGACCAATTTTCCTTAGATCAAGATCACCTGTAATAATTACATAAGTGTCAAAAAGTTATAAACAATATACCTATAGCTATAAGTTCTGCAATATTTTACAAACTGCATGGTTTTAGACTTTATTTTTGGAATCTTAAATAATTTAATCTTTTTTCTTTACAGTTGGCATGATTCACTAGTGGGGATAAACTTTACTTCATTCTACCGCAATATTTGAGGCATCATATATATATAGATCTCTCTGGTGTTTCAATGACGTTTTACCAACCTGAAGGTGTCAACATCCCTGGAGTCGTAACACCAGGCATCATGGACGCAAGACCAGAGCTAGGATCTATTGTAGATGACGATTCACCACCAAGATTTCTAGACAATACACTGTCGGGCAGTGGTGTAAACTTCTCCGCTCTGGGATTACGTTGCTTCCTGTTCCTAGCGTCACCCACTTCAGGTATAGCTGACCATTCATCTTCAGATACCATCTTTAATTCTCTTTTCAGGTCAGAAAATTGTTGCTGTATCTTTGGTCTGTAAAACATTTTATTCATAAAATTAAGATGTAACTTTACAATTTTTTTTTATTTATCTATTATGGTAGTTTATTCTTGCATGCTTTTTTTGTTATTATTATGGTTTATTAGTTTCTATAATTTAGATTTTCAGGTGATGATGAATGAGCTTATGTAAATAACTTAATATTAATTAAACTAAGATTATATAGAAAATACTTAAGAGAATTGGGCTTTTAAGTGGATGTGTCTTATGTCTTATAAAAT
The DNA here is from genome assembly GCA_905187575.2 of Celastrina argiolus. NCBI lineage: Eukaryota > Metazoa > Arthropoda > Insecta > Lepidoptera > Lycaenidae > Celastrina > Celastrina argiolus. The sequence continues at coordinate 5,550,071 of LR994595.1, forward strand.
TACCTTTCTTGGCGATATCTTTCCAAGTCTTCTTTAAGACGTTTCTCTCTATACTCTTTTCTTTTCTCATCCATCCTCTTGTCAATTGACTCATATATAGCGTCAGCTTCTGCGTCATCTTTGTCATATGGATCCTAAAACAAAAAAAGGTTTTTTTTTTAATTCTTATCTTAAAAGCTTTGACTCACTGCTGTAATACATTACATTGATACATTCTGCATTAAATTAGTAAAGCTTAAGATTTAAATCATATTAACTACTAAAAAGATTTATTATATTGAAATGATTTAATAAAATGTATTTATTTAAATCAAGTCACCTTAGAGAACAAAGAACCACTGTATCCTGAAAACTCATCATAATTAGAGTCATTCAGGTCTTCATCATCATCTTCCTCTTCATTTTTCTTGCGCTTAGCTGCGGGTGGAGCATGTCTATCATCACTGCAATGAAAATAATATTTTACTGCAGGTGTAAAATGGCTACATTACCATCATACTATAAAACTTCTAATGTTAGCCATAGTTTAGCACTTTTATATAAAAGAGAATTATGAGGTAACTTGAGTTTTATTAATAACTAGAGCAGTGAGCTTTAATACTGCTACATTTGACCTGCTGATTTGCGTTAAGTCTTTTAAGTCTACATTATTGTGAATTATGTAAAGAGGTTCATAAGGCAGGTATTATTTCATTTATATTTTCATTGGCAGTCTGTACTTCTAGTATTTTAGAATTAAATAAATAAATAAATAGAACTTAATTTGATTACTATATAGATTACTATATTATTTTATTGTTAAAAGAACTTTTGGTACTTACGATACATCGTTGGCGTCTCTCGCAGGACCAATATCAGAACGAGTAGTGAATCCCGTAGCACTAGAATTATAAAATAAAGAGTTTAGACATTAAGGATACAGTAAACGAATAGAAATTTTAAGGAGTTTAAATCCTTACCCTCGACCAACACCAGCTACATAACCTAATGGTGCTGGTATTCCAAGAAAGTGCTTCTTATTTTTGTTAACGAATGCCTGAGGTGGTACCGACATTTTTTAAAGTTTCTAGAGCAATAAATACAAACACAAATTTGTTTTATTTCAATACACATACAACAGAAACTATTTTGGCGACCTGCGACATTTACAAAATACTTTTGACGTTTACTACTTCGCCTACTTTTGTTTTAGCGTTTCATTTAGGTGTATATTTTGCCACCGAAACGACAATTTTTGTAGTTTAAACTCCTTTCCATGAAGATATTAGAAAACGTAACTCGTAACGTAAAGTAACGTAAAATGTCAGAGGTATTTTTATACATGGTTTTCTCAGATAGAAATCTGTAAAAAAGGACTTAAATCAATTGTCTTTGCTACTCAATACAGTTAATATATAAAAAAATGTCGTTGCCTAGCAACGATATCACTCATTCTGTTGATTTCAAATCTGTCAAAAGTTCAAACCCAAAAATTGTATAAATTTTTGATTTTATGCTGATAATCCACATTATTAAAGCTTATGTATTTAATGTTGTCTTTGAGTTAGGTGTAAGAAAACCTATTATAATACTCATACTTAACACAGATGCCAATAACTATGAATCAGTTAGCCAAGTGTGAAATTAATTATTCAAACGATAATAGCACCAAGGAATTTTTAATTAACGAAAAGAGTTGTGAAATGTATAAAGATAGCGATGACGAAATGAAAATGATATTCAGTGAAATAAAGAAATTGTCTGACACCAAGAACAATTTTTCTGATGTCGGAGAGGACAGTGAAGATGTTGAGTTAATTTTGAAAAAGGCTGAAGATATAGCACTTGAGACAGAGAATCTGCTAAAAGTGGGACCGCCTCTTCCCAATGGCGTCTGCACCTCTAAGAGTACTAACAATATTCCTGTTATAAGAATTACAAGTTCCAATGAAAATTGTATTACTTCTAAAACCATGGAAACTAGGGTAAGTTATATCTAGTTATTTTATAAAAGAAGGTAAGGTAGTTATTTATAAATAAAGTTACTGATATCATTTAAAATATTTATTATTAAATTTTTTATACATAAGTAATTTAAATAAATAATTTATCGGATAAACCTAATATGAATTCACAACCTTTATATCATTAAAATATTGCATTAAGCTTCATTAAGTTTTTTAGCTAGCACTCGAAGACCTGCCAATGATTCTTTAGCTACCGGTTCAATAAAAGATGTTGGTAAAATGAAACCATAGCGACCAGTGTCGCTAAGTTCAATAGTGTAGGAATATTTGATGCCTTGTGCCTTTGCCCAGTCGTCTGAACCACCAGATGCGGGGTATAAAACACCGCTGGATGATCCTACTGTATACTTGGAACCACCAACACGCTCAATTTCCTGAAAACAAAACCAAATATTAACTTATAGCCCTCCTCCTCAAATTAATTTTTTCTTAAAATATTTTTTAAATTACAACTTGATTTGTAGCATATGTCTCAGTTTTAATGAATAACATGGTTTTTCAACATGGACATCTATGGACACTTCACACCACATCAACCTGTCTCTCATTCCTCTTTTTTCTTAAAGATTTTAAGCCGAGAAAAATATTTTTACAAACCTGCGCAATGTTCTTGCCAACAACATCAAGGTCTCTGTAATCTGGGGGAACGGCATCATCATAGCCCCATGGGTAGAGTAGATATTGACCATAACTGTGGTATGTTAAATATGCCTTGAATTCAGCTGAGCTACTCAAGATGAAATCCTGTAAATATATGCAAAGTTTAAGTCAGAAACATTCTCGATTTTATCAGTAACACAATACTGCTTGTAGTTTAGAGTAAACTATAACTTACTGAAAGAGCCTTTGATTCAGGTTCAGAGAATGCTTTGGAACCACGGTATATCTCACTGCAGGGATTGCCTGATGATCCTTTACCACCCCAATGATGACTGGAACAAAAAACCAAATTGTTAAAGGGCAAAGCAAAGTTTTGTGTAAACAACTACAATGAGGCCCAGTGCTCATAGTCGACAAATTGTCCCTGTCGCCCACCATATGTGTTCCGATTATCGACTTATCGACTTTGGTGCACACAAAATAGAGTTTACTTCTCACGAATATGATCATGAAAAGGTTGGAGAGAAGTAGACTGTATTTTGCAGGCGTTTCTAAGATTGGTCTTACCCGAAATTCCTATTAAGATCGGTGCCCATGCATTGTCGTGTTCCAGCAGGTCTACGGTTCTTTCGCCAGAGACGATCCACTTGGTGTGTGTATTCGTATCCATCAGGGTTGACGACAGGCAAGAAGTACCTGAAAAAAGACTTTTAATACACGTTTGCGTACTGTGATGAATGTGGGGTGATTGACGATGGAGTAAGAATCGCACCTTCCCATCAACCATCTTCCCCGCGGATGTCGTGAAAGGCAACAATTGAAATGTATATCCGGAATTAAACAGCAGTGTTTCCGCCAGCCAAGCGTGGCGTGTATAGGCAACAAACCCCCTTGAAATACTTTGGTGGTTTATGTCCAACCAGTGCTGGTACCCCCAAAGTATTCCAAGGCAATGTATTCATATTTGAGACGACGATATTTAAATAAGATCAAATTTAAGATGTTCCTTTAAAACCATTGTCAACCAAACAAGGTACCTACCAGTCAATGTTTCTAATGTCATCAGATTCTTCGGAGAAGTTTTCAGCAAATTGGTTGATGAAAAACGTAACTGTGGCTGGACTGATCCATTCTCTGGCATGAATTCCACCGTCAACAAATACGGCCTTGTTTGTTGGCTTGCCGTCAGAAATCCGCAAAACCTTAAACACGAACAAGTTTACGATTTTTGAGTCAAAACACTAAAATCAAAGAGTCTTCAGAAAGAGGCTATTTAGAGGATTTTATTATTGTGTAAATTTTTAAGCCATATAATACTAAATAGAAAATAGACGTATGCAGTATGTAGTCACTTCCTACACCATTCGGAATTAGCGCAAACAACAAGCAAATTACCGTTCTCTAAGATAGAGGAAACAATACCTTGAGATCTCTTCCTAGGAAAGACTTTCCAATCGTATTGACGCTGACAATGCGTGGGTACGTTTGTGCCAGGTAGTCTAAGAAACCATGGATGTCTGCTAATCTGTGATACTGTCTCCATGTCATACGATGGCCTGTAAAACGAAGCTGGATTAGTAAATTCGATTATTACATGTTAGAATTAATTTTAAGTATTATGTATTGCAATATTTACAGTGTTTCTTGTGCTAAAACTGTTAATCACTTGGTGCAGTTAAAGTATTTTGTTAATCACAAGGTATTTTAAAACTATTGGTCAAATGAGACACATTCGACGCAATTCTTTGTTAATGATCATCATATCTTCAGTTTCAATACAACAGGAACATTGACCATTGACCAACCCCAAATATTTCTTGCTCCCTATAATATTATTTTTGGCAGGAGTGTGTTTAATGAGGTCGCCCAAACTAACACAAAATTCATAAATACACCATCGACCAGCATTTTAGAAACATCTAACACATAAATTATCTGCTCGTTATTATGTGAACATGCCGTTAACATTTTCTGGTTCTTTGATAACGAACCCCAATTTGCATACGGCCAGTACTGCATTGGAAGGTCGAAGGAATGGTAGCCCATATAGGCACCTATAAAACTTGAACGTCGATTGGAATCGGACACCCTGTAACGCCAAAAATTGTAAGCTCTAGCTGTAACAAAACGATGTTGACCCTGGAATATTGTTTATGGGTCTTTGATGTCTCGCTAAACTTATCAAAACAAAACTGGATCTTTAGTTTTTTCACGGACTAGCCGTACACTCTTACCTTGTCTGTCCTGTAATTCTATATCGTTTTCATCCAGAGGAGGATTTTCTTCATTGATGTTTTTTTGCAAGTCTTGGATAATCACCTCAAAGGGAACTCTCCGTTTTCCCAATTCTTGACTTACATTTTTTATTGCTTCGGACTTCACCAGTAAGTCTATGTAGCTATGATTTCCTCCCCATGAAGATATCACTGAAATGAAATTGACTCGTGATTGATCGTTATAAAGCTTGAAACTGAACGCGAAATTGAAATTTAGCTACTCACGATTGCGACTGCGAAGATTCCCAAGTAGAGAACGGACTTCATTGCTTGTGGTTGGGACTTTCCAAACTTGAGCTCCACTATAATCTATTTTCTCGCTTCCTTCAGATGTTCTTACAATGTCATTGTTATCTTCACTCGGAACTTCTACTTCCTCCGCAGGAGCTTGCTCAGCATTTTCAGATGTTTTGAGAATTACATTATTGTTTTCCTTAGTTGTCACTTCAACTGGGGCATCAATAGGATTGTCAGTTAGTTCTTCAGGTCCGAATTCGGTTGTTGACAAATCTGATGCGTCTGTTGTAGATACTTGCAGTTGTAGCCACACGTCTTGTGGTTGTTGAACAGAATTGCGCGTGGGCCATTCTGTAAAATAATTTTTGTTTATTAAAAATATTTTTTTACTTAACCTATATTTTTAATAAATATAATTATAACGCAACGTAATTTGTAGATGCTCTAGAGTCTGTATGGTATATTTTTATTGTTATTCATTATCCAATGGTTTGCCAGGATACGCGCATCGGTGTTACACAAGATATCATCAATTCGCTATTGTTTATAAGCACGGATTTTTTATTTTAAGGTATGAGCTCAATAGGTTCATTTATAAATAAAAATTTAAACCTTTTATTTTTGAGTAGTAGTATGTATAGCGGTAGATACTTAGTATTCATTATAATGCAAGTCCTGTTCTTGCGACGTGATAATGACTTTCTCTGTCCCAGTCGGCATAACAATAGTTGTTCTATAGGAAAGTAAATACTTTTTCACACATTAACCGAGCAGCTTAAGACGAAACATAACAGCCGTATTTTCCATACAAAAACAGAGGTCTACACGAACTGTTTCCACCCCGGAGAATGCCACAGGAGTGACAATTTTTTCCTGAGTTTCTGTATTACTATTAGTACGACCCTATTTTCCCCCTTTTTACCCGACTTCGGCGAAGCCAAAAGGAAGGGTAATGATTTTGGCAGTCTATGTATGTATGTATGTATGTATGTTTGTATGTATGTATGTATGTTCCCTCGTAGCGGCTAAACTACTGGTCCGATTTTAATAAATGAGGTATCAATCGATTGCTAATGATGCTGCGAGTAACATAGGCTATAAAAATTTTCGAAAAATTTAGGATTTTGAAAATTATACCTCAAAAACTATCTCCAAAAAAAATTTAATTAAGATAATTGTCTAGTGTTTGGTATCAAAAGATAGGTCTTGGCAAGCCCATTACGAATATGTTTTTGAATTTTTTATTAATTGTTATATTTCATTGTTAAATTCAAAATAACGTTTAAAATGCGGTCGTACAAGTAGTATCTAGAAGTTGTTTAGTTACTTTCTATGCGTTAATTGAACGTTAGTTTAGTAAAAATATAATGTTATATTTGATGTGGAAACAGAAAAAAATAAAATAAAAGTTTAAAAACTATAACCCGACTTCGTAAAAAACTGGTCTAAAAAGGCTGAAACAAGAAAAAATTCAATTTGAAATCCAGAAATGCATAGGTACAAAAATGGTCAAGCTAGAGCCGAGGTCGGACCCGCTAACTCATAATATTCGTTTGCTGCTGCAATATTCAATCCCAAAAGCGGGTGCGACCACTCTAGCTTGACCATTTTTGTACCTATGCATTTCTGGATTTCAAATTGAATTTTTTCTTGTTTCAGCCTTTTTAGACCAGTTTTTTACGAAGTCGGGTTATAGTTTTTAAACTTTTATTTTTTATAAATTAATTACATATTTGAATAGACGTAAACCTAAAAAATAAAGCCAGATTTTCGGCTGTGTTTAAATATCCAGGAAAAAAATTGAAGTATATTTTGTAATAAAATATAAACATAATATTATGTTCTTATGTACTAAAGCTTGAAGCTTTTTTTAGTTTATAATTTAATAATAAAAAAGCTACGTTTAAAAAACCATGCGTTTTAGTAGTTGAAGTCGGGTTTTTAATCGTAGTTTGTTTATTATTTTTTACTTTTAAGTGTCTCCAAGTCAAAGTAAAAGTTAAATCCGTTTTGTAGAGCTACGATGCTACAGACTGACAGATGCCATATTTTTAATTTCCACCTGCTTTTTGTGTCGAGTGTCAATTATAAATGCGAAAATGAAAAACTCCCAAATTAGCCGCACTGAAACTACATATTTAAATCATCGACATAAAAATTTTGGTGATTATTATGTTCATAAAAAAACTACAGCGCTAAAATATGTAAAACTTTTATGGGACCAAATGGCAGCTCGAATAAAAAAAGAATCACGAAAATCGGATCATTAACCTCAGACTAATCGGTGTACATATATAAAAACCGGCCGATTTGAGAACCTTATTTTTTTGGAAGTCGGTTAATAAGTTCCTAAATCGGTTAAGATTTGAAGGAATCAGGGGTCTCCTAATCATCGATTTCTCGTAATAGGTAATTTCAGTTCAAGCTGGATTTGTCTCTATCGGTTTGATCGGGCAGTTGCTGACAGCAATAGAATTTGAAAATACCTATTTTGCACTTCTCTAGACCGTTGTGTACCTATGCTCTTAAGTTCTGCAGGTTTTCCAAGATAGCGATGCCGTCATATATCGGCCAGTAATACAGCGGTAAATGCTTTTTCTGTAAAAACCGATGTCAATTACCGCTGCCTAGGAAAGTGCCATTTTGTTTGCATAAAAAATGTTCATTCACCGCTATATTTTCTAGGAAAACAGCTTTAGTAGGTACTTAGAACTAAGATAAAAAATGCGCTAAAGCAGCATAAGGTTATTTTATGTTGATTATGGAATGTATCTTTATTTATTATCTTTATTTAAATAATACATTGTAATTTTATAAATATTATTTAATCGTAATAAAATTCAGTATTGACCGATCAAATAGCGCCACAATACTGAATATCTCAATCAAAGTTTAATCAGTTAGGCGCTACAAAAAATCTGAAAAATACTAGTGGGCTTCGGCCTAACCAAGCATACCACCTCGCTCGTAGAACTTGTGGCCCACTATTCTTACATTAAATTAAATAAAAATAACGAAAGCCTTTATTTCGTAGAAGATTACAAATTACAAAAAATAGTATTGTTGTAAATAATATTATAAACATTTAGTCTAATCTTCTATATTAATCCCTTCGCGGGCTCCTTAAAGCCCACTTTCCTCTATCCCTGGCAGTGTTTAGCCATTCTGGACCAGCTATAGACTTTATGTCATCTGCCCATCTCATAACCGGTCTACCTATGTGACTCGTACATTACCCACAAATATAATAAAATTCAAACTACTAGAACATATTTCTCTTTAGAATTTCGCATTTTAATTTCCATTTCGTATTAGAACGCGCTCTAACAGAGTTTACTAGTCTTGTAGGTACGATTTCCGGGACTTGGCTATTATTTTGCTCACGTACCAATCAAGGTGTTATATGCGTTGAATTTTTATTTTTATCCGCTTACATACTAGACAATGGGCTTTCTTTTTGAATCGCTAGATGTTTGTATAATTAATCAGGAGTCCAGGACTTAGGTATTAGTTATTTATTTGCATTATGTATTTCATCTTTGTATAAGCAAGATAGTTATTACCACAGCTTAGTCAGATTTATTATCGTTTTAGAAACAACAAATTAATAATAATTGATTATAACCTACTACCTACTACAAAAGAGTATGGTAAAGAATGGTCTGCTGAGACGGCGAACAAGGAAAAAATTAGACACTAACAAGTTTTTACTAATTCAATAATCATCAATATGGAAGTTAATAATCATAAGTTCTTTCAAGAAGTGCAAGTGATGTTATTATTTTATAAAATTATCCGAAGTTGAATGCGCATGGCTAACGAAAAACAAGCTTCAACAAATAAAAATACTTTGCTCTTATTTGCTTTATCTAAAATTCTTTTTAAGTTGATATAAAATTAAAAGCATCTGGCAAAATAGTAAATTATTAGCCGAAAAAGTATAAATCTAATTAAAAATGTTTATTAACATAAATGCACTTAAATGAACCCTTAGTGTAGATATCTATTTATCACAAGCTGACCCGTGCCCACTTCGTTGAGCAAAGAAACCGTTTAAACCTTCCCTGGACTACCACGAATATTTCAAGACCAAAAATAGCCAAATCAGTTCAGCCGTTCCCGAGTTTTAGCGAGACTAACCAACATCGATTCATTTTTATATTTTTTATATATAAGAAGACTTATAGCTGACCCGTGCCCACTTCGTTGAGCATACAAACCGTTTAAACCTTCCCTGGACTTCCACGAATATTTAAATACTAAAAATATCCGAATCGGTTCAGCCCTTCTTAAGTTTTAGCGAGACTAACGAATAGCAATTAATTTTTATATATAAGAGAAGAGCAGATTATAAGGCAGGCTGATGTGGGTATTCGGTAAGCTTGTCGAAGAATCTAAATTATCTTCAAAGATATGCCGTATGCGCAGAACTTGTGCATACACTGCATTAATTGTAAACATACAATAGGTTCGATTTGAAAAGCTGAAGAGACTAATCAAAAGTTAAGTGATACATCCGTTGAAATCGCTTATATAATTTCTTAACGACTTTGTCTAAAATGTATACGTAGGTACTGCTTAACTTACCTTTACCGGGTGGTAGTTTGTTAGCAAATGGTGAGGACACCACCGCTGTGATGGCGACCAAAAGCACGACCAGCCTGCCCCAAGGCTCCATGTCTACTGCCACACGCTGCGGTCGTGCTCTATAGGAAAACGATCATGATTCACCTTTCCTTCACACCAATGTAGTATACGGAATATGTACATCGATGACCTGCTATGTTGTTTTTGTTGAGAATAAAAAAATAGTCCAATTGATTATTTTAATGACCTTGACAATGTTATTGAATCGAGATAATTATTTTTTACAGTTTATTTCCAGACCTTAGAGCTTAGATCTTTTAGCCACAAGGCTTAGACAATTATTATTATGGATAATAATTAATAATTGATAAGTTATAAGTTGTTTTATGTCTGTTGTAAAAATGGATATAAGTTGTTGAATACAAAATAACAGATCTATAACTTTCTGATAGAGATATAGAGTATTTTAACATTGCTAAAGCTCTGGTTTTCTAAGAGATTGTTGCTGTCAAATAGCGGTCGTAAAACAGCGGTGAATGCCCGTTTTGTATGACGGTGACACCGCTCTCTAGGAAACCAAGCCATTTTGTATCCTACCTCTGTACGGCTGCTTTAATATATATATAGGTATGTAACAGCAACGGTAACAGTAATTATCTGACTTTAGGGAAGAAAAGGATCCGTAAAGGAAGTAGAATTCGTCTAAACGTATTCTACTCCTGGCGTGCTGTTGGTCAGGTTATTTATGTGTTTGTTTGCTTATTCAAACTGAATCGGCTTACTGTAACTGAATAAGCTTTCGGAACGTCACTCGTGATATGCCTACACACGATCCTGCAAATTTAAATTTAGAACAACCATGGTTCTGGCAGGACCTTTTTGCATAACCATTTTCCTTATTATTATTACGAGTATCTTAAAGGCATTAGGGTCCAACGTTCTGTTGTTTATTTTGGGACCAGAATGTCAGCCTCCAGGGGCCAGGGCGCAGTGGCCGGTCATTGGCACCGGTTGCAGTTATTTCGTCACAACTCACAACTGTTCACTGTAAACATGTTTTTCCATAGAATTTCGATAGGAATCGCCCAAGATCCGATTTTACAGTTAATCCATATTGACCTACTCAAGAACGAGTCTTTTATCTCAGCTATTTAGTGGTTGCAGGCAGGTGATTATTACTAAGAGGCGTTTAATGGATCATAAGCAATTCCATGATGTTCTGACTTTTGTTTTTACAGCTGTTGAAAAATCACCACGTTTTTATTGGTTACTTTGAGATACTTAAAAGGAAAACTCTAGGTTATGTAAGGCATCAAATTAGGCCTAAGACCTAAATATTTTGTGATTTAATTTGCGTAGTTGATTATGTGATAAATATTTAAACTAAAATGATGATGATTGACACAGAAAATGTTCGCATAACACTCTACATGCGGGTGTTTATAGCACATACCTATTTTACTTTAGCGAAATTTCCAAGAATGTAGCTAATTGTAGCCTATTTGTAAGCTAATAATGCATGGAGCATTGAATGGTTTTTATTATAGCCTAATGCAAATAGATGCATTAGGCTCCAACTTCTATGTAGGTAGGTATTGTATGCAGAAATCCTACGATTAGAACCTAACGATTTACCACAATAAGTCATAGGTCAAAACCTATTATATAATAAACATCTATCTGTAATGTAACATATAACATATTTCGTCTATATCCGTTGAGTGGCTTAGCCGTGATTGCGTATAAGACAGACAGAGTGACTTTCGAATAATATAAAGTATTGCAAGTTTACTTTAACTAAAGTACCTCATTTATAAAACTAGACGTTTGATAAAGCATCAAAGTCTGACCGACCATTGGGCATGTTAATTTCCATAATGATAAGAATTGCTTCGTCTTCTATGACTAGCAAAATGTTTTTCGCCATGCGCCATATCCTTTATGAAATTATTTCTTATCTACTATAGGCACAAGTACTGCTAAATAATAATTAATTGTAAGGCAGGTGAGTAGATAAATGTGAGGAGTACTTTTTGATGATACCGAAAGGCGACTTATTACTTTGTAAGATTTGTTTGTGTTGTAATGGAAAATACCATAATTGATTTTAGACCTATCTCGCTACCCTGCGGCACACACTAACTGTTACTAGATATTTTGACATGTCGGTAACATGGTTCAATTATTTACAGGTGAACAATAAAACAGATACACTAACAAATCCTAAAACACTCGGTGAAAGCCGACGCAAACCTAAAGCGAGACCTTTCTCCGCCGGCGTAGTGGATACCAAGAAAAAGGATGCAGCTAGAAATGCTAAATCCGTAAACGTTTCGCCGAAGAAAAATCAGACTTGTAAGCATGAGTCTCTCGTAGAGGAACTTAAAGATACCAACGAACGATTAAAAGGATTGGAAATACTAAACGTCCAACTCACAGAAGACAATAAGATGCTTCGAAAAAGATTAGAGCAAACAAGCGAAGAAAAACATATAGCTGAACTAAAAGTAGCAGAATGTGAAAAATTCGTTCACAGAATTTCAAAGGAATACGAACATAAAAGTTTCGAACTTAAGTCGTATAAAGAGAATGAAAAAACGTTATCAGAAGAATTATTAAGAGAAAGAAATGAAAGGAAGAATATAGTGGCACAAAGAGAAAAAGATGTGTCTGTTATACAAGATCTACAGAGACAAGTCAAAGAAATGGAAATGATTTTGAGAAGGAAACATCCCGATTCTGTTTCGGCTTTAATAGGTAATTTAACAAATTTTGTTTAGTTTATAGCTCTCTCCAAGCATAAAACTTATGTTTTTTTATTTACCTACATAATATATAATGCAGTGTTAGATCAACAATATTTTTGTTCAAGCCTACAATAACTGAGATCCCAATTTTAAATTTATAACATTCAATATTATATTCCTAATATTAATAAAATCTATTCCCTATGTACTCAGTAGTTGTAATTATACTGCTATAGAGAATTGTATTGTATGATTCCTTGGCCTACATACCTCGAATAGATATACTGACTAATGATAATAACTACGGTTGTTTTGTATTTTTTGTGTAAATTGTTGAAAAAATAATTCTATAATATATGTATTATTTATTAACTTTAAATCATTTCAGTTGCAGCGAAATCGTCATCAGTCGAAGACAATAAAAAGAAATTACTGGAAGAACGTATCGTGCGTTTGGAAAGAGAGTTAAAAGACAAAGAAACACATTTCCAGGGAATATTGCTGACATTGCAAGAAAAATTTGGTGATATGAAACAAAAATACGAAAACCATATCATCGACGTGGAAAGACAATTGATGGACGACCGGAAAGTTAATAATGAATTGAGAAATAAAATTGTAAAAGCAAATATGAATAACGCAGAGACTCAAACGACTACAAAAGTACAACATACGTCAACACAGACTCTCCTAAAAACTGACCGTGCCTCGTCGGCTGTGAGTCGACTTACACAGAACTCTGCACTTATTTTTAACAAGCTGAAGGAAGATAGTTACCTGGTAGCGACAATAAAAGGTTTGCAAGCAGAATTGACGATGAAGCAGCGAGCCATATCGAAAATAAACAGAGAGACGGAAGAGTTGAAGAAGAACTTGCGCAACTTGCAAAGGGAAAAAGAAGGTAATTCATTTTTATGTGATATCTTGATAGCTTCAGTTTTTTTTTATTTCGCAAGGAAAGTGGGTTACGCATGCCCCTAGGGGTATATCTGGCTTGAGTTACCTTTTTTTTTGATTTCGCAAGAGTTACATGTTACGCATTCCCCGGGGACGGTCCCCTAGGGGTATCCTTTTTTTTATTCCGCAAGGGAAATGCGTTACGCATCCCCAGGGAGGTTCCCTAGGGGTATCTAGGACTCCCGGCTCGCTACGGCCGGTTTATCCACCAAAACCACTTGCGGATTGCCATCAGCCGTTATGTTGAGTGGAGTGCTTGGATCTGTCAAAATAAAGGCCACTTCTCTCCGGATCGGCCGGTTCACCTCTATAGGGACCGGACTTCCATTAAATTAAGAGAGCGCTCTCCTCGGCGCCGAGACTGACAAAGCCGGGGAGGTTACCATGGCTTGAGTTTCCTAAGTTAATGTACTAGTAAGGTATTCTCAAAGTGAAATACTCTTCAAATTCTGTACCGGCTGAAAGTTTTAAATGTCATATGGTTTCCTTTAAGGACATTTAAAACTTTAATGCCAAGTGTTTTCCTTGCACATATGGCATTCTGACAACATAGTCAGCCTAGTTCAGAGGAATGGTAAGTCAATGTGACTGCTGTCTGGAGCTAATTAATAATAATATCTATGGACGTTTCACACCACGTCAATCTGGCCCGTGATAAGTATCCGAAGAACTTGTGTTACACTTTTACTAAATTATACACAAGTTTAATACACATCCATGACCCAGGAATATTGATTGAAAACTTTTTGTTACTTCGGCGGGATTCGAACCCGCCATCTCTCGCTCGAGCACCGACGCGCTCAACCACTGCGCTACGGAGGTCATCAAAATGCGTGTTTCCTCACGACATAATGTTACAACTTACACCGTACGAGCGGACGAAGGTATATAGGGTACTTAGGATCTGAAAAAGTCTCATTGGTAAACACCACAGCCTAGAAATCAAACTAACGCCTTCTAGAGTATGTATAAACGGTCCACCCACTAGGCCACATATGACTTCCCAGTTTTTACCATGCTTTAGTTGTTGTTTATTTGTGTATAGAACTTAGGACTATTATAAATTAAATTTCACCTTGAAAATGACAATAGCAGTGAGCAATAACATATTTTGCAGTACTCCTAAACCTGAACCCTCAAAAAAAGACCAATTGTAAGCAAATCAAGGCAGCGGAGGGTGTGTTGAAAGCTCACAGTGTATTGGAGGCCGAGTTGAGTGAAACGCGGAAACAGAAGGAAGTTCTGATGGAGGAGAGAGTGGGATTACTGTCTTCTCTTAAGCGGACCAACGAGGACTTGATTACGCTGAAGAAGAAGAGGATTCAGGATGTGAGTTTTTAAAAAAAAATTATTAAAAAAAAGATTAAAGAACTAAAACCCGACTTCGCAAAAATGGGTCTAAAAATGCTGAAACAAGAAAATAATTCAATTTGAAATCCAGAGTTATTAGTTCATTGGTGTTTGGTTTAAGGCGAGGAATAACCGCAACTAGCGCCACTTTTTTTAAAATAAATTTTACCATGACACAAAGATCTTATTAAAAAAAGTAATCGGTTCAAACTTTAAGTAAATAGTTAAACTAATTTATTGGCATTTAATTACAGCTCTAAATCCTATAGTGTATTTACTCTCGTAAGTAATAACTAATTTACTTAAAGTTTGAACCGATTACTTTATTTTAATAAGTTCTTTGTGTCATGGTAAAATTTATTTTAAAAAGAGTGGCGCTAGTTGCTGTTATTCATCGCCTTAAACCAGCACCTAATAAAAATAATAGTAAAAAGGATAAAGGTTAACCTTATTAGTTGAGAACAGAAACTATTCTATGTTGCTGTCTTTAGATACCCAGTTGATTTAGTATTGTTTAAAGATAAAATTATTTTATAAATGTCAAGGGGAGTTGTAGGTCTTAAGAAAAATGAAATATTATGATTGTTGATTATACTATTATTGTTGTCATGTCTGTTATTTTTGTTTTTGTTGTATATTAATGTTGGACCAGTGTAATATGTTTTATTAGTTTTGTCGGATATCGTATTTATTTCTGTTTCAACCCTAGTGTTTGACAATGTTCGTTTAATAATATTCCATGCAGCTTTACATCTATACTAATATTATAAAGAGGTAACATTTGATTGTTTGTTTGTTTGTTTGTTTGAATGGAATAGGCTCTGAAACCACTGAACCAATATGAAAAATTCTTTCACCGTTGGAAAGCTACATTCCTAGCGCTGAACATAGGCTATATTATGTTTTAAAAAAGTAGGGTTCCTTACTAAAACCCCAAAAATGTAGCCCAAAGTATAAAAAAACGACCTCCAAAATTTCTTACATCGTGTGCGCTTCGACAACGGCTTGACCAATTTCGCAAATTTTTTTACGGTATGTTCGTTATTGTCACGAAAAGGTTATTATGAAAGAAAATGTTGAAAAAAATAAGCAGAAAATTAGAAAAAAGAAGAAAATACGTGATGGTCACGCGGGGTTTGAACCTGGGCTCGATCGATTCACGTCGTTCCCAGTTTATATGACACGGGTGTCATGGTAACATTGTAAATAAAAATTATAAATACCGTTTTTATATCAGCTTAAACTATTTGGATTAATAAAATTATTAGGATTAACAAAAACATAAATCCACACAGTTTAAGCTGATATAAATACGGTATGTATAGCACTTTATAATTTTTGTTTTCCATTTGTAAACAACGTTGTTATCATGACGACCGTTAGACGTTATAGACGTTTGGCTGCGTTTCCATTGACGCGGGGCGAGGCGGACAGGAGCTTGCGGTACCCGAATTGACCAATCACTATGCTCGAAATCTCCGCTCCACTCCGCTTGGGAACCACTAAGTTCCTATGCGCCCCGCTCCGCGTCAGTGGAAACGCCAAGATTGGGGAGGTTTTCCAAATCTATACAACTATACAAATAAATAAAATTGAAGTGTCAGTTTGTAACTCTCAATTAGCAACGTTTTTCTAAATGCATATGACATTTTAAACGATATCTTCTGCTTTTTATGCATTGGCAACGATATTAACTAAAAAAGTAATTAAAAAAAAATGTCTGTCTGTCAGCGTGTCTCTTTGCTCCGGCTAATCTCTGGAACGGCTGGACCGATTTTAACGAGACTTTCACTGGTAGATAGCTAAAGTTATAAGGATTAATTTAGGCTACTTTTCATCATCATCATCATCTAACTAATGATCACCGAATTGGCTGGACCGACTGTGACGGGAGCATTCACCGGGCTTAGCTTATGTTAGTAACTCCTACTATACATCTATATGTATAAAAGTAAGTCGTGTTAGTTAATTTACTTATAACTCAAGAACGGTTTTATCGATATGGCTGAAAATTGGTGAGGAAGTAGCTTAGAGCAAGTAGACGGACATAGGATACTATTTATTCCATTTGACAGCGTTTCCGTGAACGTTGCGGGTTCCGCGTTGCGAGTTCCGGGTTCCCGCGTTGCGAGTTCCGGGTTCCCGCGTTGCGGGGCCCGGGTTCCCGCGTAGCGGGTTCCGGGTTCCGCGTTGCGGGTTTCGGGTTCCCGCGTTGCGGGTTCAGGGTTCCCGCGTTGCGGGTTCCGGGTTCCCGCGTTGCGGGTCCGGGTTCCCGCGTTGCGGGTTCCCGCGTTGCGGGTTCCGGGTTCCCGCGTTGCGGGTTCCGGGTTCCCTCGTTGCGGGTTCCGGGTTCCCGGGTTGCGGGTCCGGGTTCCCGCGTTGCGGGTTCCGGGTTCCCGCGTTGCGGGTTCCGGGTTCCCGCGTTGCGGGTTCCCGGGATTCGGGTTCCACGTTGTTTTTTTTTAGTTGAATTTCATCATAAACTCTTTTTATGCTCAACGAAGTGGGCAAGGGTCAGCTAGTTTGTTATAAGATTTTAATCAAATTTATATTATCAATTTTTCTTGATTTATGCATGCATGTTTTGAGATTTTTTATATAATATTTTATCGTTATTTTATTTTTCTTTTATTGTTATTTGACCTCTTATATTTAACGTACAGGGATCTTTTTTTTAAACAGCATTTTTTTTACCTTTAGTAATCCATTTATTTTTAATATTTTTATTATTAAGCTTTACCGTTATATCCGGAAAACATAGCTTATGAAAAAGTACGAGCATGTCAAGAAAAATATCAAACGATTTTTGTGTATTGATTTCAGACGTGATTTCGGAAAATGATTGAGATGTTACAAAAATCTTACAGATTTTTCACAACATTGAATACCTTGCCTCATCCAATCAAAAATTTCTATATTTAGTTACCTTAGTTAGACGAATTGAGAACCTCCTCCTTTTTTTGAAAGTCGGTTAAAAATCAGCCCTTAGCATAATAATAATAAAATTATCTATGGATTCACACCAGGGATGAAATGGATATGAAATATCGGATACGGATATTAAATTTTGGTTTCCTTTATACAGTAGCAAAACTTGTATTTCGGATTCGGTTACGGATAATATTTTATATCGGATATCCGATAGTTTTGTTACGGTTACGGAGCTCCCTAAAATCCCCGCTTCACACCACGTCAATCTGGCCTGGCAATTTGGAACTTGTGCTACAGATACCAGACAACGGATATATATTTTATATTTTATACTATACACATAATATTTAAGATTATTTAAATATATTATACACAAATTTAATACACATCCATGACCCAGGAACATTGAAAACTTTTTGTTCCCTCGGCGGGATTCGTACGCGCAATCTCTCGCTCGAGCACCAACGCGCTCAACCACTGCGCTACGGAGGTCGTGGAATAATAAGAGTAATGTGTTTTTCAGCTGCACACCCTCCAACTGGCCCACGAGAAGGAACTGATGCAGATGAACTTACAACTGTATCCCCTGCACGAAGAGATCAAAATCCTCAACCGCACGGTGGAGATATTGCAAGAGCGACTGCGTACGGCCGACGACAAGCTGCTGAAGTATGAGAGCAAAATCGTACACGCGGGGGGAGACGGGAAGCATAATGCTCGTTGATTTTGAGTGAATTTTGCAAATGTTCATGATTTCACCTTACGGTAATAGCGTTATTACAATACTGCGCCAGGAGGGTTATGTTTATCGAGATTATGTATGTGTCACAGTCGTCTGGTTGAATCTGCTATTTGATTTAATGTCGACATTTAATTGATTGGGCCGAACTTTGATTGAACAAGCGTCACTCAAAGTCCAACTAGTTAGCGGAGTGTAACAATGCGCTTTACAGAGCGGACGTAAAATCAGTCAGGTAATTGAAATTTAGTTCATTTTTTCCCGCAGTGGCGCTAGTAGTCACCAAAACAAATGACGGCAAACAGCTCGCACAGATAGTACATACTTGATATTTTTATTTTCATTTTCATTTGGTGTGACATGTCATGTCCTTATTATTAAGGACCTTTTAAGTTGAGAACTTATGGTCACAAAGTATGCTATATCCCATTCAACGACTATGCTAAAAGTCGTTGCAAGATGTTGAACAACTTGACGAGCTGTCCTTTAGTCATTCAATTAAATGTCATTTCATGAACGCGCTAGTCGGTCAATTAAACTGCAAATTAAATCAGATGACATATATACATACATATGTCATCTGATTTAATCTCCAGTTGTTGGCAAGTTCTGCAGCCTGAATGAATTTTAGCTTGAGAGGTTTATTTCGTTAAGATTCGTGTTTACTGTGAAAGTGACACCAGGTTTATAAAAAAGAAATCGTGTTTTTTTTAGTTTTAATTACTCTCTTTTATTATGTTCTGCGATAAATATATTCGATATCGGACCGAAAGACGATCTTATGCCGACGATATTTTCGTTGTCCATCCCGATCGAGAGCTTCACATTACACCGGTCGGAGACTTGTCTAAAGTTTTCTATAAAAATGTATACGTATTATGAATTACAGGTCTTTTTGACATTTTTGCCACAAATATGTCAGTGTTCATTTAAGCAACTTTTGTGATCTGAATGCTAAAGGAATTATATTTTAGTCTAGGGATTTAAATGCGCAACATTTTGACAATATTATATTTAGTATTTAGCTCATTTCAGTGTTAATTAGATTTAGGTTATGAACTTATCTACTACTGCACGGTGTGTATAGTTTTTTCGGTTGTCTAAACTCTAAGCTATATCATGGCTATGGAGGGTAAGTAGAACCTATACCTGGGATAAAATGAGTCTATTCCGTAAGAAGTTTCACGAATTAGTGGAAATAAATATTATGTAGATAGTATAAGATATATTGGAAGTAATTATTTGTAGGAATAACCGATAAAAAATCCCGATCTCAGTAAAAACTAGCAAAAGTTAGTAAAGGCAATGCCTACCATCCCATACTTGTGTATGGGATGGTAGGCATTGCCTTTACTTGTGCCCGGACTTTACCCTTTGCCAGTTTTAGGGTAATACCATTTTCTAGTACTAGGTCGTGTCTTTGTATATGTACTTTGTGGTAAAGAGTAAAACCTCTTTGGGAATCTTCCGTACGTGTGCCGCGATCATAACGCCGCGTCTAGAGGACTTCTTTCACGGAATGGATTCTATGATATTATTATGTTCACAGTGTGCCTTTATTTTAATAAGGAGTTGCTTATGTATGAAGCTTGTGGTTTTTACCCAACAAACACACACATTTTTTTTGATTTTTTGTGAATAGCTCAAACAGAATTAAATAACAAATTATGTTTAAAGTTGAGATAATGTTTTCGTCGAATCAAAAAATGCGTTTGTCATTATCAGAACATATTAAATGAATTTGTCTATGATTAGACTGAACAATGAGCATGGATATCTAGTACAATATGTCGTCGTTTCAGCCTTTTACTGTCCACTGCTGGACATAGGCCTCTCCAATACATTTCCAGTGCGACCGGTCCATTGCCACCTGCATCCAACGTGACCCGGCAGTTTTCACCAGGTCGTCGGTCCATCTGGTAGGTGGCCGTCCTACACTGCGCTTGCCAGTACGTGGCCTCCACTCTAGGATCTTTTTGCCCCATCGACCGTCCAATCTTCGTGCTATGTGGCCGGCCCATTGCCACTTCAGCTGGCTGATCCTACGGGCAATGTCAGCAACCTTAGTTCTTCTACGGATCTCCTCATTTCTGATTCGATCACGTAGAGAAATACCGAGCATTGCCCTCTCCATAGCACGCTGAGCGACATTGAGCCTTTTGAAAAGATCCTTCGTGAAGCACCACTTCTCAGAACCGTAAGTCATCACTGGTAACACACATTGGTTGTATACCTTTGTCTTAAGGCACTGAGGTATTTTTACACTTTTATTAGTACAATATGTACAGAAGTTCAAAACAGATGGCGCTGAAATAATAATTGATCTTCTACTTTTATTCCGTTCTGACTCAATGTGAACTTTAACTATGTAAAATAAAAAAATGGAGTTTGACCAAATTAATGTGCCATTGTATATATTGATACCGCAGTGAGTGTCATTTAAATTAGGAATTGTGACCTTACCATCTTTGTTTGTATTTGTATCACATTGAATCAGAACAGAGACCTATATTTTTTAGGGTAAAATATAATATAGTAGGAGATATTCTCCCATGCATTTAAATGTTTTAGTATTGTTTGTGTATTTAGGTACAAAGCAGCACACAAGTGCCTGATATATACGTATTATGAACTGTGATTGTCGGTTGATGTATACTCTAGTCAGAATAATATTTTCGTAAGAAAATTAGCTCATAAGAAATCTGACCGATTTTCATGGTGCCTTTGATGCTTTAAATAAAGGTTTTACTTACCATACCATTTTTACTTTACTTCTCTGTGTTCTAAATGTTCTTTTAAAAATGTCTTGTTGTCTGAGATCAGAAACCATCAACTACAGTACTAAGGTACAATTGTTATCTTCATATTATATTAACTAGTCAGGAAATCTCTTCTTGAGGTACAGATAAGTTAAAGACTAAAATGCATGTCAGTAATATGTTTATTAACATAGTTCTATATATACAATCATTGTATTTTCAAATAGAAACATTTTAGTGTAAAAAATCACATAAATTTATTAAAACATGGCGTTTAATAACATTAGGCTTGGTGTTCGATATTATTGCTACATCAACACTGATTTCATATTCAATTATACTCACAGTTCACTTACACTATGCTATCGAACTCAACAAAATATATTGTTTCTCTTGTATATCACAAATGATCCACTTTACATAAATAAATTATAAAATTGTCATCTGATTGTTTATCTCGTCAAGTAAAACAATGTCAAGAATCACTATACAATTCATTTGCACATCCACCGTATCAAACGTAAATTTCAGTTTGAATTGTTTTCCTATTCACATTTGACACAATCATCACCAATTCCTCTAAACATAATGACACCGCTATGTTTTTTGTCTTTTAAGAGTACATTGTAGTTTAGATTGACGTAGAACACCTTTATAGAGTTTTAGCACTCTGTTATTCAAAGGATGAAAGAATAAGGAATTTAGCAAACCACAGCACTATATGTTATCACAATTCCAATTACAATATGGAGCACAAGTTAGTATGAATGGAGTTGTCTGACCACATATGGTACATTTCGTACATAAATCCGTTGTCATGTCAGCAAAAAAATCACAACACATTCACTATAATCGTAACATTGTGATTGTATATGATTCACTATGTGCACTCGTGAGCAACAGTATAAGAAGCCAGTTCAAAATATACACGCTGGCAAGTATTAATGTAACACTTCTGAACGAAAATTCCACAGTATCGAAGAAATAGATAAGTTTCTTTTGTTTGTGTGCACTAAGTCCGGATGCTAGTCAGCGTCACCGTTGTGCGTAAGCGGTTCTTCTTCTTCGTCGTAATCCAGCGATAGCACTGATGCCCTCCGTCTTTTGCCCAAGGGCGAGGACCCACGTTCCGCAGGTCTCTTTTCTGGTGAAGAAGGCGAGGGTGGCCGGTTTCCATTGATGCCCGCATGAGATGCTCTCAGTTCCTGCTGTAAGAACAACACGGTGCTCTGCATGCCCTCAACATCCTCGTCCAACTCCTGCAGGAATTCATCTAGTTCTGAAATGAAACAGTAGTTACGTAGTTAGTAACATAAGACATTTCCTACTATTATTCTGTGTTAAATCTCTGGGAACCATACATAGCACTGCCGCAAAAAGTAACTTATGTAATAATACAGCATGTCTACTACCATAGCATTCATCAAAATCCTTTCCCAAACTCAAATCAAAACTCGTCACCTCCTTTCACTAAGAAGACCTCTGTTAAGTGTACATTATGTAGATTTATACCAACCTGATTGAGACTTTTTCACTTCTTCACTAAAACTTTTTTGTAATGCTAAATCACCTTCCAGCTTTGCTATCCTACCGCTAGAAGTCATTTTTCCTAAATCTTCATTTTCTTGATGAAGCAGTCTGCATTTTGCCATAAGTTTCTTTCCTGTATTCGAGTCAGGTGTGAACTTCCAAGCTGATAATTCATTTTGCGTTTCCTCTAATCTAGCTCTTGTTGATGTGAGTTCTTGCTTTAACCTTAAAATGAGCATATTAACAGCTGGATCTAATAAAGAAGGTCTACCATTAAGGCTTGCATGGGATGACTTTAATTCAGCAATTTGACTCTGAAAAATCGAAATATTTATAAGTTTTCTATCTCCTTAGGGTATTGACAATATGGATGTTACTTCATAAGTATAAAATATTCACCACATAGTCCTGTATTTCCTGTTCTTTAGCTGCAAGTCGTCGGACTAAGACTTTTTCCCTATGTTGTGACTCAGCGTATTGTTGCTTAATCCTATCTTCTATTTCTTTCGCCTTTTCCAAGCTGCCTATGTACAATAAAAATTAATTAGTATCCATTACTTGTATAAATATTTAAGCAGTAGAAGTTTAATTTTATCAAAGCAAATCCTAATACAATTTACATATTATTATTTACTTTATGATGATTTTTTTTCTAAACTACTAGGTAGTAAGTACCTATTCCATACATATACAGAATTTATAAAATTTTTAACAATATTTTAGCTACTCGATACATAAAAATCGACAATACCTTAACTAGTCTTAACTATGTTTTACATAAATTTTGTTCTTTACAAATGAAGCTATAAACAATTATCACTTTTGTTTTCAAGAATCAAATTATCTATAGTACGTCCAAGATAAATTTAATCCAAACGTAAACAAACCAAACAATATATAAGTATATTAATTATTGTTTAATTGTTATAAAATGTATTAGATAATAAAGTGTAACCCTTTAACATTCCGATGAAAGTGTTGATAAGTGTGCACAATAAGTAAATATGTGAAAATGTTGGTGTTTGTTTATTTACATTTAGGTTAAATTTATCTCAGACATACTGTTGCAATAGTACTCTTAATATACCAAATATTTATAATAGTGTAATGTTTGTAGTTCCTAACCTTGATAGCATGTCATCAGATTTAATTACTTAGTAGAAATATGAAAGTTAGAGAAATTAAAATTCATACATTTACAGTATCACCTACCAAGAAAGTATTTTTGAAATGACACAATCACTATTTTGTGTACAAACATATAATAGATACATAATGTCTTTCAGTCAAAAAATATATTAAACAATATTATTTCAGCAACAACAAAGAGATCAACAAGAATCTTCTATTTTATATTTATTTATTAGTAATATATTTTTTTAGTAAATGCATTGTGGCCAATCCAAAAATATAACTACCTAATTCTTATTATCATTATTAGTGTATATATAACATAATATTAATATTGACAAGAATTTGGACACTTATAAAAAATTTCTCAAGAGAAACAACATTAAAGAAGTAACATGAACTTGAAGATAAAGTATAACAATTTAATGAATGTGACTACCACATTTTCTTTAGGAACCTACATTGAAACACAACTTGTTGCATTTGGTGACTTTCGATCTACTAACAAAAATAATACCAGCATTAACAGAGTTAAGGGTAGTCCATTAATCATATTACAACATTTTTGACACTGCCCTCCTTAGTGGATGTGGCGAGGATTGAGCCTCACATGATTAATAAATGAGCTTAAACACACTGTTATGTTACTGCTGTTATTTCTTTGGTACATCTAGAGGGCCAATTATCATAAATTCTTCAATTTGGATGGGCTATTTTCAGTGCATATTGCTTATATACTTAGATTTGAAGACTTAATTCTTATTAACAGCCTTCAGGAAGCAACATTTTTTCAACATCCTTGTCTTGTGTAATAAATTAATAGCCCTTATGTGGCACCGCCAGTAAATTATTACCAGCAAATTCAAATTGAGTTCACCAAGGTACTGTAATAGTGAAAGTGCCAGTTCTTGTTCTAGCAAACCAAGGTGAAAGAGTTATTCAATCTTTGAACTGAGACACTTATTCAATTCCATAAAAGTTACAAAAATTTGTTAATATTATGAACAATATACTTTTTTTGCTGTCTATCCATTATTAGTGCTGATTTTTCAATTTTCTAATAAGTGTTGGTCAGCTCATTTGGAAGTTTTGTCACTTTCTATCAAGAGACAAGAGACAAAGCTTGTATTAAACTATCCAACACTTATCAGAAATTCACAAAAGCTCTTAGTCTTCAGATTCACTATCACTACTTGAGTAGTTTGTTATGTGTTCAATCCCTTACAACATAACAAAAAAAAATATAATAATATTAACTTGTTTTAAAATTATTGAATTGCAAATACAAAATCTTCAAATTATAGTGCATACAAATAATATTTGAACAATGTTTTAAAAAGTTATTAACATGTTTTTGTTTTAACATTCTTAACAATAGAGTAAGTGCCAAATTTCACCAACACCTGTTAAAAATATTATGTTATCTCTTCTGTCCTTTGTATTAATGAGAGAGAAGGCATGATATTTAGTTGGTGAATTTGGGACGAAGGATTACAATTTTCATCAAAACATTAGTTGTATCATCAAGTAGATAAAACTATTTATTCTACAATAAACAGAGAAAACATATTTACTTTCATTGGAAGACAGTTGTGTGAAGCAGCGAAGAGATCCACAATTTGCATATTTCTTTTAAACACTGAACAAAAACACTTCTCCATGACATGGAGTATCACTGGCCGGCGGCTATTGGACATGATGCACTTCCACTGAACACTCCACTTGCACAGCTATTCACAGTTCTTTGCCTTTCAACACCTAAATACACCCTGAACCACATTAACAGCTAACATTATGATCACAGCAGTAAAACTAACTGAACAAGTAACATATCACTTAATATAGTTAAAGCATTGTCGATATAGATACTAATAGTATTCGCACAGTAACTCGTTGGTCGCTGAGACCGTGACCACTAAGAAGCCGAAACCTTGACTTAAATACCTTCCAACTGTTTGTTCAATGATTCGAGGTGATCAATGTACAAGTCCTGATTTCTCCACGCGGCACGGAGGGAGTCTGTGGTGGCCGACTCGAGCTGCTGAGAGGTCAACAACACTCGCGCCACGTTCGAAGCCCCGCCGCCGGAGCCGCCATCGTTTCCAGACTCGCCATGCCGCTCAGGATCTTCGGACATTGCCGTCTCTCAAAATTATATTTTACCACCCTCTTGACTGCAATTAAAAACACAAGTTTTTAAACAGTTTACGACCTCGGTTTCGGTCGCCGTTGCCACCTGCCATGACGCATTATAAGTATTTTTTTCGTATATTTACGTAATACTTACAGTTTTTATATAATAAAAAGTACGTATTTGTTTAAACTTTACATATATTGTTTGTAATTATTACTGTAGGCAGTCACTGAAAGAAAATAGAGTTTAAAATTAATTGAAAAACTGAGTAGACGCCATTTTATCACAAGTCGCTGTCGCAAACTCTGGCGGTACTTTTTTTTCTATTTATGGGCCTGCACTGCACGGTTTGTGCGTCAGCCATTGGTATTTGATTGCTCAGTGTCAAATTATTTTGCGATGATCCAGGCTTAGATCATAATCTAAGGATCATCTTAGTATTATTAAATAATAATCTTTGTTAAGGATCTAAATAACAAAAAAAATAAATTGTTTATTGTTGCCATTAAACTAAATGATGAGTTGTTTTCCAGTGTCGTAGTTCCTAGATGGCGTTAGTGTGGTGCGTGCAGCGTTCCTTATTCAGAGGTGCAGCGTGCGGTAAAATTACAAAGCCTATGAATAAATAATTTTCTTAAACATTTTAATAGTTATTATTATTAACCAAAGATTATAAGTATCTTATAGGAATGTTAAATGTTATTAACCTGCGGCGAAAACAGAGGAGTGTAATAAGTTGACGTGTTTGTGTGTGGTCTTTGAACTTGGCTCTCTTATAAAAAGTACAGCTTTTAATAGTATGTATCTTAGGTAATAAATGCTGTAGGTCAGTGATTAGCTCGTCGGCTCTCGAACCTGAGGTCGCGATCATAGATAATACAGTTTATAAAGAGATCCCACCAAAAACATTTTCATGTAAAAATGTTGCCAAGACGAGTCTACATAGCTTACCCTGTGAAAAAATTATCAGATATCGTATAAAGCCAAGCTCTAAAGACTACTCGCCCTAAATCTACAAGCACATTGATCAAAATCTATCAAAAAGTGGACATATCTCATGTAGAACCAAAGTTCTTGATCTATGCGCCCTTACTTTACTAGGCCTAGCTTCACTTACTCTACATTTCAGTTAAAACGTGATGCTTGGCCGTTTTATTTCACACACGATAAATGAATGCCTATAAAATCTTCGTAACGGTAGCAAAAAAGGCCAAGTATCACGTTTTAACTGAAATGTAGAGTAAGTGAAGCTAAGCCTAGTAAAGTAAGGGCGCATACATCAAGAACTTTGGTTCTACATGAGATTTGTCCACTTTTTGATAGATTTTGATCTAGGTGCTTGTAGATTTAGGGCGAGTAGTCTTTAGAGCTTGGCTTTATACGATATCTGATAACTTTTTCACAGGGTAAGCTATGTAGACTCGTCTTGGCAACATTTTTACATGTAAATGTTTTTATTGGGATTTCATTTATTTTTATAAGTTGGTTAATGAACTTGTTTGATTTTAAAAATAACCTATTTTTACCCCGGGCAATTACTTTCGCCTTATTCTTAGTCTGGAATTTAGATGATTTATTGTATTTCTCTTTCATTTGATACCCATATTGTGAGAGTACCTGTGAAAACGATAAATCGCTATTTTGGATAAAAAATGGCGGCATTCATGAAATCATGTATGAATTGTATTTGTTTTCTCAAACTCTCTCATCATTTGATACCCATATTGAAGGGGTTGATATGAAAACGATAAGTCTCCATTGTGGCTGTGTAACACCGAACTTCAATAAAACACCTCACTACTATAATAATTGAACTCTCTTTATACTTTATTCTTGTTTTTTTTTTCGAAAGTGCTTTAACTATCCGGGTGGTTAGTTGTTTAGTCATAAGCTTGTTTAATCATTTTAGTGTTTGCTAAAATAATAATAATAATAATAATAAGCGAGCTGTTGGGGAGTAGCTACCCCACGTACCTGAGTGCTCCCAGGGGAAGGACTCTGTTCTCCATCTCCGGCTTGCCTTCACTGGCCGGCCGTAGTGATTACTCTACCTCTGACTTGCCTTAACCGGCCAGTCAGAGTGGAGTCGCGAGAGCTTCGTGCTCGGAGGGAGGATGTGAAGCATAAGTGGCGAGTGGGCGTCATGATGGGACCCTCTGAGGGTGCAAATGATCGGCGTATAAAGTCCAGCGACACCTCTCCTGCCTCAAGCCGCTCGGTAAATGTTGCCGCCGTGGTGCACCGTGCGTGCTACCATTTTATGGGGCCCAACGATGAGTTGGCGGACACCGTCTGCCAACTTTATGATACATGTAACCACGTGGTATCTGGCAGACGCCATAGTCCTTCCATAGTCATAGATACCCAGGCCACTAGCACCTCACCCCTATAGCCCATAATCTTTTCTTACAAACATTCCTTGCAATAGTCCTACACTAAGCGGTGGGTCTCCGTGGGCGCACTCCCATGGTGCGTACAGGGAGAGTTGCCGGCTAGTGTCACATTACATTTAAATTAAAATTGTGTAACGGGGCCTCTGCGTGTTGGCTTCGGCCCCACGCATGCCTTCCAAAGGTCCGGGATTTAATTACCCGTGAGCAAGGAAGCTATACACAGACATAATAATAATAATATCTCCCACACCGATTTCGGTGACGGTGGCCGGTTTCATTGAAACCAGTCCAGCTACGCAGGAGTTATTTTATAGTGCCCAAGCGTGTGCGCAATGCATAGAAGCACTCTCTTTTTCTTCACTCTCGTAACCCACTGGGACGCATAACCGACACGACTGGCGGGAGATCAAGCGCAGGACCGACTTTTTACATGCCCATCCGACGCATGGATCATCTTTCAACACAATTAATTATTGTATTTAATTTTGTATCTTTCATTAGTTTTATATTTCAGTGTGTTTAATCCAGATTAGTAGAAAAAAAAAACGGTTACGGTAATTAGGCAAATAACGCCGATCTGGAGAATGACCGTTACGATTATCGTACAGGATCCACTTTTCATCACATGTAATGATCCGATTTAAAATTCCTTCATTATTGTGCCGGTTGAGCAATGTAACGCAGCAGTCGACGCGCGTTTGTCGGTTTGCTTCACTCAATTCATGAATTGGGAAGGTGAAAAAGCTTGAAAGGTGGGTACCTTTCAAGCTTTTTCACCTTCCCAATTTGCTTCAAGTGGATTAAAACGGTTTTGTCACTAACACCGCAGCCTGTACCTAACTCTGATGTGGTTTGCGATGGATCTGCTTCCACAATAGCCTTCAATTCATCATTATCGACCTTGGCCTCCGGCTGTCCACGTGGCTTGTTCTGCAGGTCGAAATTTCGAGAACGAAAGCGTTCAAACTAAAAACGCACCGTTTTTTCTTTTGCGACACCACCCGCATACATATCATTAATCCTTCGAGCCGTTTCTGCAGCACTGGTGCCACGGTGGAACTCGTACTCGTAAATAATGCGATATTTTTGGTTTTCCATTTTGTGAAATGAGTGACGCAGAAAAAAAAGCAAAAGAGAAAAAAACAAATGAATTACGGTTTTAAAAACACAAATGCATGAGTAAATAGCTGTTTAAATTTGAATTTGGAACTCCTAACCAAAGTTATATATTTAAGATCAAAGTGGCCAGTACGACAAAACACCAATTTCATATGTAAGGACCTAATATATCAAGTTGATTAACTATAAAATGAGATACAAATTTTCTTAACATCTAAGTCGGTACCAGCCAAACTGAATATAAGTTCTATAATGAGTACTTTTAGGTCCAGGATATTATGATATCATAACCTTACTGTTTGGTAACATATGCTTAGATTACTTCAGAAACAATCAAAATCCACATATGTTTCCATATAAATTTTGAGGAGTTCCCTCGATTCGCACGAATCTCATCAGCAGGTCATTTTGGTGACAATGAGATCAAATTTGATTTATACCGTACCCAACACAAAAACAATATTTAATATCGGTTCATAAACGACGAAGATATCCGCGAACAAACATAAAAAAATATATATTCGGTTGACTTAAGAAACCTCATCCTTTTTTGAAAGTCGGTTAAAATACTGTTTTTTATTTCTTCGCGTCGCTGTGTAGGTAGATAAGCGATTGCCCCGCGCGTCCCGCACACCCCGCAGTCCACCAGCGTCGAAATTCATCCGACTTACTTCAAATTTATCGTCACTACTCGGCTCCTATGTGTCTCAGCGTTATGTTTTATAGCCTATAACCTGCTCAGGAGTATGGACTACAATCGTACTAAGTTTGGTTAAAATCGCTTCAGTAGTTTTTGTTCCATGCGTGCACATACAGACAGACAGACAAAAAATTTATTGATTGCATTTTTGGCATCAGTATCGATCACCAATCATCCTCCAAAAAGAATTTTGAAAAAATATTCAATGTACAGAATTGACCTCTATAGAGTTTTATTATAAGTACTAGCTGTGCCCCCGACTTCGTTCGCGTGGTGTTTGATTAACTTAAACCGTTTATGCAGCACATGCAACGAAAGTCCCCAAATGTGAATTGTTTATTTGTTTAAACGAGCTAATCTCAGAAGCTATTGGTCCGATTTGAAAAATTATTTTTGTTGGATTGTCCATTTATAGAGGATGGCTATATAACATTACGCTGCGACCAAAAACAGTCGCGACGCCGATGGCAGAAGTCGCGACGCCGACGCCAGACGTCGCGACGCCGAAATATTTTTCAAATCACACGATCGAACAGTAGTTACTGAGATAAGCGCGCTTAAACAAACAAACAAACAAACTCTTCCGCTTTATAATATTAGTATAAGATTAATTAGATATAAGAAGAAAAGTTTACTTACGGCCAGAGGAGCAGAAAAAAAAAAATATAATATACTAAAGACTTTCAATAGTATTTATAAGCTCTCATAGCCTACAATATATAATAGACTAGCTGTGCCCGCGACTTCGTACGCGTAGAAAAGTGATTTAGGACACTTTTATATTTTTAAATATATTTTTAGTTTATTGGCGCAACCGCTGACAACTTTCGCCAATAGGTACTTCCCAGTGTATCCCAGTGTTGATCCCGATCCAGCAAGTCACGTACCCGGCAAGCCTCTTGGTATGCAGGGTATAATAATAATATAGTACCATCGTTTCGGAGCTCGGCAAAAGAAGTAGGCCTTCGAACAATATGTAGAAGTCAGCAAAGGTATTCGAAGTTAGGATAATATTATTCGAATGCACCGTATAGACACAGCCAATTTTTCACGTTAATTTAGTAAATTATTTAACTTCGATGTCCGTCTGTCTATCTGTCTGGTTGTCAAAACTTTAACACGTGTAGGTATCAAGCTAACAATCCTATTAAATACTCAGGATCTTCTGTCCCTTCTGGCTTTGAACAAAAAACAGACTCCTTAGCCACATCTACCCAAAGATTCAGCCGCATCTCTCTAATTTTCGACACTCCAAAGGGAACCAAAACCTAAATTTGATACGAAGCAACTTCTTAATAGTGCCGACATAGGATAAATTGCGAAACCATAAAATTATTTTCAATTTTTTTGAACTTACTACCGTTTTTGTCATTAATATTTTGAGATATTAAATTGAAACATAATATATTGCAATTATTAAAATATTTAAAACGAAACTCTCGGTTAGACATGGGCGCAGCGGCACGCCCCGTCGAGGATCCAGCAGGCTTACTCTCGACACAACCGAGAATCGAATCAGTTCGATCTCAACGGATTTGGTGTTTTATTTGGTAGATTACTTTGGAACTAATTAGAATAAAGAAAACCTTTGGAACGTAACTTTTTGTACACCCGACGATATCAATCGACATAGAACAAAAATAAACAAACGTCAATTTATTCGGGAGTATGCGGCACGATCGAATCTGAATCAAAATCGAATCAGTTTCGAGAGTTAGGCCCCAGCTCGGCGAGCCGATCGGTTTTAGTAGCGTTTTTTTATTAACCTACCCTAAGTATAACAATAATATAAATAAATTAAATTTAGTTTTAAAGAAAATATAAAATAAAAAAATATTAAATTTGAATGTTTGCAGCGCGGTTCCTGCCGCGCTTCATACAAACGTCCAGCATTTTTTTTTAATTATCATGAGTTTTTTATTTATGAACCGATTGAGATGAAATAAATGTTAAGTCAAGATTACTACAAATATGATTGAACCACATCTAAATCGGATAAGCCGTTTCTGAGATTAGCGTCCACAAATGCACCGACAAACAGACAAAAAAAAAATTGTTTTGGGTACTATTGCATAAATAAAAGTCTCCTATAATAACACAGGCACAGTTAGCACATTTTAATAGTATTTTTTACCCAGCAGTCTACACTACACCAGCCCGGCTCGGACGTAAGACGTCACCCAGCAGCCTGCATTACGCGGTGCCCGGTCGAATCACGGCGAAACGATTTTAATTTTGCTATATTTCCTAAAATACTCATTATATTTGCATGGTATAAAGGGCAAATATTATAGTCTTCATGGAATGCTTGAGCCAACTAACGTATTAAAAATGATAAGGATTAATACCGTGATGGTATAAATAGCTTTCCAAAAACCGCTTAATTGCCCGTTTTTTAGTTTATCGCGAAAGGCTTTCTTTTAATTATACAGTTAATTAAGTTGATTTTATACAATAAATGATAATTTATTTTAATTTGTGAAGCAAGTTCAAAAATACAATTTTTATATTATTATGACACTGTGAAAACACTGTTTTCCCAGAAAAAAAATCCTGATAGTTAGGTACTTATTTCATGTTCTAATCTACTTTAGTGCCACGTTCTATTGCTTCGCGTCACTGTGTAAGCGATCCCCCCGCGCCCCCGCACGAACCGTTCGTCAGCAGGCCGCGCGCGCGAATTTCATCCGACTTGCTTCAAATTTATCGTCACTGCTCGGCTCCTATGTATCGTAGCGTTATGTTATATAGCCTATAACCTGCCCAGGAATATGGGCTACAATCGTACCAAGTTTGGTTAAAATCCCTTCAGTAGTTTTTGTTCCTATCGTGCACATACAGACAGACAGACAGACAGACAGACAGACAGACAGACAGACAGACAAAAATTTTACTAATTGCATTTTTGGCATCAGTATCGATCGCCAATCATCCTCCAATATGTATTTTGAAAAAATATTCAATGTACAGAATTGACCTCTCTACAGTTTTATTATAAGTATAGATATTATATATATAGATGATTGACTATAAAATGAAATACAAATTTTCATAATAACAAAATCGGTACCATCCGAACTCAATACTATGAGTTCTATAAAAAACTCTTTTATTATTTTAAGTCGGTTTTCATTGTTTTATTTGGCTAAAAACAATTTTTTCCCCTTTTTTAATTCTTGCCTATTTCATTCTATTGTTATGATGGTATATATGGATACCTACTATCTGGTGTAGACAGGGGTGGTGATGACTACTGTAATTGATATAGTGACATATTATGCTTGCAGTACTTTAAGCGATGTCGAAATTTCCATTTATCTTCAAAGACTAAGCAGTAGTGGTATTACCTTGATAGTTACTTTAAAATTATGTGTTTAGTCGGATATGCTTATGTTATTCGAAACAAATACATAATTACTATGAGTGTCCCTATAAATATCGAGGAGTTCCCTCGATTCCTCACGACGCCATCATCAGGTCTCCACTTTGATAACTATGAGACCAAGTTCGACTGGTAACATTTGCTTAGACTTCTTCAGAGAATATCAAAATCCATATATGTTTCCATATAAATTTTGAGGAGTTCCCTCGATTCCTCACGGATCCCATAATCAGGTCACCATTTTGGCGTCGAAATTTGTCCGATTAACTTTAAACTTATCGTCACTACTAGGCTCCTATGTGTCTCAGCGTAATGTTTTATAACCTATAACCTGCTCAGGAGTATGGACTACAATCGTACTAAGTTTGGTTAAAATCCCTTCAGTAGTTTTTGTTCCATGCGTGCACATACAGACAGACAGACAGACCGACAGACAAAAAATTTATTGATTGCATTTTTGGCATTAGTGTCGATCACCAATCATCCTCCAATAAGAATTTTGAAAAAATATTCAATGTACAGAATTGACCTCTCTAGAGTTTTATTATAAACTAGCTGTGCCCGCGACTTCGTACGCGTGGAAAAGTGATTTAGGGCACTTTAGTATTTTTAAATATATTTTTAGTTTATTGGCGCAACCGCTGAGAACTTTCGCTAATAGGTACTTCCCAGTGCATCCCAGTGTTGATCCCGATCCAGCAAGACACGTACCCGGCAAGCCTCTTGGTATGCAGGGTATAATAATAATATATTACTATCCTTTCGGAGCTCGGCAAAAGAAGTAGGCCTTCGAACAATATGTAGAAGTCAGCAAAGGTATTCGAAGTTAGGATAATATTATTCGAATGCACCGTATAGACCCAGACAATTTTTCACGTTAATTTAGTAAAGTATTTAACTTCGATGTCCGTCTGTCTGTCTGGGTGTCAAAACTTTAACACGTGTAGGTATCAAGCTAAAAATCATATTAAAAACTCAGCTCTACTGTCCCTTCTGGCTGTGAAAAGAAACAGGCATCTTGGCCACATCTACCCAAAGATTCAGCCGTTTATATCGCTAATTTTCGCAATTTTCGACACGCCAAAGGGAACCAAAACCTAAAGGGTACTTCCCGGGAATAGAAATTTGATATGAAGCAACATCTTAATGCACTATTAAAATGTTGCTTCATATCAAATTTAAACGACATAGGATAAATTGCGAAACCATAAAAATATTTTCAATTTTTTCAACTTATTACCGTTTTTGTCATTAATGTTTTGAAGTATTATTAAATTTAAACTTATATTGCAATTACTAAGGTCTTTAAAACGGAACTCTCGGTTAGACATGGGCGCAGCGGCACGCCCCGCCGAGGATCCAGCAGGCTTACTCTCGACACAACTGAGAATCGAATCAGTTCGATCTTAACGGTTTTTGGTGTTTTATTTGGTAGATTACTTTGAAATTAATTAGGTTAAAGAAAACCGTTAGAACGTAACTTTTTGTACACCAGACCATATCAATCGACAGAGAATAAAAATAAACAAACGTCAATTTCTTCGGGAGTATGCGGCACGATCGACTCTGAATTAAAATCGAATCAGTTTGGAGAGTTAGGCCCCAGCTCGGCGCGCCGCGCCGATCGGCTTTAGTAGCGTTTTTTATAACCTACCCTAAGATTAAAAATAATAATAATATAAATAAATGAAATTTTGTTTTAAACAAAATATAAAATAAAAAAAGAATAAATTTGAATGCTTGAAGCAGCGCGGTTCCCGCCGCGCTTCATACAAACGTCCAGTATTTTTTTTATTGTCATATATCTTCAAATCAAAGCGACATCTATATAAATTCATACTACCGGTACTGCCTGTTAACACATTTTAATAGTATTTTTTACCCAGCAGTGGGGTGGAGTTTCTTTGGTTGACCTTCGCCAAAATTCCTACCTACCAGCATCTGATACCTACACTACACCCCGACTCGGATGTAAGACGTCACGCATCAGCCTGTATCGCGCGGCGCCGCGGCCCGCGATGCGGCGCGGCGGTCGAATCACGGCGAAACGATTTTAATTTTGCTATATTATCTCCTAAACTATTAATTATACTTGCTAGGTATAAAGGGCAAATATAGTAGTCTTCATGAAATTCTTAAGCCAACTAACGTATTAAAAATGATGAGGATTAATACCGTGATGGTATAAATAGTTTACCAAAAACCGCTTAACTGCCCGTTTTTTTAGATTATCGCGAAAGGCTTTCTTTTAATAATACAGTTAATTAAGTTGATTTATACAATAAATGATAATTTATTTCAATTTGTGAAGCAAGTTCAAAAATACAATTTTTATATTATTATGACACTGTGGAAACACTCTTCTCAGAAAAAAAAATCTGTTAGGTACTTATTTCAAGTTCTAATCTACTTTAGTGCCACATTCTATTGCTTCGCGTCACTGTGTAAGCGATCCCCCCGCCCCCCCCGCATGAACCGTTCGTCCGCAGCCCGCGCGCGCGAAATTCCTCCGACTTGCTTCCAATTTATCGTCACTGCTCGGCTCCTATGTATCGTAGCGTTATGTTATATAGCCTATAACCTGCCCAGGAATATGGGCTACAATCGTACCAAGTTTGGTTAAAATCCCTTCAGTAGTTTTTGTTCCTATCGCGCACATACAGACAGACAGACAGACAGACAAAAATTTTACTAATTGCATTTTTGGCATCAGTATCGATCGCCAATCATCCTCCAATATGTATTTTG
This sequence comes from Celastrina argiolus, assembly GCA_905187575.2. Lineage (NCBI taxonomy): Eukaryota > Metazoa > Arthropoda > Insecta > Lepidoptera > Lycaenidae > Celastrina > Celastrina argiolus. Next base: position 5,586,397 of record LR994595.1, read on the forward strand.
AAAAAATATTCAATGTACAGAATTGACCTCTCTACAGTTTTATTATAAGTATAGATAAAGAAGATAGATATAGATAACTTTAAGAAAGTACTAAATGGACTACACTAATGAATATAATTAAATGTGGCCAAAAAAAATAATGATACCATATTTAGTGGTATGAAGTGGTATAAGTATCTTGTAAAAGGATAAAAAGGCACCTTTAGTTTGTCCTGAAGCTGGTGAAAGTTGATAAAGTTTAATGCAAACATTTAGGTACAAGAAAAGTAATTTGCCAGTACCACCTCCTAAACCTTATTCCAATTCTATACTTGCCAAATATTTTAACCTAAGAAGTCGAAATTAACATAGGTAAATTAGGTAATCAAAACAATAAGCATTTCAAGGGAATTAGGACGTGTGTAGCGTCGCTGACCACTGCCGCCCAATCCCGTCAATCTCGAACGGGATCTCGTCATATGAGGCGTCGGGATTGATCCCGAAAAATTACACGAGATCTCGCGAGATCGTGATCCCCCGGGATCGGGATTGCATTCCCTACGCACGACGTGTTTCGTACCTATAAAACGGAAAAAAGCATTTGTCGAATGGAAGCCCCTTTTTTAGTGCCTACGTAAGAATAAGAATAAGATTATTTTTATTGTATCTTACAGCTTCTGTTGACAAAAAGAGAAAATTTCAATTGTCTAGCGGTCGCGGTTTAGCTTTAGCTACAGGCTGGTAGGAGAGCCAGTCTGGACAGACAGACAGAGAGACGCACGGACAGCGAATCCTTAGTAATAGGGTCCCATTTTTACCGTTTGGTCATGGAACACTAACAAGTACCAGGGATGAAACGGATATGAAATTTGGGATAAGGATACGGATATGGGTATAAAATTATTTCGGATTATCCGTTTGTTTCGGATAATTTAGGTTACGGATATTACATTTTTACAGTAGTAAAACTTTAAAATTTAATTATGTAGGTATATTATATCTAGCAATATCCCGCGAAACAATTATAACCACAATCTGCAAGCAGATAGAGTGAGTGTACGCATAGACATGCGTTTGATGCACCTCCCTCCTTCCCACACTGCTTATGCGTACACTCGCAAGCAAAAACGTGAAAACACCACCACAACACAAGCAATATTGTTAACACGTTCGTGCAAAGCCCCACACCACCATGCAGTCGACGCGCGTTTCGCTCCGACCCCGGAGCATCCTCAGGATGTTGACTCTGCGAACAATGTTCGTTAAGTCCTTATCCAATGACTTAACGAACATTGTTCGCAGAGTCTACATCCTGATAAGTATCTACCTATTAAATATAGACTTATTTTTTATCCGTGGGATGCCGGAGAAATACTATAACCCCCCATCAACTATCTTTTCCGTGGGTTCAAGGCGACAGTAACGGCGTTATTTAAAAACTGCGCTCGTCAACAAGCCTGCCAAGCATGGCAAGTATAGCCAATTATACCCCATGAACTACTTTTTGAGGCTTTTGTCCAGGAGTGGACGTCAGCTGAAATAATAAGAATATAATAATATCTATGCACGCTTCACACCACGTCAATTTGCCCCCGTGCTAAGTATCCGAAAAAACTTGTGTTACAGGTACCAGACAACGGAAATATATATATATATATATATATATATATATATATATATATATATATATATATATATATATTTTTTTTTTTTTTTAACTATACACATATTTAAGAGTCCGGTTCCGGCGGTTGAAGTGTAAACATTACTGTTGTGTCACTGTAAGAATAATCGAATTTAATAATAGATAAAGTGGACATACGTCTTGAAATCACAGATAATCACAAATAAGAAAGTGCCAACCAGTGCCGTATTCATTAATTCCTGCATAATCTTTCGGAATAATTTCACATTCAACGAAGGAAAATCCTGAACAACAAGTGAGGTTAGTTCCAATTGTCATGTAACGTATTTCGAGAACGGCAACCTAACGGAAACAGCCAAAAGTGACAATGACAGTAAGACTGTGAAGTTGCCAGTACCAATAAACAAAAACCAAAACGTTTCGTTCGACGCAGTAATTTCGGCGTTATAGTAAAAAAAAAAAAATTAAATAAAAATAATAATAATTATTAAAAAATGGAAGAACAATTCCAACTCTTATTCGATAATATGAAAATCGAACTTTCAAAGCAGGCAACGTCATTAACAGAGTCTATAACAACTACAATTATGGAAAAAATCGATGAAAAACTGCAACCTATTTTAACAGAGAACAAAAACCTGAAAACAAAAATTGTAAAACTGGAAGAAGAGATTGAATATTTAAAAAGAGAAAAGAAAAATAATATTATCGTCATATTTGGCTTGAAAGAGATTGAAAACTCGAATACTCAATTATTCGATATGGTAAAGAAAACATTTAAGGATGATTTGGAGATACAAATTGAAAACCACGAAATAAACAAAATATATCGACTGGGAAAAACTAAAAATACAGATAAACCTAGACCAGTACTCCTATCTTTTGTGTGTGCATGGAAGAAAATAGAAATTATGAAAAATAAAAAGAATCTCAGGGATTTGTACGTGAAAGAAGACTTTTCAAAAGAAGTCATGGAGAAAAGGAAGGATTTACATGCCAAATTGGAAGAAGAAAGGCGGAAAGGAAATATTGCTTTTTTGAAGTTCGACAAACTTATAATAAAAGAAAACGTAAACAAAGAAAAACGGAAGAGAGAAACATCTTCCTCTCCGCAAACTTACTCTCAAACAAAGAAACAATCTACTCGTGTACATAAAGACAACAGAACCAACGCCTTCGACATAATGAGAAACAGGTCAAACTCTCTTACAACCAGTAATAAACAATAGCAACTAATAAACGAAAACCGGAAATCTAAACTATATATTAATCAAGAAAACAGTAATATCGAAAAACAAAATACTCTCCCAAGCCGACTGGTCCTCGTGGGAGAAAATGACCACAACCCTCTAAGCGATCAAAACAAAGCAAAACAAGAACCTTACCATAATGTGAACAGAAACATTTTAGATATACAGATAGCGACCTTGAATGTCAGATCATTACGAACACCAGAAAAATTAATGGAGCTTGAGTTAACTTTAAACGAAATCAAATGGGATATAATTGGAATTAGCGAGATGAGACGTTATGGTGAAGGAATAGAAGACCATGACAACAAATATATTCTACACTACATTGGCGAGACCCCGGGACTATACGGTGTTGGCTTCCTAATAAAAAATAATCTAACAAACAAAATAAATGAAATAAGAGGAATTAACGAACGAATAGCAATACTTAACATTATGCTCCCAACACGTAGTGGCAAAGAAGAATTATGGTCAATAATACAAGCATATTCACCTACCGAACATAGAAACAAAGAACTTAACACTGAAACTGATAAATTTTATGCAGACCTGCAATCAGCCGTTCAGTGCTCATATAAAAACCTTATTGTAATGGGCGACTTCAATGGCCAAATTGGAAGCAGCAATAAAGAAGAGGAATATACGATAGGAAGATATGGATTTGGCCAACGAAGCAAAAATGGTCAAAGATTAGTCACATTTGCATTAGAAAACAAATTAAGCATTCTGAACAGTTTTTATAAAAAGAAAATTTCGAAAAAATGGACATGGATATCACCCAACGGGAAACACAAGAATGAAATTGACTTTATATTAACCAACAAACGAAAGATGTTCAAAGATGTAAGTACTATTAACCAACTCAACTTCCATACAGACCACAGAATGGTCAGAGCAACACTAGTAGGTAATAAACCGGAAAAATATAGATACTTATTCTAACAAGAAACAATCAGTCACAATATTTACTGGAAATCAGGAATTACTTTTCGAGAACTTAAATACTGCAATACGCAAACATAGCAACACAAACTATACAACCATCCAGGAACGATACGACAACATTATCAATATACTCAAGTCAGAAATTACAAAGACTAATAAACCAACAGAAAATACAATATCCCTTGAAACTAAACTACTTATTAAGGAAAGAAAAGAATACATACAAAGAGACAAAACCGAACAAACACGTTACAAGATTCTAGAACTAAGCAAAAAGATAAATGAACATTTAAGAAAAGACAGGAAAATAAGGAGACAAGAAACATTAAAAACGTATATCGAAAAAACAGGAGGAATTAAAAAAGCTAAAAAAGTACAAACAAAAATAAAACATGGATGCCAAACATAAAAACTAAGAATGGCATTTCTACAAGTAAAAGAGAAGAGATACTGCAAATTGCCACAGAATATTATAGAGCACTTTACCAAAAACAAATGACGACAAATACAGGAAATCTTAAATTTTTAAAGACAAACTCGAACCCAGTACCAATAATACTAGAGTCGGAAGTCGTAAACGCAATAAGCACACAAAAATTAGGCAAATCACCAGGAGCAGACCAAATATCAAACGAACTGCTAAGATATACAACACCAGTGATAGCTCCAATACTCACAGAGTTATTTAACGACATCCTAACTACAGAAAATATCCCTAAAGATTGGACAAAATCGACTATAGTTCTGATACATAAAAAAGGGGACAAAGGAGATATGAACAACTACAGACCAATCAGTCTTATGTCGAATATTTACAAGATATTTTCAAAGATAATTCTATCAAGAATCACTATCACACTTGATGAAAACCAACCGAAGGAACAGGCTGGCTTTAGAAGTAAATTTTCGACAATAGACCATATCCACGTAGTAAGGCAGGTCCTTCAAAAATACAAGGAATACAATAAAGTATATTATATAGCCTTCGTAGACTTCAATAAAGCCTTTGACTCACTAAATCATGACACCATTTGGAAGGCATTAGAAATTCAAGGAGTTGAGACCAAATATCTTAGTATACTAATGATCATATACTGCAAAGCTACGGCGGAAGTGAAACTAGAACGAACAGGAAAAGAATTTCCTATAGAAAAAGGCGTCAGGCAAGGTGACCCCATCTCACCGAAGATTTTTTCTGCAGTTCTAGAAATGATCTTTCGTAACATGGATTGGGAAAAATATGGACTTAACATAAACGGTACCAAACTAAACCACCTACGCTTTGCTGACGATATTGTAATATTTGCAGAGAACTCAGAAACCCTAAAACTTATGTTACAACAATTGTCTGATGAAAGTGCCAAAGTAGGCCTGTCAATGAACACTGAAAAAACGAAGATAATGACAAACGCAACAAAAACCAAAATACTAGTCAATGATGGGCAAATAGAATATGTCAACGAGTACATATATTTGGGACAGTTATTGTCGACGGAAGAGATAATGCAAAAAGAAGTAGACAGAAGAATAACTAACAGTTGGAAACGATTCTGGTCTCTTAGTGAAGTCATGAAAGACAGGGATATGCCTATGAAAGAGAAGCGAAAAATCTACGATACATGCATCCTCCCAAGTTTATCATACGGATGCCAGACTTGGGCACTAACAGAACAACAACTCAGCAAAATACAAGCGTGCCAAAATGGGATAGAAAGAAGTGTCATTGGTATTAAAAGAAGAGATAAAGTGAGATTAGATATTATAAGGGATAAAACAAAATTTAAGAATATATGCACCGTGTATAAACGACTTAAATGGAGATGGACTGGACACATGTTAAGAGAACAAAAAGAGAAGTGGACGAGAATTATAACGGAATGGTACCCTCGAGATGGAAAGAGAAACAGAGGAAGACAAACCAAACGTTGGGAAGACGACATGAAAAAGACGGCAGGGTTCGAGTGGATACGCACTGCCAAAAACAGGACAAAATGGAAAGCTTTAGAGGAGGCCTTTGTCGAAGGACAAGCTGTGACACAAAAACCGGTCGTTGATGTTGTGCTAAATTAATTTTTATTAGAATGAGTAGTATATTAAGTAGTATTACACATCATTTTGTTTTATTATTGTTAGTTTTAAGTATATCAATAAAGGCTTATTTTATTTTATTTATACACAAATTTAATACATCCATGACCCAGGAACGTTAAAAAATTTTTTGTTTCCTCGACGGGATTCGAATCCGCGACCTTTCGTTCGAGCACCAACGCGCTCAACCACTGCATTACGGAGGTCGTCATCAATATAATATAATATTCAGTATTATATTTAATACTTATATATATTTAAGATTTGTATTACATTATACACAAATTTAATACATCCATGACCCAGGAACATTGAAAACTTTTTGTTTCCTCGGCGGGATTCGAACCCGCGACCTCTCGCTCGATCACTAACATGCTCAACCACTGCGCTACGGAGGTCGTCGAAATGATGATGATGACTTATTTTTAACTTATCTTATCACGGAACGTCCATAGATATTATTCCCAGACAACGGAAATATGATAAACTCGAGCACCAACGCGCTCGACCACAGAGGAACAGTGGTCAGTCAAAAGCCGCAGTCTGTCGATTAACTTTAGTTACTGTTAAGGTCTTAGGGCCTGTAGGGACACAGTGCTCAATAAAAAAATAATATAAAATGACAGCAGCGATGGACCGTGACAGTGATGTTTACATAAATGCGCTGTAATGCGGTGTTTCAGACAAAATGGCCGATTGCACTATTTTAATCTTATAATTTATTGAAAATCTTAATAATCACAAACTTTTATATAAAAGTATATCACTATTTAAAATCCTTTTTATATCAATTTTACCCTGAAATCATTAAATCTTTGTTTATTTGTTATTGTTGTCACGCCTATTGGTAGGTAGATAAAGATTATGGAGATACAGACTACGGTGATACGGTGACTCGGTGGCAGATTTCTAATAACAAAAATATGAGGTACATTAGGTAGGGTACTAGGCGCTTATTATATTACCTACCGCTAAACGCTAACGCTGTGTCCTTATTACCTATGTGGTAATAATTCGTCGATTAGGCAATAGAAAGGTAAGAGAAACAATGCAACGACTTGTAATGTTAATTTATCTTAATTTAATGAATTACATTTATCAACACTTAGCATTAATGTTTAACATTAATCGTTAATTAATATTTAATCTTTTGTACAATTAATGTTTAATTATATCACAATATGTACAACGTTCTGAGCAAAATGTCAATATGGCCGCCACACTTCCTGACTGCTGTAGTTCATATGTTTCACGTCCTCGTTGGGGTCACAGCTCTGTATGAGACCGCTGGCCTCGCTCGCACCTGGCACATCAGTGGTGATCGAGATGCCGCCATCTATATCGCTGATCTTGATCTCGCTAGGCAAATACTGGTCGGCGTTGTAGTCTCGACTGTGTACGTGCACGTGTATCTGGTTCTGGTTGACGGTGGAGTACATGCTGCCGAGTATGGGGTACGGGGTGGACTGTATGCAGGCCGGGGGGTTGTTGTTGATGTTGTTGTACTGATAGGTGTAGTTGGCTGATGTGGGCCAGTTGTAGTAGTTTGGGTCGTACCGCTGCGACGGCATCGGGTTGAGGTCGGTGAAGGAGTTCGTATTCTTGTAGCTGGAGCCCGCCTGGAACCCGCTGTAGTCGCTGTGGCCCAGCGATAGGTCGGGTAGAACTGGAAAAGAAAATAATATTCAAATTTTTGTCTCGTAACAGTAATTTAAATGTGATCGTGGCCACAGCAGCAATGCGTTCTGGCCCCTGATTCAAGATGCCATCGCCATTTGTCGCTTACGAAGTTCGAAAACAAAATGTGTGGGATTTGACATAAGCTTCGCAGTCAGTTCTCAAACCAACATGGCGTTTTTTTTTTTTTTGGCACTGACACTTGGGTTTTGTGTACTTTGCCATAGACAAGGTAGGGAATCAACATGGCGTTTACGACGTATTTTAGATGACGTATGAGAACTGTTAAATTCCAAACCAATACATAATATGTCAATCCATTGGAATTAGATTCAAGAGTGACCCACTTGCACTGGTGCCATTCCGACATGGAGAAAAGCGGAAAAGAGTATCATCTGTGTACCTTTACGAAAAAGTAGCGAAGAATTAAATATAATAAGAATATCTGCAGAAACGAAAGATTTTCGTTGCGTGCGCTGCATAAACGGTTTAAGTCACTAAAAAAACCACGCGGACGAAGTCGCGGGCACAGCTAGTAATAAATAATTGTTTTTATTTTTATTAAAAAAAATTTTTTTTGTTTTGTCGATATTCTTGCGACAACAAAATAAGATATGTTTTTTTTTTGTTTTTAGTAAAATAAATACATTAAATGTACATTAAAAAAATTAGGAAAGGTAGTATAGTCGTATCTCAAAGTTATAGTGGTTGTTCTTTTTACACCCTGTATAGATATTGGCTGTAGCACAATGTAGATATATAACAGAGACACGAATGAAAAAATTCGTGTCTCTGTTATATATATATCTTTGTTTTCATCGATTTCCAGGCACATTCCGGAAACCGCCTGCTATCTAGCGCCACTATTAGAAAATACTAATTACTAATTTCGTTTCGTATCTTCTTCTTAATTAAGAAGATGAATTTATGATAATGTTATGCTTAAAAATATGCTTTTCTTATCTCAAAGTGACATCTATTGCAATTTTTTTGTATCAAAGGTAGATTGTATGGGATGGTAGGCAGTGCCGGATTAACCACATAGCAAGAGAAGCAAAAGTAAAAAAAAAAATATATTTTATTTCCAAAATATATTTATTATGTCACAAAAACGTGAAACGTTACTACTTTTCATTGTGACAATCCACGCCAGACACTAGGTATCCGACTATTTCCTTGGCGTAAATAATTTCGTACCGTAAATGCATTAGTTCTACAAAAAGTTGCTTGCACGCGTAGAATTTCAGTCGGCCTGATAATCAGCTCTACAAAATGTCTGCCGTATAATAGGCAGGTCAGAGAATTTGCTACGGGCCCCGCGCTTGCTTAATCCGGCACTGATGGTAGCCCATGGCTCTACGTACCTGAGGGTATGTGTATGGAGGTGTCGGGCTTGTAGTAGGGCTGTATGGGGGTGTAGCCGCCCCCGTACGCGGGGTAGCCCGTGTTCAGCTCCGACGCGCCGAGAATGCCGCTGCTCTCTGGAAAAGGAGAATAGATGATGAGTAATAAGAAACTTTGTGGGACACGTTTTTTCACTAGAGGTCGCTTTTAAAAAGTTTCGTTGAAAACGTAATGTCTACACATAACCTATATTCTTCTCTTATCTTCTCTCTTCTCTTATATATAAAAATGAATTGCTGTTCGTTAGTCTCGCTAAAACTCGAGTGCGGCTGAACCGATTCGGCTATTTTTAGTCTTGAAATGTTCGTGGAAATCCAGGGATTCTTTAAACGGTTTCTATGCTCAACGAAGTGGGCACGGGTCAGCTAGAAAATTTATAATATATTTAGATCCTTATGGACGTTGCACTATTGCCTAGGTATATTAAGTTGAAGGTTAAATTCCAAGGAAGTATTTGTAAATAAAAAATGCTTTTACAATAGACTCCTAGAGCAATATCAACACAATAACTTTACCCAATAATATTATAATTTCTATTAGTGTATATTAATAACTGATAAAAATATTTACACATTGTTTAAGATATACAATGTTTAGATCTATCTATACAAAATCTAATCTATACAAAATACACACACTTGGCAGACATGGACAAAGCATATTATTGTATATGCTTTGTCTTTGTCATATGCTTATCCAGTGAGTAAAATATATTTTGTTAGTAAGTACATCCCCTTACCACACCTTACTAATAAAAATATCACAGGACCTATCTGTATCAATAGGCCAAATCCTAAGCAATTGAACCAACATTGCTAATCACTTAGTTAAGGCACTGTGTCAATTAGTTAAGGCCATTGTCGTACTTAGTACTTACTACTCAGTATGTCTGTCACGTGGTCCCCGCTGGGATTGCCTAGCTGAATCATACTTATGACTAAAGTGGTAAAACATCACGTAGTACTGTCAAATTGTTTGTCGTCTTTTACTGGGTTTTAGAGTCATGCGTTTTTGTTACGCACGCGATTTTGGACCTCATGCTTAGCCACATTTATTGTTTGCGCTATCCAATGAAAAAAATAACTTTATATTATTATTAGCTGTGCTCGCGACTTCGTTCGCATGGTTGTCGGCAACACTATCGCGATTATCTTTTGATTGCTCACGTTGGTTTTTGTTACTATGATTATTAAAAAGGAATAATTCTTTCATACATGATATTTTTGAAGATAAATCGTTTATGCAGCGCACGCAACGAAAGTCCTCGAATGTGAATAATTTTCCCCGTTTTTGCAACATTTCTCACTGACGCTTCGCTCCTATTGGTATCTTACGCGTGCTATTGACCTCTCAGCGTAATCAGCTGATCGCTGTTGTGCACGTTGTACATTGCCTATTGAAAATTTTTAATTTTTTTAAACAGTGGATTAAAAGCAAATTACTAGTACCAATGGACATAACTCTTGCCTGGTTATTACCCCACGAAGTTATAGTGACTGCTCTTTTTACATCATGTATAGCTTAATATAGCGTTCCTCTATAAATTGACTTTCCAACAACAACAAAAATATATTAAAATCGGACCAGTAGTTCCTGAGATTAGTGCGTTTAAACAAACAAAGAAACAAACTCTTCCGCTTTATATTATTAGTATAGATTTGGCTTTATTGTAAAGTGAGATGAGATAAACGCGCGCGGGGCGTCATTTTCGTTAAACTTTACGCACAACACGCCTGACTCCAAGTTAACTTTTGTGTTTTCGGAATTCACTTAAATATGAACTTGACTTTTCTACATAAGCTTATAGTAAACAGTGGATAATATTGGATGGTTGCCAAGTGCCATCTGCCAAGCTACCTCGGCACGGGTGTAGACGGTAAGAAGTTAGGAACTAGGAAGTAGAGATCATTTAATTCAAAAGAATAGTCAGCATGGATACAAAATAAATAATAATGTATTATTTATCCATACTAATAAAACTGTTACATTTTCATCATTCAACCGCTGATATGAAATGACTTTTATGAAATTTGGTATAGAGATAGTCCCGGGAAATGACATACGATAGTTTTTATTTGGAATAAGTGTGGGGTTCCCGTGGGATACCGTATTTTCGGGGATGAGCCGCAATAAAATATTAGCTAGTAATAAAATAATTACTAGCAAACGGAGTAAGTAAAATTTTTATCGACTCTCTTTACTATATACTGTCGCTTTTATAGTACCTCCGTTACTCAGTAAAAAGTTGTTTTTACTTGACATTCATTCGACCTGGATTATGTTATGTGGAATTATGAGTAATTACTCGTAATAATACAATTTGTCCACTCACTGGTATGTTAAATAATTCGTGGAAATATTAACCTTAGACGTCACATGTCGTTTTTGGATCTAATTTTTTTTTCTGATCATTTTACATTGAAAAAAAAAATCGGAAACTCAATTTATATTTAAAAGTTTGCTTTATAACGCGTGTCTTTGCTACTTTGGAGATGATAAGGACTATCGCTGTTGTAAACGCAAGATGTGAACTACTTGATTGATTTTGATGATATTTGGCACAAACACAGGGGGATGTTACTTTTACAGCGACCGTTTTATTATCGTTTTGGAGTGATTTCCATATGGACGCACAGTCAACATACAGTTAAAAATAAAGAGCTAGGAACTTTTTAAGTGTATAGTGCAACTGCGAATATATAAGTATAGTTTAAATTCATAATTATGTTTGCAGAGAGCTTTTGGAACCTGCTGAAACTTATTAAGACTTTCAGTCCAGCCCAAAAGTTTTAGGTACAGAGATACATTGAAGGCTCATTAAAAGTTGTTTTACAAAGGCATGTCAACTATACGGTAATGTTTTATGGACAAACAAATTATAGATGGGTATCAATCATCAGCTGTCTATTGGGTTATGAGAGTATAGGAGTTAAGAGAGTGCTTTTGTATTCCTTACACACACAAGGGCCCTATAAAATAACTCCTGCGTTGCTGGACCAGTTTTAACGTGTCCTTTACTTTCTCGTGTATTCTATATTCAGTAGATACAAGGATGGTTAAAAAATTCAAGCTATTGACACTATGCTCAAAATCGAACTCATGTTGTCCCCTAAATAAGGGCTGTAGTGCCTACGTGTCAAGCTTCACACACTCAATGCACAAAGCAATCGGAGTTACTAGCGATTCCCGTTTGATCTACGTCAATACAATTTATACGCGTCATAAACAGGCTATACACGTACTGAATACTGATTTGCATAGTGTTCCTGACCTTAAGCGAATGATAACCACATACTACACCCAAATATATTGACTAGCTATGCCCGCGACGTCGTTCGCGTGGTTTTTGAGTGACTTAAACCGTTTATGCAGCGCACGCAACGAAAGTCCTCAAATGTGAATAATTTGCCCCGTTTTTACAACATTTCACACTGACGCTTCGCTCCTATTATCGCAGCGTAATGTTATATATAGCCTTAAGCCTCCTCTATAAATGGACTATCTAAGAAAAAAAGATTTTTTCAAATAGGACCAGTAGCTCCTGAGATTAGCGCGTTTAAACAAACAAACTCTTTATAATATTACTAACTAACCCGTTCCCACTTCGTTGAGCATGGAAACCGTGTAAAACTTCCCGGGTTTTCCACGAATATTTGAAGACCAAAAATAGCCGAATCAGTTCAGATGACTGAGACTGAGAGTTTTAGCGAGACTAACGAACAGCAATTGATTTTTATATAGCCTGTGTTACTCAGTGATAATGTAGCTTTCTAATGAAAAAAGAATTATTAAAATCCAATACTTTTTGAGTTAAGTCGTTACATCATACAAAAATACAAATCTTTGCTCTTTATAATCTTATACATATAAGTATATATTTTTTTAATATTTATTTATTTTCATAAAGGTACATACAATTGTTTTACAACATTCCAAAAACCATTAAGGTTTGTCCGGAGTGTAGAAAAATATTATTATACAATAAAAGATATTTAAAAAAAGGAAGAACATAAAACATAACTTAATATTAAATAAAATATATTATATTGTACTATTATATATTATTAGTGTAGATATAGTAATATAGTATTGATTTTCTGTCTTACGTGATTATTATTAATTGTACAGGCTATAAATATTAATACTTTAGGGTGTGTATGGGTCCCGTTAGAGTTAACTGTGAAAATACCAGCGCTGAAAGACTTACTTTTGACCCAATATCATAAATTTTCCCATAGAATAATAAAAAAGCACCTCTTAATGTAGTACAACTTTGTTAATGTTACATAATACTTTAATTTCTTTTCTTTTTATATCGTAATATTCAAATTATATATTACAGAAGAACATTAAAATAAGTATAATCTATATTAAAAAATATATTTTTCTTTTTATAAAAGTGTGTAAAATTTTTTCTGACTCTGACTTGCCCTTGGGCCAAAAGCCCAGGGCCCCGATTCTCGTAACTCGAACTTCGTTTCTAATGTAAGCTTATCTCGATTGCACGCGAGTCAAATCATGCATGCACGAGCGGGCCATATTCGAAATGAAGTTCGAGTGAGAATCGGGGCCCAAGAACTACTATTTTTAACCGCATCTTTTTTTAAAAATGATATAATTATATCTATGGACGCTTCACACCACGTCAATCTGGCCTCGTGCTAAGTATCCGAAGAACTTGTGTTACAGGTACCAGACAACGGAAATATATTTAATACTTTTATACTATACACATATTTAAGATTTTTATTATATTATACACAAGTTGAATACACATCCATGACCCAGGAACATTGAAAACTTTTTGTTCCCTCGCCGGGATTAGAACCGGTGACCTCTCGCCACCAAGGCGTTCAACCACTGCGCTACGGAGGTCGTCTTTTATCCTTATTAGATTGTAATGAAATATTATATTAATGTGTTATATTTAATTAAATTTAAATTCCTGCTTATCAGACATGCCTTATTACCTTTACAATTATTATATACCAATATAACTAAGTATTTCAATTATACCTATTTTAACGCATTTTAATTAGAATGACGCACGTAGACAATGCTGGTTTTCCCCTGCCGTATGCCGTACAAGTGTTTTTGAATCACGACAAATATTATATTAAGTGTCTGTATTAACAATATTATTAGTTTACTTGTTAAGGCTAGTTACCGGTGGTAGGCATCACATAGACACGACGTTCAGATAACATTTTGTAAAAATTTATCTACACCATCTACACAAATATTATAAAGAGGAAAGATTTGTACTTTTGTATTTTTGTATGTAACGACTTAACTCAAAAAGTATTGGACCGATTTTAATAATTCTTTTTTCATTAGAAAGCTACATTATCACTGAGTAACATAGGCTATATAAAAATCAATTACTGTTCGTTAGTCTCGCTAAAACTCGAGATAGAATATAATAGAATAGAATAAACCATAGACCATAAGATAGGCTATTACCATCGCGGCAAAATGTACGCTTTCCACGAAATTCCATTTGTCTGGAGCAATACAATCCTACTAATAGTTATTATAAACGCGAAAGTTTGTAAGTATGGATGGATAGAAATACAAATAAAGCAATAAAATGTAAGGTTCCCGCAGGATTGCATTTTGTTCCTAGTAACGGGAAAAATGTAGTATATAATATTTATATTTTATAATATACTAGATTTTTCTTAATAATAATGTTTTGTAACAACGGTGTGATGCGTAGCGCGCTACCGCTCTAAGTTACAAATCTTTCAATAATATTCATAACTAGCTGACCCGTGCTCACTTCGTTGAGCATAGAAACCGTTTAAACCTTCCCTAGACTTCCGAATATTTCAAGACCAAAAATAGCCGAATCGGTTCAGCTGTTCTCGAATTTTAGCGAGACTAACGAACAGCAATTCATTTTTATATACTCGTATTACGCCGCCCGACCCCCGGCCGGCCGCAGGTCGGTACCGCCGCGGCGCAAACAACTACAACCCTGCATTTTAAATTTGTAATATCTTCGGTAATATTCGCTTAAATTACATGTTGTAAAAAGCATATTGATCTATAATAAATGCACAATTTATTTGAGGTACTTAATTGGATAAGGATTAATGCTGTATTGTTTAAAATCACTTCGTAAATAACCATTTTTTAGTAAAGGATAAAAATGCTTATGGTGGGTTATCCCTAAGAGATAGACATATACCATCGCGGACTTTTTTGTTGAACTTTTTAAGGTGAACAATACTGTAGTACATTATTTTGGTCTATCTCGTAGGGTTCAGCCAGGCGTTTGCAATATAAGCGCAAAAAAACGTACTTATTTACGACATCACATTAGAAACCTTTAAATTTATCAGTGTTTTACTGTATTATGTGTTCTACTATATTATGCATTTATTATACATACAAACCTTCTGTAAGAATCACTCTATCTATTAAAAAAAACCGCATCAAAATCCGTTGCGTAGTTTTAAAGATCTAAGCATACATACGGACAGACATACAGCGAAAGCGACTTTGTTTTATACTATGTATTGATAATGCCTCCCACACCTATTTCAGTGATGGTGGCCGGTTTCATTGATATCAGGCCAGCTACACAGGAGTTATTTTATAGTGCCTAAGTGTATGCTCAATACACAGGAGCACTGTCTCTTCCTTTACTCTCGTAGCCTAGTGGGAGAGATAATAGACACGACTGGCGGGAAATCAGGCGCAGGACCAACTTTATACATGCCCATCCGACGCATGGATCATCTTTCTTGTCAGACAATCAGAAAAACGCCGGAATCGAACCCACTACCCCCGGGTCGAGAGCGAAGCTCTGAACCATGTGTATTGAAATACATGATATTCATTGTAGTAAATAAAATTCAATTTGAGTGGCTTCTTATAAAAGTGAGTCGATCTTAATCAAGAAAAAACGAAGTACCTTTGCTTTATGTAACTTGACTGTGTTTAATAATGAAAAAAGAAAGAAAGTTTATTTGGTAAACATAAAGATAAAATATAAGTAAAATAAAATAAAAAAATAAATAAAAAACACAAAAACAACAAAATTTACCAAATAGGCGTTCACTCAGCATACGCAAAACACAACGCTCAATTGAAAATTAACAAATGGCAGCTATTCTGCATCGAATAAAAAAAGAATTACGCAAATCGGATCATTATCTTCAGAGTAATCGGAGTACATAAAAAAACAGGCTGAAGAACTTCCTCCTTTTTTGGAAGTCGGTTAAACACTAGACATATTTTGTATTGTGATTTACGGGCGATTTTAGGATATTTTTAAGAAACATAATTAAAACCGAAATACATTCACTTTATTACACGTAATAATTTATAAACAAATATAGAATTTCATTGTATATATAACATTATAATTATTCTCAAGCAGTAGGCGAAATGATGATGACGAAATATAGTTAAGAACACTCAGAAAAAAATCTACATGAAATTCGGTTCATCCCATTGGGCGATACGATGTCATGATTGTTTATAGATGTATCCCCTCTGTTTTTACCAGAGGTTACAAAAGTCCAGAAAAAATAACCCAAATATATTATCATGTATCTAAGTATCTATACACAAGATGTAAAACAATGAGTGATAATTTACTTTAGGATGTGTATATGCCTACCATGTAAAGTTTACTGTGAAAGTAAACACTGAAAGACTTACTTTAGAGTTTTATGTTTCTATGAGAAATTTCCCAACATCATAAATTTGCCCATACAATAAATAAAAAAGTAACTCTTTCAGCGCTCGTATTTACAAAGTAACCTATACAGGACCCTTACACACTCTAAAATATTATCACTCATTGATATATATCGTATAGAATAAAAATTTTAGTGTTAATGGAATCAATCACTACTTTGCGGAAATCCATAGCATAAAATTTAAATATATTATATCTAGTAATCATGTTTCGCGGGATATTGCTAGATATAATATATTTAAATTTTAGTGTTGTTCTTTTGCCTCTAGTGTAACCCTTTCGAAAGGCTTTGAAACATATTACCGTATTAGGAACATCACACATTATAGCTAAAATATATTAGCAGCCGCATAAAACGGCGTCAAAGGAGGCTAATTACAGCCCTAATCAACGGCCTTGATTGTCAGGTGTTTGCGTTAGACGCTGACGAGCCATTGTTATTGGCTATTTCATCTATATACAAACAACCATTAGAATATAGAATATATTGCGACTGGTGTAGTGTGTCTTTGACTATTTCATCTACGAGTATATACCAACAACCATTAGAATATAATATTGCGACTGGTGTAGTGTCTTGTTGAATCTGAATCCAATAAAATCTTTTTGTAAACAAGGAGACTTACGCTACCGACTTACTTATTTACTATACAGTCATTTTTCATTTGTACTAGCTGAACCGTGCCCACTTCGTTAGGCATACAAACCGTTTAAGCCTTCCCTGGACTTCCACGAATATTTCAAGACTAAAAATGCCCGAATCAGTTCAGCCGTTCTCGAGGTTTTAGCGAGACTAACGGAACAGCAATTCATTTTTATATATAAGAGAAGAAGAAGAAGATTACCTACAAGGTGTTAATAAATCAAATAAATCAATAAATAAAGTAAATCGTATGGATGCTTTTACTCTAATTCAATCTGGACCCTTGCTAAGTTCTCAAAGAATCTAGTGTCGGTCAAACTCGTAAGTTACGAGTCGTAACACGTTACGAACACGTATAACCGTAGACAATTTCCAAGTGATTCAACCGTAACAACGTACGGAGAACTATTGTTTCAGTCAAACCATAGACTCATAACGTAGAGTGAGCTACCTCTCAACAATACTCCCATCTCTTTGGCAATCGGTTAAAAAAGAATTAAAACGCAATTCCGATAACATTTAATCGTTTCGTTGTTTTCGATGCAATTTCGTCGCGCGATGTTTTGACAGCGCGGACGCCGGGGGTGTTAATGTGACATAACCTGCGGGAGGCTGCGGGGGTTGCGGGGTGGGAGGGAGGGGCGCGGCGCGGGGGGTAGTAATTATCCCACGTCAGCGACAGACCTAGGCTCCCTATCCGTGACTATGACTGTATGGTACAGCTTCATAAATACAAATTGTTGCCTCAACTCTCAAGAAATTATAAGTTTTTGTAGTAACTATGATTTTAGTATAAGCAAGTTTTGTTAATTTGTTTTCTAAGTGAAAAACGACTGTAAGACATTTTGTTAAGTTTTTTTTGGATTTTAAATTTAATATGTTACACTGACATGCCAAACAATCTAGAATCCAATTTTGAATTAAAAAATTACGAAGATACTTATTTAAACAATTTAAATTAACAATGAGAAAGAGAAAGATAATATATCGGCCCATGTCATCTCAATCAGTTATTGCCGTTTATTTACTATAGCGGAAGAGTAATTAGTAAGAGTATGGCGGTAGAATATTGTGGCGTAACAAATCGTGTAGCGAGAAAAAGATAGGCAATATGTTTTATTTCCTTATTGTTAATCGCGTCAACCAAAGTAACTATTTCTTCTAGATTTATGTACCTATCTCTATTTAACAATTGTATTATACAAGGTGTAAAATAAATGAGTAACAATACTTTAGGGTGCGTTTGTGCATCGTATGTAGAGTAATATACTGTAAAAGTATCAGCGCTGAAATAATTACTTTTAAATTTCATGTTTGTATTTAGCGGTAGCGCAGGTAAGAAATACTTGGTAGGACACTGGGGGAGGCCTTTGCCCAGCGGTGGGACAGTTTAGGCTAATAATAATAATAATAATTATAAGTTCCCCAATATCATAAATTTTCCCATACAATGATTTAAAAAAGTACCTCTTTCAGCGGTGGTAGTTTCACAGTAGACTCTATATACGGGACCCATACACACCCTAAAGTATTATCACTAATTAATATTATAACCTGTATTGTTCGAATCCAGACAATATCCCGACATTCATATCCATCCAATCTTTGAATATAACATCTATCGTATATAGTAAAAATGTCTGCGAAAACACTGCTGCCCATTTACGGATATAATATATTCCTTCTATCGCCTTTTACGATATCCACGGGAAATATGATTTATGAGGAGGTTCTATTCTTTCTCCAGCACCCCACGGAGTTAATCTATAAAGTTTAGAAGACAGAAAATTCTTTATTTTTACATAAAAACGCGATACAAAAATCATAAAGCAATAAAAGGAATTGTACAAAAAGGTGGTCACTGCTTACAACAGTCTCTTCCAGACAGTTTAAACTAGTAATCAAATTTTTATGTGCAACAATAGTATATAGGGCTTCCATGCGGATACTGCTCTGTATTTGAAAGCCTCGAATATTCTACCCGCATTCAAAATAACCAAAAAGTTGCACATAATTACAATATCCATTTAACAAACCAATTTTATAAATTCTGTATTAATAGCAAAATAAAGCATTGATACACTGCATTAATGGCAAACAAAACATCGCGGTTTTTCCTATATCACGAACTATGTTATTTTACATGACATTTTATCATACGCCACAGAAACCTCCCAACACCCACGCGACCCCCCCAAACTCCACAAACGCTTTTATTTAGACACCTAATTAAATATTTATTAAGTGCATATCTCAATTATACATTAACCTGATTTTAATTTCATGTCCGAGCGCACAAAATTAGGAACAGTGGATCAGACCGCAGAATGAAGTGGGTTTGTTCGGCAAACGAGTGCTCGTCGAAGCGAAATCATTATTGGGTACTTTTCATACATTAATAGATTAATAGAGCTCCGGTGGGTAAGCGTAAGTCGATTAATTTTACGTCATAGTTTAATAGGAAAATGTTAGGGGGTTTGGAAAGTAAAAACAATACTGCCGCCATTTTGGAAGTAAGTGAAAAAGTCTATTTGGCTCAGTGATTGAGCTGATACGCTCAATCACTTTTCGATTATAATGAGTTCGATGCGAAATCGTTATTGGTTGCTTTTTATACATTAATAGACGTAAAATGTTGTGCGTTTTGGAAACTAAAAAACAATACCGCCGCCATTTTATTAGTCAGTGAAAACATCTATATTATCCCGCCAAAGAACGATAAAGTGTTCTATGTTCATGAGCTTTAATAAAAATCTTAATCGGCTGAGCATTTCAGGCCAGATTGACGAAGTGTGAGTCTTCCATCTAAGACATTATTATAAATTAAGTCCTCTCAATAAATCTGAAAGTATGTCATGTACTTATGTAAAGATATCGAAAATCCACTCTTTTATGAAAAAAAAAATGTTTGCTTCCTAAATGAATGACACATCTTGGTTAATTTTAGAAGCGCTTCAATTCTAATTTGATAGCATAAAATTTGGGACAAAACCAAATTATCCGTTATTTTTCAATAGCATAAAAATTAAAAACCCTCGATATTTCAACCATGTAATGGAAAGCTGGTAGGTATATCAACGAACGTATCAAGTCAACGAACCTTCACAGATAAAAAACGTCAACGGGGTTGACACAAACTGGTACGAAGCTGTACAACCTATCCCATAAGATTCCCACCCCGCTCCGGCCGCGGATCACTTACCGTAACTCAATACATCCGCCCGAAGCCGACTCGAAAACTCCACTGACTTACTGGTATTTGAGTAATTAAACTTTGCTTTGATTGCTTTTGATCTGCAGTCATCATTTTTTGATTAACCCGACTATGGCAAATGCGAAAAGTAATGATGCAATCTATGTAGTTATGTACTGCAGGCTTACTCCCGACACAATTTAGAATCGAATCAGTTCGAACTCAACGGCTTTTGATATTTTATTTATATACTCGATCGCTGATTCAAATCGTATGTCAACTAATCGGAGTCTTTGGTGAATTAACCATATCTGTGGAATATTAACAAATCTTGCAAGTGCGAGCGTGATGTAATTATAAAATATCTGTCTGTTCCTTTCTTTCTGATAATGTTCTACCAATCAGCGTTGGGTTATTGATTTGAATGCCATGTTAGTTGATCATACATTCGAATAGCGTTCCAGAAGACGGGGGTTCAAAATAAGAATATTACAAACTCTCGTATTTTCTTAAATAAGAACTTAATATGGACATAAATATAATAATAAACCTTTACAAAGCAAAAACGGTAAAATTGTCCGGTTCAGTGCGCAAGTCGCTTAAGACACGTTCACTGCGGGTAATGTAACTTGTTGAGATTACAGTGGCGGCCATTAGATGGGCGAATAGAGTAGAGAGTGATTCGATAGAGCGCACTCTACGCCATAATGTAATAATATAGGAAAAAAATATCTACAACCCAAAATTTTACCTATTAGCACGCATGTTGGTGCTCGAGCGAGAGGTCGCGGGTTCGAATCCCGCCGAGGGAACAAAAAGTTTTCAATGTTCCTGGGTCATATGGATGTGTATTCAATTTGTGTATATTATGATGAAAATCTTAAATATGTGTATAGTGTAAAAGCATTTATATTCACGTTGTAGGTTGTATAACACAAGTTCGTCGGATAGGTACGGCACAGGGCCAGCTCGACGTGCTGTGAATTATCTATAGATATTATTAGTATTAGTATATATTGAGTGGAGTTTTGAATTTGAGTAGAGTTTTATTTTAAGCGCTTAAGTATTTTTTTTCTCAAAGCGTAATTTAGAATATTTATCTTAATTGTTTCTAAAATAGTTGAATTTTATTATGTATATCCAAAGTACTCGTATTATTTAGTAAAACTTGTATAGCAGGCTTACTCCTGACACAATCGATAATCGAATCAGTTCGATCTTGAAGTGGATTGCTTTGAAATCTAACCAAAAAAAAAGAAAATTTGCTAGATCGTAACTTTTTGTACTACTGACCATATCAATGGAGTGAAAATCAGAATAATCATACGTCAATTTATTGGGAAGTACGCGGCACGATCGAATTGAATCAAATACCGAATAAGTTAAGGAGAGTAAGGCCCCAGTACTCTTATTTATGATTCTATAACGTCACAGCTCGCGTTCGTTCCCGCCTCCGCCTCCGCTCACGCCGTCGCTTCTCGCATGGCCACACTAAAGGTATTGTTACAGGCAATGGATCCGGGCGATTGACGATCGTTGATACAGCCCGCCGCCCGTAACACTATCCGCTGCACACGCGATACGCGGGCTAGCGTTACATCTCAGACTAGCAATGACATTCTTAGTGTGCCTTTATTTTTACCCTTCAGATAAATTTTCCAAAGACAGTGAAATCATTGGCTGCTAGTGGAAAAACTCCGTGGGGAGACGTGAGAATAGCACCGCCCCATCAACTTTTCTGCGAATGTCGTAAAAGGCGACATAGAGAATATATCACAATAGATCCAACTGAATCACAATTACATCACGGCGTAATTCGGATTATCCTTCAGGATAAAAAAAGAAGTACCTACGTTCGAAAGGCTATAATTTTGTACGTAAATATAGATTAGAGAGAAAACTGGGGGTACTATAACGTGAAGGAAACACAATAAATAAGAGAATATATCACAATAGATCCAACTGAATCACAATTACATCACGGCGTAATTCGGATTATCCTTCAGGATAAAAAAAGAAGTACCTACGTTCGAAAGGCTATAATTTTGTACGTAAATATAGATTAGAGAGAAAACTGGGGGTACTATAACGTGAAGGAAACACAATAAATAAGAGAATATATCACAATAGATCCAACTGAATCACAATTACATCACGGCGTAATTCGGATTATCCTTCAGGATAAAAAAAAAGTACCTACGTTCGAAAGGCTATAATTTTGTACGTAAATATAGATTAGAGAGAAAACTGGGGGTACTATAACGTGAAGGAAACACAATAAATAAGAGAATATATCACAATAGATCCAACTGAATCACAATTACATCACGGCGTAATTCGGATTATCCTTCAGGATAAAAAAAAAGTACCTACGTTCGAAAGGCTATAATTTTGTACGTAAATATAGATTAGAGAGAAAACTGGGGGTACTATAACGTGAAGGAAACACAATAAATAAGAGAATATATCACAATAGATCCAACTGAATCACAATTACATCACGGCGTAATTCGGATTATCCTTCAGGATAAAAAAAGAAGTACCTACGTTCGAAAGGCTATAATTTTGTACGTAAATATAGATTAGAGAGAAAACTGGGGGTACTATAACGTGAAGGAAACACAATAAATAAGAGAATATATCACAATAGATCCAACTGAATCACAATTACATCACGGCGTAATTCGGATTATCCTTCAGGATAAAAAAAGAAGTACCTACGTTCGAAAGGCTATAATTTTGTACATAAATATAGATTAGAGAGAAAACTGGGGGTACTATAACGTGAAGGAAATACAATAAATCCAACTGAATCACAATTGCATCAGGGTAAATAGAGACTAAAGAAAACTTCAGACAGTAATGGTTCGAATATAATATTATATTTTTCTATAATTTTGCTATAACTTAAAATTATATAAATGGGATTGAGGATAACTCAAGCTTGTTGTTGTCTAACGCGATGTCTTCATACGTAGCTCTATATACTCTTATCGTAGCAAAACCAAAATGTATTTAAGGAAACCTATGTTTGTAATTATAGAATATAATGTATTCCTACTAAATCCACAGTTTGATAATATCTGATTGTCAACGGAAGCCACCAAGTACCAGGGGCCTTACTCTCCAAACAGATTCGATTTTTTTACTCTTAAAACTGACTCCCGAATAAATTGATATGGTCGGGAGTATAAAAGTTACGAACTAACGATTTTCGTTATCCGGGTTAGTTTGAAAGTAATTCACCAAATAAAATACCAAAAGCCGTTGAGATCGAAGTGATTCGATTCTCAATTGTGTCGGGAGTGAGCCTACTGGATATCAAAACAAGCAAGAATATTTAGCCTCAGAGCCAATACATGTGTATTGGCTCTGAGGCTAAATATTCTTGCTAGGCGCTTTCTGACGTGCGTTTTAGTAGAGTACCTACACTTTCTGTACAAGTCACAAAATTAGTATCTCAAAACGCGCTTTAGTACAGTAAGCTTCTAATATAAATCGGCTCTTAAAACGCGATGCAGGTCGAATTGAGAAACCTCCACCTTTTTTAGAAGTCGGTTAAAACAATCTTAACTGAAACCTCTACTTGAGAACCTATTTGACAAATAAACAACGTTTCGTTTCACGTTTGAAAATGAAGAACCTTACTTATGTTACATACTTTAATTTTTTTCTTTTTTAATTAAAACATAAATTTAAAGATTAAAAAAAATATAGATTATACTTATTTTAATGTTTTTCTATGAATATTACGGTGTATACATTTCTATAATATGAATATTACGATGTAAAAAGAAAATAAATTAAAGTACCTACTATGTAACATAAATAAAGGTGTTCACGTTTAAAAGTGAAACGAAACGTTGTTATATCTGTCAAATAGGAACCTAACATATAATAAAACAATACTAACATATAATAAAACCTCACACGAGTTCTCGAGTGAGGTTGGGATTGAGATTGTTTTATTTATACAGGCCTTAGATTATATACTCAGTATATTATAATCTATGATACGGGCCTAAGAGTCCATGCTGCTCTATCACGCTACCAGAGTACCAGGCTCCCATAAAATAGACGTAATGAAGAATAGTTAGAATTTTTGTCTCAACTTTGACTATCAGCGTAAACTGCTCACCAGCTCTCGTGCTCTCTCACGGGGATAATCAAATCAGTGCCAGACCAGAGCGCGGGCATTTGGGACTAATGTTCTTTTACGTTTAGATTCCTGAATGCCACTTGATTTGGTGATGCGATGTAATGCGATCGGGCGTGGCGAGTGACGCGTCGCCGTAACGTATTGTACAAGTGTGGTTTATGGTTATGTGGAATATAGGTCGAGTTTACTTTATTTATTTTATTTCAATCATAATACAAATTAGATGAAAATAAGATAAAACTTAAATCCTATAATAGTACTTGATAGCCCCTTTACATTAAGGAGAACTATTCTTAACTAACTCTGGGTAGGTAATATGCCTATTAACAGACCCACAGGCGCAAGCGGAAAGTCGGTACGTATTTATTATTACGGTTTTTCCCATACTCAAAACGGAATTAAGCTTCGATATTTTATATACGAATAGGCATGTTTTATCGATAAATTGGACCACGATATCGATGTTTAGCAATCAAATATCGGTAATATCCAGGGTCAGGTGGCTTAAAGCGTTGCGGTCGGCACAGGATACAAGCTTGTAGTGTAATGAGCAACACATAAAGAAACCTTACAAATAAACCCGAAACGAAAAAAAACTGAATCACATCACTATCCTTGAAGGAAAACGCGTATCGGATAGCGTCATCGCTTGTCCCTCTCCAACCTCATATACAAGTGGAAGATAGCAATAATCGGTCCCGACTTGTGACGATTAAGGTGTTGCACCGACCAGTACAATCAATTATTATAACTTACACGGCTACCTTCTGGTACGGATCATTATAACCTGTACTGTAATAACACACGAATTATCCGGATAATCCACTCGGAACAGAATCGATTTGAGAAATTAGTGTTGTAATGTAATCGATCATCTTTATTCGGTTTTGATCCGATTTCCTGTTCTTAATTTGAAAATGTTTTGTAACATGATTATCCGTTTGAATACAGATTTCAAGTATGAATCTGAACAATATAATATGACTGTAACCTTAGGCTGCTATTTTCGTGTATTATTTTACCAAACTCAGAACTTTCCTTATAAACAAAAACTAGTTAGTTAGGCATACATCAAAAACTAGTTCTAACTAGGAAAAACGCGTTCTATATAAAAACTAGGCTTAACTGTAACATATTATATACTTCGACCCAATACATTGTGATGTAAACATAGCTTGCAAAGTACGGTCATAATGCTACCAAATTAATTACTGCGCAATAAAGAAAAACAATGGCACATTCATTAAGTCGAATTTGATATTTTTCTTTATATTACATTGAATCGGAAAATAATAGAGCCATTTTCGGACTGTAAGCGATATCATGAACCTATGACTTTATAATGCGATTAAATTAAGAAGGTATAAAAAAGAAAACGTTTTTGTATTACTACTGTAGTTTGTGTATTTTTATTTATTAGTGTATCTACTATTTTACTAATATTTTAAAGCGGGAGTTTGTTTGTTTGTTTAAACGCGCTAATCTCAGGAAGTACTGGTCCGATTTGAAAAAATCTTTTTTTGTTGGATAGTCCATTTATACAGGCAGGCTTTAGGCTATATAACATTACGCTGCGACGAATAGGAGCGAAGCGGCAGTGAGAAATGTTACAAAAACGGGAGACTTTCGTTGCGTGCGCTGCATAAACGGTTTAAGTTGCTCAAAAACCACACGAACGAAGTCGCAGGAACAGCTAGTAACATGATATTCCTTTAAGAACCTACAGTACATTCAATATCTAATACAAATTAAGAAGGCCTAACTACGCCTAAAATACGTCAATATAATTAGTCCTCACTCTTCGTTAGAAACTTTAATATTTTAATTGGGTAAACGAAAAACCGCAATTGGAAACCGGTTTTACGTTTTTCGCCACAGATTGACCGCACTTACGTATTCAAGGCGTGGAAATAGATGAAAATAGAGGAAAATAGTGTAACGAATTCGGTGTAATTAGGGGACACCTAGTGAATAATGTATATTACACGGCGAGAGTCGAGACACATTGACGGGACTGTAAAAACCGTCTAAGTGCGAGTCAGATCTAGTCCCGATTTCATCAACGCATGTTAGTGTTAACGGCTTGTTAAAATACCATGCCTTCTCATTCATTGTTAGGAATTATGAGAGGAACAACATGATATTTAACAAAGGATTAAACATTGCTTGGTGATTAGTCTCGATTTCATCAACGCATGTTAGTGTTAACGGATTATTAAAATACCATGCCTTCTCATTCATTGTTAGGAATTATGAGAGGAACAACATGATATTTAACAAAGGATTAAACATTGCTTGGTGATTAGTCTCGATTTCATCAACGCATGTTAGTGTTAACGGATTATTAAAATACCATGCCTTCTCATTCATTGTTAGGAATTATGAGAGGAACAACATGATATTAAACGAAGGATTAACTTTAACATTGCTTGGTGAAACATGCCCTTAGTCTCGATTTCATCAACGCATGTTAGTGTTAACGGCTTGTTAAAATACCATGCCTTCTCATTCATTGTTAGGAATTATGAGAGGAACAACATGATATTAAACGAAGGATTAACTTTAACATTGCTTAGTTAAACACGCCCTTAGTCTGGATTTCATCAACGCATGTAAGTGTTAACGGCTTGTTAAAATACCATGCCTTCTCATTCATTGTTAGGAATTATGAGAGGAACAACATGATATTAAACGAAGGATTAACTTTAACATTGCTTGGTGAAACACGCCCTTAGTCTCGATTTCATCAACGCATGTTAGTGTTAACGGCTTGTTAAAATACCATGCCTTCTCATTCATTGATAGGAATTATGAGAGGAACAACATGATATTAAACGAAGGATTAACTTTAACATTGCTTGGTGAAACACGATCTAAGACGGCTCAAAATCAACAAAATGCCTAAAAATCACGTTGAGTGTAATATGTTTTATGTTAATTGTACTTCAATGTTTATTTCGTTCTGTTTTAGTATAACTATGATGTCGTAGGAACAGCTAGCAATCGTTGCTTTTCATTCTGAAATTGCATTTAAATTTTCTTACATGTTACATACAAGTTTATTACGCTGGTTCTTCTCGCTTCTTAGGGTTCCGAACCGGTGGTAACTGGTCATCGTGATTTATTTTGATAATTAACCTTAAAAAAATGATATAATATATACGTTCGAATTTAGAAAACTTCTCCTTATTTGAAAGTAGATCAAAAACAGACGTTATGTTTTAATTTTTAATAAAAACTTTTTTATTTATTCATATTTATTCTCTTTTGATTTCGTTTTGGCTTTACCTAGGTCTCTGCCTATTGTTTCGTAATGTGAGGTTTTAGATTTTAACCTTAAGCTAAATTATTAAACATATTATTCAACTCTTACATAGTTAAGGATAAATCGTAAACAAAATTAATGAATGAAATGAAGTAATAGAAGTTATGACTTATTTCAACATAGGTATTAGCCCATATTATGTTATCACAGGCAAACATTTTGACCACAAGAGCGTCACAGTAAAATGTTACGTCATTTAATGTAAAATATCGTACGAGTATAATCCATAATGTAGGTACTAGGCGTATGAATCAGGGGCCTTACTCTACAAACTGATTAGATTTTGATTTAGATTCGATCGCGCAGTGTACTCCCGAATAAATTGACTTTTATTTATTTTGATTCTCAGTCGATCGATATGGTCGGGAGTACAAAAAGTTACGATCGAACGATTTTATTTATCCTGATTAGGTTCAAAGTAATCTACCAAATAATATACCAAAAGCCGTTGAGATCGAACTGATTTGATTCTCGATTGTGTCGGGAGTAAGCCTGCAGTTCCAAATCATTGTATTCCATATTAACTAACACTTTCCCCTTTAAAAATCTTTTAAACGATTTTAACTAACTTTGAAAATTCTTACTAGTATATACCTATTAACACACCTACCACAAAGTAATGTACCCGCTATATACAAAAATTACACAGCTGATTAGTTATTCAATGTTCCTCTCTTTGTCCAATCAAGTAGATTGCTATATAATCGTTTATTTGCTAGAAAGTTACAAAAGTTCTTATTTTAGGTCTTAGATTAGTGGCAAACATTATGCTTTATGAAGCGTGCAAATATGTAATAACTAAAAATATATCCTGTTAGTTATTTCATGTTCCAATCTACCTTTGTGCTGTTTTGCATTTAAATACGTCGAGTACTTTGCCCAAAGTACCGTCAAATAGCTAGCTACTTCTGTGTTCTTAAATGTACAGACATGATCCCTTTACAGATGTCAACTTTAAATAACTATAAGAAACTATTAAAGACTATAAATGCTATCTTAAAAAGCTACCACCGGTTCAACCCTTGTCAATCGAGAAGATCCGACGTAAGAAATTCAAGCCAAAAAATGGAAAATTATTCTTTAAAAAAATATTTGTACCTATTTTACAATGTAAAATATTTAATCTTTATAATAAATCAATAAAAAACATTTAGCACATTAAACAGAATAGTTAGTGGCTTACTCTCGTCACAATCGAGAATCGAATTAGTTAGATTTCAACGGCTATTGGTGTTTTATATGGTGGATTACTTTGAAGCCAGGATAAAGAAAATCGTTAGATCGTAACTTTTTGTACTCCCGACCATATCAATCGACTGGAAATAAAAAAAAAAAACAACTAACTAAAAAACAAACAATTTATTCGGTACTACGGGGGACTTTTGAATTCCGAAAAGAATTCATTTTCAAATCGAATCGACTCAAAATCGAATAAGTTTGGAGAGTAAGGCCTCTGATGGCCATATTATCATTATGCCACGCAATGATTATATTCACGTAAAATAAACGGCCGTGTCACACACTCCTTTTTTATCTAGTTTACATCGAATCGGAAGTCGGAACAGAGCTATAGAAACACAGCGATAAGCGACATGGTCTAATCCACGTCCGATTACATCCCGGAGCCCGATTGAAACCGCAGCCCGACGCTTCGCCCCCGTCGATATTTCGTTATCAAATTTTCACACGGCCACCAAGATTGACTTTATTTGAGTAAGTGTAACCGCAGCACAGCTTACCGACTCTAATCGAACATCACTATTGGTTTTTTAGGGTCCCGTACACAATATATTATAACAAGAAATCGCCTCCGTGGTCAAGTGGTTCAGAGCTTCGATTGTCTGACAAAAAAGATGATCCATGCGTCGAATGGGCATGTAAAAAGTCGGTCCTGCCCCTGATCTCTCGCTAGTCGTGTCGGTTTACCGTCCCACTGGGTTATGAGAGTAAAAAGAAGAGAGACTGCTTCTGTGTATTGCGCACACACTTGGGCACTATAAAATAACTCCTGCGTAGCTGGCCTGGTTTCAATAAAATCGGCTACCGACACCGAAATCGGTGAGGGGAGCTATTTTTATATAATAAGATAACGCTATCCTGGAACCATTACAGGATGGCGTTATCTGTAGGCCGTGTTTCACCAAGCAATGTTAAAGTTAACGCCATGTTAAAATACCATGCCATCTCATTCTTTAACAGGAAATACGAGAGGTATAACATGATATTTAACATGGCGTTAACTTTAACATTGCTTGGTGAAACACGCCCTTAATCGGTAAAATGAAACCCTTATAGGTAAAACCTAAAACACGCCAGAGCGATCATATTTTCGTATATTTGGTTTTACTGTAAGACCAAGCCAAGCCAAGGAGAAGATTTTACAGCACCGTCAAAATGCCCATTTTTAACCGACTTCAAAAAAAAGGAGGAGGTCTCAATTCGTCTGTATTTTTTTAAATGTTTGTTACCTCAAAACTTTCGCCTGGGTGAACCGATTTGGATGTTTTTATATTTACAGATAGGATATGTCGCAAAAATGTTAACAAGAAAATTAAGTTTAAATTGTCTCTTAAATATTTTAGGATATAACGGGTGTAAAAAAAGCAGTCACTATAACTTTGGGATATGATTATACTACCTTTTCTCATTCTAGAAATGTATTTTTTAAATTTTTTTTTACAAAAATTAAAAAAAAAAAATATTTTTTTGCTTTATTGTTATTTTTGCGCCAAAAAAATAAGAAATGGTGAAAAATAAAAATATTTTCTTTTTAGTATTTGACAATAAATATAAGTATGTACATATAAAAAAAATACATTTCCAAAATGAGGAAAGGTAGTATAATCGTATCTCAAAGTTATAGTGACTGCTCTTTTTACACACTGTATAGTAACGTATTAAGTACATTGATTCTAGAGACGGATCTTTAGATTAATAAAATACGTTACAGTCTTCTAAAATGTTAAAGTGACATATTGCACTTAATTGTCTCAAAATCAGAATTTTGCTAATTAACACCTTCATCCATTCATGTCTTCATTTATGATACTGTGTTTATCTACTGTAACTATTCTACGGAACTGCTACGCGAGATCGACTCGCACTTTTTTTTTCTAGACAACAATAACAATGGGTACGGTAGCAGCCGGTAATAGCACCCGAGATATCGATCGAGATTGACCAATCAAATATCACCGGAAATGAGCCGCGATGTAATACTGACAGAATTGAATGTTTTCCCAAATAACTTTTCATACAGGTGTGAATTTCTTTTTAATGGGTCAATCAGATGTTGTGGTTGAGTGTATCACCTTTAGGTATGTAATCATGAGCTTATTTTTACAGGTAGCACCATATCAACCATAGATTTTACACCATATACCATATTTGATACCTTTAGATAATATCTATACTAATATTATAAAGCGGAAGAGTTTGTTTGTTTAAACGCGCGAATCTCAGTAACTACTGGTCCGATTTTAAAAAAATATTTTTTGTTGGATACTCCATTTATAGAGAAAGAATTTAGGCTATACAACATTACGCTGCGACCAATAGAAGCGAAGCGTCAATGAGAAATGTTGCAAAAAACGGGGAAAATTATTCACATTTGGGGACTTTCGTCGCGTGCGCTGCATAAACGGTTTAAGTCACTCAAAAACCACGTGAACGAAGTCGCGGGATCTGCTAGTGTAATCATGAAGTTTTTTTACTGGTAGAAACTAATCATAAATATATTACTATACACATTATATTCGATGCGTATTTGTACCCATTCTGTTCAGGTAGGACCGTATCTATAATATAGTTATTACAGTAGCGTGAACCTAATTATATTCCAAGATTGATTTGACAGGAGACACACCTCCAAAGGTGTTAAAGTATAATAGAACAATGAACCAAATTGCTAATGGGGTTTGGCAATCATTTGCTACCAAAAAATGTTTGAAAAACGACGATGCTCTAAATAGTCGAAAGGCTTTGGATCATGTGCTTGTACTGCTTATTTAACACATCCATAACACTGGAATCTAGGAGACCGCCAATAGATGTCGCGACCGACGCGCCGGCTTGAGAACGACCATAGTTCAAACGTAATACCAAAGGGTTTAGAATATTAGGGCCGTGTTTCACCAAGCAATGTTAAAGTTAACGCCATGTTAAAATACCATGCCATCTCATTCAGTGACAGGAAATACGAGAGAGATAACATGATATTCAACATGGCGTAAACTTTAACATTGCTTGGTGAAACACGCCCTAAGTCTCGTATCTAAAGGTTCATGACTCTGGCTGATCTTACTTTACTTTACTACTACCTACCTCCTACTTTACTATTACTCCTACGTTCTACTCTATCTATCGACGCTTCACACCACGTCAATCTAGCCCCGTGCTAAGTATCCGAAGAACTTGTGTTACAGGTGTCAGACAACGGAAATATATTCAATACTTTTTATACTATACACGTATTTAAGATTTTTACTATATTAATACAGAAAATACTATACTAGTCTCTTGCTACCTACGGCTTTAGCACTGACTCCTTTACCTACTATTATTGTAAGCCATTATAGTTTTGTAAACTGATCGCTAAACCCACCGACAAACTGCTACGCAGTTTCGTGGGCTTCATGATTTAAAATGTAACCTAAAAATATTAGGTATATTAAATAAAATAAAAAACCACAGAAGAGGTCCATAGTTCAAAAGACCTTCCAAAGAATAAGAATATTAGATGTTCGTATCTAACGGTTCTATGTGCTATGGGCCGGTAATGATTGTCGGCGTCTGTTTTTTCTCTCTCGCATTTGAAGTTATTGTTATTTCTCGTAGGCCATCTTGAGGTCGATGACTTTCTTCTGAATGAACCATTCAACATATTTTTAATGATCAATTTTGATACGTCGCATCAGCTTGGCGATCTAGATGATTAGAACTAGAATTTAGGTGATAACCACAAATGACATAGACTATATTTTATACAAGAAATTATAAGTATGATGACAATATTAGCACTTAGGAGAAGTGCGAAAATTAAAAACACACAAACATTCGGCTTTATAAAATCATTCGGAAGTGTGATTTTATTAATATGTAATACATCCCGTCGCGTCTGAAGTCTTAATTTTTTATGTCAATACAAAAATTTGGTTTACACTGCAATTTGAAAATCTTACGGATCATGTCGCAGTTCATTAATTGCACCACGGCTGGAAAGCTGAAACGTCGGAAAAGGAAACGCAAAACTATCCGTACGTGTTTAAAATTAGACGAAAATAATAATAATATCTATGGACGCTTCACACCACGTCAATCTGGCCCCGTGCTAAGTATCCGAAGAACTTGTGTTACAGGTATCAGACAACGGAAATATACTTAATACTTTTTATACAATACACAGATTTAAGATTTTTATTATATTATACACAAACTTAATATACATCCTGATCCATGACCCAGGAACATTGAAAACTTTTTGATGCCTCGGCGGGATTCAAACTCGCGACCTCGTGCACCAACGCGCTCAACTACTGCGCTACGGAGGTCATCATAATGTATAACATTATAATACCTAACGATACAAACAATCAAACATCTAAACATTAAGCTCCCTGCACATTGTTATTGAAATCTAATCAGCATTGTATAGCTGTTGGTATTGGCAAGTTCATATCGCAAGGTGTTCCATCAGCCAGTAATTGGCCGGTTCCGATTGTCGGACGCCCATTACGATTGTCGGAGGAGCCCACGTACACGTTCCAATCCCAATCGGTTCAGGCTACCGACTTGATGATTTGTTGCAACACGTCTCGCTATTATTATGAACATTGTGGAGGGATTTTAAATCAAAATGTATAAGATGATTTGATATCGGTTGACCGTAAATTGTAAGCTTAGTATTTTTTTTAAACATCAAGGACTAAAGATCTGATTGAGTGACAAATTAATTAATTTCTCTAAGAAATACGAGAAAGTATAGGTCCACGAAAATACTCGACCAAATGATGGGGAAGCAAAGGTTTTGTTTAAATTCATGGCACAATTACTAGCATAGCTGTTGTGTTTCTTTATGTATCATTTGTTTGTCACTAAGTATAAGATTAGGTTACGATGGGACTGACTTACGCTGTGCGTTAAAAGTCCCTAAATAAAAAAGGATTAAAAAAAAAAAAAGAAAATACTCAAATAGGGCTTTGATCATATTCTCATTAGGTATTTTATTCAATATGCGGAGAAAAATCAGAGCACTGAGAATATAACTCTGGCATAATACAATAGAGTTGAAAATTAAACCCATGAGTGTCGATTTATCAAATTGAGATAATGACCTTTTTGACCATAATTCAATGTTATAGATGCTAGTGCCCTTAGTTTAGCATTATAATTACAGCAGGCTTACTGCCGACACAATCTAGAATTGAATCAGTTCGATCTGAACACGTCTGTTAAGCTAGAAAGGTCAAGTCGGCAGAATCACTCGTTTTATATCTCAACATTTAGTGCTCATTTAGTGCTGATTAAATGCTGATAACAGACATTTAGTGCTCTGTTAGGTAGGCCAAAAAATAGAACACTGCTAACTTTTCATTAAGCTAGCAGAATACCATTCGTCACCGCGCTATAATACAGTTGCAGCGAAAGGCACATGAGCTTATCATTTAGTGCTCATTTAGTGCTGCTTAAGCGCTGATAACAGATATTTGGTGCTGAGATAGTTGCATCAGAAATGAGCATTCTGCTAGCTTTATATTAAGCTAGCAGTGTACGATTCGTGACCGCCCTATAATACAGTGAGCAGCGTGAGGCAAATGAGCTAATAATTTAGTGCTCATTTAGTGCTACTTACGTGATTATAATAGACATTTAGTGCTGTGAAATTTGGACCAAAAAATGAGAACACTGCTAACTTTTGATTAAGCTAGCAGAATACCATTCGTGAGAGCGCTATAATACAGTTGCAGCGAAAGGCATATGAGCTAATAATTAGTGCTCATTTAGTGCTGCTTAAGCGCTAATAACAGATATTTGGTGCTGTGATAGTTGGACCAGAAATGAGAATTCTGCTAGCTAGTCACAACTATCGAGTAGCCACTAGCCAGGTACAATGTAGCAATTCATTATAATTAGCCGAATTCATTTATTTATTTTTGTTAAGAAGTGCCATCTATTAGACAATCTTAGTACGACTTTAGTGTTTGTATTGGTGTAGGTGGCGACTGGAGCGGCGGCAAATGTACGTATGTACTTAAATCCGTTCAAGGTCGATTTTGGCCCGACTAAGATAACAAATAACAATATTCGATAACAGTGAGCTTGGATTGGAGGACGTAGAATAATTATTGCCCTACATCACATAGTATATATAATATAACAGAGACACAACCTACTAGTACTAGAAAATGGTATTGGCACATTCCGGAAACCGCCATCTAGCGCCACTATTGGAAAATACTAATAACTAATTTCATTTCATATTTTTTTATTAATTAAGGAGTTAAATTAAGTTCAATGTGATGTTATACTTAAAAATATGCTTATCTTTATTTTAATGTCAATATTTTTACTTAATTCTGCATATTTACATTTTATAATTTACAAACGTTAATAGTAGTGACATCTCTTGCAATTTTTCTGTATTAAATATAGATATTATGTATTATAAGATATTATTGTTCATATTATGTATATTAAAATATAATATACATAATATGAACAAGGCCATTCCCTACATAAGACCCAATATTTTGTATAATATATATTATACAAAATTTTGGGTCTTTTATGTAGGGCGTGGCCTTGTTCATATCATGTATATTATACTTTAATGTCTTTCGGTAATCTTCATAAGTATGGAAGTGACAGAAATATAAACAATGGAAAAGTGACGACTTCCGAAAGATATTAAGAACGAAGCTTTAATATTATACGGGTGGTTTGATTGAAATCACGAAAAAAGGATAGTTGGTACAGCTACAGCTGAAGTACGTACCAAAGCTGCCAACGTCCGTGCTCTACTCCATATCACGTTGAACACACCAGTTCTGGACCGATCACCAAAGTTAAGCAACGTTGAACGTGGTCAGGTTATTTGAATGGGTGACCGCCTTTCTTTTTTTTTTCGCCGACATTACGCATCCCGCGGTAGATGGGGACTTCTACTGCGGGAATGTGGGACTCGCTGCGTCCGAAGAGATGATGAAATTGACGCAGCCTCTAACCACTAAAAACTCGACGACACTCCGTCACTACCGTCGTTGGCGAAGCCGCGGGGACACTATATTACATGAGCACTAAATTTTAGCTCATTTGCCTCACGCTGCTCACTGTATTGCAGCGCGGTCACGAATCGTACACTGCTAGCTTAATAAAAAGCTAGCAGTATGCTCATTTGTGGTCCACCTATCACAGCACCAAATATCAGTTATTAGCGCTTAAGTAGCACTAAATGAGCACTAATTATTAGCTCATGTGCCTTTCGCTGCAACTGTATTATAGCGCTGTCACAAATGGTGTTCTGCTAGCTTAATTAAAAGTTAGCAGTGTTCTCATTTTTTGGTCCAAATTTCACAGCACTAAATGTCTATTATAATCACGTAAGTAGCACTAAATGAGCACTAAAATATTAGCTCATTTGCTTCACGCTGCTCACTGTATTATAGCGCGGTCACGAATCGTACACTGCTAGCTTAATATAAAGCTAGCAGAATGCTCATTTCTG
Organism: Celastrina argiolus; assembly: GCA_905187575.2. Taxonomy (NCBI): domain Eukaryota; kingdom Metazoa; phylum Arthropoda; class Insecta; order Lepidoptera; family Lycaenidae; genus Celastrina; species Celastrina argiolus. The sequence goes on from LR994595.1 coordinate 5,623,144, forward strand.
GTGCAACTATCACAGCACCAAATATCTGTTATCAGCGCTTAAGCAGCACTAAATGAGCACTAAATGATTAGCTCATGTGCCTTTCGCTGCAACTGTATTATAGCGCGGTTACGAATGGTAATCTGCTAGCTTAATGAAAAGTTAGCAGTGTTCTATTTTTTGGCCTACCTAACAGAGCACTAAATGTCTGTTATCAGCATTTAATTAGCACTAAATGAGCACTAAATGTTGAGATATTAAACGAGTGATTCTGCTGACTTGACCTTTCTAGCTTAACAGACGTGATCTGAACGGCTTTTGATGTTTTATTTGGTGGATTACTTCGACACTAATCAGGATAAAGAAAATCTTTAGATCGTAACTTTTTGCACTCCCGACCATAGCAATCGACTGAAAATCAATATAAACCAACGTCAATTTTTTCGGGAGTACACGCCACGATTGAATCTGAATCAAAATCGAATGTCTTTTAAATTTAATCGATCGATTAAATTTAATCGATAATGAAGTTTGGAGAGTACCCCCCCTGGTTGTTCATTATTAATATTATAAAGCGGAAGAGTTTTTTTCTTTAAACGCGCTAATCTCAGGAACTACTGGTCCGATTTGAAAAATTCTTTTTTTGTTGGATACTCCTTTTATAGAGGAAGGCTTTAGGTTATATAACATTACGCTGCGACCAATAGGAGCGAAGCGTCAATGAGAAATGTTGCAAAACCGGCGAAAATTATTGACATTTGGGGACTTTCGTTGCGTGCGCTGCATAAACGATTTAAGTCACTCAAAAACCACGCGAACAAAGGGGCACCGCTAGTTACTGATTTATGTTTTTTAATGCCCACAGGGCAATCCTAATCTATAGCAGAGTGTAATCACATCAAAAACAATAACTTGTAAAAAATGCCAAGTGTCGTTACTCAGTTGTAAATAGTTGTGAGATCCAAATCGGAGTCCAATTGGCTTCAATTGCCCTTTAGAAGACCCTCCAATCCCTTCCCTAGTTTAAAAGGTAGAGTTGCCCTCTGAAGGAGATGTCTCTTATTCGCTTCTGAACAGCCTACTGAGGAAGTCTCTAAACCTGCCTACATAGGGGTCTATAAAGACATAATCAAGAGCTAATGGAAGTAATCCGTGAAATACAGTTGACATGCGCCCGCGCTGCAGCTAGTCGCTAATAACGTCCGCCATTAGCGCAGATTACCGCTGATGGCACGCGGGATTGCCGGGGAGACGCCCAATGACGCGGGCTAGGAAGGTTTAGATAGGGCAAGTACAAAAAACAAAGAAAATTAAAATCTTAAATGAACCTGAAATGAAAAAATGCCTTTGTAAGAAAAATTATGTCTGAACATCTGCCGTCCTTATCATAAACAACGCAATCGACATTTTTGGAGAAAATGAGTTAATAGTATATTCGAAATCACCGCAACGACCTCTACCAGGATCAATCACTAAATTTTTAATAGCTGTTATAATTTTCGTTTTTTTTAAATATGTGGATCCGTTCCAAACTAATAAATAGTGAGAGCCATCGTACAAATATCATAGTTTAACTAATGTACATATAATACTAGTACTAATGTACATAAAAATACATAAAATACATGCAAAGTCCTCTTTGATAGGCACTAAACAAAACAAAAATATTTGGAATATTCCTATTAGTTTCATAGAGACAACAAAATATAGAAAAAACTTTGATCACGATTTACTCGAAAGTAAGTGCGTTGTTTATGATAAGGAGGGCAGTATAGTTATTTAATTATTGTGTTATCACCAGAGGATTGGGAGTAAATTCCATGTACGAACCACGTCGGTCACCATAGTTAAGTACCTATTGTGGTTTTTATAAGTGACTATAATTTGTACAACTACACAATCCCGGTTAATAACCCGCTTATTATTATTATTAAAGGATTATTATAAAATGGCTGTGGTACGGATTCGGCTGCGTGTTGTACGTGAATACAATCCTCACTTAGCGTAATAAATTCTTTAGTTAGCTATCCAGTGGTGTAATTGATATCTGGATAGGAAAGTAAATGTCTGCAACACTGAATTCCCTGATTTTGTTATCATTCTGTTTTAAACCCCCGATGAAAACAAAAAAAGGTTTGTTATAAATTTGATGTATGTCAACCTGATGAACGGATGAACCTATTTTGATCGAGTTTTTTTTGTTTGAGTTATAATTCATTATCATAAGGTCTATCACTGCTTGATAATTATTTTTAAGTTGCAGATTAATTAACAAAAATATTTAAAGACATGAATGGAGGAAGGTGATATGTAGCAAAATTATGATTTTGAGAAAATTGAGTTCAAACTGTCACTTAAACGTTTTAGAATAGTAGTAAAGTAATACTTTAATCTAAAGATCTCTAGAATCAGTGTACTTAATACGTTACTACATAGCCTGAAATGTTTAAGTAACTGTTTGAACTCAATTTTCTGGATAATTTTTTGCGACATATCACCTTCATCGATTCATGTCTTCATTTGTTTATAGTTAGGCAAGCAATTTTAAAGACGCATTCAAAAGTTCTTGTTAGGCACAGTAGAACTTTGTCCCAATCTATCCTGCCGTGTCCCCTCTAATAGATTCATCGGCACTCAACCTGCAGTTCGTCGGCAAATAAGAAGCAGTTAGAGGATCGTGAGTCTGGCGGTAATAATGTATTTAGCACAGACCGAGACACTTGCGTAGTTATTTAGGACATCATTACAGCGAAATTATGCGCTAGTGCCGACGACTGGTGTCGTTACCTGTCATTACTTTTTTCAATTACGAATTAATGTTAGAAATGAATTATGAAATTCACGAGATGGAGATATACTGTTGTCTCTGTCTGCAATTATAAAGTTAGTGATGTGACACCTTTAAGTCGATAAAATGCGTGTTTTATGTGAGTTTAGTATTATTCCTTGAAGATTTTTAATAATGACCTTCCCAGCGATCTCTTAGTAGATATACAACATCCTTGTTTTTTATTCGATCTATTAAGATCCGAACAACGTAGTAATAATAAATTAATTATATTATAATTTACTAGCTGACCGCGCCCATTTCGTTGGACATACAAACCGTTTAAACCTTCCCTGGACTTCCTTAAATATTTCAAGACTTCTTTTCTTTCTTATATTTATTTTATATATAAGAAAGAAAAGAAGAGCAGATAAAAAGTTTATACATACCGTCGCCTGGTATATTCGCGTTCGTTTTGTACTCTCTTTCTTCATGTGATCTTATGTTTCTCGGCACGGATTTGTACTCCATATCCCGGATCCCCATGGGAGAGATAGGCATAAACGGCCGCGGAAAGCCGATCGTCGTCCGAGTTTGGTGACTTGAGGTATTTGTACCTGTGGAAAATAAAAAAAACATTATAACTGATTGAATGTACTGTTGATTCTTGATGGAAATTCATGTTCACAATAATAACACACAACTTTTGATGATGATATAATCGAAACCGGTCGTGTTTTTGTAAAACCTTATTAAAACGTAATAAAAAGTGGAAAAGTGTAAAAAAAATGTTGTGTGTTATTATTGTAAAAAACATTAGCTATTGATAGTTGCCCAACACTATTCTATAAATTAATTAAATGTGTAAAGTAAATATTTCTGCGGCTGGTCTAGACTGAGTTCATCGATGATATATTATAATGTAATGTACATCAAATACATGATAAATGTTATACTAGACGTTTCCCGCTACTTTTAATACTCCTAAATTCCCGCCGGAACCGTACATTTTTCTCCGGATAAAATAGCCAATGTGTTAAAGCAGATCAAACCAAATTTTAACAAAATTTGTTCAGTAGTTTTTGCGTGAAAGAGTAACAAACACACATATATTCACACATCACACTTTCCCATTTAAAGTATTAGTAGAATTTGCAGAGTTTAGAGTTTCAGATTATTTGTCAACTAAAATATTTACAATCATGTAGTACCTACCTTATATACGTATAAATGTGATAAAAATGGCTAATCCTAATATCAGTCTAATATAATTAATCAAACACAACTGTGTTTTTTTAACATGTAGGTATTCATAATTTACTAAAATAATATGTTTCATGAGACCTGGAAATAATTTTATGCAACAAGAGGTAAATAAAGTTAAAGATATTTGACCGCAAACTTGTGTCATTATTGATTTAATTAAATAACAATAATAATATCAATTTATTATTAAATAAATGTTTAGCATTTCTCGCTTAATATAATTGGAAAATATGCTCAGCATTCGCGTGTGGTATTTTAAAATTTCTTTTCTATTCGTATCAAAAATAAATGTAGATAAGGACCCATAACGAATCATATTTTGTTCCTTCGTCAAAAATAAATAGGCATGTGTCAATCAGCTTATTAGGATAGTTTTTTTTAATTTAAAATGACGGACTCCGGGTTTCCGAAAAGGCACCGACGCAATTATACCGGTTCCTGTTTGAAAAAATGTGCAGATAATTAGTTTATGAGCTTACACAATACACCGATACAGCAATTATGTGAGGCCAGCGCAAACAAGAGACTTTAGTATTTTGTAGTGTTGTGCTAATTTTATCGATATTTGTAAATTATAGCTTTTCAATGAAGATAAATTGGAATTTAGAAGTTTTTGTCAGTATGAAACTTATATGAAATGATTATTATAAATGATCAAAACGAACTTAAAGCAAATGTTGTGTGTCCGTGAATACTTACCACATACTACATAGCCTTATCTATCCAACATGATATGTTGTTATGTATTAACTATAAACTGGAATAAATAAATAACTACCTACATTGATATAGAGTTTTTACATCAGCAACACTACATTTACAATTACCTACACCAACCTAAAAGATCAAATTGCGTTGGGCTACTTTTATCACTTAGGTCTTATTAGAAGAAGGAAATAGGAATATATATTATATAAATACTTGGCTGTGTCATGTAATACTAAGTAGTCATAAATTTATAATACATAGTTATAAAATTAACTTCACATATTTAACGGTTAAATAATTTAAATCTACACGATTTACCTAGCCTGATACTAATAAGTGCGATATCGATAATTTTGAAATCTAACATCGATATCGTACAGCACAGCCCTACGGGGGTCAGAACGAAGCGGCTTACATCGGGGCACCTACAAATTAAGTCTATTAAGTAAAACTTTTAAGTCCCTTGTACAGATCTTCCTTTCTTGTCCTGCAGAGTTTTGGGGCTTACAAGTTCGCCTTTTGTTGTTTATTAGTATTAGAGGGATTGTCGTTTTTATGTTCGTCCGAGCGAGGAGATGCGTTGATTAAAGCAAAGGGTTAATTAGTTTAATGATCGTGATATTTGATAATATTATATGATGTTTACACAGAAATATAGAGCAAGTAGTGAAGCAATTTTATACCATGTATTCTCTTTTTCTTTCCTTTTTACTATAGGTACCTAAGAACTTTGAAAATATGTTTAGCATTCTTGTGGCATCACATGTTCAAACTATACTGTATAGCTTTATGTTTTCCAAAATAAATAAAATAAAACTATGTAGATAAGGTGTTTTTTATTATTTCATAATATGTAACTAACTAGCTGAATAGGTAACATAACGATTAAATTTTTTAAGGGCTACGGATCCTTGATAATTCGATCGTGTGGTGATGCTATAGCTACTGTGGCCACGCCGAGGCTAACCTAAGGACAAAAGTAGCAGTTGCAGCGTGCGTGTCTGCGAGTTATTATTGATATAATTTCACTATTGTCTGCCACCGGCTCTGCCTGACATATGGTCTAACTAGGGTTATCACCTTGTTGAAAGAAAAAATGAATTTGTTACAAAAAATTAAGAAGATATAGAAGTTTCTGGAAATTTAATAAATGCACACATTCATCACATCACATTGATAAAATTTACATTGACGTATCATATTGTTCTTCATCCTACAGTTGAGCATAAAAACTAGTATTTTTTCTTAAGAATGACAATATAGTATTTTATGTTATCTTTTTTAATAGTGTAATTGACTAAAATATAGTAACTACGATATGTTACATATAACATAGTACGGCTGGCAACCCTATTGTAACGTCCTTTTTCGCCCGTCAGCTAATTTCGATAGCTTCTTACAACTCCTCAGTTTCGCGTGACTGGTGGCGGATGGCGGAAGTAAGAAAAAAAATTATTTGTACACAATATGAATACTTTTCCAATACTTAATTTTATAATTAATAGGTGGTAATAGTTGTATGTACCAGATAACACGATTTGACGACCTCTGTATCGTAATGGTTGAGCGCGTTCGTGCTTGAGCGAGAGGTCGCGGGTTCAAATCCCGCCGAAGGAACAAAAAGTTTTCAGTGTTTCTGGGTCGGATATGAATTAAATTTGTGTATAATAGAAATTTTAAATATGTGTATAGTATAAAATTATTAAATATATTTCCGTTGTCCGGTACCTGTAACACAAGTTCTTCGATACTTAGCACGGGGCCAGATTGACGTGGTGCTAAACGTCTATAGATATTATTATAAATGTTATGGTTTTGGGATAGAGAAACCAATTAATGTATGTGCATTGTATAGCTTAGTGTCTATGGCTTAGTGGTTAGCGCGTTGACACTTAAACCGAATGTCGTGGTTTATTTTTCCCGGGCCATGAATGTGTATCACAAATATATGAATAATATAATAAAAATCTTAAATATATTTTTTTAGTCTGTTACCCGTAACACAAGTTTTTCGAAAAATTAGCACGGGACCAGATTTACGTAGTATAATAATAATAATAATATCTATGGACGCTTCACACCACGTCAATCTGGCCTTGTGCTAAGTATCCGAAGAACTTGTGTTACAGGTACCAGACAACGGAAATATATTTAATACTTTTATACTATACACATATTTAAGATTTTTATTATATTATACACAAATTTAATACACATCCATGACCCAGGAACATTGAAAACTTTTTGTTCCCTCGGCGGGATTCGAACCCGCGACCTTTCGATCGAGCGCCAACGCGCTCAACCAACTGCGCTACGGAGGTCGTTGAAAAAAGTATGAAAGCGCCCTTCGATATTATTATAAAAGGCGTAAATAAATAAGTGATAATACTTTAGGGTGTGTAATGTGTATGTGCCTCCTATGTAGAGTATACTGTGAAAATACCAGCGCTGAAAGTCTTACTTTTGACTTTCATGTTTGTATGAGAAATGCCCCAACATCATAAATTTTCCTATAAAATAATTCAAATAAGTACCTCTTTTAGCGCTGACACTTTCACAGTAAACTCTATACGGGACCCATACACACCTTAAAGTATTGTCACTCATTAATATTATAGCCTGTATAGTATGTGTTTAATTAAGAGTCCGTTAGTCTTTTGTCGTTAGACAGTCAGCTATTTAACAAAATTGTATATTAATTCTCTAAATCATCGTTTCCCAATTGCCGGGTCCCGACCCGGTACCGGGCCACAAAAATAAAATACCGGGTCGCAACATTCCTCTTGTTTAAAAATAATACCTACCTATAAAATCAACATTTAACATTGAAAAAACAGTCGTAAGCCATCTGACATCATCTCATTATTTTTCCTTACAAGTCGACGAAAGTACAGACATATCCGATAATGCCAATCTGATATGTTTTGTAAAGTATTAAAATACATTTCTACTATTAATAAATGTGAATTATTTAATCTAATTAATAACAATTAAATATTTAAAAATATAATTATCAAATAATAAATATATTTTAAACTAATGAAACCGGCTTGAATTAAAAAATAGATGGGGCACGAAACAATGATTGGGAAATACTGCACTAAAGAGAGAACACCGAACAGAAATGATTTTCACATTCGTCGAATTTACATTCTCACATTCTTCGAACAAAGCGTAAAAAACAGCGTTATCATAGACAATTATCTGTCCAAAAGTATACGTCCTTCACTGACCTCATATGCCAGGTCCCGTGGGAAGAAACCTGTTATCTACGCGATACCGCGGCCACAACCGATAGCATATGAAAATAACGATAATAATAGTACACATTTTAATTATTTGCATCTCTCGCGGTTTTTGTTACATGTCATATAATATTGGCGGTGGATCGATGTTTAATTTTGTTATATAATGAATGTATAATTAGTTTACGATAGTGTTTCACAATTCATTAGTGTTATTAGTTTAATGATGTAGCTGTGACAGGAGCTGGTATTCGTAACGGCTTTTTCGAAAATGGATTTTAAATTATAGTAGAAGTTACAAAATTATTGATACTTATAGATATAATACTGGCAAAGGAACACGGTTATCGTTCAAGTTTGATATGAGAGGCTATACGAATTACAAACCCTAATTTTAACAAAGAAGATGGAAGAATGTCTCATCTGGTGGTAACTAGTAATAAAGGACATACAAATTAAATTCTCTAATTTTATCGCTTTCAAAGTTCAATAACAAAATGTAATTTGACATAAGCTACGCGTAATGATCGCGATTTGGTATTTAATTTAGCGTACCTTATGTCAAATCCCATACATTTTGTTATCGAACTTTGTAAGCGATAATTAGCGATGACATCTTGAATCAGCCCCCTCAGCTTTAAGATACCGTCCTGTGTAGATAGGAGCACAAGAATAATTGAATAATTTTCGAGTAGTTTCCGCAACTAATTATTATAGGACCTATCTCATTTATTCTCTTAATCAAAGCTACTGAAAACAGCAACACAGCGATCTAGCGAATTATTAAATTATTTGCAATGAATTAAAATATCCTAATTGAAAACGTAGTGAGCACTTTTCAATAAATGAATACGATTTCACTTCCATCTCTACTATTGAATCTACATGTTCTTATTATTATTATTATTATTATAGTTCCTTTGTAACAGCTTTGTTAATTTCATGTGAAACGTGCTATAAGGTCTAGAAAAATTGTACCTAGTGTAGGTAAATAGGTACGGACTATAATGCAGACTTTACGGCTGAATACTTAACGCTAATTGAAGTTAGGAGCCTACCCGCCAAGCTTTGGCAGTAACAGTCTGTGAATATTCATAGACTGTCACTGTCAAGACTTGGCGGGATGACAAGAACAGCATGGGAATAGCGCCACTGTACCTCTGTAGCGGTTTCAGTTTTCGGCCATTAGACTCATTTAAGCATAGTTAATAATAATAACTTCCACAAGTATAATTTTCTCGAGAGGAATCAATCCTCCTGTGCATAGTTAATAATTGAAGACAACACTCGTTCGAAAATTAAAACTGTAGGCTTTATAATTGAAGACAAGAATGGATGAAGGTGATATGTAGCAAAATTATGATTATGAGGAATTTGAGTTGAAACTGTCACTAATATATTAGAATACGGCGTTAAGTATTAAGTACATCTAAAGATCCGTGTAGAATCAATGTACTTAATACATTACCACAAATCCTAAAATGTTTAAGTGACTGTTTAAACTCAATTTTATGGGTATTTTTTTGCGACACATCACCTTCATTGAATGTGATGATCAAGTCTTCAGTTATGTATAGTTTGTACAGGTATATTAAAGGAGTAGGTTACATTTCATTATCCAATAGATTTTGTACCAATTAAACAATAATTAATATGTTTAAACATCAAATGAAAATCTTTCACAGAAAAAATACGCCATTTTGACACTGCCGATTGTAGAATATAAGTCTATAGTCTATGGATTCATAGCAAACAAAAATCATTATTGGCCAATTGGCAAATTTATCTCGGACGTACTACACCAATTGAGAACTTACTAGTCTTGGATCTCGGCTCCCGCGGCCCGTCCACGGTCACTTTGATGGCTTTTTGGTATGTCGTCACCTGGGGCGGGCTCGTCGATATCGTTATCGTCAGGGAGAAACTCTTTCCTGAAAAAAAAAAACAACAACCATTAAAAATTATGCGTATTGCCCAGATGTACGGAAATAATTACCGGTCAGCCAATATTTATTTTATACTAGCTGACCCGTACCCACTTCGTTGAGCATGGAAACAGTTTGTGATGAACGGTTTAAACCTTCCCGGGACTTCCACAAATATTTCAAGACTAACAGTAGCCGAATCGGTTCAGCCGTTCGCGAGTTTTAGCGAGACATTTTTATATAATATATAGACAATTTCTAGAAACTGTTTGTTGTTATAAAGGCAACCGACGCTTAAGATACATGATACTAAAGGAAAGTCGCAGTAGTAAAAGGATTTGTTTATTATTTATCTCTTTGGTGCGGTATACTAAACATTGTAACCTCATGTAGGATGGATGCTGAATGTATGTATATAACGACCAATTTGATTTATTATCGTATTCCTTTATTTCGCGGACGCGATTTTTAACTTGTATTACAGCCGCCCACTGAGTTTTGTTTACATTTAGATTACATTGAATCGGAACGGAGTATAGGATGCTGGATGTTTAACCTTGTATGTAATGCATATAATATGTTCCTAACTACAAAACTCAATACGCCTAAGCTTTGTACCCAATTACATATATAACAGTACAACTAACGCACGCATTGTACATTTCATTACATTTTACACAAGAAGTTATTTTCACTCACATGTATGTTAGACGTATGGTAGGTGTAACAAGTAATAGGTGGTAGAAGGTTAAACTCAGTTTTCATCTAGATTATTATTGAATTAAAACTAATACAAAACATAGAATCTAGATGTCGACTCTTCATTAAAACGCATCACACAGTTTGGAACAACTTAACCCATGTAGGCGCACGTCATTTACGAGTGGGTACAATTGTATGTACTCGTACCTATTCGTAATTAATACATTTGCCGACTTTCAACCAAAGTAAAAAATGTCCTATTTATATTTGAGTAAATTTTTTATGCGTAGTCGACTTCTAGGTTTTATTATTCTGTTACATAATGCTATGCATGTATTTAAAACAACTAGATGTCAAAGATGACATTGACGTTGATGCCTAAGATAGTTTTAAGTTAGTCTCCTTGAGAGGCCCAGATAGGTTAGTGGGGTCAGTGTACCTACATAGTTATTTATAAGATACTGTTTATTGTATTATCTACGTAGTAGAATAAAGTAAAATACGATTAACTAGAAGTGTATTATTGGACGTGTAATTTGAACCTAATAACAATAACACATATGCTGAGGCACTAAATATGGTGTCAGAAGAAGAAAAAGAAAATATTAACCAAAGAGAGGGTACGTCGAGAACGGCGAAAAAAGAAATTTCGAGACCGGCTGGGTGTGGTTCAACAACAATGACGACAATGGCTGCAAACGGAGTACAAAAGCTGGAAATTTCGACGGAAATCATCAACAATAATGCTGAAAACTTCAGAAAATGGACTCAATCGTTCGAGATATATTTGCTGGCGTCGGGAATGGAAAAAACCGAAGACAAAAGGAAGATTGCTATTATGCTACACTCTATGGGTGAAAAGGGTCTAAACATCTTCAACTCCTTCAATTTGGACCTAAGCAGTTCTACATTCAAACAAGTTAAGGAGAAATTTGTTGAATACTTTGAACCAAAGAAGAATTTGACAGTTGCAAGACACAGGTTCTTCACATTAAAACAACGTGTGAACGAATCATTGGACAATTTTCTGATGGAGCTAGAAAATGCAAGTCATTCATGTGAGTTTGGTACGCTTCGTGAGTCCCTGGTGAAAGATATTCTCATTGCTAACATGGCCACAAACTTCTCACAAGTTCGGCAAAAGCTGCTACAAGAACAAGATCTCTCCCTGGAAAGAGCCAAGCTGCTGTGTAGAACACTCACTATGGCACAGAAGAGTGAAGATTCAATCAATGGGGGTGAAAGAAGAGAAGATGCCACCGTATACAAGATACACAGAAACCGTCCGAACAGTTCTCCGTCATCATCGTTTTCATCGCACCAGCATAGGAGAAAAACCAGATCTCCTGTGCCGCATTATCAACAAAGATCAGCCACACCCGGGTCCAGAACAACGTGCGGGAGATGCAACACAACACATGCTCATCGCAACTGCCCAGCATGGAAGCATAAATGCAGGTCATGTTTTAAATATGGACACTTTACTAATTTATGTTATAAGAAAAATAATGTCAGGAATGTTGTTTCTGAAGTAGACAACTCAAATCTCGATGATGAAGTAACAAAAAATAGTGCTGAGAGATTTACTATAGGGACATTGTTCAACATTGAATCACAAAGTAATAGAAATAGCACAATTTTAAGTAAAAATGATAATTCTTGGCATTATTTTCTTAATATAAACAATAAAAGAGTAGATTGCATAATTGATACTGGAGCAGATATAAATATGATGTCTTTAGACACATGTAAAAGCTCAAAGTTGTATATTAAAAATAAAGACAAACAACAGTGTAAAAATTATAATATTTTTGCTTACAATGGTCATAAAATTCCCATAGTGGCAGTATCTAATGTATCCTGTTTATTAGATAATAAAGTTGAGCCTGAAACAATTACTTTTGTAATAACAAGTTTGAATTGTCCAACTGTAATTGGCTTACCAACTTGTATAAAGTTAAATTTAATAACAAAAAACTTCTCTGTAAATTGTCAAAATGACAATAAAATTGTGAAAAATATACATAACCTATATGAAAAAACATGTGACAATATTGTAATCAAATATAATGATGTTTTTCAGGGCCTAGGATGTCTTCCATATGAACACAGTATTGTATTAAAGAAGGATGCCATACCAAGAGTAGATCCCCCGAGGAAGGTACCGTTTGCTCTCATCGAGCCGTTAAGGAAAGAATTAGAAATCATGGAACAACTGGGAATTATACAAAAGGTTAACAAACCCACATTATGGGTAAGTAGTTTAGTCATTACCATGAAAAAGGCAGGAGGATTAAGGGTATGTTTAGATCCTAGATATTTAAATAAAAATCTATTGAGAAGTCATTATCCTATTAAAAATATTGATGAAGTCAGGTCAAAATTGTCTAAAGCTAAATATTTTTCCCACTTGGATGCGTTCTCTGGTTTTTATAATATAAAATTAACAAAAGAAAGTAGTGATTTGTGCACATTTCAGACCCCATTTGGTCGCTATAAATTTCTACGGTTGCCTTTTGGGATTAATACTGCAACAGAAATATTTTATAAAACTATGATTGATTTATTTGGGGACATTGAAGGCATAATTATTTGGTGTGATGACATTTTAATATATGGGGAGACAATTGAAATACACAATAAGAGGTTAGAATTATTTTTAGAACGGGCTAGGCAGGTAAATTTGAAATTAAACAAGCTCAAGTGTAAGTTTCTTTTAGAAGAAATAACATATTTGGGTTATATTTTTAGCAAAGATGGTGTTAAAATTGATCCAGATAAAATTAGAGCTGTAAAAAATATGTCTACACCTAAAAACATTAAGGATTTACAAAGATTTTTAGGCATGTTAAATTTTTTAGCCCCTTTCATTGAAAACTTAGCAGACAAAACTAATGTCTTAAGAAACTTGTTAAAAAAGGATATACCATTCCTATGGGATGATAATTATCAAAAGTGTTTTGAATCACTAAAAGATATTATTACTAAAGCACCTGTATTAGCTAACTATAATTGCAATGTACCTTTAATTTTGTCAGTAGATTCATCCAAGAATGCAGTGGGCGCCGTAATCATGCAAAATAAGCGACCAATTGCATATAGCTCAAGAACATTGACAAGCTCTCAACAAAACTACGCTCAGATTGAAAAGGAATTGTTTGCTATACAGTTTGGTTGTAATAAATTTCATCAATATATTTATGGAGGTCTTGTTACCGTTCATACAGATCACAAACCTTTAATTTATCTCTTTAAAAAACCTCTTCATGAAGTGCCAGCTAGGTTGCAGAGAATGATGCTTGCGTTGCAAGGATATGACTTAGAAGTAATTTATGTACCTGGTAAACATATGTATATAGCAGACACGCTATCACGAGCTTCACTCACTGATACATATGTACCACAATGTGAACAAGACTTGCAATATCATGTCAATTCAATTTTTTCTAATATTTCAGTATCAAAGTCATATTTAGAGTCAATTTTAAAGGAAAGTAAACAAGATGAATCATTTAATTTGCTTAAATCTTATATAAAAAATGGTTGGCCAACAAGCAAAAACAAAATTAACTGTTTGGTAAAACCATATTGGAATATTCAAAGTGAAATACATATAATGAATGATTTACTCTTTAAGGGCAATAGGCTCATAGTCCCAAAGGCTTTACAAAAGCAAATATTAGATAAAATTCACTGTGGTCATTTAGGTATAAATAAAACACTTAACATTGCTAGGGAAACAGTTTATTGGCCCAATATAAATGCAGACATTAAAAATTTAATTGAACAGTGTCTGGTATGTGCTAAATTTAAACCTAGCACGAATAAGGAACCTTTGAAATGTTATGATATTACACAACTCCCTTGGGAACGAGTAGGGGTTGATTTATTTTATTTTGATGGGGAGAATTACCTTGTCTGTGTAGATTACTATTCTAAATATTTTGAGCTAGCTTCTTTACATAAGAATTACAACGTTGATAACGTGGTGAAACACTTGAAATCATTTTTCGCACGCCATGGCATCCCACGATCATTAGTGTCGGATAATGGTCCACCTTTCAACTCATGTAAGTTCAAATCTTTTCTGGTTGAATGGGACGTGGAGCATATAACCACGAGTCCATATTATCCAAGAAGTAATGGTTTTTCGGAGAGCGCTGTAAAACTATCCAAAAATATACTACGTAAATGCGCTCAGGATGGATCTGATGTGTATTTAGCATTGCTACACTACCGGAACACAGCTAAAGGCGACTTTCCCAGCCCAGCATCATTATTAATGTCTAGGAGTTTACGTATGAATATACCTGTCCTGTGTAAAAAATTAAAACCGAATTTAGTAAAATTTTCTGTTTACAAAAAATCTTATGTCAAAAATAAAAACAAAATGACATATTACTTTGACAGATGTGCAAGGCAAAGGAATGAAGTCTTTAAGCCTGGAGATGACATTTATTTTAAAAAGAATCCCAAAGATTTTTGGACTCCTGGCGTAATACACGGAAATCTAGATTGTGGTAGGTCTCATTATATTACCGATATGAATGGTGTTATCTATAGGAGAAATAGAGCGCATATTAGACATAGGAAAAATAGTTTAAAAAATATAAATCCTCCTTCCTCTTTTGCGGGTGACGGTAAACATGAATTTAAAAAAATAGATCCTTCTTATAATGGTCATGATACGTGCAATATACTTCCCATAAATCCTAGTTGTTTCACGAGTGAAAATTCTCAGGATATTAGTAGGCATAATGACAACTGTGTTCCTGTGGAAAGGCAAATAGGTACAGATTATGTTACCAGATCTGGTAGAACTGTAAAACAACCTAAATTGTACATACATGAGAAATTTAATTAGTAAGTTATATTTTGTAATCATGTATATTTTAAGCATTATTAAATTGTATGCGTTTCTCGAAAAAGGGAGATGTTACATAATGCTATGCATGTATTTAAAACAACTAGATGTCAAAGATGACATTGACGTTGATGCCTAAGATAGTTTTAAGTTAGTCTCCTTGAGAGGCCCAGATAGGTTAGTGGGGTCAGTGTACCTACATAGTTATTTATAAGATACTGTTTATTGTATTATCTACGTAGTAGAATAAAGTAAAATACGATTAACTAGAAGTGTATTATTGGACGTGTAATTTGAACCTAATAACAATAACACATATGCTGAGGCACTAAATATATTCTATGATACAAAACTTAACATAAGCTCAGTACCCAATACACATATGCCTAAAGTAAAACAAAATGTCCTATTTATATTTGCGTCAATTTCTCATGGGCACTCGACTTCTAGATTTTATTATTCTATGATACAAAACTTAACATAAGCTCAGTACCCAATACACATATGCCTAAAGTAAAACAAAATGTCCTATTTATATTTGCGTCAATTTCTCATGGGCACTCGACTTCTAGATTTTATTATTCTATGATACAAAACTTAACATAAGCTCAGTACCCAATACACATATGCCTAAAGTAAAACAAAATGTCCTATTTATATTTGCGTCAATTTCTCATGGGCACTCGACTTCTAGATTTTATTATTCTATGATACAAAACTTAACATAAGCTCAGTACCCAATACACATATGCCTAAAGTAAAACGAAATGTCCTATTTATATTTGCGTCAATTTCTCATGGGCACTCGACTTCTAGATTTTATTATTCTATGATACAAAACTTAACATAAGCTTAGTACCCAATTACACATAGGCCAGTACAACTAACGCATTGTATATTGTTGAATGACAGTACACGAGTCGGTGGAAATAGCCAGCTTTTTGGGCGCCCGATTTGCGGTCGGCAGTAATGAATGCACCGATAAATACGGAATAAAATTACAGTTAAAATGAGTGGATTAACATGTCTAATACAGATAATACGCTTGTACCACTCGATTTAGTATAAATGATTGATTTCGACGCGTTTAGGACTTTGTTAATTAAAACGCGCGCTCTATTAATCGTCAATAATGAAGTGTTGAACTGAATGATAACTGTTGTCTATTACCGTAGACCAGTCTAGTTGTCTATTACTAAACTCTCCGTCAGGCTTTATAAACATCTATACTAATATTATAAAGCGGAAGAGTTTGTTTGTTTGTTTAATCGCGCTAATCTCAGGAACTACTGGTCCGATTTGAAAAAATCTTTTTTTGTTCGATAGTCAATTTACAGAGGAACGCTTTAGGCTATATAACATTACGCTGCGACCAATAGAAGCGAAGCGTCAGTGAGAAATGTTGCAAAAACGGGGAAAATTCATTACATTTGGGGACTTTTATTGCGTGCGCTGCATAAACGGCTTAAGTCACTCAAAAACCACGGGAACGAAGTCGCGGGAACAGCTAGTGGTTCCATAAAATTAAAGCAACTTTCGTGCTCCATTGTTTTTAAATGATTTAGTGAGTATGCTCTACATTTTTTAAGGACATTGTATAACCAGCCGGTTAGTAACCACCCAAACTAATAACGTGTAGAAATTTTAAGTATTACCCTACTTAAACTGTAGTTATCCTTATACGCGTCATTTCCCAGGCAGATAGTAGCTCTTCCGGGAACATACAGCGTGTCAAGACTTGAATCACTATGTGTGCCATGTCAGTTGCTGATACTGATAATATATTAATCGCAATTATTATAATGGGAAAAACCATGACAAAATTGTCTTTTTAATTGGGTGCGTATTGTATAATATGACTTATTTAAAGTAACTCTACCTTGTTGTACCAAACCTGTAACACTATATTATTGTACTTTATTTAAGCAAATAAATGATTCTATTCTATTCCTTCGCAACGATAATAAGGGCGTAACAAGACCGGTTGCTATAATTTTAGGATGTTATATTTTATTTCTAAACTAGCTGACCCTTGCCCACTTCGTTGAGCATAAAAAGAGTTTATGATGAAATTCAACTAAAAAAAAAACAACGTAGAACCCGCAACGCGGGAACCCGAAACCCGAAACGCGGGAACCCGGAACCCGCAACGCGGGTACCCGGAACCCGCAACGCGGGAACCCGGGACCCGCAACGCGGGAACCCTGAACCCGCAACGCGGGAACTTGAAACCCGCAACGCGGAACCCGCAACGCGGATCCCGCAACGCGGAACCCGCAACGCGGAACCCGCAACGCGGAACCCGCAACGCGGAACCCGCAACGCGGAACCCGCAACGTGAGAACCCTGAACCCGCAACGCGGGAACCCTGAACCCGCAACGCGGGAACCCGGAACTCGCAACGCGGGAACCCGGAACCCGCAACGCGGAACTCGGAACCCCAACCGCGGGAACCCGGAACCCGCAACGCGGGAACCCGGAACCCGCAACGCGGGAACCCGGAAGCCGCAACGCGGGAACCCTGAACCCGCAACGCGGGAACCCGAAACCCGCAACGTGGAACCCGCAACGCGGAACCCGCAACGTGGAACCCTCAACGCGGAACCCGCAACGTGAGAACCCTGAACCCAAAACGCGGAACCCGCAACGCGGGAACCCTGAACCCGCAACGCGGGAACCCTGAACCCGCAACGCGGGAACCCGGAACCCGCAACGCGGGAACCCGGAACCCGCAACGCGGGAACCCGGAACCCGCAACGCGGGAACCCGGAACCCGCAACGCGGGAACCCGGAACCCGCAACGTGGGAACCCGGAACCCGCAACGCGGGAACCCGGAACCCGCAACGCGGGAACCCGGAACCCGCAACGCGGGAACCCGGAACCCGCAACGCGGGAACCTGGAACTCGCAACGCGGAACCCGCAGCATGGGAACCCGAAACCCGCAACGCGGAACCAGCAGCATGGGAACCCAAAACCCGCAATGCGGAACCCGCAACGCGGAACCCGGAACCCGCAACACGGAAACCCGGAACCCGCAACGCGGAACCCACAACGCGAAACCCAAACACAGAACCCGCAACGCTGACATAATATGGAATAAATAGTATCCTATGTCCGTCTACTTGCTCTAAGCTACTTCCTCACCAATTTTCAGCCATATCGATAAAGCCGTTCTTGAGTTATAAATAATTTAACTAACACGACTTACTTTTATACATATAGATGTATAGATTACTCCTACTAACATAAGCTAAGCCCGGTGAATGTCACAGTCGGTCCAGCCAATTCGGTGATCATGAGTTTGATGACGACGATGATGATGATGAAAAGTAGCCTAAATTAATCCTTATAACTTTAGCTATCTACCAGTGAAAGTCTCGTTAAAATCGGTCCAGCCGTTCCAGAGATTAGCCGGAGCAAAGAGAGACGCTGACAGACATTTTTTTTTAAATTACATTTTCGTTTTCAGTAAATATCGTTGCCAATGCAAAAAAAAGCAGAAGATATCGTTTAAAATGTCATATGTATTTAGAAAAACGTTGCTAATTGAAAGTTACATACTTACTGACACTTCAATTTTATTTGTTTGTATAGATGTATAGATTTGGAAAACTTCTCCAATCTTGGCGTTTTCACTGACGCGGAGCGGGGCGCATAGGAACTTAGTGGTTCCCAAGCGGAGTGGAGCAGAGATTTCGAGCATAGTGATTGGTCAATTCGGGTACCGCAAGCTCCTGTCCGCCTCGCCCCGCGTCAATGGAAACGCAGCCAAACGTCTATAACGTCTACCGGTCGCCATGGTAACAGCGTTGTTTACAAATGGAAAACAAAAATTAGGAAATGCTATACATACCGTATTTATATCAGCTGAAACTATTTGGATTCATGTTTTTGTTAATCCTAATAATTTTTTTTATCCAAATAGTTTAAGCTGATATAAAAACGGTATTTATAGCATTTCATAATTTTTATTTTCCATTTGTAAATAATGACGTTGCCATGACAGCCGTGTCATATAAACTGCCAACGACGTGAATCGATCGAGCCCAGGTTCAAACCCCGCGTGACCATCACGTATTTTCTTCTTTTTTCTAATTTTCTGCTTATTTTTTTCAACATTTTCTTTCATAATAACCTTTTCGTAACAATAACGAACATACCGTAAAAAAATTTGCGAAATTGGTCAAGCCGTTGTCGAAGCGCACACGATGTAAGAAATTTTGGAGGTCGTTTTTTTACACTTTGGGCTACATTTTTGGGGTTTTAGTAAGGAACCCTACTTTTTTTAAACATATAATATAGCCTATGTTCAGCGCTAGGAATGTAGCTTTCCAACGGTGAAAGAATTTTTCATATTGGTTCAGTGGTTTCAGAGCCTATTCCATTCAAACAAACAAACAAACAAACAAACAATCAAACGTTACCTCTTTATAATATTAGTATAGATGAAACTTAACAAGCTACTTTCGGAAAGTCAACAAAAAGGCTAAAAATCTCACTAGATACTTCTCATTCTAGAAAATATGCTTTTTTATAAAAAAATATAAAAAAAATATTTGGGAAGGTATAAACGGTGAGAAAATATTTCTGTTACTCTTGCTACTAAAAATAATTAATCAATAGTATAAAGTAAACATTTTTTTAGTTAGAGACAAAATTGAGTATAAGAAAAAGACGATCTTCTGTATAAATTAATTGAAACACTTTAATATTTATTTGAAGTTGCGTGAAAAATAAAATGTGGTGTTCATTGCAATTCCACCTTCTTATACTTTTTCTGTACATGGTGTTAGCACTTAGCGATCTAATTAAAATTGCCTTTTCTTCTACAAAATATGCACTTTTTTTTCTAACTAAATAAAATGATAACTACATACTATTGATTATTTTTATTCGCAAAAGTAACGGAAAAGCAAAAAAAAACATTTTCTATAAAGATTCATTTCTATTATGATAGTCTTTTGTTTCTGCTAGGACTACTGAACAAGGTCTGATGTTATAGGTCATAGGATCTACAATCTACAATAATACTAAGAACCTTGATAATATACATCTAGTGTAATATTATCTTACTGATGAAGTATTAATACGTTTGTCATATTAGCTAACACAAAGTAGGGCCGGAGCCATCATATCAAAAACAAATCATCATAAAACGTCCGCTAAACCTGAAAGGCGTGTCATGAAGTATAAGAATTATTGCATTTAAAATCGCCATTAAATTACGTTCTTCATGATCACTCATCAACAGTTTAGGACCTAATACAATGCGTGCGAAGCAGTAAAACGTAACATTGTATGTCGGGTCCAGGAGGTGTTGAGATATTCAATTATTGTGCGCGGGCGCAGGGGTGCGCGGCCATTTTGATTTACGACAGAGTGTAAATCCTGAACGACATTTGTGAGACGAAGTACTATGTCTTTTTAGGAAAATGCCTTGCGGTGAAGATTATATTGCTCGGGGTATGGAGTGTTCGATATTTGAGTTCGTATGCACTGATGTAAAGATATTCTACAAAATTGTCTTTGCTTCGTAAAGAGTTAACTATAGAAACAAAAATAAGTCACAGAAAATAGATTTGGCTTAAAGGTTTCGTTACCAGGGCATTCAATATTTGAAAAAATCATAGAAACGGCACTGGCTGCTGAAAAGCAATCACTACATTTCGATTTAGAGTTATCTATCATATGTATTCAAATGCGACTTGTATTCAAATCTCAACGAGGGCGACTATCGCCCTCGTTGAGATTTGAATACAATTTATTCCAATTTAATTTTATGCTTCCAATTTAATTGACACTTACTCAGTACTCACCGCGCGATAAAGAAAAAAAAATACATTAATTTCAATCACATTGAATAAGTATGGAGTATAGTTCATTGAAGAACTACTAAACGCATGAAATTTCATCCTCTAAGGTGAAAAAAACTCCCTTATTGGAGCGTTAAGAAAATTAAATTTTTCAACTTGTTGGTCATTTATCGGTCAATAACTTTTGAATTTTATTCATTGAGATTGAAATATCAATAATTGCAGTGTTGATACTTCTTATGCTTAGATTTAAGATAATAGAACAACAGTATTTGCTTAGTTTCTAGAATATTATAAACTATTATTTCTTTATGTTTCGGAATAAGCCGAATTCAAATATACAGTAATAACAGACCAGCAGTAACAGCGCTAAGTTTACGTAGTGACCGTTCCTTAATGGCTAATGATTTTTAACCGGCTTCCAAAAAAAGAAGGAGGTTCTCAAGTCGGCTTGTTTTTTTATTTTTATTTATTGTTTGGAGAACGATTACTCTGAGGCTATTATTAATAAATCGATTTCAAACAGAACATTAATTGAAACTACATTATAAAATATTATTTTGTGCTTTTTAGTAGTTTCTTTTTTATTGCATGTCTTTTAAATGTAATCGTAGATTAAATTATAGGTATTTATATTCATGGACTGACAAACTATAATTCTAGCACACTTTTATATAAAGCCAATTTGGATTTGATCTTTTTGGAGAATCGCAATATTTTATAGTGAGAACATAAATTATAATTAGCAGCATTTGTCTCAATCAAACACGATAATATAGAGCAGATTGTTAAGTTCGCAATAACATGAGTAATACGTAGTAGCCGATAGGATGAATCAACACTGATATTGGGTCAATAGAACCTGTCGAGAATATATACTTAGTCAATAGGTAGATGTTATGTTTATATTTCATTCTAATGCAATGGAGGAATTAACCTCAAAATACATCTTAAAGTAAAGAAAGTAACCTCACTAAGAGCATGTTAGAGAATATGTCTGAGTAAGACCGCCATTTTGCACATTTTCTCTGGTCTGTACTGTTTTTGTTTATTGTTTACTTTAAAAAAAAAATTAAGGCCGTACAACTAAAAAAAGTTTAAAGTTTATTTAAAAAGATTTAGGGACTTAGATAATTTTCATTGATATTTTGATACATCATCCAACTCAATGAGCAGTGTCATTAGGGTTCCGTATAGAAATGTAAAAAACGGGACTCTATTACTAAGACTACACTCTCCGTTCGTCCGTCACCACGTATCTCATGAATCGTGGTATAGTTAAAATTCACAAATGATATGTCTGTTGTCGCTATAACAAGGAAATACTTGAAAACAGAATAAAATAAATATTTAATGGGGCACATAACAAACGTGATTTTTTTATATCTACATATTATTTTATATCTATGTGTTACAGGTAGGTACCAGACAACGGATATATATATTTAATACTTTTATAATATTTCAGATTTTTATTATATTAATACACAAAAATTCACATCCATATCCCAGAAACATTGAAAACTTTTTGTTCCCTAGGCGGGATTCGAAACCGCATGCTCTCGGTCGAGCACCAACGCGCTGAATCACTGTGCTACGGAGGTCGTGGTTAAACTTTATGCTCGTTTGGTACCCGTACGGAACCCTTCGTGTAGGAGTGCGACTCGAACTTGGTCGGTTTTTTTAACCCCGAAACGGAGTCACAACAGTCCTGCGATCACATCACGTGTCCATCTCACGGCGGTGTCGGGTTGCCGCGGGGCTTCGGTAACCCAGGGTTATACCGGTTGCGCTTATAAAAATCATTAAAATATTCAGGTTTTTAGTAGTCGGAGAACCTTCAAGTTTCATGTAAATACGAGAACATAGCTGTTTAAATTTACAAAGAAATGTCAATTAGAACTGCGGACTAATTGACATAATATTTCCTTTATGAATCTGTGATTTTCTCTTTTCTTCCGTAGAAAGGAACCACTTTTTTGGTAGTTATACCTACTATGTGTACTGGGCAAGAATTGTATACTCCGTTCCGAATCAATGCGGTCTAAATGTAAACAAATTTTTAATTCGATTTTGCGACGCAATAGACATAGTACATTATTATATAAAAATATTAAAATAAGTATAATCTCTATTTTTATAAGTAATCTTTATTTATACGTTTTAAAAAGAAAAAAATCATCTATGTAAAACGAAACGTTTTATCTGTTAAATAGGTTCTCAAGTAGAGGTTGCGATCGTTATTCTTAAGACTGACTTTGACCCTTTGTTTATTAATACGGGCCTGTGTCATTAAAATTAGTAGCATTATAACAGCCCACTGAACTTTGTTTTCATTTGTGTCGAACAACGATTGAAACGGAACGAAGTATACCTTGCTTTAGCCTGAAACAAGGTTTTGAACTAACATATCCTATGTTAGTTCAAAACCTATCCAATATAGTATACCTATCCTATGTATACCTGTCTTATGTACTTGTATAGGACTGAGTTGCGCTTCTCTATATCCATAAAAGCAACTTATATACATTTTAGTTCATACGTTAGGTTTATGTATGTGGGCCTCATACAATGGAACAGTAAAGCGCGAAGTCGTTCTGCGGTTTGGGAATTAAAATACAACTTGATATAGGCGAAAGTGAACATTTTATTGTCGTCTTCATTGCTTTCGTAATATTGCTGGTGATGAGTCTAAAATTAGAGAATGTTCTTTAGTTGAAGGGCCCTTTTAAAAGCCCTTAGAAGGATAGGTACAAACTTGGCTTTTGATTTGACCACAAAATTTTAAAGAAGAGTGCTTTAAAGTAAAGGTGGCTGTATCGTAACCAGTAATTACATTTTACTGGCAACAATTTATTCCGTATAAATTTAAATTATTTCAATTTCAATTTTCGCGCGTATGGTCGAGTCGTTTGTATGTTGCGAATTGACCAATCCGAGCGCCGTATTTCGCGCCATTAGCGTGCGGCAAAATCGCACTCGCGAGGGAGTCGAGGAATACCCGCGCACGCGACGCAATCAATACTAGATTAATAGACTCTAAAACTGTTACCTATAGAAAACGAATCGATTACTCTCTTGTGCTATCGTATCTATTCTCCACGAGAGAGAATCCTCCTGTACGCGAATTCTAGAACTGGTGTGCTTCGTGGTGAACCTAATCTAAGTGTGAATAGACCGGCCGGTCCACTAAGAACTCGAAGCCCTTGGCAGCATTCCGGTAAGTCTTTCGCATTACAGATAGACGTTACTCGAACCATACGCAACCTTTAGATTCCTGAATCAGATTTAATTAATATTGTCTGATACCCTTTTATGTAACAAGAGTGTGACGACCTGGTGCAAATCGAAACCTCACCCCCACGGGTCCATTCTCATTCTTGCACATAATTATTTGGTGCCGAAACCCGGGAACTTAGTCCCAAAATCCCGTTATTCTCTTACTTAATTCGTAAATTCATCCCTTAGAAAACGTAAGCGTCATTTCATAAAACCGCCATATTTGCATATTACTTCGTGAAATATTTCTCGCAATTAGTTTGATTGTTTTCATACGATATCGAGCAAAATGAAACTAGTGACCATTGTTTCTACGAGTAATTTGGTGTATAAAAACTATTTAAATTGAAATCCTATCGAAATATCGTCGTATTAAAATATTGTTAAATTTTAATATTCTCGTAATACGTATAACCCGACTAATTACAACAGTTGCCAACTTCGTACAATTCCATGCGTGAAACATTCTATTCATCTTAGCAGCGTTATCAATATTCTAGAAGCCGTTTAAACATACCTACGACATTGTAATTTTGAACTTTAAAGTACTATACGTTTAAGGTTGATTTTCGGTTGTTCAAGAATATATATATTTTTGTTAGGTATATCGTTAAGTTTCAAGCTCCGTTCTTACCTAGCTTTTATACAAATTATATAAACTAAAAATGTCCGTGTATCGTACTCGTAAGGCAGCTCGTGCTTCATTATCTAAACTTAAATCTAGAAAGGTGATCGATCCGGATGAAACGATGGATGTATCGATTTTACGTAAACAGCGCTCGATTGCTTACAGCCGTGTCAAGGCGACCCACGAGATGGCGCTGCGAGCGAAAGATATCCATACTTCGGAATCTTTAGATTTATTTCTTGCGCATTATTCTACGTTAGATAAACATTTTGATATGTTCGAGTCGTGTCACATGGATATTATTATTCAATTACAACCGGACGATGTTGAGATAGAGGATAGTTATCGCGAGGAGTTTGATAAATTATATTACGAAATTATTGCTATTCATCGCCAACTAACACATACTATTAATTCAGAAGTTAGTGATTACACCGATCGACCTATTAGTTATCCGTCTGTTAAATTACCTAAAATACAGATTCCTCAATTTTCGGGAAATATTAAGGCGTGGCCTGAATATTTTGATATTTTTAATTCGTTAATTCATGAAAATAAATCGCTGTCCAACACAGAAAAAATGCATTATCTCGTTTCCACTCTAGCCGGTGATGCCTTGAGACTTATCCGTATTTATCCCGCTCAAGGCGCATTCTACGTGGAGGCCTATCGGACGCTCCTTGCGCGTTATCGAGATACGCGGGAGCTTGCTTTTACGTGTTGGAAAGAGATGCAGAATATTAATATAAATTTATCTAAGCCGCTTGAATTGCGTCGTGCGCTTGATACATTTAATGAAAATCTCACAATTCTCAATCGTATTAATTTGCCAACCGACAAGTGGGATTTTATTTTATGTTATCTATTATTATCGAAACTCGACTCGAAGACACGTTGTGAGTTTGATCAGTCAACTACTTCGGGTGAGTTACCGTGTTATACTGCCTTGAAGGATTTTATATATTCGAAATGTGAAGCACTCGTTCACGACTCACATTTTCATCATCAGCATCAGCCCACTAGTGCTTCAACGCGCGTACATCCGCTGCTACTCGGATTGCTACTCAAAATCGTCCGTCTGTTTTCTTATCGAAATCCGATAAACCGCGCGTTACCGCTTCAACGCCGCCATCGACGTACCAGCAAAAGTGTGGATACTGCTCTGGTGAACATTATATTACTAAATGCGAGTCATTTTCTGCTTTACCGGTATCTGGCCGTACTGAATATGCGAAAGCGCATAACTGGTGTTTCAACTGCCTTAAATCATCACACCGCGTTAACAATTGCCAATCTATTTTTAGATGCCAGTCGTGTCGCCAAAGGCACCACACTCTCTTACATGATAACTCAGAGGAGCCACGTGAGAAGGTGCACGTTCAGCCATCCGTTTCTAATCCTCCTGTACGTGCGCTTACGAGCCTAGGTGACAGCTCTGTAGTGCTCTTGTCAACAGCGATCGTTTCAGTGAAAGACTCGGCGGGCAACTACCGTAATTTGCGCGCTCTTATCGACTGTGGTAGCCAGACTCACTTTATAACCGAGCAGGCCGCACATAATTTGGGCCTTCATTTTCGAAATTCTACTCGTTCAATAAGTGGTATCGGTAAATCTTGTTCATCATCATCAGGCGTAGTCAACCTCGTGATAGGTTTAAATAATAGGGTTATCTTTGACGTCGAGGCACTCACTATACCTAGCATATGCGGACCGGTCCCTAACGTAACACTTAACAAAGAATCTTGGCAGAGCCTACGCGGTCTCCAGCTTGCTGATCCTAATTGCCATAAGCCAGGACCCATCGACATTCTTCTCGGTGCTGAGCTTTTCTCGTCCCTTCTTCTACCTGGTAAGGTAGATGGAAGCTCTACTCATCCTTCCGCACTCAATACTGTGTTCGGCTGGATCCTTCTAGGTAGTGTAGGCTACAAAGGCAACGAAATCACTTCATTACTCGTTACAAACGAGGACCTTTACCGTGAGGTAAAGAACCTATGGGAGCTGGAATCCTTACCGAAATCTTCACAACTTACTCATGATGAACTCGAGTGTGAAGATATCTTTTCGCGCCAGCACTCACGCGATGATTCTGGAAGATACACTGTGGTCTTACCTTTTCGTAAAGAGGATAAAGATAATCTCTCCTTCCCAGGATCTCGTGAACTCGCTCTTCGCCGTTTTTATTATCTTGAGCATAAACTTAATCGTAATTCTAAATTAAAGGAACAGTATGCGGAGTTCATGAAAGACTATCTCGATAGTGGTCATATGAGCCTTGTACCTGTTCAGGAATTATCGGAAGGTAGGTATTACATACCTCTCCACTGCGTTATTCGTCCTGAAAGCGTTTCTTCTAAAATACGTGTTGTATTCGATGCGTCGGCTAAGGATTTAACAGGCAAATCGTTAAATGAAACTTTACATATCGGTTCAAAGTTGCAACGGAGCATTTTGGAAATTCTTTTAAAGTTTCGTATCCACCCTGTTGTCTTTATTTGCGACATACGTCAAATGTTTCGTCAGATACAGTTGCGTACAAACGATCGTGAATTTCAAAGAATGATTTGGCGTTTTGATTCGTCGCAGTCAATTCAAGAATATCGTTTAAATAAATATCGTGTTGCGCTCACGAAACGTGTTTCACTACCCCGTCTGGAACTATGCGCCGCCGTATTACTCAGTGACATTTTAAAAACCGTAAAAGAAACGTATTTTTCTCACTTGCCCATCACTGACATTTTTGCCTGGTCGGACTCCACTGTAGCTTTAGCTTGGATTCGATCTCAATCGTACAGATGGAAAACTTTTGTCGCAAACAGAGTGAGCCACATTCAGGATAATTTGCCGGAAGCTGTTTGGAATCACGTACCATCTGGCGACAATCCAGCCGACTTCGCTTCTCGAGGTCAACTTCCAGCTGATCTAGTTAACAACTCGCTATGGTGGGCGGGTCCTCCTTGGTTAGCCTTTAGCAGAGACACGTGGCCGAGTTCTAATGACATCTCTGACGTTGGTTGTGATGTTCATGCGGAAGAGCGAATTCAAACGTTAATCGTGAACGAAAATCCACATTTTATCGATAAATTGCTTGATAGGTATTCGTGTATTCGAAAGGTGCAACGCATCTTATGCTATTTTACTCGGTTTATTGATTTCTTAAAAACTAAAACTATCACCAGTGATAAACGTACTCTCAGTAAAGCTGAACTACATCAAGCTCTTTTAAAAATCGTTATTCGAGTTCAGTCTTTACACTTCGATAAAGAGATTTCACAGTTAAAATCCGTAACTCAACTTCCAAAACAGTTTCGAAAATTAAGCCCCTTCCTTGATGATCACGGAGTTCTTAGGATGGGCGGCAGGCTATCGCGCTCTGGTCTCGAATTTGAACATAAACACCCTGCCATGTTGCCGCGAACCTCTCGTTTTACTTATATGATTATTGAAGCTTTTCATAACGAAAACTGTCATCCCGGCGTTAATACGTTGTTATACTTACTCAATCAGCAATTCTGGATTCTCTCACCTAAACGCGCCATTCGACATTGTTTAGCGCAATGTTTGAAATGCTATCGAACTAATCCGACATCTCTTTCGCCGTATATGAGTGACCTACCAGCGGTACGCGTGAATCAAGTCAAACCGTTTTCCATCGTAGGAGTAGATTATGGTGGTCCCTTCCGTATTAAACTCGGGCCCCATCGAGGAGCTAAGATAGGCAGTTCTTATTTATGTTTATTCGTATGTTTTACCACCAAAGCGATTCACCTCGAACTTGCTTCGGACTTAAGCACTGATGCATTTATAGCAGCTCTTCGTCGTTTTGTTGGTAGACGAGGACGCGTTTCAGCCATTTATTCCGATTGCGGAACAAATTTTATCGGAGCGTCTAATAAACTAAATACCTTTATGGAACAATCTGCTGTTAAACATAACATCGAATTTCATTTTAATCCACCTTCCGCACCTCACTTCGGAGGAGTATGGGAGATACAAATTAAAGCCGTAAAATCACACTTACACCGCATAGTCGGAACCCAAACGTTAACTTTCGAGGAGTTAACCACGTTGTTTGTTCAGATCGAATCCGTACTGAACTCGCGACCGTTATACCCTATCAGTTCGGATCCGAATGATCTTACCGTCTTGACTCCTGGACACTTTTTAACTCTCGAACCGCTAACGTCAGTCCCTGACGAGGACTATTCTACCCTTAACATTAATCGACTCGGGCGTTGGCAATTAATACAGCGTTTCCAACGCGATTTTTGGAATCGGTGGAAAAATGAATATTTGCATTCGTTAATGCAACGAGCAAAATGGACGACTAAGGAAAAGCCGTTGGCTGTAGGGACTGTAGTCATTTTACGATCTACTTCATCAATTCCATTACACTGGCCTTTAGCACGCGTTCATGAAATTCATAGGAGTTCAGATGGAATTGTACGCATAGCAACCGTTCGACTTGCAAATGGCACTCTTCTTACGAGGCCACTAGCTAAGCTTTGTCCTTTGCCTAATCAAGTAGATTAACCTTATAATAATTCAAACGTAACTATTAGCTTTAGTATTATTTTCGTTAGGCTAGTTCATTATTGCTCATATCGTATATTTATTCTGTAATGATTTAAAGCTTGCACCAAACCTCTTCTATTTTCTTTGTGATGAGAAAATATTTACTCGTATTTTGGTGGGCGGTATGTATCGTAACCAGTAATTACATTTTACTGGCAACAATTTATTCCGTATAAATTTAAATTATTTCAATTTCAATTTTCGCGCGTATGGTCGAGTCGTTTGTATGTTGCGAATTGACCAATCCGAGCGCCGTATTTCGCGCCATTAGCGTGCGGCAAAATCGCACTCGCGAGGGAGTCGAGGAATACCCGCGCACGCGACGCAATCAATACTAGATTAATAGACTCTAAAACTGTTACCTATAGAAAACGAATCGATTACTCTCTTGTGCTATCGTATCTATTCTCCACGAGAGAGAATCCTCCTGTACGCGAATTCTAGAACTGGTGTGCTTCGTGGTGAACCTAATCTAAGTGTGAATAGACCGGCCGGTCCACTAAGAACTCGAAGCCCTTGGCAGCATTCCGGTAAGTCTTTCGCATTACAGATAGACGTTACTCGAACCATACGCAACCTTTAGATTCCTGAATCAGATTTAATTAATATTGTCTGATACCCTTTTATGTAACAAGAGTGTGACGACCTGGTGCAAATCGAAACCTCACCCCCACGGGTCCATTCTCATTCTTGCACAGTGGCCTTTCGAAAAGTATTTAAATTCGGTAGTCTGGAGCAGTGTTTCCCAATCATTGTTTAGCCATGACCCGGTAATCACACTGCCTTTTCGTTCCCCGTCTAATTTGAAATTCAAGCTGGTTTCATTAGATTAAAATATTCTTTTAAATAATTATTTATTAGATGTAATAATACACATTTATTAACAGTAGAAATGTATTTCAAATGTTACATAATTATATTTTTAATACTTTAGGAAATATATCAGAGTGGCATTATCGGATATGTCTGTACTTTCGTCGACTTGTAAGGTAAAATAATGACATCATTTCAGATGGCTTACGACTGTTTCTTCAATGTTGAATATTGATTATATAGGTAGGTATTATTTTTCAAACAAGGGAATGTTGCGACCCGGTATTTTATTTTGATGGCCGGGTCGTGAACTCGCGAGCCGGCAATTGGGAAACGCTGGTGTAGAGTCTTGCTAGATTTTTTAGGTTTGAAAGTGGTTATATGCTAGTTAATGATGCACTTACTAGGTATCGATGATTTAATATCTCAGTATACAAGGTGTAAAATAAATTAGTGATAATTTTAGGGTGTGTAAGTGCCTCCTATGTAGAGGATTGAGGAGTCCCAGTTTTTGAAAGACTTAGTTTTGACTTTTATGTTTGTATATGAGAAATGCCCCAACGTTACAAATTTTCCTATACAATAATTAAAAGAAAAGTACCTCTTTCAGCGGTGGTACTTTCACAGTAAACTCTACATAGGGGACACCTACACACCCTTAAGTATTTTCACTAATTAATACGATAGCTTGTATACGTGTGTTTTCGAATCTGGTGTTTTTACATTTTGTAGAGACATACTTCGAGAGTAGAATTATGCAATAAACCGATTTTTGTAAAAAGCGTCCCTTACTAGGTTTCAATTAAGGGCAGCCGAACGGTATGACTGTTGTCGAAAATCTATCAGGAAAGTTCTAGAATATGATTGCATAATAAAGATAAATAAAAATTGGATTAGTATGTACAGTTAACTCTAGTAGAGGTCAAATTGTAGTCAAAATTCGACCAATTAATCATTTTTTAAACTATTTTAGGGTTATTTCGCTTCTTTGAATAAAAAATATGTAAATGTTGTCTATGAAATGTGCGAGAATGTTTGTAAAAAATTTGACGACCTCTTTAGCGCATTGGTAAAAAGCGTCAGTGCTCATCCGGAGGTCGAGGGATCGAGCCCCGCCGAAGGAATAAAAGGTTTTGTGTTTCTGGGTCATGGATGTGTATTAAATTTGTGTATTAATATAATAAAAATCTTAAATATGTGTATAATATAAAAGTATTAAATATATTATCATTATACATATATGTAATACAAACACAAATCGCATGGTACTAGACAATGATATAAAATAAATACAAACACAAATCGTCAAACACAAATCTTAAATATGTGTATAATATAAAAGTATTAAATATTATTTTATATCATTGTCTAGTACTATGGTATATCATTGTCTAGTACCTACTCACAAACACAAATCGTATGCGATTTGTGTTTGTGAGTCAACTAATCAGTGTCTTTAGTGAATTAACCTTATTTGTGGAATTTTAACCAGCCTTGCAAATGCGAGCGTGATGTAATTATAAAATATCTATCCCTTTCTTTCTCTCTGATAAATATTACACCAAGCGTTCATTTGAATGCAATGTTAGTTGATCATTCATTTGAATAGCGTTTCAGAAACCGGCCGTATCTAAATATGATATTTTGAATTCGTGACAATTGTACTCGTGATAGAGTCATCACTGATGATTTGAGTGATCATTATTATCCGGAACGCCTGCCTAATAGCATGGACATTAGAGAGCTTACATGTATAGATTATAGAACTTTAAGTGGGAAAAAATTGAGTTGTAGAGAATTAATTTGATCACTTAATTATTTTGAAAATTACTGTTTTAGTGTTATTAATGTAGCAAAATAAACATGATTCATTTTCAAGTGAAACTTTACAAGCTTTTTCGGAAAATCAGTAAAAAACGCTGCAAAATTCAACCCATTCCACAGAGAAGTCATATTTGAATAAAAAGATGGATTGATGATCTGAACCTAGAACACGTGAGACTCTACAAAACAAATCTCACACGCCCTTTATAACTCTACAAATGAACAACGTTGCATTTTGAACTTAACAGCCAACAAAGATGCTCTATTTGACATATTTTTTTGCACTGACTGTACTGAACACTTGATAGTTCCGTAAGCCGTAAGGTTATGGAATGGACATTTTATGAAAACCTTGACAGCGCTAAAACAATTGACATTCGATTACTTTACTTTACGGAGAATATGAATATTTCTTTTTTTTAATTTTCAATTAATTTATTTTATACATGGTGTAAAATAAATGAGTGATAATACTTTAGGACTTAGGGTATATGTGCCTCCTATGTAGAGTATACCGTGAAAGTACCAGCGCTAAAATACTTACTTTTGACTTTCATGTTTCTATAAGAAATGCCCCAATCATAATTTTTCCCATAGAATAAGTAAAAAAAGTACGTCTTTCAGCGCTGGTACTTTCACAGTAATCCCTATTTAAGGGTACCATTCACACCTTTAAGTATTATCGCTCATTAATATTATATACATATAATGGGTGTAAAAAGAGCAGTCACTATAACTTTGTGATATGATTATACCTTTTCTCATTCTAGAAATGTATTAATTTTATTTTAATAAAAATAAAAATAAATAGTTTAGTTAGAAAAAATACATTTCTAAAATGTAGGTATAATCGTATCACAAAGTTATAGTGACGGTCCTTTAAACACTGTATAAACTACGCCTAGCCACATAACACAGTGTCACGCACACACAAGTAACGAAACTAAGCCTCACCTTGTATAGCGAGGTGTTGCGGTGAGTGGTTATGTACGAGTAGGTAGTGCCTAGCAACACGCGCACCTTAAAAACCGGCCTCACTTTTTGTTTGACATAACTATGTCTTCATTTTTTTCATCGCTCCGAGTGTGAGAACTATGTAGTGATCTGTTGAGTGCTAGTTTTTAATAGCACAGAAGAACTTGTGTTACGACCAGACTATAATAATAATAATAATATCTAATATCTAAAGACGCTTCACACCACGTCAATCTGGCCCTGTGCTAAGTATCCGAAGAACTTGTGTTACAGGTACCAGACAACGGAAATATATATTTAATACTTTTATACTATACACATAAGTAAGATTTTTATTATATTAATACACATCCATGACCCAGGAACATTGAAAACTTTTTGTTCCCTCGGCGGGATTCGAACCCGCAACCTCTCGGTCGAGCACCAACGCGCTGAACCGCTGCGCTACAGAGGTCGTCAGCTATGGAAACATAATATTTTATTTTATTGTATACATATGTTTAGGTTTTTTATTATATTACTAGCTGACCCCTGCCCACTTCGTTCAGCATAGAAACGTTTGCGATGAACCGTTTAAACCTTTCCGGGACTTCCACGAATATTTCAAGCAGGGCACCGAGCGCAATTTTAAGATAACACAGAAGAACTTGTGTTACGACCAGACTATGGAAACATAATATTTTATTTTATTGTATACATATGTTTAGGTTTTTTATTATATTACTAGCTGACCCCTGCCCACTTCGTTCAGCATAGAAACGTTTGTGATGAACCGTTTAAACCTTTCCGGGACTTCCACGAATATTTCAAGCATGGCACCGAGCGCAATTTTAAGATATTGGCCGCGAAAACGCAGCTGCCCATTTTGAAAATATACAAGGAGTGAAATAAATGAGTGTTAATACTTTAGGGTATATGTGCCTCCTATGTAGAGTATACTGTGAAAGTACCAGCGCTAAAAGAATTACTTTTGACTTTCATAATTCTATGAGAAATGCCTAAACAACATAAATTTGTCCATACAATATTATGTAAAAAAAGTACCTCTTTTATCGCTGGTACTTTCACACTAAACTCTATGGGACCCATACATACCCTAAAGTATTATCACTCATTAATATTACTGCCTGTAAATTCCCAGTTCTGTCAGCTTTTTCATTTCGATGGGTGTCGTGCCCACGGTAAATGTGGTTAAATGGAAGGTGCTACACACTCCGGCGTCCCACGGGTAGTGGCAACAAATGGTAACTAACTCGATGCTATACAGATTATAGTTAACTCCTTCGAGCAGTGACAAAAACTCGCATATCGCTTCCGTGGTCTAGTGGTTCAGAGCTTCGCTCTCGACTCGGAGGTCATGGGTTCGATTCCCGCGTTGGAACAACAAAAAATGTAGTTTTCAAGTTTGGTTAGGACAATGCAGGCTGTTCACCTGATTGTCTAACAAGAAAGATGATCCATGCATCGGATGGGCATGTAAAAAGTCGGTCCTGCGCCTGTTCTCTCGCCTGTCGGGTCGGTTTACCGTCCCACTGGGTTATGTGAGTAATAGGAAGAGAGAGTGTCTTTGCCTATTGCGCACACACTTGGGCACTATAAAATAACTCCTGCGTAGCTGGCCTGGCTTGAATCAAATCGGCTACCGACACCGAAATCGGTGAGGTTATTATTATAGCACACCGTTTTATTGCCAAATATAAGTGTACCAAAAGGATATTGGGCAAAATATGGTGTTCATAAGCCTCAAATTACCTCGCCTCTACGAGCTGTGCACCGGATTTCTGCGTCTAGATTAGTTACCATCGATAATTGCTTAATCTGGCGCGGTCTATGATTTGTGTCTATGCTCGGCTTGTCCACACCACAAGTCTACAGAGTTGAAAACCATCGAGTAACTGTAAAATTGGTGTTCTGATATTTGAAGGTAGAATAAATGAAGAAAGATATTAAGCAGATTTAAAATGTAGATAAAATACGTCCTATATAAAACTACGTTCCTAACTTCGTAATATATTCTAGTTATCGATGCTTTGCTGCCTTTACCCAATACAATTTAAATGTATTATACTTATCTAGCAACATCTCGCGAAAAAATTACAACCACAATCTGCAAGCAAATGAGTGAGTAACGCATAGGCATGCGTTAAATTATTCAATATATATGCGGGTTATCGCTAGACATAATATATTTAGATTTCCGCAAAGTAACGCCTGATTCCATTAGCCTTTACCCAATGTTTGGTGCGCTTTATCTGTCTATTGTTGAATAATCTGAGCCCATTTGGGTCACATCCTTACATTCTTTTCGCATTATAGTAATATAGGTATATGAACTTGTCATAAAATCTCTTGGGCTATACTAATTGTATGTGGCTGATTTTGGTAGATATCATTAAAAAGTTACAGAATACAATTCCAAATTCAAATTAGGGAAATGTGAGATTTTCATTTGCTTTTCTTATTGTTAAAATGAGTGATTCTAATGAAGAAATTTAATATTAATAAGCTTTAAAATTTTATTACAAAAAAGGTAAAAATGCAACACAAGCCGCGAAAGAAAATTGTGATGTTTATGGACCTAATGCAGTACCTATCTGTGAGAGTAGCGCAAATTTGGTTTAAACGTTTTGAATCCGGAAATTTTGGTATCAAAGATGCACGTCGCTCTGGTCGTCCGGTTACGGACAAAACTGATGCCATTTTTTAAAAAGTGGAGCAAGATCGGCATATTAGTAGTTACCATGTAGCTGAAGAACTGGGGATTGACCTCAAAATGGTTTTGGCGCATTTCAAAAAAGTTGGGTAGGTACACAAAAAAGCTCGGTATTTGGGTGCCTCATGAGCTCACTGAAATAAACCTAGTGAACCGTTTACTCATTTGTGATTATTTATTACGATGTAATGAAACCGAATCATTTTTGAAGAAGCTTACATACTTCATTTTTTTCTTTTTTGCGGTTGATGAGGTTGCGTTTGAGATAGTTTTATTTATACGGGTTGGGTATGAAATTCGGTGGGACAGCTAGTTGTAAAAAAAATTAAACTCACCTCTACCACTTCTCCCGACAAATCTCAAATCATTGAACTTGGCGACTCTATTCTTCATCACCGCAGTGTTGTTCCTCAACTCGGCTGACACGTTCTCGTCGTTACCAGCCCTGACGGTCACCTGCGTGCCGTCCAGCACATCACCCAGCGCTACCACCTTGAAGCCTCCGGGCAGGGTCTTGTTGGAGCGCCAGTGCTGAGGCAGGATTGAGCACATGTAGTCCGGACTGCCTGTGCGCACTGAAAACAACTATTTTTAAATCATTTGTTCTTTAACTGGTTCGTGGGAGAGTGGGAGGTGAGGATGAAAGGGACAGAAGACTTATACGGATATATGCGTCTTACGTACGGATAATCGACGGATATGCTCCATATATGTCTTCTATGTTCTAAGTTCTAACTACTGATTCTGACTCATAAAATTAAATTTTTAACCGTATGGCAACTCAAATCGGCCATGGCGTGGGTAATTCCAATTAATGGAACAAATCCAATTAATGGCATCATTATTAATTAATATAATTTTATCCTAAAAGTTCAATTACGTCATTTCAGGTAATTCTATGTTTTATTGATAACAATTAATAAATTGATATCTTCTACTCCCCGTTGGAAATTCCACAAAATGATAAGTACCTATAGGGAAAATGATAAGTTACTGTTCTGCCTAATTGGTGGTAAGTGTAATAATTAATTTGTCAAAAGTGTTGCTAGGTGTCGACGATAGTCTACACCATAGCGGGAAAAAAAACAAGGACAAATGCCCTATAATATTATATTTCCACTAATATTAGAAATGCGTTTGTTAAGTTGCTTGGTTCTGCGTAATTGGTGGTAAGTGTAATAATTAATTTGACACGTTTTTTTGCCATAATCTACGCCACAGCGGGAATTACAGACCTAAGGATGACATTTCATGGTTGATATGAGCATTTAAAGATTTCGCCTGTTGGGTTTTACATTCTTCTTTATGATTTGTATAATTTGATCTAAATGTAAACAAAAAATTAAAATTCTAACAAATTAATATGCTACAATTAGCTGTGCCCACGACTTCGTTCGCGTGGTTTTTGAGCGACTTAGCCGTTTATCTGCATAAACGGCAAGCAATGAAAGGCCTCAAATTAATAATTTTCTCCGTTTTTGCAACATTTCTCACTGACGCTTCGCTCCTATTGTTCGCAGCGTAATGTTATATAGCCTAAAGCCTTCCTCTATAAATAGACTATCCAACAAAAAAATAATTTTTCAAATCGGACCCGTAGTTCCTGAGATTAGCACGTTTAAACAAACAAACTCTTCCGCTTTATAATATTAGTATAGATAGTATAGACAGCTAGTAGGTACTATTACTTCATTTTGCGGTGAATACATATACATATTGGCATATAAAAAGACTAATTATGGTTTTTTTAATTTAAATAGCTAAAAAAAAAGTATTACAGCCATACTGAGCTTTGTTTACATTTGAGACACAAAAATATAGCAAGATAGAAAAAAAACCTTTTAAGCGGTTACCGAAAATCCCCGCAAGTCTAAACAGAAAATAAGACAAAGGTCGTTGGACTGAGAAAAAACATTAATAGTTTAGTGGTTTTTCTATTTACGGAAGCAAAACAAATTACAGCCGCAAGTGGGTGCGGTCGGGTGAAGGGTGTGTCTCACCCAACATCGCGGGTGAAAGCCGTTCTTTGATTGCCTTCGTGATATTGAAACTTTTATTAGACTGTATTAAGTGTTAATTGATTTACGCGGTTGCATCTTTGGAATTGGTGAAAATTGATGCGTTTTTGTTGGCGAAAACTCTAGATTTTTCACGTTGAAATAATAAATATCTTCTAAAATTTTGTGGGTTATGTTGCCTGATGTTAATTGAAGCCATTTTTTTGGTTTAATCTCGCAGGGAATGGAGCTACGCCTAATAACTAAAACATCAGATTGTATTGTTATAATATTTAAGTGTAATTGTAGATGAATAAATGATTAAAAAAAATATATACCTTTCCACATTTCGGAAATGTATATGTGTCAAAAACTAACAAAAAAATCAACGATTAATATACGGCGATGAAAAAATTTTCGTCACACCAAATACTGTTAAGTTACTTGTTACTGTTAAGGTACTTTAGAATCAACACTATTACAATAAACCTCCACTATAAAAACCCACTAATATATTATTACGTCGCAAAAACGTCTTCACGCTTAAGACGTCTCAACTGACGGCCGTGACGTCATAAAAGTATACTCATAAGTCAAAACACTTTAAAAATCTCTATAGCAACGATATAAAATCCACTTATCTCAATCATAAGATACGCAACTAACGACACTTCGTTTTGACATATTAGCCGTGACGTCACATAAGTATACTCGTACGTCATAACGCTTTGCAAAAACCTACACGTGCAACGATATAAAATCCACTTATCTCAATTATATGATACGCAACTAATATGTACGCTATGACGTCACAGCCCATACGCGATCGATCAGTTTTTACCTAAGGATTTTAAACGAAGCAACAATCTAAAACCCACTTATGTCAATCATCACATACGCAACTAATGACACTTCAACTGGTCATATACGCTGTGACGTCACAACCCATACGCGATCGACCAGTTTTTACCCAAGGTTTTTATACGAACCGCCACAGAAACGATTCGATGCCGTCATGTGATGTCAGCGCAATAACATCACATGACATCATGGACATCTTGAGAGGAGGTTTTTCCGCGCCAAATCCGTCTTACACAAAATCTGGGAATATTTAATCTCTAATTGACTTTTTGTGTATTCGAGAGATCCTGGTTATAGATCCTGTTTTGTTTTCCTTAAATGTGATGGATTGGACTTTTAGACGAGTATCAAAGGTTAATTTCATAATATATTAATTAAAGGCGTTTAAAACATAGTGTAAAAGTTGTAAGGATTTCAAGGACTACATCCGTTTTGTAGTAAAATCTATCCAACTGACGAGATTTTAATTTTATTTTTTTAAAGATTCCTAGTTATTAATGTTCCCTTGATATATTAATTACAAGCCAAGCTTCAAGTTTAATATCAGATCGGAGTAGAACTAGAAGTCTATTAATAATAAAATAAGATTTAACTTTTATATTTAACAAACTTATATCTATTATAGAAGTCGTCTTCTTTTTTAATGACGTGTTACAACTAACAAGAATACTTGGGTTTAAACACTTTAAACTGTCACTTTAACACTTTAGCTTTTTATTTTTGATGTCTAGTAACGTATTAAGTACATTGACTAAAGAGACAGATCTTTACGACGTACGAGTATTCTAAAATGTTTGTGACAGTTTGAACAAAATTTTCTCAAAATCACAATTTTGCTTTGTGATATGTAATCACCTTCAACCATTCATGTCTTCAATTATGAATACATAAAGTGTACAGTTTTAATTTTCGAACGAGTGTTGCCATCACTACAAATAAATTGTGCCAGAGTAGGTCGTTACAATCATTATTCGAATTTCAAATGTTTTCTAATACGGTAGTGACAGAGCGACATTGTTGATTGTAAATGGGCGTCCAAATGGTTTTGTTGAACAGCCCCTGACCTCATTAGGTGGCATTGAACGATCTCATTACCATGAGTGCTTTTACAACCACCCCTACCAACCTCACTACTTACAACCCGCTTCCATCGCTAATTGTAAAAGCCTTGTTTGGATTTGGATTTAGACATTTTCCCAAAAATTTTGAATTTTTGGGAAAATTTTGGTATGGAAATTAACATATTTTCTTTTTGGTAACATTCAATTTGAGAGTCTAATAATTGAGCAAAATAATAGTTATTTTAGTTCAACTTTTACCCAAAATGGGGAATTTGGAATCTGGCAACATTCACACATTTTTACAGTGTAAGCTGCGTGATATTCAAAAGGAAAAAAAGTGTAGCGTAACGTTATTTAGGTTTGTTATGACAAAATTACAAGACAAGACAAGACAAGTTTTCAAATTAGCTTCTAAATTATATAGTTTGGTATGTTTTTCTTCCTTATCTATTCCGTTAAATGATTTTGACGTTTTGCTAAATTATAAAATATGTCGGGATGTTGATGGCGGCTGGCGAGCTTTAATATTGGTATCCAGATTTCTCAGCTGCCAATCTTGTCCAAATACAAAAAATATAGAGGTCAACAGCCCGACAAATACATTTCAAGATTTATTTAACTTAAATTCTCATATAGTAGGCAACACACTAGTGAATTATGATGCCAATATCAGAGGATATTAAATAAATAAAAAAAATATCATTATGAATGAATATATAGCGACGGAGTATCATTGATGCAGACCGACGTTTTAAGATGTTCATAAAAAATAGAAGTCTTAGAAGTCTCGTTAATTTAAAATTATATGGGATATATAATTTTCATGCTAAATTTAATACTAAATAATGAATTATAAGATATCATCATATATTATAACAATATTAAAACAAAGCACTTTAATGTAGTATAACAAAATATTTTTTAGTAATTTTTACGTAGCCGTATGCGTTGAAGTCTTTTAGTAGAAGTAAAGTTTTTCGTCAAGATTTCATAAAATATTTTTGTCAGTCAAGTTATATGATTACTCAGGTATATATTGATATTACTTATATTAATTAGGCACTTTGGCACTGACATAAACTGTTTATAATAAATATTTTTTCGCCAAAAACCAAATTAAACAGAGAGCACTTAGAAGTAACATTTAATTAATAGTTCCTATGATTACCACTTAATACTGTCATAGCAAAACTGAAACATCGCGCGATTTTTGCTAATTGCTATTTTGACGTAATCAGCCGGACGATCGAGCGTTTCACCTAAGTACATGACGGATCAGCCTAACTTACAACCCACGAAAAAATCTGTGTGCGGTGGGCCTAAAGATGTTTTCACTTCAATAATATATCAATGGACGCATCACACCACGTCAATCTGAACGCGAGTTAGAAGGGGTCAGATGGACGTGGTGTTATAATATACCGACGGACGGAGTCTCAGTAAGGCCAAACGGAACTCTATTAGGCCTCGGTCTCGAATTTTGCGGGGAGCGGGGCGGGAGCGGCGGCGGCGCGGGAGCGGGGCCGGAGCGGCGGCGGCGCGGGAGCGGCGGCGGCGCGGGAGCGGCAGGACCTTTTGCGTAAAATCAAATGGACCGGCAGGATGATTATGTATCTAGCAACAGCAACTCGACAGGCGCGAATCGTACAATTGTGTACAATATCGCTCTCAAGTGTATACGTTTGACAGCGATATTGTAAACAATTGTACAAATTACGCCTGTCGAATTGCTGTTGCGAGATACATAATCAGCCTACGGTTCTCGAAAACGGCGCCGCCACCGCCCCCCTGCCTGCAAAATTCGAGACCGAGGCCTAATAGTGTTCCGTTTGGCTACGGAACCCTTGGCACCTCGCAGTTTGTCACTTGGACGAAGTCGCGGACACGGCTTATAAATATAATGTGTAAAAACAAATAAGATATTCTATTAAGTACTATGACTTTATTGTAAAATTATTGTGTTTATCTATACTATTAATACTATATAAATATAAGCGGAAGAGTTTGTTTGTTTGTTTGTTACTATAAAGCGGAAGAGTTTGTTTGTTTGTTTAAACGCGCTAAGCTCAGAAACTACTGGTCCGATTTGAACAATTCTTTTTTTGTTGGATAGTTCATTTATAGAGGAAGGCTTTAGGCTATATATCATTACGCTGCGACCAATAGAGCGAAGCGTCAGTGAGAAATGTTTCTAAAAGCTAAGTCACTCAAAAACCACGCGAAAGAAGTCGCGGGCACAGCTAGTTTATCTATAAAATTAGGCCATTCTCAAATATGTAAGCGATTTTAATAAATAATTCTGTGTATGAATAAATAATGTATGAAAATAAATAATTATCTATATTTATACATAACCTACATAGCTAAGCGTAAAAACCCAACATCCGAAAATAGCCACCACGATTGAGGTTAACGCAGCCTACAAATTACAATTCTATTTTTAGATATTCAATAACTTTATGCTTCATTTATTTTCAGTTTATGAATATGAAATTTCGGATACGGATATAGATATTAAACAATTTCGGATTATCCGTTTGTTTCGGATAATTTCGGTTACGGATATTAAATTTTGGTTTCCTTTTTACAGTAGCAAAACTTTAATTTCGGATTCGGTTACGGATATTTTTTAATATCGGATATCCGATAGTTTCGGTTACAGTTACGGAGCTCGCTGACATCCCTGGTTTTTATCACTCGGGAACGAAACCCTGAAAACGAAATTCAACTAAACTAACGTGTCATTTCATTAATTTTCTGTATGAAAATGAAAATGAAAAATCTTTTATTTCCAAATAGGTTAGTTACTAACACTTTTAGAATTGTCCTACATGATGACCTACCACCGGTTCGGGGACTAACCCGGCGTAAGAAACTCGCTGGTAAGAATATCGAGCGGTGAACAAAAATACCATTTTATTGGAAGCTTTAACCAAGCTTACAACCAACAGCCGCTAAAAATTGAGGTTTGTGTACATAAACATCAGATTGTTTCGGAACGGAGTATTTGAATAAAAATACACGTCACAAAATATGGCCGCAGGCACGATTGAAAAAAAAGTAGAGCATTCTCACTTCTTTCGCAAACCCATCGATGTAAGTTCAGAGATTCGCTCTCGACCCGGAGGTCACGGGTTTGATACCCGCGTTGGAACAAAATGTTTTGAAGTTTGGTTAGGACAATGCAGGCTGATCATCTGATTATCTGACAAGAAAGATTATATATATTATCTAAACTGCGCTCGCTAGTCCCTAACCCGCTTGCCAAGCGTCGCGACTATAGGCAACTACTCCCTAATGTCCAGTATTGGGCGCGTAATAGCTGAAATGATGATGATTCCTAGTTGTTAAATTTTCAAGACCATCCGTCTTGAAAATGTAACAACTGGGAAATCTGTAAGTGACAAAAAATTTACGCGGAAAGCTATATGTGAAGCGAAAACTTTAGAAACATGTTTGTGTCTTTTTATTTTGTTTTTTCCGTGTTAAACTAATATCGTATAATTTCTCTCATTTTATGTCAAAAATCCTGATATGTTATTGTGTTTTGTGTATATTTTTTGTTAATAGATATTTGTATAATGTGTAGTAAAATGTTATTAACGTGTCAAATTACTGTTTTTTATTTATTTATTATAATTTAAAAAAATGAATATGAATGTTGTCCTCTACTTTGTACACCACACCTGTATATCCATGATAGTGTAGTGGTCTTTGAGTTTATCGCGAACAGACAGACAGACGCAGCGTAGGACTTTGTTTCATAATACGTAAGTATAACAACTGCTATATACGGGCAAGAACCATAACGTGTTCTTTTTCGCAGATTTTTATTGTTAAACCCTTTAAAAAAATGTGCTCGTCACTTATATTTAATTCAGGTGCATAATTTAATATATTCGCTTGCAATTAAAACAGCAAAGATAGAGTCGCATACTGATCCGCTATTTTCGGTAAGCACATATTGGCTATCACTGTCATTGCTAGGTAGAATGACAAGGACAGCATATTACTTGAGCGTCATTTAATTTAACTATGGTTTCTGTATTCCATCGTCAGTCGAGGCAAACAAAAGAAAAACCTTTTGCACAATTTATGTTGAATATTTTGACACTCACAAGGGAATCAAACCTATAGGGTAATGTAACCAAATAATTTTGAGGCATAAAGTAATGACGTCATGTAGCAATAAAATAAAATAATTAAAACCTCTTTGTATATTCCGATCCGATTCAATATAAAATAATGTATAAACATAGAACTGAAATTCGACCAAATAAAATATAATACACATATTTTATTTGGTCGAATTTCAGTTCTATGTTATTATATAAATATGTTATTATATAATATGTGTATTACATTAAAGAGAGAGGGGAGTAAAGTTACATTTAAATTAGTATTATAACCGGCGGTAGCTTGTTTTTCTTGTTAACTTTCCGAAAATAGCTTGAAATGAAACTTGACGTCAAAGTTTCATTTGGAAATAAAACGTTTATTATTTTATTATTTTTAATTGGACACATTATAGTCGCCCATACTTAGATTTGTTTACCTTTAGTTCATATTGAATCTCTAGCTAGTTAGCTGCCGGTTACAGGTTTGTA
Organism: Celastrina argiolus; assembly: GCA_905187575.2. Taxonomy (NCBI): domain Eukaryota; kingdom Metazoa; phylum Arthropoda; class Insecta; order Lepidoptera; family Lycaenidae; genus Celastrina; species Celastrina argiolus. The sequence continues at coordinate 5,667,748 of LR994595.1, forward strand.
CGGAATCCTCAATGCTCGCGCAGCCGACTGGCACTTGAATAGTTTCTTACCAATTGCAGATTTTTGTCACGGAATACTCCTTTTTACAATTTAAGGTATACTCCAGTCGCCAAAATGTAACGTTAATAACGAAATTTTTAACCACATTCTGTTCTTTATGTATAAAAATAGACCAAAAAAAAAACAGGAATGTTTTTAAAAATTTAGTTAACAACGTTATTTCAACTGGAACACACCTTTAAATTATTCCACATTGAACAATATTATTGCCTGTTATGTTTAATACACTCAATAACGCAATACAAAAAAAAAATATTTTTTTTATAATAAAATTGCTTAATTTTTTTAATGTAAATTCAAAAACCAAATACAAATAAACACAAAATATGGAATATAAATCAGGCTATAAATTAAACGTTTATAAATAGTAACAATTACAGTTATCGTTTAACCCGGAAACGCGCGGGTTTTTACGTTCTTAGATGTTCAAACTCGGACATGCTCGGGGATTCCTAGAGATTTCCCGATTCCGTTCGATATTTAAACGACAGACGAACATGACAGTAGTGGAAAATTACTAGTTTCTGTTTTTAATTTTTGGTATTTTTTAAGTTGACGAATTAAATTGAAATTTTATTTTTGCAAAATTTAATAAAAAAAATATTTTACATAATAAATTAAGTTCTGACTAATTCATTCTTCAAAATAAAAATTTAAATAAAGAATATAATTGTATTAAATATTGTTTTTATATTAAATAAAAAAATGTAATTGTTAGATGTGTTTTACTGTTTAATTTACTATAAAATGTTAAAAAAATATTAAAACCATGTAGCATTTCCCAACCTTTTAGTAAATTTATTTTTTTATTAAAAAACATGTACCTAAGTAACCTTTCAAAACCTTAATATTGATACGTTTTGCTAAAGGCTTGCTACTTTTCATATTTTGCGCTCTACATTTTTATATTTGTTTAAAATATTTGTTTTACTTCAATATTTTATTTCAGTATTAAACTAATTTCTAAAAAAGGGGCTTAACCCGCGATAAAAAGTTTTATGGGACGAAAAATAAGCTATATTTTCACACTATACATTATAATTATAAGTACTATTAAAATTTAAAGTAATTGAACTTATTATATTAATACGTAGAGCAAAACTATGAGAACATTGTTACAACAATTGAGCAAACGAAGGAATTTGATTTGGCATAGTAAAAAACAGTATATAGAAAACTATTTTTTTACAGATCTCAGAAATAGATTAAATTAATTAAAAAAAACAACACAGTATCAAATTCTCTCAAATTGTAATTCAACGGTAGGTTTGACCCATATATATTTTAAATTATAACAAAATTATGTAAGAGACAAAAAACCCTTATAACCAGACCGACCAGAGGAATATCTTTATTCAACGAACTTATGGTTTCCGAATAACCAATATACTCTAGTTATTTTTTGGTTTTGACCCGTAAAAGATACAAGGTTATAATAATATCTATATCATAATATATTATAATAATATATACAAATATTATTAAGTCCCGATTTCACCGACGCATATTATTAAATTATCATGCTTTCTCATTCATTGATAGGAATTACGAGAGGAACAGCATGATATTTAACGAAGGATTAACTTTAACATTGCTTGGTGAAACACACCCTAAACCAAATAAAGACATAAAACCAGTTATAAATTTGGTAACTACCAACTGTGTACCGCACAGTTTTATTGTGTAAGTTTGTGGTAATTATCCAATAAGGAAAATATTTAGTATAACTATTACTACATCGATAAATAATAAATCATGCTATTTTTGTGTCTATCTTGTCGCTATGTTTACTATAAGCGCGGAAGCGTGCTTGTAGTTTTTATTCAACTACCTACATTGAACGAATTTTTATTAAGATAAACATAATTGTATCCTCAAAGAAAGAGATTTTTTAGAGTTGGTAACACTGCAGTTCTGACTACGAAAAGTCCCAGAAAGACATTTTACCGGGAAGGAAGGAAGTTCATCTGCATTTCAGTAATAATATAAACTACTGTATTAAGTATAAGTCAATGACATTGACATAATATAAATGTCTATAATTATTTACTTTGAAAAAATACGTCGACTTATAAAATACGATTGTTAGAAAATAGCTACGAATTTTTGTTTGTTTTTCAATCCATTGGTTCAAACTTAATTGTTGCTTAAAATTGATGGTGGTTTTATGATGCTTACCGAGATCAGGGTGCTCTACAAGCGTCTCCTCTATGATGCCCTGTATCCAGTCTGGCTCCCACTCCATCTCTCGGCGCCGCCGGGTCCTGGACTCATACGGCAAGTGCATCCTTCAACGCATGACACCACCGTGTTTCACACGTCAAACTGGACTTTCGCGCGCAATATTCGAAATTAGAGTTTTCTTTTTTTTAATTTTCTTGAACACAAAGAACAGCGTTTTGTCACTGATGCTAATAATACTTTCTCTCGTTTACGAGTATCAGCGATGACTAATTTATTGTAAATTACAAAACCGCCTTATTCGCGGCACTTTTGGCGGCGGTCCAAATTTTTTCCGCGTTATTGTCCTTCGATCAATCACTTTTGGTTTCACTTTGTTTGGTACGCTTTACTATTTGAGATCATGAGTTATCTATTCAGTCAAAATGCAACGTCGTTTACACGATTATAAATTTTCCTCAATACAAATCACTCGGGAGCCTTGACTGTTTAAACTTAACTTTCGACATTTTTGTGAGTCACGGATCGTGCGGAACTGTCCAAAATATCTTAGGAGCGGGGTTCCGAGAAGCGAGTAGCACGCGCGGTCTGTCAACATCAGCTGAGATGTTTTCCCGCGTTGTGTCACTGACGAAGTACGGCCGTGCTCGCGTGCTGCCCGCGCGCGCGCTCGTCTACTACTGAGCGCTGACCCGCCGCCATGCTGTCACTCGCTGCCTCCATTCTCTGCGGTCAATCTGCGGTCTGGCCACGCTTCATTTGCCGGGAAAATGTATGACGTTCCCCTCTCGCTCGCACCCGCACAGCGCCTACAGGTGCGAGCGAAACGCGCACAAGTTTTGTGACAACAAATATTTTTGTTTAGTACCATTGTTAAATGGAAATTATAATGAGGTTTTTCATTTTGATGTGTCTAGCTCTGCTAATGGCTTCCAGCGGCTGCGAGAGATACATAAGCAGCACAGAAGTAATAAACACACGGCGAAAGTAAATTAAACTTTAGTAACATATCTTTTGAAACAGTCAAGTTTCTGTATGAAATTTTCCACATAGGTACGAATCTAAATCAAAACTTTATGAAAGTTCACTTTACATGGTCTTAATTTTTTCTCAAAATGTTTCATATTAAAAAGTTACACAACAACACACTAGTAACTGTAATTTTAGATAAAAAAAAAGTGATCACATATTTTTTTTAATTCGTCAAATTTTATCAAAGTAAATAAATGTAAGTATAATATTATATCTAAGTAAAATCTAGCTACAGTGTAGCACTGTCTTGACTCTTGAGACTTGTCAGTATTCTGGGAGTGCCTCAAGATGGGCGTGCGCGCGACTGGGCGTGGCGCCCCGCCCCGCGCCGTAAGACGCCGCGCGGGAAAAAATGCACCTGTTGCATGACTTCGGAGACTTTTACAGATGATGTAAGTTTCAGATTAAAAATAAACAAACGGAACAATATATATTACACAAGCTGACCCGTGCCCACTTCGTTGAGCATACAAACCGTTTAAACCTTCCCTGGACTTCCACGAATATTACAAGACTAAAATAGCCGAATCAGTTCAGCTGTTCTCGAGTTTTAGCGAGACTAACGAACAGCAATTCATTTTTATACATATAAGAAGAAGAAGATAAGGGTGCTCACTTGTTGCAGGGCGGTTTTTTATTTTTTGTGTATTTAAGTACAGTTTTAATACAAATTAAATTAAATGTATGCTATTGCGGCATATATCTTTCATGAAATAGATAAAACTAATGTTCAACTTTATTTTAAGAACTTATCGTGTTTAATTTGATTGAAATCTCTACATTTTAGATTTCAGTTGAATAGGGTATAAGTAGAGATCTTAATTTAAAAAAAAAATTGTGGTGAAAAATTCATTATTGCATTACAGATTTGGACAATAAGCAGGAGATCTGTTCATTAACAAGTCCAGAATCACTTCTCGAGCTGCAAATACAAGAGTACAAAAATGAAGAAATAACGGTTTTGAACCTACCACGCAAACTGGCTGTTATTAAATGCTCTACAATGAAACTCTGTACGTTATTAAATGATCTACTATGAAACTCTGTACGTTATTAAATGCTATACAATGAAGTTTTGTACATTATTAAATGCTCTACAATGAAACTCTGTACGTTATTAAATGCTATACAATGAAGTTTTGTACGTTATTAAATGCTCTACAATGAAACTCTGTACGTTATTAAATGCTATACAATGAAGTTTTGTACGTTATTAAATGCTCTACAATAAAACTCTGTACGTTATTAAATGCTCTACAATGAAGTTTTGTACGTTATTAAATGCTCTACAATGAAACTCTGTACGTTATTAAATGCTATACAATTAAGTTTTGTACGTTATTAAATGCTCTACAATGAAACTCTGTACGTTATTAAATGCTATACAATTAAGTTTTATACGTTATTAAATGTTCTACAATGAAACTCTGTACGTTATTAAATATTCTAAACTGAAACTTTGTACGTTATTAAATGCTCTACAATGAAACTCTGTACGTTATTAAATGCTATACAATGAAGTTCTGTACGTTATTAAATGCTCTACAATGAAACTCTGTACGTTATTAAATATTCTAAACTGAAACTTTGTACGTTCTTAAATGCTCTACAATGAAACTCTTTACGTTATTAAATGCTATACAATGAAGTTTTGTACGTTATTAAATGCTCTACAATGAAACTCTGTACGTTATTAAATATTCTAAACTGAAACTTTGTACGTTATTAAATGCTCTACAATGAAACTCTGTACGTTATTAAATATTCTAAACTGAAACTCTGTACGTTATAAAATGCTCTACAATGAAACTCTGTACGTTATTAAATATTCTAAACTGAAACTCTGTACGTTATAAAATGCTCTACAATGAAACTCTGTACGTTATTAAATATTCTAAACTGAAACTCTGTACGTTATAAAATGCTCTACAATGAAACTCTGTACGTTATTAAATATTCTAAACTGAAACTCTGTACGTTATAAAATGCTCTACAATGAAACTCTGTACGTTATTAAATATTCTATACTGAAACTTTGTACGTTATTTAATGCTCTACAATGAAACTCTGTACGTTATTAAATATTCTAAACTGAAACTCTGTACGTTATAAAATGCTCTACAATGAAACTCTGTACGATCATTAAATGAAGAAGTAACTTTTAATGATCGTACAGAGTTATTAGTAATCGAGAAATAAGTGACATATTAATTCATTGAAGATATCATTGTGAATTTTCGAAATAGGTCTATTGGATATGACCTTACGGTCAGGAACTCGAAACTTGTACGCCCACGCGTATTTTGTATAAATGAGCATTTTCAACCGGTCGCTATACAAAAATTACATTGTCCTGTGAATTGCCCGCTTTTCAATTCAATTGAAGATATCTAGGACATGCTAAAATAAGGCTTAAAATTGCTTCCTATCTCACAACAAACAGTCGAGGCCCGGCCCAGAAACTTGTCTTAAACTAATGTCACCATCTAAAGTACGATAGTCTGCATGTAACCAAATTGATAAAAGCACGACAAGATAAAGGGTGGTCAATTTTGATTTTATAGAGGTTTGTGATATTTGATTTTCCTTGAAAATTAGTGATATGAGGAAAACATCATTTTCACAAGGAAAATGGTCTAATACATTTTAAATGTGTGTCATAAGGATAAGAAAGTTTCATTACTCTGTTAGAACATAGATTAAATTAATATAATAATGGTTCTGTGCCATAATAAAAGAGAAGTTCTAGTTCCCGTGTCGGTCGGTGTACTCTCCAGAATTTTCCTATTCATTTATTGATTTATTTATTTACACTTTTGCACAACGTACAATGCGAAGGGGCATTCTCTACCAGCCAACCATAGGGTGCCACAGAGACAAAAAAAACGAAAAGGTGCTGCAAAACAGTTATTAATCTGAGTGCAAAACGATGAGAAAAATATGGTGGAAGGATAAAAAAAAATTAAACTAAGGCCGATTTTTCAATTGTCAGAATAAATATGTGACTGACAGATTTTGTGTGGAACAAATGTCAAAGTAACATGTTTATTCAACTGATAAAAGTTATCTGACGATTGAAAAATCGGCCCTAAACGTGATAATTAAATTAAACTAAAAGTGTCTATGATCATACTCATATAATATGAATTAAATTTAGGGTGCCCTATGCAATAAACTATTTACCGAGACAAAATGGGAACTGCATCTACCATTAAACTGCTCTGCAGTTTGGCAGAGGTAAATTAGAAATGTGAAATGCAATTTACACTTAGTTAATCAAATAAAAATAAAAAATTAACTATTTGGGTGTACTAATTTAGGCCATTTTTTCCACCAATTTTCCATGATCCACCATATACGACCGTATCATAAATTTTCCACCTACAAAAAGACGATGACAAAAAGTAATCCTAGGTGTCTATGTTTTTTTTAATTAAAATTAAACGGGATGTAGGTACTATACAAATAAAGTGCATAATAATATTATCTATGCTTTTTTATGCATTTGGTGTCTATGGGCTAGAGTTGTCTACGTTTAGAGTGTCGCGTGTGCTCAGACCGCAGAGTTTTTGTGGGTCAGACCTCACCACGTCCTTTTGTCCTTTTGGGTGCAATTACGAATTAGACCAATTAGACACGACCCTTCTGAAGCCATGATATTTTGCCAATTACCAATTATTGTAACTCGATAGTTGTTCATGGTGTTTAATTAGGTATAACAATTTCTTGTAATAATTTTATTATTTTTATACTCAAATAGTATTGTGTACATGTGCAGAATACTATTTGAGTATAAAAATGTGGATACATCGCTCTCAGCATGATTCTTATAGGCCGCTGCATCATAATTTATTAATATCGCCCGCTGTATTATCCATATATTCCGCTGCATCATCCTTAACGCTCGCTGCTTCATCCACATCGCTCTCAGCATGATTCTTATAGGCCGCTGCATCATAATTTATTAATATCGCCCGCTGCATTATCCATATATTCCGCTGCATCATCCATAACGCTCGCTGCTTCATCCACATCGCTCTCAGCATGATTCTTATAGGCCGCTGCATCATAATTTATTAATATCGCCCGCTGTATTATCCATATATTCCGCTGCATCATCCTTAACGCTCGCTGCTTCATCCACATCGCTCTCAGCATGATTCTTATAGGCCGCTGCATCATAATTTATTAATATCGCCCGCTGCATTATCCATATATTCCGCTGCATCATCCATAACGCTCGCTGCTTCATCCACATCGCTCTCAGCATGATTCTTATAGGCCGCTGCATCATAATTTATTAATATCGCCCGCTGCATTATCCATATCTTCCGCTGCGTCATCCATATCTCACGCTGCATCAACCATATTGCTCGCTACATTATCCATATCGGGTACGGGAGTGCCCCAGCCAAGACGAGTCAAGCGGAGTGCAAGGGCTCTACCTACCATCAGCACAGACCGGCCTCTTCTGGTTGGTTCATCTAAATTCAAGACGAAGGTAAAAGCCCGGGGTCAAAATACCCAGGTTATTTTTAAACTCAAAATAGTCCATTAACCAACTTTAAAAAATACACCTTACCCAAAATCTACGATAAAGTGATCAGATCTCATGTCATCAAGATTCTTGATCTATACTTTACCACATCATTTTCTCATTTTATCTACATTTCAGTCTAAACGTAATACTTGGCGGTTTTGCTACCGTCTCGAAGATATTATAGGCATCTCATCTTGTATGAAATAAAACGGCCAAGCATCACGGTTTGAATGAAATGTAAAGTTATAGGTGAAGTTTATCCTGGTAAAGTATAGATCTCTAGAATCTTGGGTCTACATGAGATCTGACCACTTTCTCCGTAGATTTTGATTAAGGTGTAGTGTAGAGCTTGTAGGTTTAGAGCCTGTAGTCTTTAGAGCTTGGCTTTATACGATATCTGATAACTTTTTCACAGGGTCTAATCTTGGTAATTTTTTTAAATGAATAAAGCTTAAATGTGAGCTGCCTTCGGTTAATAATAATAACCTTCACCACCTTAATAAACCTTCATGGTTCAACGGTCACCTTTTTAAATTAAAATATTAATTTTGGTCAAATATCGTCCACATTTTTTACATTTTTCGGGTTGTTTAGATTTTATTCTTAGATACGCATAAAAAATGTGGATGTTGTTTGTGGAATCGAGAAAGCTGGACAATGTGGGCTTTTTTATCCCACCAGGGGGCCTACTCAAGTTGCCATCGCTAATTATCGCTTACAAAGTTCGATAACAAAATGTATGGGATTTGACATAAGCTTCGCTAAATGATCGCGATTTGGTATGTCATTTAGCGTACCTTATATCAAATCCCATACATTTTGTTATCGAACTTTGTAAGCGATAATTAGCGATGGCATCTTGAGTTGGCGGTTAAAGTTTATTAGGAAAATTACATTTGAATCATATTATTATAAATATAAAAAAAATTACCCTAAATAGAAATAAACCCGCGTAACAAAGGTTGGTTACGAGCGGTAGTAACATTGACATTTGACATTTCTTAGACCTCACGCTACACTAGCGCCCCTAGCGGCAACTTTATACGCGATAATCCCCAAAACCGACTGTAATTACGTAATACAACTAGTGTGCATGGTGTAGAGTGTGATGAAGAATTTTTTAAACTTTAAGGTTTTGTTTAACGCCATTCACCTTGAACTTGTGTTGAAAATGACTTACAGACACCATATTTATGATTTCCACCATCTTTGTGTCGAGAGTCAATTATAATGCGAAAGTGAAAAAATGTACCGACAAGAGTTGATTCTTTAAAAATTTGGTGAAATATGTTCATAAAATAAAAACTACAGCGTCAAACTAAGTATGTAAAATTTATGGGACCAAAATGGCAGCTATTCTGCGTCGAATAAAAATAGAATCACGAACACGGATCATTATTAACCTCAGAGTAATCGGTGTACATACATAAAAAATCTGGCAGAATTGAGAACCTCCTCCTTTTTTGGAAGTCGGTTAAAAATAGCTTTCTGGATAATATCCTCCTCATAAACTACAACTGTACCAAATTTTATTTTCCTCCTCGTTCTTAAAAGTATTCGCTTCATGTATATTGTATATTAATTTATGGGCATGTTTCACAATCAACTGAGCTTACCTGGGCAGTCCGATAAGTACTTAGCCTTGCCGCCTGTTGGCGCCACCATCGTAAGAAAAAATTATCATCGTACATCTAATTTGAATCTAATTAGAATATTGGTCATCAATAAGCTCATGTTTATGTTTGACTGTTTTAAAGGACGATAACATCTACTGTATTTATCATTTATCTTTTCTAAACATAGGAATTGTAATTTTAAATAATTTCAATTGTAAAATTTTCGCAGCCATGTTTCATTTGTTTACTACTTATATTTTATATCTAATGCCTACTTGTTTCACCCTAGTGCTATAATATAAAGTTAACGAATAGCACCGGACGGTATAGGAAATTTTTTAATCGTGGTCAATATTACTCGTTTCGTCCAGAATGACCTACATAGCAATCAACTTTAATTTTTAATGTTTTTTTTAGTTATTTTTAAATATAAACTAATGCCTATTTAAGTGCCTATGTTTTTTTCAATTCCAATAGGTATCTTCATAATTATAAAAACAGATTATTCTTAACAAAATCATAAACAGTATAGGTACTTGCGAATAATATTGCCTAACGTGATGAATTCCCAGTATTCTAGTGCCCAGTTTTCTAATAAGACTTTACTTACTTGTGGAAATGAAGATAAAAAGGAGAGCAAATTTTTTTCCTGTACCTTATTTCCCCGTCTTGTAATGTATTTTAACATATCTACATAATTCATAAAAATATATTTTAAATTTCAAATTGGACTGACAACGCCATCTAGAGAAGAGTAGACGAATCCTATAAAAAAAATACATAATTTCTTTTGGCTAATACAGTGCTAACTGCTAACATACGCGTGGTATCCAACAGTGGAAAATTTTTACGTCTGTGAATGTGTATTTCACGATTGAAGTAACACTACACTCATGTAATCCACAGACCTTGACATTACCAAGCAGTAAGTAACACGGGCTGAGTGTTGACATTTCTATTTGTTACATTATCTATGTATTGCATATGAGGAAAAACTCAAGAAACAACAAACCGTTTATGTAATTTTAATTTTTTACAGTTTAACAGTACTATATTATTATAATAAAAAATATATTTACCAAATAGATTATTTAAGTAGACCGTATTGATTATAATATCAAATTTAAATTGAATAATATTTTACTTAAAAATTTTAGTAAAGTGACATCTAGCGGAGAATGAAAATATAACGAGTACATGCGACTTTCCTTGTTCATTTGCTGATTCAAAATGTCCTCAAAAGATGGCGCTTTGACTTGTTAACATGTCTAAAAGTTGTTAACATTACAAACTAGATGTCGCTACATATTCTAAAACTAAGTTTTGTCACAAAGTTTTTTGCCTGTTATAAGGAGTACTAAACTTATAACATTTTTCGTAATAAAGATAAAGTGACCTTCTGCTTGCTTTTAGATATTACAGTGACAAAAGACAAACTTGTGTGTGACAAAAGAGTAAAAGACAGTATTCTATATATAATAAATCTGTTAATAATTAAATTTAAGGCCATTATATTAAGTTTATTTTTTATTCATTATTTATTCAGCACAGATACCTACGTAAAATACTTAATCTAACCAGTGTAAAATTTAGTCTACTCTACATACTTACTGGTTTTTCCAAAGACTTGAAGCCAATTTGTCACTATGTTATTTACTTGTTCGACGGAACAGTATTTGATGCTGCATCTACGGCTTACTTTGATATATATGTAAAAATGAATTGCTGTTCGTTAGTAACGCTAAAACTCGAGAACGGCTGAACCAATTCGGCTGTTTTTAGTCTTGAAATGTTTGTGGAATTTCCGGGAAGGTTAAACGGTTCATCACAAACAGTTTGTATGCTCAACGAAGTGGGCACGGGTCAGCTAGTAATTGATAATTACACACCTTACCATTGATCCATACACAATACGTACCAAATGTAGCAATAATGCATGTTGCTCATAGAAGTATCAGCGCTTCATAGTATCATAGGTACAAGTTTATACATATTAATATTGTGAAATAGTTGATGTCTTCTATAATAATATGCGTACCTAATTTTATTGTATAAACACAAGTGTCAAGTTTAATTAATCTACTCTTTTGCTATAAGTGAGAATTTGTAATTGGCTTTTCTTTTTCTATACATAATAAGCATAATATATTATCTGTAATTAATAAGCTGTTGGTTTTATAAATTGATAAAATAATAATAATATCATTGATAAAATAAATTTCATGATCACCAACTATGAGATCAGTTTTACCACACTGTGAGGCCGCCGGCCGGTCTAAACTACGCCTCGTGTTATTACACACTACACAGTTACACGCACACACATGTAACAGAACTACGTCTTAACTTGTAAGGTTAACTGTCACTGTGTGATTTTTGCAAAACTTTAGTTTTTTATTTGTGGTTAGATAGATAGAATAATATATTATCTTATAATATCTGCCTTTAAATTAAGACAATAGCAGTTGAAAACTAAGAGGTACATGATAACATTATGTATCTAGATTTGTATATCTTTACCGGTACAAAATCGTCACCAGTACAAACGACGCGATTGCAACCGCGTGAATATTACAAAATCAAACAAACCTATAACGTCTTCATACAGAATTAGAATTCCGAAAATCGAATAAAAGATTTCGTGTAAGTAAATATTTGGATTTCTCCTCACAATATTTCGGTATGTCCCTCGGTCACGCCCTCTCTACGACACAATACGAGCAAATTGTTATTTCCACGCCATAAAACTTCGAAAACCGAAAGAAACTATTAATCTTTTATCAATGAGAGCGCCAGATGTCGCGGAATGGGGTTGGATTTTTTAAATTATTGAATGAGCATTCTGTGACAGTTTTGCCATAAAAATTATAAAACCAGACATCGTGTCTGCAAATAAACTTTTCAACTCAATGGAGTTTGGTTTGAAATAAAAAAAAATGATGCTATTAAATTAAGTAAAATAATATTTCACGTGTCTATTAGATAAAAATTTTTTTTTTTGCCGTGTTGGTAAAATTTAACTAATCTTTTTTGGCATGGTCACAGCATGGTTAGGTTGGCTATACTTTTCGTTGGTGTGTTACGGTACATTCTTAGGGTAAGCTCTTCGTACTTACACATTTTACCCGACGGTGCCAGAAGGAGGGTTATGTTTTTCGAGAGTATGTTTTTTGCATGTATACGCTCTGAACGGCTCCATGGTTTTTAGCTTGAGAAGTGTCGTTAGATACGTTTTTACTGTGAGAGTGACACTGGGTAGCTATTAGCTACTACTTTATTGTCTACTTTGTGCTACTACCTACATAAAATAAAAATGCAGTTTTTTTATTCTAACCGCCAAAATAATACTGTCCCACGCGAATACTGTAGATAGGTACTTTTTCAGGAACATCTAGTGTATACAGATACTGATGATGTTTGGTCCATTGACGAACCAAACTACCATTAGATAATACCAAATTTCCAAAAAATCTGTTAAGTAGTTTTTGCGTGATAGAGTCATCAAACGTTTAAATAATTTCAATGGCAAAAAGTTGCAGTTTTAAATTATTTTTCACACCAAAACGCGCGTACGCCCACGAACACATCTTTACAAAATATCGAGAAAATATAAACGATACAATATAATGATTTATTAAATGTCTCCAATTTCTTTACACGTGCAAAATGTACGATAAATCAGAAGGCCGGCGAGTGTGTATTGTGCCTTTATGGATGTTATGCCATTCATTACACGCCATTAAATGTATTATGCCAAGATGGCCAGCTCATCGTGACCCCATATCTAACGAAATATAGGGAAACCATTGTAGAAAAAACCTCTGCTGATGTAAAAGTGGAGATCAAAACAAAATGGCCGCTCCCACCTCAGTTCACTTTGTTTGTGCTCGATGCGACATCCAGATAAAGATATTAATGTGTTGATAGCCCCCGTGACAATAGTTCGGCAAGATGCTATAAATATTAACTATAATATCGCGGATTCTTTATGCGGCTTTCCAAGAAAATAAAAATTGAGTGCACTGTTATGGTACCTATGGATATACCATATCCTTCTGTCAGCCCTTTTCCTACTTATCCAGCATTGTTTTCCTTTGTCTAGCAACTATCATTTCCTACCAGTTTCCATCATAAGTCCAACCACGATGGACGTGTGCAACGAAAACAAAAAAGCCTTTTTCCAGCCTTAACAGCTTGTTTATTGCATATCACAATTTAAGAAAATATCTCCCGATTTCGGTGTTGGTTTCATTGAAACCAAGCCAGCTAGTGCCTATGTGCATAATACATAAGAATACTCTGTCTTCATTTACTTTTGTAACCCAGTGGGGTAGATGACGGCACGACTGGGAGATCAGGCGCACTACCGACTTTTACATTAGCATCTTTTTCTCAGACAATCAAGTGATCACCTTGCAATCTGGATTGTCCTAACCAGACTTGAAAACAATATCTTCGGTTGTGGCTCAATGGCAATTGGCAATAGGCTCCAAAACTGCTGGACTAGTTTTTATGAAATTTGACACAGATATAAAGTACGGGAAAGAATAAACTCATACCCGCCTAATAACAGGCTGTCACTGTCATTAATTTAGTATTTGGTGGTAATTCGTACGTATAGGAACTCTATGGTTTATCGACTATCAAGTATTATAATTCATTATAATATAATATTCTCATTTATAATCAAGTAGATATAATATTCTCGGCGGGCTAGGGTTGAACCGGTGGTAGCCTTTTTGTTGACTTTCCGAAAATAGCTTGTTAAGTTTCATTTGGAAATAAAATATTTTGATTTGATATTAAATAAAAAGAGAATAGTTAATTTGTGGATTCCTAACTTCGTTATCGTAATTAGCGATGGATCTTCTGAAAATTTTATAAAGCAAATATTGTGCATGAGTATGATGTCCAAATCTCAGAATGTGAATTAAAATAATAATGACGTAACAAAACTTCGTCAAAAATTGTCGAAAGGACTGCAAACTTGTACTTTTTATTCGTTTGCGGAATCCACAAAGGCGGGACAGATGTCGTTTTAAGTTTTTTACCATTACATCCCCTGAGGATCAAAGCTTAAGAACTTATTCATGATAACAACACCTACGTAACAAGCCGTATTGTGTTAGACAATGTCGGGCAAATGCGACGTGAAATCTCAAAATAATCCACTTAAGGGCATGTCGACGCTTTTTATCAAAATAATGCCATGCTTCATTGAATTTGAAAAAAAAACACCGCTGCGGGGCACCTTGTGTGTGCAAACAGAGATTTGTGAGCTGGGATGGGGTTGCCATGTAGAGATGTTTTGCCGAGATTTCAGCAAATTACTGTTAATCTTGATACACGTTTGTGGGTGAAATTAATTAGTTATATCCTAGTTATTATTTACTACCATAGGTAACCAACCTGTGAAGTTTAAGTTTGTTCAAAATATCTATCTAGATTATGAGAATATTTAAAAAAGGAAGGTACAGGTAAAGGTGTAACAGGCTCTACGCCCGCGTCGTAGCCGTAGCATGACCGTAGATCCATTATTTATTTTGTTATTATTACTTTTTTGGATGTTTCTTGTAGAAACTTTCGTAATATTTTTGTGCTCACCATAAACTGAAGAAGTCTATACTTCTATACTAAAATATAATGTAACTAAAGTATTTTTGTATGTTTATTTCGTATAAAGTCAAAAACTACTATGCGGATTTCGATAGACCAACCACCAATAGAATGCTACATTATCCTTTAGTAACGAAGTATACCAAAATTTTTTTTTTACTTTTTACTATTTCTTATTTTTTGTCGCAAGAATAATGAAAAAGCTTTAAAAATACATTTCTAGATTGAGAAAAGGTAATATGATCATATTCCAAAGTTATAGTGACTGTTCTTTTTACACGTAGACGAAGGATTGTTACAAATAAAACTACTTACCTTTTTTAATTTTATTCGCTTTCTTTCGGCGCTGAACTTAAAAATTCTATGTCGGGAATTTTAAAACTTGTGCTGGCAACACCGCCATTGTAGTTATAAATATCATTGAGGATAGTGAGCGGCGGCGGCGACAGATGGCGCATCCGATCGTTTTGTCTCATACCGTACGTCGCGTGTATTTGCATACTAACATATGAATAACGATGTTTACATTTTTTATATTTCGCTCGTCGCCGATTCCGGAGTTTGCGCTGGCAACATTACTTTTGAATGAGGATTAAATATTGTTTAAAAGTTTTTTCACGTATAA
The DNA here is from genome assembly GCA_905187575.2 of Celastrina argiolus. Taxonomy (NCBI): domain Eukaryota; kingdom Metazoa; phylum Arthropoda; class Insecta; order Lepidoptera; family Lycaenidae; genus Celastrina; species Celastrina argiolus. The sequence continues at coordinate 5,683,418 of LR994595.1, forward strand.
TTTTTATTGTTTTGCCGCATTGTTCTTGTATAGATTTTAGAATATTTCGTGGTTTCGTTTAAATTATTAGTAACTGTGAAAATTCTGTATTCGAACTGGAGTAAATAAATAACGTCGACGACGACTTCGTAGCGCAGCGGTTCAGAGCGTTGGTATTAGACCGAGAGGTTGCGGTTTCGAATCCCGCCGAGGGAACAAAAAGTTTTCTGGGTCATGGATGTGTAGGTATTAATTTTCGTTTTAATATAATAAAAATCTTAAATATGTGTATAGTATAAAAGTATTAAATATATATTTCCGTTGTCTGGAACCTACCTGTAACACAAGTTCTTCGGATACTTAGTACAGGGCCAGATTGACGTGGTGTGAAGCGTCTATAGATATTATTATATTATTATTATAATAACAGCTGTCTGTAATTTCTACACCTACAACTTTAAACCTACACATTCTACCTAGATATTAAACTTACAACCTACAGTCTAAAAGAGACACACATTCTGTAAGTCAGTGGGTTAAAAATTGTTATATGTAGTACTAATATTATATCGCTGGCAAAAATGGGTTAGATGTTTGAAGTGGAATTTAAGGCTTATTGTCGTAAGCTAATAGAAAATAGAATATAACCAATATTAACGAAAATAGGGCGACTGCTTAGATCATATAGTATGGATGAGCCTTAGCGATGATTTCCTCTCTAGCCGAGGTTTATGTTTAAGATTGATAAAAAATCTAACAACCATAAAACGAATTGCGGAATAAATTTTATTAATTCAGAGAATCGGCACAGCATCAAGTTGACATCCATTACTGTTCTGTTTAAAATCCATTTAGCACTGTTAGTTCTAAAACAAGTCCTAACATAACGAAGCTTGAAATACAAATAACCTTTTATTTGTGATTGTTATTTGATTATTATTTTTTTGTAAATACATAACTAAAGAAGATTTATTTCAATATCTCAAACTCCCGATGTATCGATATGCGGCGTCCCCACACATCGATTGAACAGATTAATTGACTAAATATTTTTTAATTCTGTGGTCTGTTTTGACAATCCACATTTATACACCGATCCACTTATATATTTTAAACTGAAAGTAACATATTAAAAAAGACGCAAGAAGTAAGAACATCTTATATAAATAACTAAAACTAGCTGACCCGTGCCTACTTCAAATACAAATACAATACAAATACAAATATACTTTATTGTGCACACAACAAGTTACAAAAAAAAACAAAAAAATATACATTACAAAAATCAGACATGCACACAAAGGCGGCCTTATTACTAGATAGCAATTTCTTCCAGACAACCTTATGGTGTTAGAGAAAACAATGCTAGAGAATGGGAGTTGCGCAAAAGTATATTTAATAAAATAAAAGTAAATAAAATAAAATAATACATAAACACAATAAATATATAATATATGTATACAATATAATATAATATATATATCTATATATATAAATATATATATATATACAATAGATAAACCTACATGATATTTTAATTTATAATAATAAGTGTTAGTTACATAAGTTAAGGGTTGACACAATATGATTCCAGATAATGATTTTTTATAAGAGTTTTAAAGCGATGTATAGTTTCAGCCTGCCTTATATGGATAGGTAAAGAATTCCAAAGGGAAATGGATTTTACAATGAAAGAGCAATTAAAGTATTTAGTGCGGTGGATAGGAATGTCAAGAAGAAGATTAGATATAGATCGTAGTTCCAGTCTGTCAGAGGTACGGAAGTTAAAATTACTTTTTAAATAAGTGGGACAATGGGAGTCAAATAGGATGTTATAAAGGAAGGAGAGAACACGAGAGTCACGGCGGTAGCGGATTGGCAACCACTTTAACTTGAGGCGATACTCGGAGATATGGTCAAATTTACGTAAACCGAAAACAAACCTCAAAGCCAGGTTTTGAAGGCGCTCCAATTTGTTCAGTTGTTCCTCCGTCAAGTTAGTGAAAGAAGCGTCTGCATAATCTAAATGGGAAAGGAGTAGGGATTCAGCCAAAACTACCTTAGTGGGTATCGGAAGAACATATCGTAGACGTTTTAGGGAACGCCAGGTAGAAAAAACCTTTCTACTAATCTCTTGCAATTGATGCGTCCACGATAAATGTTCATCAAAGTACACTCCCAAGTTTTTAACCACTTTACTGAAAGGTATTGTTACACCATTTATAAGGACAGGAGGTAAAGAATCATGGTCAACTCTAGAAATTAGCCCGGGGCTACCAATTACAATTAATTGAGTTTTAATAGGATTAATAAGAAGTCCATGATTCTTGCTCCATTCACAAATATTCGACAAATCGTGATTCACTAGATCAAAAGCGGAATTCAGATTGTCCAAAGGAGACTGTGTGTATACTTGAAGATCGTCCGCATACAAGTGGTAGGATGATGAAATCGATATTGTTATAGGGTTTATAAAAATTGCAAACAGAAGAGGAGATAGCACACCACCCTGAGGCACGCCGGCATAGATATAACTCCAATCGGAGAAATAATCAGATGATTTAACTCTCTGCCGTCGTCCTACAAGGTAGCTACGAATTAAATTAATTATTGATGGTGACAGATTTAAAGATGCAAGCCGGGCTAGCAGAATATCGTGGTCTATGGAATTGAAGGCATTACTAAAATCCAGAAGTGTGAGAATAGTAAGCATTTTATCATCCATACCTGACCGTATATCATCAGCTACCTTTACCAATGCGGTAGTCGTACTGTGACCAGTGCGAAAACCGGACTGGAACGGACTGAGTAAGCTGTTGTGGGTAACAAATTTCGTAAGCTGGTGATGAATGATTCGCTCTAAAACTTTTGATAAAAAGGGTAGGATGGAAATAGGACGGAAGTCAGACACAGTCTTAGGACAGGAGGATTTAGGTAAAGGAATTATGTAAGCTGCCTTCCAGGCATCAGGAAAGGTACAAGACTCTAAACATGAATTAAAAATGTGTGCAAGAACAGGAACAATTATATCTAATATTGGTGTGATCATTCTACGACTGATACCGTCATCTCCTACTGCGTTTGACGATATGGAAAGGATGTGCTTTTTAATCTCACACTCGGAAACTGGAACAGTAAGGAACGGATCAGAATTCAATATAGGTAGCGAAGAAATATAATTTAACGTTTGTGATTTAATTTTGGGGTCGAGATTAAAAGAGGAAGTAAAATGGTTATTAAGTGAATCTATATCTATATTATGAGAGTCTTGCGGTTCAGAGCATTTGCCCACGCCGAGGGATTTGAGAAATTTCCATGTTTTAGCCGGATCCCCGTTCTCAACGGAGGCGTGAATATGACGTCTTTGTGCGTCACGACACATCATATTACAGCGGTTCCGGATTTTAATATATTTGTTACGATATTCTTCTGTCTTTTTTATTTTAAATTTGGCTTTGGCTGCATGCTTAGCATTTATAAGAGATTTGATTTCGTCTGATAACCAGGGAGCGGGAAGATGTTTGATTTTAACGGGCCTAACAGGTGCATGAATATCATAAAGAGATTTAAGTTTAGCGTTAAATATATCAATTTTGTCATTAATGGAATCAGCTGAGAGTAAGTTTGACCAGTCTATGTTATGTGCGTCCTCCTCTAGGCTTTCAATATTCATCGAAGAGAAATTTCTTTGAAGAAGAGTTTTTACCTTAGCTTTGGGAGGGCGAACATTATAGGCGACATAGATAAGATCATGGTATGAAAACATATCAGCTGTGACTTGTCCATGCGTAGTAACACGATTAGGAGAGGAGACTATGATTAGGTCGAGCAGGGAAGGACGGGAACCTGGAAAGCAGTGGGTAGGATTCAGAGGTAGTAATTTCATATTATATGAATCTAAAATTGAACTAAGTTTAGTCGATCGACTATCACCCTTAAGTAGACAAGTATTGAAATCGCCCATTATAACACAATGATCGTAGTACGGTGTAAAAGCATCAAGCGTATTTTCAAAGGATGAGAAGTAATCATTGTGCATTGATGGGCAATAGTAGACCCCGAGTAATAATTTATTATAGTGCGATACCTGGACTTCTACCAGCAAAAACTCGAGAGCATCAGATGGAGGGGGTTGCGCTGACGAGCTAATAATAGTGTAGGACAAGTCTGAACGTAGATAAATCGCAACGCCACCTCCACCCCTCCCAATGCGGTCGTTGCGAATTAACTTAAAACCGGGTAAACTGTAGCATGTTGATGGTAAGCAAGGCTTAAGCCACGTTTCCGATATAAAGACAGCATCAACATTAGCCCGATCAAAAGACGCAAGCAAGTCGGGGTAATGAGCCGGAATGCTCTGTGCATTAATATGAACGGCCTTAAAACATTTGTTAACTGTGTTAAAATTTGAAGTTATGGTATCCCTAAGAGACATAAATGTGGCACTTTGAAAACTATCATCGCCGTTGTTAGAAGAAATGGATAAAAAATCATCTGAAGCAAATGAGTCAACACTTACATTCATGATAATAATACAAACTAAATATAAATAAAATATATAAAACACTATAAATATATTATCCTACAACAATTGAAATATAATTGGCCTGCAGCCCACTGTGTCATAAAAAAAAAAAAACATAAGTATATAAATAAATTTGCTATAATAAAATTAGTAAATAAATAGAAAAAGAGTAGGTAGATAAATGGAAAGAATCCAAACATGCCTATTATTTTTTAGACACCTAGCTAAATATGAGCAGTTATTCTAACAAAATATAATTAGATTTAAGATGAGATGCTAGCCCAACACAAATTGGCAATTAAAATTTTAATGGAGTTATACTGAGATATAATAATAAAGTTCTAAGTACAAGCACAGCTTATTAGTTACAAAAATTACATAACAAAGATGCAATTTATATACATAATACTAGATTAAGAGAAATCAGTTAAGTACATAATGGCTCATGCTAAATTTCATGTCCACACACAAAAAACAAAAAAAAAAAAAAATATAATTAAAGTGACATTAAGAAGACGAAGAAGAATAACTATCACTCACTCCTGTCAGACGTCACCTAAACACATCTGTCAAGCTTATAGAAAATTAAACAATAACAAACATTTTCAAAAAGTACAGATTACAAAATTAAAATATGTTTCATTTTCGAAATACCGACAATTTGTGACAAAAGAAATTAGTGATGATGCATAGAAATAAGTAACTATGAGATCTAAGTATGGACAATAAAATTATAAGTGAATGATTAATGAGAAGCGAATATTGGCAAAGCAGAATTATAGATTTATATGTATATATGTGAAGATTGAGAAAGATTACCATGCTATTATTTAAAGTATGTTACCCTTAGAGTATTTACTTTTTGGTTCGCCTTGGTCTTGTTCCAGTTTCATTTTTGGTTTTGGATGCCGGAACTTGAGATGTGACTTCTGCCATATCACCACAGAGATCAGAAATGGCATCCAACTCCGCTATGCTACAAACACTGCTTTTGGAGCCATCAGATCTAGCAACGAAAATAGAGCCATTATATGTCCAACACTTTGTAACACCGAAACGCTGCCTGGCCGCCAGGAACACTTCATGTCTCTTTTTAATTAAAAACTCTGATAGAGTGATGCCGGAATTTTTCAGGCTGGTCTTAGCCCTCCAAACCTCATTCCGATCAGTAAAATTCTGAAACTTAACCAAGATCGGTCTGGGTTTTGATTCCTTTAAGCGTCCCAAGCGGTGACAATATTTTACTGAAGAAATGTTTATGTCTTGGACTTTTAACTGGGAAGACAACAAAGATGCAATAGCTTCTTGTGCATCCTTTTTGGCTTCGGGAACTCCATGCACAAGCAAAATCTTTCTTCTGTGCCTCATCTCAGTTTGATCATAGGCATCCATCAATATTTCCAACTGAGCCTGCATCATCTTAAGTGCATTCAATATAAAATTTTTGAACTCACAAAAATCAGATGCCAGTATTGTAGAGGTGTTTGTAGTCTGGACCGCACACAACTCCTGCTGGAACTCCATCATCTTCGAGTTAAACATCTTATTCATTTGTGTTATTGATTCTTGCAAGGACTCCATTGTAAACAAGTGGAAGAGAAAAATAACAGCAAATTTTGACAAAAGTGCAAGTGATATAATTTGTTTAAGAAAACAGTGTTTATATACTGTATCTTATTATTGCAATTATAGGAGATTGTGACACTAGTAGATGCAGGTATAAATTTTTACATAATATTTATTTAAAATAATTAATTTATAATTTTGGTTAAGGAGCAGTTAAAAGTTCAACTTAACTTTTTGCACGCCTACCCCCGAAAAAAGTTTTGTTGAGTTCTTTGACTTCGTTGAGCATACAAACCGTTTAAACCTTTCCTGGACTTCCACTAATATTTCAAGACTAAAAATAGCCGAATTGGTTCAGCCACTCTAGAGTATTAGTGAGACTAACGAACAGCAATTAATTTTTATATTAAAGAAGATAAAGGATGTCCTTACTTATTATGTCTTTTTAATATGAACGTTAATAGTGCAAGTTATGTTTGGTATGACTTGTGTTCTGTGTCCGTTTGTAACGACACAACTCTCCCCGCACCAAAATCAGCAGAATATTTCGTTGGAAAATTTTCGTACGTCACTTATCTAACCAAAGAAATACCATAGCCACGGTGAAGGCTAAAGTAAAGGTTAGCACACACTAGTCCACTAATCCATAGGGCAGCGAAGGGCATCTGACCGCACTCTACCTATTCAGCCGCCCACAATAGCGTTGTCACCGGATTTTCGTTAATATCTTGTTTAGTTTGATTTATTGGGTGAAATAGTTTGATACGACCATGAAAAGCCAACTTAAACTCTATTATATATTTGCTAAAGTTGAAATTTTCGTGGCAGTCGTAGTTGATAAAGTGGTGTACGTGAATAGGTGTGAAAAAGTGTGCGAACTTCTAAGCGTTTTGTGTGACGATTTCACGCAGTATTTCAATTTGAATGGACTGGCAGACTGTGGCCTTTTAAGGCCTTTTAGATCACAATAATGATAAACGATGACGTGTTACTTGTGTACGAATGTTTGGATTGATTAATGACGAATAATGACAGAAATATAATGATGGAGAGAGTGGTTTTGGTGTTGGAATGTGGTGATATTGACAGAGGATCATGATGAATATAATAATGATAATGATGTTTATATATTATATCTAGGTACTATTATAAAATCTGTTATCATACATTATTACTTAAGTATGATTTATATTACGTATTTTGCACATTCATAACAAATCTTTCAATACTTTCCTCTACCCGTGGTTGCCTGGAAGAAACTACTAAATAATAATAAGGTCGTTATATTTAATTATATTTAATAATTTGTGTTCTTATATTACCTATATGGATGTTATTTCTCGAACTTTTTAAATAATATTTCATTAATTCATACATTCATTCAATGAAACCATGTCATTTAACTTTAACAGCACGCGTAGCATGGCCACCGTTGAAATGCGTCTTGTCTACACAAGCATAGACATACTGACATCTTATATCTCATCTTATTTTATAGGTATATCTTATATTATTATATCTTATATTCTATTCTATCTATTAAAAATTAAATTGCTGTTCGTTAGTCACGTTAAAACTCAAAAACGGCTGAACCGATTCGACTACTTCTAGTCTTAAAATATTCGTGGAAGTCCAGGGAATGTTTGTATGCTCAACGAAGTGGGCACCGGTCAGCTAGCACTGTATAATTGACGCTCCACACCACGTCAATTAATAAAATCTCCAACTGCCATATAGCCATGTTACCGTGGCTTTTATGAGGGAATTAACAGCTGTTTCATCAAAATATGATCAGCTCTTTATCAGTATAGAACATACTTACAAAGTCGGGTAAAAATCAAACCTTTAAAAAATAGCTAGATACACATATTTTTATCCATATAGCACATACATCACTTACATAACTTCTTACTTATCCTCGTCTTCGATATCCCAACTAGATACAATATCTGAGCTACCTTATTGTACCCGACCGTAACCCGACGATATCCTTCCTAAACAAATCCGATACAAATCTAGTTCCGCAAAGCCCGCGGAACTTTATGCCGCGGGGTATCATTGCCCCTTTACCCAATAAAGGGTAACCCGTGATCCGTTAAGTAAACAAAAAAGGCGTACGGAGTAACGAGTAAATCACGGTAAGCTCCGCTCGCTCGCCGCCGCTCGGCTCGCTCGGCGCGCTCGCTACTCCGTGTCGCTTAAGCCGCTATCACCTTTGCGATATTGCTTTTTTGTTATCGGCTTTTATGCTTCTTAAAATGGGATTCGCGTATTAAATATTGCTCGGCTCTTATTGGTTGTCTATACTTTTAAAGAAGACGTTTATGTTTATTTTAAACGTATTCGATTGTCGTGTCGTATTAAAGTTAGTTAATGGAATCAGGCGTTCTTTGCGGAAATCCAAAGCATACAATTATATCTAGCAATATCCCGCGAAACAATTATAACCACAACCTGCAAGCAGAAGAGTGCAAGCATGAAACGCATGCCTATGCGTACACTCACTCATCTGCTTGCAGGTTGTGGTTATAATTGTTTCGCGGGATATTGCTAGCTATAATATATTTAAATTTTAAAGTTAGCTAACCAAATTAGTTGGCATAAAAACTTAGAAAATATTAAAAACACGCAAAAATTTCTAAACTTTTTTACGACCGCAAAGTAACGGATATAAACGCGTTTATTGCCAAAAAGTTTTATTGTCATTGTTTCAAAAGATTTTATTGCGAAAACTATTATTCAAAATCGCATCACAATCGGACGGTTCTCGCAAATTACTTTTTTAACGTTTTTGCGAAGGCATTGTAAGGGTTACGGTAGAAAGTCGGGTCGTAAAAGTAAACCTTTCGGCGGCGAACGCCACCGAAGGGGTAACTATTTATTTCTATTAGCCCCGGCAATAAACCTCAGCCCTTTTGCAAACTTAAGGCGCAGTTTCCGACAAACTGTTGTAAATTGTAAAAAAAAAACCCATTGAGTGCATTCATAGAGTAATTTGCACAAATTCGCAAAGGGTAAATTTCGTTTGTGAAACTTTACAAATGTCCGTTATCTATACAGTTACAGTTAGTTTTGTAACTCTTTATTGGCATTGTCTTTGAGCGTTGAGTAACTTTTTTGTTAACATTTAATCGTGCGTTAGAATGTACTGTTTTTGTTTGTCAAAAAACACATAGATGAGCATAAAGTTACTTATATACTTTTCGATTAATTATATACCTAAATTTAGCAGCTTTGCTCTATTCATAGATCACATCGTCATTTTTGTCTACAGTATTTGCAGCTAGGGTACCTATTTGAAGTAGAAGTGTTTGGTTACACTCATAGTTTCGCATCTTAAGTCCCGATTTCACCAACGCATGTTAGTGTTAACGCCATGTCAGAATACCATGCCTTGTCATTCATTGATAGGAATTACGAGAGGAACAACATGATATTTAACGAAGGATTTACTTTAACATTGCTTGGTGAAACCCGGCCTAATGATGCTAGGTTATCATCAGGCAGTTGCAGTAAACCATATTACTCATGGATCACAATGTTCAATGGAAATGACAGATGATCTATACTAATATTATAAAGAGGTAATGTTTGATTGTTTGTTTGTTTGTTTGTTTGTTTGTTTGTTTGTTTGAATGGAATAGGCTCTGAAACCACTGAACCAATATGAAAAATTCTTTCACCGTTGGAAAGCTACATTCCTAGCGCTGAACATAGGCTATATTATATGTTTAAAAAAAGTAGGGTTCCTTACTAAAACCCCAAAAATGTAGCCCAAAGTGTAAAAAAACGACCTCCAAAATTTCTTACATCGTGTGCGCTTCGACAACGGCTTGACCAATTTCGCAAATTTTTTTTACGGTATGTTCGTTATTGTCACGAAAAGGTTATTATGAAAGAAAATGTTGAAAAAAATAAGCAGAAAATTAGAAAAAAGAAGAAAATACGTGATGGTCACGCGGGGTTTGAACCTGGGCTCGATCGATTCACGTCGTTGGCAGTTTATATGACACGGCTGTCATGGCAACATAAGTATTAACAAATGGAAAATAAAAATTATGAAATGCTATAAATACCGTTTTTATATCAGCTTAAACTATTTGGATTAATAAAATTATTAGGATTAACAAAAACATGAATCCAAATAGTTTAAGCTGATATAAATACGGTATGTATAGCATTTCCTAATTTTTGTTTTCCATTTGTAAACAACGTGGTTACCATGGCGACCTTTAGACGTTATAGACGTTTGGCTGCGTTTCCATTGACGCGGGGCGAGGCGGACAGGAGCTTGCGGTACCCGAATTGACCAATCACTATGCTCGAAATCTCTGCTCCACTTCGCTTGGAAACTCTAAGTTCCTATGCGCCCCGCTCCGCGTCAGTGAAAACGCCAAGATTGGGGAAGTTTTCCAAATCTATACATCTATACAAATAAATAAAATTGAAGTGTCAGTTTGTAACTTTCAATTAGCAACGTCTTTTTGAATGCATATGACATTTTAAACGATATCTTCTGCTTTTTTTGCATTGGCAACGATATTTACTGAAAACGAAAATGTAATTATAAAAAATGTCTGTCAGCGTGTCTCTTTGCTCCGGCTAATCTCTGGAACGGCTGGACCGATTTTAACGAGACTTTCACTGGTAGATAGCTAAAGTTATAAGGATTCATTTAGGCTACTTTTAATCATCATCATCGTCGTCATCTAACTAATGTTCACCGAATTGGCTGGACCGACTGTGACGGGAGCATTCACCGGGCTTAGCTTATGTTAGTAGGAGTAATCTATACATCTATATGTATAAAAGTAAGTCGTGTTAGTTAAATTATTTATAACTCAAGAACGGCTTTATCGATATGGCTGAAAATTGGTGAGGAAGTAGCTTAGAGCAAGTAGACGGACATAGGATACTATTTATTCCATATTTTGTCAGCGTTTCCGTGAACGTTGCGGGTTCTGCGTTTGGGTTTCGCGTTGTGGGTTCCGCGTTGTGGGTTCCGGGTTCCCGCGTTGCGGGTTCAGGGTTCCCGCGTTGCGGGTTCCGGGTTCCCGCGTTGCGGGTTCCGGGTTCCCGCGTTGCGGGTTCCGGGTTCCCGCGTTGCGGGTTCCGGGTTCCCGCGTTGCGGGTTCCGGGTTCCCGCGTTGCGGGTTCCGGGTTCCCGCGTTGCGGGTTCCGGGTTCCCGCGTTGCGGGTTCCGGGTTCCCGCGTTGCGGGTTCCGGGTTTCCGCGTTGCGGGTTCCGGGTTCCCGCGTTGCGGGTTCCGGGTTTCCGTGTTGCGGGTTCCGGGTTCCGCGTTGCGGGTTCCGGGTTCCCGCGTTGCGGGTTCCGGGTTCCCGCGTTGCGGGTTCCGGGTTCCGCGTTGCAGGTTCCGGGTTCCGCGTTGCGGGTTTCGGGTTCCGCGTTGCGGTTTCCGGGTTCCCGCGTTGCGGGTTCCGGGTTCCCGCGTTGCGGGTTCCGAGTTCCGCGTTGCGGGTTCAGTGTTCCCGCGTTGCGGGTTCAGGGTTCTCGCGTTGCGGGTTTCGGGTTCCCGCGTTGCGGGTTCAGGGTTCCCGCGTTGCGGGTTCAGGGTTCTCGCGTTGCGGGTTTCGGGTTCCCGCGTTGCGGGTTCAGGGTTTCCGCGTTGCGGGTTCAGGGTTCCTGCGTTGCGGGTTCCGGGTTCCCGCGTTGCGGGTTCAGGGTTCCCGCGTTGCGGGTTCCGGGTTCCCGCGTTGCGGGTTCCGGGTTCCCGCGTTGCGGGTTCCGAGTTCCGCGTTGCGGGTTCAGGGTTCCCGCGTTGCGGGTTCAGGGTTCCCGCGTTGCGGGTTCCGGGTTCCCGCGTTGCGGGTTCCGGGTTCCCGCGTTGCGGGTTCCCGCGTTTCGGGTTTCGGGTTCCCGCGTTGCGGGTTCCGGGTCCGGGTTCCCGCGTTGCGGGTTCCGGGTTCCCGCGTTTCGGGTTTCGGGTTCCCGCGTTGCGGGTTCCGGGTCCGGGTTCCCGCGTTGCGGGTTCCGGGTTCCCGCGTTGCGGGTTCCGGGTTCCCGCGTTGCGGGTTCCGGGTTCCGCGTTGCAGGTTCCGGGTTCCGCGTTGCGGGTTTCGGGTTCCGCGTTGCGGTTTCCGGGTTCCCGCGTTGCGGGTTCCGGGTTCCCGCGTTGCGGGTTCCGAGTTCCCGCGTTGCGGGTTCCGGGTTCCCGCGTTGCGGGTTCCGAGTTCCGCGTTGCGGGTTCAGGGTTCCCGCGTTGCGGGTTCCGGGTTCCCGCGTTGCGGGTTCAGGGTTCCCGCGTTGCGGGTTCCGGGTTCCCGCGTTGCGGGTTCCGGGTTCCCGCGTTGCGGGTTCCCGCGTTTCGGGTTTCGGGTTCCCGCGTTGCGGGTTCCGGGTCCGGGTTCCCGCGTTGCGGGTTCCGGGTTCCCGCGTTTCGGGTTTCGGGTTCCCGCGTTGCGGGTTCCACGTTGTTTTTTTTTAGTTGAATTTCATCATAAACTCTTTTTATGCTCAACGAAGTGGGCAAGGGTCAGCTAGTATTATATAAACAACGAATATGCTTCAGAACCAGCCACGAGTGATAATTGGCGACCGATTTTTTTAGGTGAAAAATAGAACATACTGATTTCAATAGTGCAACTACAAAAAGTTAATCAGATACAATATGGAGGAAAAACGGCCGACTTTTTGTAGGACCGATAATCAGTCGGTCCTACAAAAATTCGGCCGTTTTTCCTTTTTGTAGGACCGACTTTTTGTATGACCGACTTTTTGTAGGACCGACTTTTTGTATGACCGACTTTTTGTAGGACCGACTTTTTGTATGACCGACTTTTTGTAGGACTGATCATCGGTCCTACAGAATGTCGGCCGTGGGGAAATCCTTAAATAGTAGTAACATGACCAATTTGAGAAGTATGTAACAATAAATTACATCGACCCCATCACTTTTAGTACCTTTTAATAAAGTAATTGTGAATTAAAACACTTTTTGAAGGGAATAACCGTTTTATGGATTTCCTTAACCCGAGGCTTTGCCGTGGAACTTATAGGAGATCGGAGCGGCGATATGAGCCGGAAATAAATGCCATTTAAAATCAATTTGTGTAGGGCGAAGAAGTTCGGCTTCGGGTCAGTAATAGAAAACGTACGGGTTATGGCCGGATTAGGGACTTCGGCTATTGGCCAATATAGGGTTGATTTGGTTTGATTTCATGATTACAAATGTGGCATTTTAAACTGCGATTTCATTTATGTAATATAAAAAAGTACGTAAAATAGATGTACGTTAAATAATAATAATATCTATGGACAATATCTATGGCTTAACACCACATCAATCTGGCGCCGTGCTTACACATATTAAATTTTTTTATTATATTATACACAAATTTAATGCACATCCATGACCCAGAAACATAGAAAATTTTTGTACCCTCGGCGGGATTCAAACCCGCGACCTCTCCGTCGAGCACCAGGGCGCTCAACCACTGCGCTACCGAGGACGTCAAAAAAAAATTTGCTATGTGACGTAAATAGATCGACACTGAATTATTGAAATAAGCAAAATCCCTGTTATTAAAGTAATGTAAAATTAATAATTGCTAGATAATATAATTATGGAAAATAACAATATTATTATAAGTTATCAATTAAAAAATATGTAGATATTATTATATACAAAGACTTTCATATTTTATTCCACAGCATAAGTGTACCCAAACATTCAAAGTCACTTTACACAAAAAGGTGAATAAATCTACTTTCACAGCAGGTCGCTGAGTGAATTGAACATTAGTGCCAAGTTTTTTTTTAAACTGATACAATTTTGACCGCAAAGGCTAGGCAGCGGGGGGTTTACCGACTGAGGAACTTTTTTCAAATTCGCAGTAGCCTGTCGATTAAGATGTCAAGCATAAGTGTGATGCCTTAATTCCGAGTGTCGCTAAGATAAATCTTGTGGACAAACAGACTTTGTTACCTGTTGGAGATCCTTATTGAACAGGCAGTTAACTCGTAGGCAACATGTTGAGTAATCTATATTTACCTGATTATGGCGAAACAAAAAGGATTCATAATGTTTTGGTAATATGTATGACTAGCTGTGGTTTTGAGTGACTTAAACCGTTTATGCAGCGCTCACAACGAAAGTCCCAAATGCAATAATTTTCAACGTTTTTGCATCATTTCTGACGCTTTGCTCCTATTGGTCGCAGCGTAATCTTATATAGCCTAAAGCCTTTCTCTATAAATGGACTATCCAACAAAAAAATATATTTTTTTAATTGGACCAGTAGTTCCTGAGATTAGCGCGTTTAAACAAACGAACTCTTCCGTTTTATAATATTAGTATAGATTTTGATAAAAAAGGTATCAATATATTCATAATAGTTTATCATGTTATTTCGCGATTATTTAGTGATATAGATACATACCTATTGTAAAATTAATAAAATTAATAGAAATAGTATTGTAAAATCTTATTTTAATTTTGGTTTAAACCGTTCAATCATGCGAGTATAAACGCAAAAGTTTAATGTTTGTGTATGTTTATTACTTCTGTACGCATAAACGTCTGGACTAATTTTAATAAAATTAGATGAGCAGAAAACTATGCTTGGATTAAAAATAACTACTTATCCCGAAAGAGATAAAAAGTAAAAGTATAATGGATTACAGAGTGTACGCAGACTCTTATTATAAAACCTAGGTTTAAAAATGTGTTCACTAGAAGTGAAACTTTCAGAAATAAATATGGTGCGTAATAGAAAAAGTGACGATTTAATTTTCTCTCATATATGTCGATAAAGGAATTTCACTCAAAACAGTTTGCATCCGGAACCCGAGAATTTATAGCTTTCATTTTAAATCGCTTCTGTCTATATTGTGGGACCCGCAGTACAATAGGAGACACTTAACGTCACCTCATAAAGTTGGTCGCTTCCGATAAGGTCTTGAGACAACTTATAACAGTTCCGGTCTTTCCGATACTTTAATCGGTTTTGTAAAGCATAACTATTTGTCGTCGATTGTTTGAAAATATGATAATTAACGATCTAATATACAAGGTGTAAAATAAATTAGTGATAATACTTTACGGTGTGTGTGCTGTAGAGTGTACTGTGAAAGTACCAGCGCTGAAATACTTACTTTTAATTTTCATGTTTCTTTGAGAAATGCCCCAATATCATAAATTTGCGCATACAATGATTAAAAAGAAAATATCTCTTTCAGCGATTACTTACGTAGTTACGAGCTTTCACAGTAAATTCTATATACGGGACCCATACATATCCTAAAGTATTATCACTCATTTATATTGCAGTCTGTATAGTTTAAAACGCGTCAACTTAAATGTGTATCTCTATTCAGTATTCTTAATAAAAAAAAAACAATTTAAAAAATGTAGGTACCTACTCGACACTAGGCAAAATCCCTATTATCCTGCTTCAAGTACATAATAATATGTAGGTATCGACGTTTCAGCCTTTTATTTTGTCCACTGCTGGACATAGGCCTCTCCAATACATTTCCAGTAATCATTAGGAGGAAGTTTAGCCTTCTGGTACCACGCTGGCTAGACGGTACAGGGTTTTATTTCGAGTTTTCCTTCTCTCACACTAGCTGTTGATGTGTGTGTGTTTCCTTTTAGTCGCCTCTTACGACTCCCCTAGGATAGTATCGGGGGTGGTGATAATTGTATTCTAATGCCGTCACCACACAGCAATAGACGGCATGTAGGTATATATTAGGGAAACGAACGTTAAATTATTGTTTACTAATTAATCAAATTAACTGTTGATCAAAGGTGCATTCCAGTTGCATGTTATTTATCAAATTTTCAACCACATCCTGTTTTTTATTTATGAACATATTTATTTGTTTATTATGTATTTCGGAAAACCAACATCGCTTATATAATTATAACAAAAATAAAGTCAATATAACATAAAGAAAGCCAATAATATATAGGTTTTCACTGATAGGCGTAAACTTTAGTATGAATAAAAAAACTAACAATATTCCTTAATTAGTTCATACATCACAAACGACATTCTTACTCATACATATAAACAAAGAAATAAAAAAAAATCGGTAGTAACGTTATTTTCTTGTAACTGGAATACCTTAAATGAAAGTTAGTTTCAAGATGTACTTATATTTATAGGGTGTGTTTCACGAAGCAATGTTAAAGTTAATCCTTCGTTAAATATCATGTTATCCCTCTCGTATTTCCTGTCAATGAATGAGAAGGCATGGTATTTTAACATGGCGTTAACTATAACATTGCTTGGTGAAACACGCCCCTAGGGTTCTAAAAAGATGATGGGGGTTGACTAGAGGTGGTGCGTATTTATCATCACTGGTATTACTAACAGTTATTTAAAAATAGCACATAAGAGAATATTCACATCAGTTGACTATAATTTGAAAACATTAATTTCATAAATAAATAAAAAATCACAATATCTCAATATCCTCAGTTATTAGTATCGATAAATTGAATATCGACCACCCATTATATCTCTTCGATATTTACGGCGTGCATTATGTCGTAAAATTTTATATCTCCTAGACCGCCCCGCCCAACTATTTCTGGACAAACATTTAACTTGAGGGAAACGATTTTAAAGTAATCGCCGAAGTTTGACTAAAATAAGTGTGACGGTATAATTGTGTTAGGGTGGGCTTACATAACTAGAAAAGATGCGAGTTAAACAATTTTATGAGATACTAGCTAACCCGTCCCCACTTTGTTGAACAAACAAACAGCATTTTCTCACCTTAAACCTTTCGATATATAAAATAGCCGAATCGGTTCTGTTGTTAATAGCAATTCATTTTTATACATAAGATAGAAGAAGAAAAAGATAGATATAAAATTACGTATTATAATGTGGCGGTACTACTAGCGCCACAATCCTGCATCGAAGTTTTCTAAGTCCTTCACTATAGGTACCTTTAAATATGACATTTGAAAACTAGTAGAGTGGGCTTCGGCCTGACTGGGCATACCATCTCGCTCGGTCGGATATCTACCTTTGGGGCTTCCACTCGTACTCCTACAATAATACGTAATTATAACATCCTTCTGTGTTCTCAGTTTTGACTGTATTTCGTCTGCGGTTGATCGTAGATGTGCTATTTATTGCAAAGTCCAATATTTCACAGCTTATTATGTATATTTCAAAAAGTTTTTAAATAACTATGCAAAATATGTACCTACTTACAAAATAATGTGTAAGTTTTAGGTGTATAATCTAATACCCAACCACTTTTTTATTTCGAAATACTGACTAGTATTGTAACTTACAAGTGTAGTGTAGTGTAAGTGTAGCAAATTTTTAAATGTAGATTCGATAGATCATTAAATTTGTATAAAGAATAAAAAAAAACATATCTATACCACAGTGCCATATGTGAGCCAACCTTTAGCTCGAGCTAATGCGGAGTTATGGGCGTACACACAGCGGCGTAGTGTCGTTAACTTTTACACTCGCTAATAGCTGGGCACAAGATTTGTGTGACAACACCTGATCAGGAGCTATCGAGGAAATTGATATATTAATAAGTCCTTTTTTCGTCCTATTATTACTATATAATTAGCCCTAATTATTGTCAAAGGATACAATCAGAACATTATAATGGTATAATAGTAATTGGTATTATTAGTAGATAAGTCCCGGTAATAATCATTAAAGGATATAATTATAACAGAAAACACTTAAATTTAAGATTCAGAAATGTTTTCTAAATAATTCATAGAACGACTTATAATTATTGTACAGATGACTTTTTTAACTCTCAGACTCAAAAGGAAACAACGGAACCTTTCTCGAATCACTTGTTGTCCGTCTGTCTGTGAAGACACTTTTTTATCTCGCTGAAATTTACATGAAATGTCTACTCAGGTCTACTGTCCTTTAGAGCTGTTAAAAAATTAAACTAGTTAGCCAACGCGATCAAATACATTTATGCCGCATTTTTTTACATTGTGTAACACTCACACGCAAGGGAATTAAAAGCTAAAGGATGAACTCAGAATCTTCAAATTTGGTACGAATCAACTTTTTATATAGCGGGGTTATAGGAAAGAAAGAAATTAATGAAAATATAAAATCCTTCTAGGTCGTTCCCACCATGCAATGCACCACCTAGAAGACTCAAAGGGTTTCCTCGCTGGATGGCGATGTATCCGGACTATATAAAGCATTTCATAATATTATATTGTGCAAGAGTAGAATAGTTTTTATGTGAGACCACAGTTTCAATGCAATATTTCACGACACAAAAAATATATCGCAAACGAAAAAGAATGAATGAAGATGTTCAGATAAAAAATATGAATATCGATAGGAAGAGCCGCGGGCATCGCAGTGAGCTCGTGTAAAGCTCGCCGGAAGCTCTTCCTTCTCAACACAAAAGCTGCATGACAAATCACGCAGCATCGGAGCTTTCAATATTAACACATATATTCCAAGGAACTTTACGAGTGTTTACTTTAGGTTGGCGGCACAAAGACTAAATCCAGCTTTTGTGCTTTCGTTGCGCGATTAAAAGCACGTGTGGCCAAACAAAGGTCGCGTTATGCGGGGGATTATTTGCCAATTTATGGCGCTTTTTGTGAATGCCCGTTGAAAGCTCCGGAAATTTGGCTCCGTTTCAACAAATGATCCTTTTCACTATACTTATATTATAATGTATGAATATTACACCTTACCCTGGGAACGGCGCGGGCGGTGACAGATCGCACTAATTGATATCGCATTGTGACATGTGATATTTTATTCATAGCTTTGTAATGTAAAGTACAAAAATAGTACTGGGAAAGTATGTAGCGTTTTGTTAAATCAATTACAGATTTTACAAAATTTTATGTAAACAAAAAGTGTCTAGCAACGAAAGTATCGTTGGCCTTATACTGTCAGCTGATTTTAAATTATAAGTTATAGCTTACCCGTGCCCACTTCGTTGAGCATACAAACCTTCCTGGGACTTCCACGAATATTTCAAGACTAAAAATAGGCGAATCTGTTCATCCGTTTTAGCGAGACTAACGAACATCAATTCATTTTGATATATAAGATTATTATTTAAATAGGGATCAAAATCATCTAAAAGTGTGAGGTAGGTATCGGCGGCGAAGACTTTTAATTGTTCTAGATTTTAATTCGTATTACTCTTGACACTTGGATTCAATGAAATTCAAAATATTTTATTTCCAAATTAAACAACCCTAACCCGCTGAGAAGAACCGGTGGAAGAAACTAAGACGGGCCGGGCCATCTTTTGGCAGTTGAAAAAATAATCCCAAATAAAACTTAACAAAGTTATTCTCGTAATGTCAACACTAACACCTGTTCAACCCTAACTCATCGATAAGTACCGGCGTAAGAAACTCGCTAAAAATTAAAAATTGTGAAATTTTATCGATATAATATGTAATTATATTAAATATTCTATAGGTAAGTAAAATGTAACATATTAAAAAAATTAAATAATAATAATTCCATTTAAAACCACCTAAACAAAATGTATATTATGTCGCAGAGTCATCTTATTGAACCTGCTTATTTAATTGAATGACTAGCGCGGAAACTTCATGGCGTCAAAAAGCTCGTACAGATAGCAATGTGTTGATATATTTTTTAATTAATTTACTTTAATGTGCGTTATAATAGTACTCATTCGGAAATTTCGAAGTTTAAAACTAAAATATTAAATAGCTGTCCTAGTCTCGGATTCTAAAATTTGTTGGTAAAAACAGGATTCAATGAAAGCGCTAGTCATTCAATTAAATAGCGGATTCAACCAGATGACTGTGACAAATATACGTTATAATTATAGTAACATATAAAAAATGTGAAATTAAAATACGAATTTAGTTTAATATCGCCCAAATAAAACGTATCATAATATAGCAATTGGCTCTATGAGGAGGGAGAGTATTAGACCATCACTCCACTTAGTACTAACAAACAATCGTGTCCGAGGTTTTTGCAAAAAAGAAAAACGATGTGTCGATGGATTCGACGAGCCACGGCTCTGATATTCGCAAAAAAAGAAAAAAAAAACTCCAACCACACCGGAACAATCGAAGTGAACTTATAAAATATGTATTCGAGAGCTGGCTTTTGAAACTGCACTCGTATCTACTGTTTTGACCGCGATCGGGATTTTTTCATTGGCGGGGAAAAGAAAAAACAATCATATACATTGTTACCCGGCGTTGTCCGCCGGGGCTTCCTGTAATATTTCCACCGCATATACGAAACAATAGATTTTTTGATACAAAACTTGAAACGCATAAAATATTAGTTGTACAAAAGCGTGAAAATACTGAAATAGAATTATTTATTCTGTTGTATCGGTCGGTGTCACGCAGACCAATGTTTGTTGTTAAAGAGGATTTGTTAGAAAATATTTGTAATCACATAATCTTGGAAACGTTTCAATGTTGTGATTTGTATAATTTCGATCGTAAAACACTCCGAAATTAATAAAAAAAACTGTGGTGGTGGCCGCTTTAATTGAAACACCTCTCGCCAGTCTGGTGCTGGGCCGAGTTCAGGTAATGGATCATCTTTCTAGTTAGACGATCAGGTGATTAGCCTGAATTGTCAGAACCAGACTTGGGGTTTAGATAAAACGATAATATATCTACTACCTAATTAGGTGTATTAAAACTAGCTTGCTTGTCTGTTTTCGTGGCTTTAGCAAAATCTCTCGGTTGCTCAAAATAAGTTTAGTAAACTCTAAAAAAAAGGGTTTAAGAAACCAAAAGAAATCAATTTTTACCTTACGTTTAATACAAACAGATAGTTTATCTTCTAAGAAGTATAATACCAGTATTTGCATCATAATCTTCTTTAAAAATGCGAGATGACTGTATAAGATAGTAAAAGAAAAATATGTATGAAATAAAAGTGTAATGCATTTTCTGTAAGCAGATGACAGCGGACATTTATTACGCGGGATCTTGATGTCTGCTCGCCTAATCTCGTTGAGTGTGCAAAAAGTGATAAAAAACTGCCCGCTTATGTCACACTCATTAATTACGTGGCTGGACGAATATAATAAAAAACCAGGTAGCAATATGGGCACGTGTGGAAAATGGAGGGAACAGAAGCCGTTTTTTAAATTTCGAACGGCTTTGATTTTTTTAATGAAAAACGAACTAATGCTAGAGTTTTTATTGAAAAGCCGTATTGAATTTATAAAATTATTAATAAATCAGATATTGGCAGTTAGGATTACAAATTCAAAAATGTATTATAAGATTTGACGATATATGTATTTTTTGAAAAACAACTTTACATAACTTGGCACATAAGAATATGACATTCCATTTTTAAAGTTGTTTTTTTATCTCAATTTGAAGACTGGTCATTTAATTAAGTCGTAATTGGTCAATGTGTGAAACCAGCTACCCTCATCTGCAATAAAAGTCACGGTGCATATTTTAAAGGCTGTATAACGTCGGTGCCGCCGGCGCGTCGCCGTATTCTCGACCAATCCAAATGTCATTTTTAACCGTCATCGCTAATTCGCCATTGTTTCGACGTTGACGCCATGATTTTTTGCTGCGAAACCATAAAATAGATAAGGCTTCAACGTAATTGATTATAAATTCCGAAATCGTACCGTTGAAATATAACGATAATTTGCAAGTTTGTTTAGGTTCGGGATCACGGGAAGCTTGGTTTGTATGTTATTAATTAATGTCGTTAAACAATTGACAGTGACATAACTTTTAAATCACACTAATTTACTTTGACCGTAGTTTTGAATAGTATCTGCTTGGAGTGTCGAACACAAATATATTTATTTAAATCTTTATTTATTTGGGAACTGGCGCACAGCGTAAGTCAGCGTCATCGTATTCAAATGACAAAAAGAAGTTTAAGACAGTTGTAGTTTAGTGCGACCACTGCGATACAACAATGCATTTGGAATAGTGGAATTTATAGATGCAAAAACGTAACGTACGCCGCCGTCCCCCAGGTCGTATCGCGTAACGCATCCAATACGTTAGCCAGCGTCGTAGGCATCAAGGCAAGTCTGGGCATAAAGCACAGTGCAATAAAGAGAATGGATGCCGCCCATCGGCGGGCACCGGCCGCCGGCAGGATTACCGGAATCGCCACTATTTATCGCTCGGAGCCGGCGCCCAGGTGCTATCAATCTGTTTAATGATCGGGTCAGCACATACTCTCCTTCTTTTTGGCGCGCCGGCACAAAACGAAGGAGCGAGGAGATGGACGCTTGATGAGCCTTTTGTGCCGGCAAAGGGCTGGGACGCACTATCACCGGTTATGTGCGAGTTTTGCATATTTTTTTAACGCACAACGACCTATAAAATCCGCTGAATATTTTAGCTCCACGATATGATAGTGTTACACCGATACGTTCGTGTATTTATGTTTATGAATTCGCTGCGTTGAGATTGTGAGTTGTGAGTGTTGATATGGGATTTTTATTTTATAAAAGTCACCGCGTAAACGTGTACTAATAACGGCACGAAGCAAAAATGTTACAAGTTTCTAGCGATACTTCTAGTAGGCAGCAAATTAATATTATAAAAATTACTTGCTTATTTTTTCCTCCAATCGTGAGTGTTGACTCAGAACTATGTTGATAATTCTAAGACTACCTAGAAAAAGGACATATTTCGTGGTAGTATTACTTACGTGGTAATTTCAGTAGGAAACATACCATAACATGGTGGTGGTACTTTAATTTGGATTCATTGAATATAATAAAATATTATCTAATTACAAATGTCCGACTCTACATTTTTATAATGTCACAGTCACACACATATTAATTTTTAAGTATAATATTTTGATGATTTAATAAACTATGTGGCTGTAGTAGTGGTAGTAGTAGTGTGGGTTAATTCTAGGTCGCGGGTTCAGAATTTCGAATCCTGACAAAGGAACAAAAAAGTTTTCTCTGCTCATGTGGAGGTCTGCTTTAATCTGAATAGTGTCATAAAAACGACACTATGAAGTATTCAATATATTTGCATTTACCCGAAATACAAGGACCAATATTGACGTGTTGTCACATTTCACTGTTCGAATGAATTTAATAGAATCGGACTCTACCATCGACGATCAAATACCACGAAGCCCTTAAGCCGGTCAACGGCTTTAGATATGGTCAGGAAACAAAAGACCATTTGGGGAGTCGGCTATACATCTGGCCGGTTCGTGCCCGGGACATAGACACAAGGATTTACCTTTGAACTGACTGCGCTTTGTCCGTCTTTGACATGATGTATATCAAGTGGCATATATACATTTAAGGCTTCTGAAAGGCTAATCAAATCTATGATCAACTAACATGGCTTTCAAGTTAAGAACCCATAATATTGAACCTTGATTGATGAAACATTTATCAGAGAGAAAGAGATGGACAGATGTTATCCCACCAAAAACATTTTAATGTAAAAATGTTGTCAAGACGAGCCTACACAGCTTACCCTGTGAAAAAGTTATCAGATATTGTATAAAGCCAAGCTCTACACTACACCTTAATCAAAATCTCCCAAAAAGTGGTTAGATCTCATGTAGAACCAAAATCTATGCGCCCTTACTTCACCAGGCTTAACTTCACTTACGCTACATTGCAGTTAAAACGTGATGCTTGGCCGTTTTATTTAGCACACGATTTATGAATTCGTATGAAATATTCGTAACGGTAGCAAAACGGTCAAGTATCATTACAGTATTTTCATTTACAAAAAGTCGGTCACCGATTAATAATCGGAATAAAATAGAACATACTGATTGCAGTAGTGCAACGCACTCAAATAAATAAAGTCGGATAGAAATAATATGGAGCAAAAATCTGACCGATTATCGGTCCTACAAAAAGTAGGTCTTATTTTTTTTATGTACTTGTATAATTGTTGTTTGTTGTTGTATAATATAATATTTCTTTTATGTATTAAAGATCATATCCGTATAATAAACATATTAAATATCCATTTTGTACCGTCCACCATATTGGATTCAAAATGGCGGCATTTATATTTTAATAATTTTTTTGTTGGTTTTGTAGCCATAACAGCTTACATAAATAATATCAGCTTACTAGGACGTCAGGAAGTACCTTATGAATTTTGATGATCTATAAATGAGTCAGTGACGAAATCTGGGGTTTTTAGACATTGATAAAATCTAAAGTATAATAGCTACAACATTCAAACTTTGTATGTTTCATGTTTTTACTGGTGTCATTATATGTTGAAATTTTCAACAATGTAGCATCATCCAAAGCAAAGTTATGAGAGTTCAAAAAAACGACGAAACCTCTCGAGAAAAGGTAGGTAGTGCCCTTGCGCTTCGCTTGGCTCGTCTTGACGGCGGCACTCCCGTGCCCCCAGATAAAATTACATCACGGACGGACTCGCAAGACTGGTTAATATCGTCGAAAACTTAACAAAAAGACGTTTATGTTAAGACTCGCTGTGCCCGCGACTTCGTTCGCGTGGTTTTTGTGTGATTTAAACTGTTTATGCAGCGCTCGCAACGAAAGTCCCCAAATGTGAATAATTTGCCCGTTTTTGCAACATTTCTCACTGTCACTTCGCTCCTATTGGTCGCAGCGTAATGTTATATAGCCTAAAGCCTTCTCGAAATGGACTATCCAACAAAAAAAGAATTTTTCAAATCGGACTAGTAGTTCCTAAGATTAGCGCGTTTAAACAAACAAACTCTTCAAATTAGTATAGATTTCACTGTTGTTGATACTCTGTGATGTAGTATGTATGTAATTGTTGAATAAATGTTTTTACTATCATGAAATAACTTAAACAAAGATCGAGAAAACATAGATAGATATATCTCTGTGGAAGTATTTGCAAAGTTTCCCAGAGATTTGTCATAATCAGGTCCGGGCCTACCTCAATTGGCGCATACTTGTGCCGAATGTAAATTCTATTACGGAAGAAACTCGAGGGCGCGTTTCCAATGTTGCACGGCACGGGAAGGGATTTTATATGGATAATATATAAAACAAAACTTTGTATTATTTTTGTATTGTAATCATCGTTATCACGCTTTTATAACTTGGAGTTTTTACTCAATTACAGATTTTTTATATATCCTTTAATTAATAAATGAATCTGTTTGTTAAGTATTTACCTTGTATGTGTATAGTTTGTAGTTTTAGTCCACATTCACGTATAAAATAACTTTACTGAATATTATTTGTTATCTCTGACATCGTTGACTTTTGTTCATTTTCATTTATCCCGAATATTTTTTTAAATAAGAAAATTATTATTTATTACTAGGGGACTCAACACTAGGTCGGGCTTGTCTCATGGAGTCCATGAGTAGTCTTAATTACTTATTTAGGCTAATTTAACAAATGTACACATCCAATATAAAAATTCTGAATTATAAGTAATTTTATTCCACTTGTGACGGATTAAGCCATAAATACCATTATTCGAGTTTCGAACATTAGAGTGTTTTAAAGCCGAATAATGAAACCCTAATTAAAGGAGCCATCTTATTCACAGGCCGTTACTGTCATTCCTTGGCGGGATGACAAGGAGATCATGAAACCTGAGCGCCACCAAAATATATATCGATTCAGTATTCTTCCGAAAATGTCGTAAATTTAGCAAATTAATGTATTTATAAGACTACTTTTCTTACGCAATAAACATAATATTACAATGGAACCGCGCTCAAGTCAGACCGCCCTGGCTTGGGCGGGCGGCGGCGGGCGGCGGTTCCGGTCAAGTCGCGGGCGGCGCGGCCTTCCGCTCGCCCAATTTGCCCACATTCAAGACGTTCGATATACACACACACACAAACACACACTAAACAGATGTGTGAGTTGGACTGAAACGGGTTTGATTTATTTAAACTACGAATTTAGTAGGATTATATTGTATTGAAATAACATCGGTATACTCCGGTTACCTCCATGGGTCAGTGGTTAAGTGTGTCGATCTCTAGCCGGAGGTCGTGGGTTCGAATTCCGCTAAAAGAACAAAAAGGTTTTCTGTATTCCTGGGTCATGAATATGTATGTATATAAATTAGTAAAAATTTAAACGTACTTGTATACTAAAAAATTTTAAATGTTCATTTCTGTTGTTTGGTACCTATAACACAAGTTCTACAAGAACAGCAGTTAGCACCAATTGGACGTGATGTGAACGCGTCTATTGATATAAAAAATATTATTTACTATTATAATTATTTACTAATTTTTTTGCGATTACCTATTTAAATTTTATTGATAGCGTGATTATGAGTCCTCCTCCTCAAGTCGTACTCCTCATTGCAGAGGGTCGTGATACCCGCACGGAATTAATTAATCTGTGACTATCTTGCGCCACATATAGCAATCTTTGGCAGCATGGAGAGCGTCATGATTGTCATGAATTATGACTATTAGGGCGTGTTTCACCAAGCAATTTTAATGTTAATCCTTCGTTAAATATCATGTTGTCCCCCTCGTATTTCCTGTCAATGAAGGAGAAAGCATATTATTTTAACATGGCGTTAACTTTAACATTACTTAGTGAAACACGCCCTTAAGTCGTAAAATAAATAACCATTAACTTTATATTTTGTTATAAATTATATAAGGATAATACATACATTGTATTGTGTTAAGGCAAAGGTTATCTATATCTTACTATTTAGGTAGTAATTAAGATAATATGTAATTGTACTTATATTATCTACTTTGTGATTGTACTAAATGCTCATTTGTAGTTTAAATTATAGTACTAGTTACAAATATTATTATTAACGAAAATTATTATTAACGTTAGTAAATTACTATTTGGTATCTTAATTAATGTATATAAGTTTCGTGGCGTTTAGAAAATTACATAACATGGTTTAGTATTATCATAAGAAATTACATAATTAGAGTGGATTTTTTATTTATCACAAAAAATTGAAATATTTTTTTACAAGGATTAATCATCATTCATCTTTTTAAAAAATTAAGCTTTTCAATCAATTAAGCTTCTTTAAGGCATTTTAATGAGCTTACGATTTATTATACAGCCTTATCAGGTATTAACCCCTTGGCTATTACGTTGCCAGGTTTTTGCCTCCTGGTTACCTAATTGGTTCAGTGTAAATATTTGATAATTTTGTTTTGACTCTTGCTTTATATCGTAAATAACTCAATCATGCCAAAAGATATGATTAAAAAAAATATTGTCCATTTCTGTGCTCGCATCGATCTGCCAGATCGGACCGTCGTCGTCGGCGAATGTGGACGAGCCACATTCGTTTTGGAGCGAGGGTTGGAATGGTACGCTTCCCGTGTTCGAAACTTCTATACCTACTAATTTTATAAAGAGGAAACATTTGATTGTTTGTTTGTATAATATTATGTTCATACAAGCAATATATTATGTCTTGTGATTAAATTAAAATTAAATCTCTTATTTATGTGTCAGTTAGGCGGCCTATTACCCGTTTGTTATAATACTTATGCATAGCGCAGTGCACTTATTATGTTGAAAATCTTTAAATGATAAATAAGCCTTTGAATAGTTGTATATATATATTTTAATGGACCTATGTAAAGTGTGGGTCTGACTTGTTCCCTTTATTATTCAAAAAGGTCAATTAATTTCTTTATTTAGTTACTATTATTTCGTATATTAATTTCACACTTTCCTTCTTTATTACAACTATTTTTTTACAATCGTCCTATATTTTACATATTTCTTGACTTGCTTTTATTCTACTTTTCTTACACAATTCTAGTTTCTACTCATACTGTTACATTTTTATTTACTTCCTTATATTCTACTTTCTTTTACAATTTATAGTTTCTTCTCATACTACTACAATTAGTTGTATATTAGCCAATAGCTCTAACATAGTTAAGCCAACATCTTGGGTCAAGTGAAGTATTAGCCGGATTTGGTAAGGGTCCGTCTTAGGGTCGACAGTTATAGTCCAGGGAATGGCCTTCAGATTTAGCTACTACTATAATTAGTTCAGAATGACCAATAACACTCGCACTGCGACGTTTTAACCCCTGGGGTAAGACTTTTGTTTATGCTTGGGAATGTAAGTTTGCGTAAGGGTTTATTAAACCAAATCTTTAATTTGCCAGAATATTGTACAAAAAAAGGCTTAAAGGATTTTAACAAATTAATATTATAATAAATTTTAGAACAGAAAAAAGTAGAGAATACTATGATTATTAAACTACTACTTTTATCTATGGTTAAAATATATAATATAATACAACATAAGTAGATAATGTACAAGAAAATATATATATATATATATATATGTAAATATGTCGCAGTCATCTGATTGAATCCGCCATTTAATTGAATGACTAGCGCTTCATTGAATCCTGTTTTTACCAACAAATTTTAGTATCCGAGACTAGGACAGCCATTTAATATTTTAGTTTTAAACTTCGAAATTTCCGAATGTGTACTATTATAACGTATATTAAAGTAAATTAAACAAAAAATGTATCAACACATTGCTATCTGTACGAGCTGTTGCCTGTTTGACGCCATTATATGACTGCCTAGTGCCTAGTGATTCAATTAAATAACCAGATTCAATAAGATGACTGCGACATATTATATATTTCTTTTTTAATTTTGTATTAAATTAGAGGATTAATTATTTTGTGTTTTGTAGACTTAACACGTTAGCTGCGGCACCAATTTTTGCATACTTTCCGTTCCTGCGGCACGAGGTATAATCGGCCCGTACCGTGACCAGACGTTAGGGCGACACGCGGTCTATTAGACCCCACCTCCTTTTACAGACTAAAATCCATTTTCTGGCGCGAAATCAAAGATAAATGAGAATTTTGGTCCTTATTGATATAGACAGTGAATTGATGAGCCCTAATCCACCGTCGCCCCGGGATCTGATGGCTAGTTTAGGAATTATTAGCAAAACAAAATATGGGATCTTATACACCTCGTAACGCACTGAAATAGGGCGAATTTTCGCTGAGATTAGTGATGGGAAAAATAATATCGACGTTTTTAAACTGTCTTAACTACGCAACGACTTGACCGATTTTGATCAATTATATCTCATTAGATCGTTTTAAGGGCAAAACCTGGCAAAACAACACAAAGCTATCAAAGGATACATTTTTTTTTTAATAATCTAAATTGTGCTTGAAGGCGCCATAAAGAAAAAAAACCGGCCAAGTGCGAGTCGGACTCGCGCACGAAGCGTTCCATTCTATGCTATTAAGAGGCACCTATTACAGACTTATTATTAGAAAATAATGGATCACGGTTTATGCATAAGGTTTATCTATCTATTTGTATATGAAAATCTTAATGCGGTTCACAGAATAGAAAAAAAAGGCAACCAGTAGTAGAAAAGAAACTGTCCTATTTATTCTGCCTCGGGCTTTAAAAATACACTTATTAGAACTTGAAAAATCAGTA
Organism: Celastrina argiolus; assembly: GCA_905187575.2. Classification (NCBI taxonomy): domain Eukaryota; kingdom Metazoa; phylum Arthropoda; class Insecta; order Lepidoptera; family Lycaenidae; genus Celastrina; species Celastrina argiolus. The sequence goes on from LR994595.1 coordinate 5,712,891, forward strand.
TCAATATACTTTTTTTTATAAATACTCAATATATATGTTGTACTCGTCGTCTAGACATATTCGGCGCTGTAAAAGGACGTGCTCTCCAATCGACGTGATGCACAACACTGGTCGCGGGAAGCTCGCGTTGGGTGCGGTACGAGGTCAGGGGGGATATGGGACGTTTTAGCCTCGTTCCGCACTGCATTAAAATTATATTAATACAGTGCGGCACGAGGCCTAAGACATCCGGTACCAAGGTAGGTACACCACCGAGTCCGGAACCATTAGCGCATCTCAAATATATATTTATCTCTTTCCTACACTGGACCAAACCAAAGCTGCATAGCTTTGGTTTGGTCCATTCGCACGATAGAGAAACTCACGTTTTTGCTTGCCGCACCACAGGGAAGTTGCATCAGGGGTGATTTAGGCCTCGCTTCGCACTTAACGTGTTAAGAACACTGCAATTTCTGTAATATCTGTAGAAATATTTATTTTAATAAATTAATAAAAAAAGCTCTCAAAATGTAAACCAAAATATAATATCTTTAGCAAATTTTACAGATGAACGTAAAGCAACACACCGAAATTAGAACGCATAAGATATTTGCATCAAAATCATGAAATCCACACTCTAGGTGGCCGGCAGCTCATTAAGGAGGAAGGGTTACTCCCTCGACCCTTTGTAAAAAGCTTAATTAGGCCTCATGCGGCTTCCCTACAACCCCTAACTTTTAATAAATGCTCAAAAAGCGTCGCGCACCTCTTTGTACGGGGAGTGATGAGAGAATCGATTGCAAAGTTTGGTAATTATGGCTTGCATCTGTGTTTTTATGGAAGCCTGGTGAATAGGCAAACGGATTAACCGATGGTAAGCAAACGAGAGGCAAAATTTGGTAATTATTAGCTGTGTTTTTATGGTAAACTGCCGAATCGGCTAATGGATTACCTGTTGGTAAGCCACCGAGAAAAAAATGTTGGTAATTATGGCTTGCATCTGTATATGTACACTGGTGAATAGGTGGATTAGCCGATGGTAAGCAACCGAGAGGAAAAGTTTGGTAATTATAGATATGTTTTTATGGTAAACTGCCGAATCGGCTACTGGATTACCTGTTAGTAAGCCACCGATAAGCAAAGTTTGGTAAATATGGCTTGCATCTGTGTATGTACACTGGTGAATAGGCAAATGGATCACCTGTTGGTAAGCAACCGACAGGACATCTATGGTAATTGTGGCTTCAATCTGTATATGTATACTGACGAATGGACAAACGGATTACCTGTTGGTAAGTAACCATAAGCACCATGAGTAACCAATACTTTTCGGGATTAAAGGTATGTATTTATTTAAAGTCTATACACTGTACAAAGTCATGTGTGGATGACACATCCTGATAAACTTCACATTTATAATAGTAGTAATTGTGTGATATTTTTTTATAAGCAATTAAGAGTTTGCCAATTATTGTTAATTTTAAAAGCGGTGTCCGATTCTGGATTAAGTCTTACCTGTCTCAATGGATAAACCTGTGCTCATTAGGGTTCCCACGTAGGGCGCAGGGCGTGTGCCGGCCCTCGTGGGAAGGTATTAAGTGTCCCAAATGAGTGCACACCACCATCACTGAATGAAACTCTCAGATTGATTCATCCGATAGTTTTATAAGAACTGCACAATATACGTTGACCTATAACTAAATGTTACAAGTCCCAAAGCGGGGGTAAATAAAGGTCGATTTGGCAAGTCGCAGGGATCATGCCTGTCTGGATGTATTATTTTAATAAAGCGATGAGTACGCGTATCAGCGCCATCTGTGCGCCGGCGGCACAATGACGGATCATCCCATAATGTGGACGGAAAAATGTGGCATTGTTCTTTTTTTGCGAACTATTCCGGCTTATTGTTACATGGGGCTTTTTAAGCTAATGATACGGTTATCTTTTTGAATCTGTCGTGTACGAGCAGTACCTGGCGATAAGCATCGTAATGTTTGGGTTTAGATGCCGTATGTGCGATAAAACGCGGAGGGAATAATTTTGTATATTTGTAAATTCTGTGTTGGATTTTTAAAGCTGCTTTTCGGATTTAATCTCTTACAATCGCAATGAATGTTATAGGTACACGTAGAAATATATTATACTCATAGCGCCATTAATATTTAAGCAAACTATGAAACATATTATGCTAAAAACATAATCCTATAAAAACATAAATTGTAAAAAATTACAAGTCTCGATACTTAGTTCTTCAACCGTAAATAGTTGTAAGTTCCAGGTTACGTCAAGTCGGGGTTAACGAGTAACAACATTCTATAGTGATCATGTCATTGATATTATTAATTCATACTGACTTTAATTCGAAATTGAAAAAAACGGATACGGATATGGGAATGATTAATTGTCAATACCGGATACGAATATGAAATTATTTCGGATTGTCCGTTAGTTTCAGATACTTTCGGTTACGGGTATTAAATTTTTAAGGAATTTCAAAGGTAAACTCAATGCATTTTGTACCAATTCCATTGATTCCGTAACACACCATATTTGTTTCAATTTGTTGAAATATTTGCAATTGTAAAATTGGTCACAAGTCAATTATTGTGTGAGGCAGATGCCAACCGATAAAAAAAATATATATGTATCTGAATCTTTTATTTCGGATTCGGTTACGGTTACGGATATTTTTATATTATCGTATATCTGATAGTTTCGGTTACGGTTACGGAGCTTCTAACATCCCTGAATTCATAGCATTACCGCCCAAACTGAGTTTTAGATTACACATATTCAATGAAATTATAAACTCTTGTATTATTAAATATCATTGCATTAAATCTATTATGAAAACTAAAAATAGATTAAATGTAATCCAAATCTCAGTATGCACCGCACTTTCTAGTTTTTTAACCGACTTCCAAAAAAAGGAGGAGGTTCTCAATTCGTCTGTATGTTTTTTTTTTCTCTCAAAACCATATAAGGATAAATAACCAGATAACCAATATAAATTCAATCTAGGCCAGATATTAGGATGAATGTGCGCTGTTTACGTCTGTCTCGTAATGAGTACGTCGTAAAGCCTCTGCCACAGCGGCGTATCGGCACAATCTGCGAGGTTGAATAGGTTATTTACATAGCAATAAGACGGAGACAGCGCGCCTTATCTCCTTTATTGCCTGTGTGCACGCGCCTTATGGCGTAGAGAAAATGAACTAGGGTAAGACTTCAATGGTGTCATTTATCAACGAATAGGTGTGGATTTTTAAAATGTATCCGCTATCCAGTGTTTGAATGCATCTGTGGCTTAGTAGTTGAGTGGTTCTCAAGTTCAAGTCGCGGGTTCGAATCCCGGCAAGGGAACAAGAAAGTTTTCTGTTTTCCTAGGTTATGGATTTGTATTGTAAATCTTAGATATTCCTGAAATACGGGAATACTGTGATTTTGCCGGCATTATGATAATGAAGATTCCTTAATTATGGATTCCTCATATTATGATGATATGTCTTCCAAAACAACGTTTTGTAACAGTAGGTAAAGTTAATGGTAATTAAAAGTGTGTCTTATGTATTTTCATTTAGCTTAGTATACGAACACTAAAAGTTAAAAAAGCGAAAGAGCGAAAAATTAATACAATGACTATTTTTTGCTACTTTGAATCCATAGACTTTATTCTACAGTCGGTAGTGTCAAAATGGCGTATTTTTACAGTGAAAGTTTTTCATTTGATGTTTAAACATATAAAATATTGTTTAATTATTGTTATAAAATGTATTGGATAATGAGTATGATCCTATCCGGTTAAAGTGTTGGTTAATCGCCTCCGTGGTCTAGTGGTTCAGAGCGTCGCTCTCGACCCGGATGTCGTGGGTTCGATTCCCGCGTTGGAACAACAAAAATGTTGTTTTCAAGTTTGGTTAGGACAATGCAGGCTGATCACCTGATCGTCTGACAAGAAAGATGATTCATGCGTCGGATGGGCATGTAAAATGTCGGACCTGCGCCTGTTCTCTCGCCAGTCGTGTCGGTTTACCGTCCCACTGGGTTATGAGAGTAAAAGGAAGAGAGAGTGCTTATGTGTACTGCGCACACACTTGGGCACTATAAAATAACTCCTGCGTAGCTGGCCTGGTTTCAATGAAATCGGCTACCGAGACCGAAATCGGTGAGGGGAGCTATTATAAAGTGTTGATAAGTGTGCATAATTAGTAATTATGTGAAAATTTCGATATTTTTGGTTTTTTTACGTTTGGGTTAAATTTATCTGGGACGTAGTAAATGAAAACTAGAAGTTAATAAAGCGAGCAAAAGATTACAAGTCAATAAAGGATTTTGCATGCTAAACGTCCCGGCGAGACAATCCCGGTAGAGGGCGCGCAAATATTAAAATTATTTATGAAGTGTGACTGCCGAGAGCCGACGCGGCGCGGCGTGAAGCGATTTGTATGGAAATTTCGGGAACATCTCAATAGTTCGGGCCTCCGGGTGCGATGGCCAAGGGCGATCTATTGATATGTATTGGTTTTTAGTGCGCCTAAATGGTTTATGGAGATTTACAGTAATCAAATTTTGTATGTATATTCAAATTTAGGTATATTTTCAAAATATAGGTACATAAAAATTGTGATGAACTTCATGACAAAATCTCTACTACAGTCTATAGTATATGGATTCATGTAGCCAATAATAATCATTGCATTAATATCTAATATTGTCCAATTAGCATCACTGACTAATCTATGGTTGTGCTATAAACGGCTTTGTTTACGTTTGGGTTAAATTTATCTCGGACGTACTATAGTGTTTTATAGTAAAACACAAACTACTGGCACTTTTTTCCACTTAATATGTTATTTTACATTCATTATTATATAAAATACACGACCGGTTTCGACATAGTCATCATTTCGACTTAAAAAGTTAAAATTTACCTACACCTGATGATGACTATGTCGAAATCGATCGTGTATTTTAAGTAATAATTACTGTAAAATAACAAATAAAGTAGAAAAAAGTGCAAGTACTTTTGTGTTTTACTATATAACACGAACTTCCACCAGTACATTCTATAACGAAGCAAATGTGTACTACTGTATACTAGGATTCTTTACAATACGTAGAGTATTGGCGTATTCCATACTCCATACTGCGGTGATCCGATACGGGTATCGCGGCCCGCCACCTCCTACCAGATTAACTTAATACCGTATACAACTTTTGTTTTTAATATTTCACGGATTCCGATGAAAAATACGCACATACGGGATTCATAATATAAATATTGGAATATTGGCACAAATAGGGGTGAGCGCTCGCAAGACTCTCTCAGATAGAAAGGCCGTTTTTCTCAGATATAAAGGCTGTCTTAATTCAAACTAATTACGACTTGTCTCAGATCTTGTCTATCTTAACGCGTTAAGAAACCGTTTTGTCGCATCATAATCTACGGTATCGTATTTTGTCGGTATTTCGACCAAATAACCACCATTTAAATTTAGGAATTAGCAGTTATTCGATACTTAAGTTAGCATTCACAGCCTGTCTGTCATGAATTGGCGGAATGACAAGGCCAGTCACATACTGGAGCGTCATTTAATTTAACTATGGTTTTGAGATGCCCCGTGCGAGTTTCTAACGCCGCCGTGGAAACGCGAACTGTAGTTTGCGGCGGGTTACGGTTGAACATGTGGTAGCTTTTCTGTTAATTCCGAAAAAAAATAGTGTTTTTTCATTGGGATAAAACATTTTCCAAGTAAGCAAAAGCAACTTTCGTATTATACAATCTAAACAAACGTCTGACTTAATATAGTGGCATTATTAATTAAATGTTATTTCAAACAAATATTCACTCATTTTTTTTTCTGAATTTCAAAACTTTAAACTGCTTATTTGGCGCTTATGCTATGTGGCCCTATTTATAACCTTTTAACCGTCGATAAAGTTCAGAGTACAAATAGTAGTACAAAAGAGTAATACCTACTAATAACCCAATCCGTCACAGCACCGAGTCTACTTATCTCTTCTTACATAGAATGGACTCTACATACACGAGTACAGCAATAATCATTAATAGATACCTAATTAAAACTGATAACAGTAATATTAATTTTCATCTATAAGAAAGAATCTTCGGCCCACTTTGCCAAATATGTAACTCTGGGTTAAAATGTTACATATTATTTTACTCTAATTTAACTCCAGAACAGGAACGGGTTTCTAATTTAACCCACGCTTGTGGGCCTTTCATTATTTTGATCAGTGGTTGAAATAATTTGTATGCATTTTTTATTTTTAGACCACATATAGGGTACCAATATTTAGGTAGTAGTGTAGAATATTGAGTTATTTTGTATGCCTTTAAAATAAATATAGATATGTAGTTTTCATTACAAAAGTAAATTAGTTTAAAATTGCCCGGGCGTCGACAGGTCTGTCTAGACGAGTGTGGCGCAATTAATTTATATAATTAATGTTAATTGAATGACGTTCATTACTAGATCTGTCCATAGACTGTGATAACGGAAAACCTGACAAGTCTTAAAAAGTCGGAACAATTTACATCTGACGTGTCTAATGCGATGAGCTCTCGGGTGTTTTTGAATACTTTTGGAGAGCAGCAGGCTTACTACCGTCGCAATCGAGAATCGAATCAGTTCGATCTAAACTTTTGGTGTTTTATTTGGTGGATTACTTCGAAACTAACCAGGATAAAGAAAATCGTTAGATCATAACTTACTATTACTCCCGATCACATTAATCGACTGAGAATCATAATAAAACGTCAATTTATCCTGCACGATCAAATCTGAATCAAAATCGAATCAGTTTGGAGAGTAAGGCTCCAGAACCCCCATATTTGTATTTAAGTTATACTTTCAATTTACTTTAAAATTATCTACGAATACAATGTCTAGATATTATAAGGTAGATATTAAACCAATCAAAACACGTTTGATTTAGATTTTGTACCAATCAAAACGCGTTTGGCGTCACGACGCGTCGTTGACTTTTATGTAAATAGTAAATATCTACCTTTTTGCATTAATCGACACTAATAGGTTATGTTCACACTTGTGAGAAAGGCCACATAACTTTAAAGCGTGTTGTTTTTTAATATTTTTTTTTATATGTAAGGATTCCTCAAAGTTGTATAATACTTCGGCAACTATAAACATCTGTACCTTTGTAAATATTATGCAGTAGCATTTGTTTTACGACACCGGCCCTCAACAAGACAAGTGCTAGAATTGTACTATTGTTTTGTTTTTATTTTTATAACACTTTTATGATCTTCACCGATTTCTCATAGCCGGTGTATTTTATGACGTTTTATTGTGAGAAAGGTGGCAAAAATTAACTTCTGTCTATAATTAACTATGTCCACAACTTGCAATATTTATCTATATTGGTATCTATACTAATATTATAAAGCGGAAGAGTTTGTTTGTTTGTTTAAACGCGCTAATCTTAGGAACTACTGGTCCTATTTGAAAAATTCTTTATTTGTTGGATAGTCCATTTATAGAGAAAGGCTTTAGGCTATATAACATTACGCTACCAATAGGAGCGATGCGTCAGTGAGAAATGTTGCAAAAACGGGGAAAATTATTCACATTTGGGGACTCTTATAGCGTGCGCTGCATAAACGGCTCAAATCACTTAAAAACCACGCGAACGAAGTCGCGGGAACAGCTAGTTGTTTATAAGGTAAGGCTCTTTATCACTGCTTCCTGCCCTTACGGTCGGTTCACATAACCTTTTCAACGGGAAATTAGGGAATTAAGTTTGAAAATTTTACCTTAGCCGATGCATAGGTCTGTACATCATAATATGAACTGAATATGAGAGTAGATTATTGATTCTAATAAATAAATAGTACAATAATATCGTTATTTTATGCTGCATTAATCGACACTGCATTATAACTTACAACTCTTAAGTCTTTAAGAAAAAAATGTTATCACGTAAGTGGCATCTTGCCTTATGATAATAAATATCTTTAAACCTAACCTAATCCGTCATGGAATGCAACTTTATCTGGCGGCTTTATCATCAGACACTGAAACCTAAACGTTGGTAGTCAAAGTTCATTATAAGGCTTGTCTATGAAACCCAAATAGCTATGATACGATGTTACATCATGTAGTTCCAGTTCACATCTTCCAGCTCCATCAATTCAGTTCGATAGTACCATATTTTTGTATTGTAATCAGAACTACATACATCTACCAATTTTCGTCATGCTACGATCCTTAAAAGATGGTTAAATTAGTTACCTTAGATTCCATTACATAGTTACATGATACATGTTGACCTAATGAAAGCGTGTTAAAAAAGTCCTCCGTTTTCATTTTACTACTCTTTTTTACATTTGCACAAGGATATCTAAACACTCTCAAAATATTTAAACACGTTGGAAGTGACCGCAACGACTGCAGGCTTGGTTGAAGGTACTCGTGTGCATGCTATATACCTACGTGTTTACCATTTATCGAAGCTGTTAAGCTATTTTTGATTTTAGGCCCAGTAATAGGTACTGCTTAGGTAGGTACCTACCTATCTTCAAAACTTAGATTTTTAATAATATTTTCGCATGAGCAAAACCAAGGATCACATTTAGGAAACAACCAATAAAACCTTTTAATAATTTACATAAATAGATACCCATTAAAGTTGATAATTTAAAAAACTAGGTACCAGGCTATCAGCAGTGGCTAGGTAATGTTAGCTGATCAGCTGAGCTCGCAGCTGCGAGGGGGAGAGCTGTGAACGCGCAGTTGGCTGCATTGTCCCTCCCCCCGCGCCGCACATCCCGCGAGAGTTTGTTTTTCGGGGCAAATAGCTATAGGCTTGATAATGGCCTCGCGAGTCACGCTTGGGATACGGATGTTGCTCTACTTTGCTGTATTTTCTGATATATTACTAATATCATTTTCAACAAAGGCTCTATCATGTACGCTTGTCTAATAGCCAATACATATTAGAGCCGGTACTGCACGTATTGTGTTTGTCAAGTATTATATAGGAACAATAGATAATCGCAGAAATGTAAACAATTCTGCGATGCGAGGTTTGAAGAAAAAAACCTGCCGATTGCAATGACTGGTATCCAGAAAGAAAACGCGTAGGTAAATGCTCGTAATTGCTATTGACACTTGCACCACGCATTATTTCTGTTATAGATTGAAACTCAGGAGCCTTAAAAATTATATGTTCATAATTCCTAACATACTTTTATACAAAAATAATATTAATAACCACTCATTAAACTTATTTATATTTTACCTATATTTACTCTCGGCTTCTGAAAGATTGGTCAAATCGCCGATCAGCTAACATTTGAGTTAACAAGCCATTCTGAACGCTCATTGGTGAACATCACTCGCAAAAACTTTCCACACTCGCCACTCGCTATGTTCACCAATGAGCGTTCAATGTGTGAAGGTAAGAATGGCTTATTAACTTAAATATTAGCTAGTATTGATATTACTTACAGAAACCGCGGTAAATGTTTATTATTGACGTTTTGACTGCTGTAAAAATCTAACAATAACTTAAATTCTAAAAATAAGGTTTTTTGGGACTTTTTCGAACTGAGCTACCAGTAAAATTTTATTCATAAATATTGTAATACACTTTATGAATAAGTAAATTTGAAAAAGAGTCACGCTGAATTGTCAAGCGAACTGCTGATGATGTGATGATGACTTGTAACTAAGAACACTCTCGATCACGTAAGCTTTCAAATAAAATAAAGTTGATCATGATGATGATGATCATGAAGTACCTTTACCCACACAGACAGATACGACAAACTAATAACAACCCTCTGATTTCGTCGGGGGTTAAAATAAATCGAGTAGAGCAACCTCCACATCGATTGCATTGTGTCAGAGTGGCGGATGGGTTTTGATTTTTGTAGTTTCGTATTATTTGCGTATTTATCCGGCCGCCCGCCGCCCGGCAGATACATTTATTTGTACCGAACCCCCGCAGCCCCCGACCCACCCCGATGGGGGGCTTCGATTGATCGCGATATCATTGCGATAATAGGGACAGTGCGATCGGCGCGGTTCCGTCACGGGCGAAATATGGCCGACAGCACGAGGTAATTACGGATGACCAGAAACTTTTCGAATGGCAAAAAAGGAGATTGCACTCTAATGTCGAGCGGAAACGTACATACATACAAAACGTACATTCAAATGTTTTGTTGAATATAAGTCCACACCACGCAACATGTAGTACATATAGGTACACTATTTAATAACATGGCTTTCACCATCTAGGTAGACAATCATAAATGTAATTACTAATTACTAATGCTGTTACTAATGACGGAACATGGAACATCATAATAGACTATAAAATCTGTGATATTCGTGGCTCTTGACCTAGAGTCTGTGAGTTCGAATCCCGCGTTGGAACAACAAAAAATGTTTTTTCCAAGTTGGGTAAGTATCCACAATGCAGGCTGATCACCTGATTGTCTGACAAGAAAGAAGATGATAAGAATCTAAAAAATTCGTTCCTGCTCATGTTCTCTCACTAGTCGTGTCAGTTAACCGTCACACTGGGTTATGAGAGTAAAAGCAGAGAGTGTCCATGTATATTGGGCACACTTGGGCACTAAAAAATTGCTTCTGCATAACTGGCCTGGTTTCAACAAAAGCGGCCAACGACACCGAAATCAGTGTGGGGATCTATTAAATCTGTGTTATGATAACGGATGAGAAATCTTAAACAACTAAGTGTAATGTTCAAATACAAAACCGGTAATTTACAAAACTATTGATAAATCAAAAATAAACAATTGTTATTGAATGTACTATAGGTTCTTGATGGAAATACATGTTACACAGTAATGATAGACAAATTTCTTGCACTTTTCCTACTTTATTAGTTATTTAACATTAGATTTATTAAAATACACGACAGTTTGCGACTAAGATTACACCTGTTTACATCAGCTGATGACGACTAAGTCGCGATTTTACCGACGCATGTTAGTGTTAACGGCTTGTTAAATTACCATGCCTTCTCATTGATCGATAGGAATTAAGAGAGGAACTTTAACATTGCTTGGTGAAACACGTTTAGTGCCAGTTTCACCAACGCATGTTAAAATTAATCTTCGTTAAATATCATGTTGTTCCTCTCGCAATTCATCAATGAATGAGAAGGAATGGTATTTTAACGAGTGCATTGGTGAAATTGGCACTTATTCGAATAGTGTAATGTTAAATAACTAATAAAGAGGAAAAAGTGCAAGTATTTTGTGTATTATTATTTATTACTATGTAATTGCCAACAATAAGACGAACCCGCGAGATAAACACCATAAAGTCCCAAGAAACTGGTTCGCAAATCCAATTGCTGTTCCTTTGAACCATAACCTCATTCCCATCCACATAGTGTCAAATGTTACAAATCAATTTGAAGAGTGTTTTGAGACCGCTCGTCTCGTGTAAAACATCTTTTGATTGCCGGCGGTTCAAAAGGAACCAGTATGGTAATGAACCCAGTGTTACCTTAAACGTTACGGTTAAATTTTAACCAAATAATATTAAGGTACGGAGCACACGAATTTGGTTATCAATTAATGTTGGTATAAAACGGGGGGCCAAATAAAACATTTCAATTTGGGGATCCGGTTTCGCCCCTAAATCTGTACAGTGGCCTGTGGGCCTGCCAGTCCTACTAGTTTTGGTACAGTCGTGAATATAATTATATAAATATATTTTCTTGGACTTTAGTGTTGGTGTTATAGAATATAGATTTTTTTTAGTTATTACTCATTTGTGCACAGTTATCATACTGCTTGCACTTTTTCTACTTGATTACTTACATATTTTAGTAAAAAAAAATAGAGAACTCTTTTATAGTAGGTAGGTACTGGTTTCAACTGGTTTCAACTAGTTTCATGATAAGTGAAAACCGCTCGTATATCCTAACTAATGAAGTGGAAAAACTACAAGTTGTTTGTGTATACGTATTACATGAATTTCTGCCAAGAATTAGAATGGTTCGGTAAAAAATATTTTCTTTGTAACCCCAGGCAACAATATCAAGTTACCTCTCAAGGCGAGATTTTACAAAACACTTAGCACAAGTTAAATAAATACCGCTACCATACGTACTATGTATTTTAAAGCAAGAACTAAAACTATCATGCCTCCTTTATAGTATCAATAGCAATTCACATAATAACAATACTCAATACATAAACTAAATGTACCGTACACACCGTTGCGCCATCCTGTACCCACAGGGCGCCCAAAACGCAGTGTATGCTTGGTTAAGCGCGCCTCCCTCGGTACAAGAAAGGGGTAGTTAGCCGCTATTGTCTCTGCCCCTACTGCGCTACGATAAAAAACTTGTAGGCTCACCATACGTAGAGATTATTTGGGATAATTGTGATTTTAATCCTATATGGGTAAATGATTTAAATTCTATGATTATTTCGGGCGTGGTGGTCTAGGTTTTAATACAATTGACTAGCTGAACCGTTTAAACCTTTCTGGGACTTCCGCGAGTATTTCAAGACTAAAAATACTAAAACCGAATCTGTTCAGCCGTTCTCGAGTTTTAGCAAGACTAACAAGCAGCAATGTAATTCAACGTAAATAAAGTTTAAGTAATCACTGTAATGTCATCCTCCCCTATATACATTTAGCCCTGTTGACACTACGCTTGTTCTGGAGTGCACCGGGAGTCAGGAGCAGCTGGAACTGCACCTGTTAAATTAAACACAATATTTTAGATAATTTTGTACAAATAAACTCATATGAACAATGCATCAATGTCTAAACTTTTCATAAAAGGGAAAACTCCCAGTTTCATTCCCGAATGAGTCACCCTCCCCCACAAAGACAAAGCACTTAGCCCTGTTGACACTACACTTGTTCTGGAGTGCACCGGGAGGAACCGGGAGAAGTTGAATCTACAGCTGTTAAATGAAACACCTTCATTAGCGTCCTTGAACTTGCCGTTCTATCATGTCGATTATAATTAACTACGCATCATTGTCCAAATTTCTTAAAAAAGGGAAAAATCCCGGTTTTATCTCTGAATGAGTGTCACCCTCCCCCACAAAGACACAGCACTTAGCCCTGTTGACACTACACTTGTTCTGAAGTGCACCGGGAGAAGTAGGAACTGCAGCTGTTAAATGAAACACCTTTATTAGCGTCCTGGAACTTGCCGTTTTATCATTAAATGTCGATCATTATTATGCATCATCATTGTCCAAATATCTTTAAAAAGAGAAATATCCCGGGTTTATCACTAAATGAGTGTCACCCTCCCCCACAAAGACACAGCACTTAGCCCTGTTGACACTTCACTTGTTCTGGAGTGCACCGGGAGGAACCGGGAGAAGTGGAATCTACAGCTGTTAAATGAAACACCTTCATTAGCGTCCTTGAACTTGCCGTTCTATCATGTCGATTATAATTAACTACGCATCATTGTCCAAATTTCTTAAAAAGGGAAATATCCCGGTTTTATCCCTGAATGAGTGTCACCCTCCCCCACAAAGACACAGCACTTAGCCCTGTTGACACTACACTTGTTCTGGAGTGCACCGGGAGAAGTAGGAACTGCAGCTGTTAAATGAAACACCTTTATTAGCGTCCTGGAACTTGCCGTTTTATCATTAAATGTCGATCATTATTAAGCATCATCATTGTCCAAATTTCTTAAAAAAGGGAAAAATCCCGGTTTTATCTCTGAATGAGTGTCACCCTCCCCCACAAAGACACAGCACTTAGCCCTGTTGACACTACACTTGTTCTGGAGTGCACCGGGAGGAACCGGGAGACGTGGAATTTGCAGCTGTTAAATGAAACACCTTCATTAGCGTCCTTGAGCTCGCCGTTTTATCGTTAAGGAATACAATCGTTTACGTTTTTCACTTGAATCTTTTCGTGGTTTACGGGTTTTAGCGATCCGTATCCAAACGGTAAACAAACAAACGAACCGAACCTTTTTGGAAGTCGGTTAAAATAAGCCTCTATTACTTAGACTTCGCTGTCTGTCTGTCAGTCTAAAGAACCACGATAACTGGACAGTTGAAATTCTCACAAAATATGACGTGATTCTGTTGCCACAACAAATACTGAAAACAATATATAATATGATTTTTTGGGTTTTGTACGGTGCGTGCTAAGTGCGAGTCCGACTTTTTGGCAGTTCGCAGCAAGTTTACGCCATGAGCACTAAAAAAGATTCGAATTTTCAAACATACAAAAATAAATGAATATGAATTGAAATAAAAAATTACAAAAGGTTTTTTTTCCGATACCGGGAATCGAACCCGAGCCTCCTGGGTGAGAGCCAGGTATCCTAGCCACTAGACCATATCGGATATGATGTGTTAACCCAATTTTCACAAAATATCCTCGAATTAGCATTACTCATTATCATCATCTTTAAAACTGGTTCATGCAAGGTCACCTTGGAAATGTGCCATTTAACAATGTATTTGAATATAATTTTTATCTAAAATATTATTAAGTGTTATTTAATAATAGATTTCAATAGTGTTCGTCACTCGCACAAATTGCAATTGAAAATAGCACGTGACGTTCCAAATTCCAACACGCGCTGAAATAGAACAGTTTGAACCGCGCTATGCCGTATTTTGAAATGTATGCTGAAAGCAGTCCGTGGATGTCCTCCTTCGATCAACAATCCCCTCGTTATCGTGTCACAAGAAATCGTCTTAGCATATATCAGCTCACTTGAAAATGAGCAGTTATTTTATTTAGTTTGGTTGGAACACTTACAACGTCTACACGTTAGTGTCACAAAATCACAATAATATGTAATTGATTTGTAATTGCTATTAATGTCACTTCAAAATTAAAAAAAAATAAAATATCTGAACACACATTGCGGTGTTTTTACCCGACTTCGGCGAATCCAAAAGGAAGAAATCCAAGAAAATAATTCAATTTGAAATCCAGATATGCATAGGTACAAAAATGGTCAAGGTAGAGCCGTGGTCGTACCCGCTAAACAAATCTATAACATTCGTCTGCTGTTGAAATACAATCCCAATAGCGGGTACGACCACGGCTCTACCCTGACCATTTTTGTACATAATATGCATAATATCTGGATTTCAAATTGAATTATTTTCTTGTTTCAGCCTTTTTAGACCCCTTTTTTGCGAATTCGGGTTATTTTAAATTATTTTTATATATTATTTTTAATTTTAATTTTTTTGTAATATAATTATGAAATAATCAGGGAATTTAAATCACCAAATCAACTTTGAAATGTTTTAAAAATTATATATCTTTATTAAACAAAGGTTAAATTTTAAGGCTATTGGCATACGAGGACAGATTTTAGCCTTGTATTTGTTTGTTATATAGTGTATCTACACGTTATATAGTGTATTGTTGATCGAAGATGTGCTCAGTCCGAGTCGCGCAGATCCCGCATAGGTTAGAAACGCAGTCAAGTTGTGAGGTCCGAATTGTACATAGTGCTATTTTAAAGATTATATTTATATAGATAGGGGGTTGTCCGATTCTAATGCAAAATTTAATAAATAAATAAATAATTTATTTACCAAAGATTTTTGGAATCGCGATTCTCTGGTAAATAACATTTTAGTTATGTCAGCGGGTACTCAACTCTACTTCTCTCTAGTCACCAAATATTACCAAGTACAACTACAAATTAAAACACAAATTTAATTAACCCTAAAATACATAAAAACGCACACTGTCCCAAAACCAATTAAAGTTCAAACTATGCATCAAACAGTGGCGCGCGCGTAATGAATGACTGCCACAGTATTATAACCGTACTGCAAATCTAGTTGTAGGGGAGTGTGGCAAGTTCGGTGAGCCTCCATGGCCAGACTCACCACACCGACGCCCCAGACCCGACAGAGCCTATGTTACACCCATCTGAACAACGCGAAACAAACTTAGCTGCTATAGTTATAAGGTGAAAGTTCCCCCGGGCGAGGGTTCGTGAATGAACAGCTACATAATAATAAATCTGACGGATCGGTATAACGCGCTCTTTGTCGCTTCGGCCGCGTCCCTCTCATACAATGGCATACTTATTAGGGATTTAGTCCAGATATTAGTTAGGGTAAGGCCATTGTTTGTATTTTAATAGAACATCGCCCCGGGAGGCTATGTACCCTCCGGGCTGGCATGTGTTGTGAATTGTTTTAGGTATTCAAGAATTGTGTTCGGGGTTATTTTGAGAAAACTTTGGGCGTTCATTCTTGATATTAGTAAATGACTCATGTGTTCATGTCGTATATTATATTATTATTTATTACGGTAGTTATCGGCTATATATTATATCCCAATGTCAATTTACTTATTTATTTAAAACATGAAATATTTTTAGTAATATTGGCTCAATAGATAAATGAATGTACAAATTAAAAATTTATTAAAAATTTTTTTAAAGTGAGTTAATGGGTAGGTAGAGTAGCTTTTATGCTTTTATGAGACATAACGCAACTAGAAAACTAAAAAAATTATTTTACTTATTTTCGCCCGTTAAAATTGAAAATCCTTTTAATTAGTCCGAAGAAAAAACTAAATTGAAAGTGTTTTATAATAAATAAGTAAACTATTTGTATAAATGATTTTTTGGTAAAATGACGAAATTTTTTATATCTGTAAACATATAATACTATGTTGACAGTGTAAATCGGGAACGTTTGGCAAAAAGTTTACAAACTTGAGTGTTGCTTTATATAATTTTTACTACTTGTAAACCTAATGTGTACTTTGCTTTTCTACACAAAAATCAGCTGAATGATTGGGAAAAGTTTACAAACTTGAGTGTTGCTTTATACAATTTTTACTACTTGTAAACGTAATGTGTGCTTTGCTTTTCTACACAAAAATCAGCTAAATCTCGGCACAAATCGGGAACGTTTGGGAAAAATTTACAAACTTGAGTGTTGCTTTATATAATTTTTACTACTTGTAAAAATGTATGCTTTGCTTTTCTACACAAAAATCAGCTAAATCACGGCACAAATGGGGAACGTTTGGGAAAGTTTACAAACTTGAGTGTTGCTTTATATAATTTTTATTATGTAAACGTAATGTGTGCTTTGCTTTTCTACACAAAAATCAGCTAAATCTCGGCAAAAATGGGGAATGTTTGGGAAAAAAGTTTACGGATTTGGGTGTTGCTTACGGAAATTCATAGTTGGATGCACACGGGATGCAGTATCCCCGCCGATCGATGCCCCTCGATCGGGCCCCTTATTGAAAATTATAACAATGGCAACCGCTCTCCCTCTTAACACTCACTGATTTCGGTGATGCACTGTGGATTTACAAATTCGATATTTCACTATTCCGGCTGCAGCGGAGGGTTAGTTTTTAAAATTTGGCGCCTGAATACATTTTTGTGTTTCGAAGAATGCGATTTAACCTTTATGTTATATGCGATTTTGTTTTTTTTTCTTTGTAAAGAGAATTGTTGTTCTATACATTTTTTACTTTTCAAACAGATAACTAATTTGAATAGTTAAAAATATACTATATCGGACCAGAATTTAGCGGTATTAAAATTCCAAACTTATTTAGTCTTATGCCTGAACAGAGTTTGACAAAATTATTGGATAGTAGGTATACACTTAAAGTAGGTACCTACCCCGCGTTCGGCACTCTAAAAACGTCATGAATGCCTTTCTTAACTCATTAAAAATATATTTTTAGTTAAGAATTATACTTTTATTGCACTATGTGCCTATATGGTTATGATACCAATTATTATTACTGTTACAACTTTTCTGCACTATCAGCTGCGCGTCAATTTGGTAAAATTTTGCATCTTTCAAACGAGTCGCGACGTGTTAATACGGTCGCATCGACCGAGGGCGGGATAATGAGAGCCGACCCTAAGTATTCGGGCCATGCGTCGCCGGCGCCCGCCAAACTCGCCGCTGGAGGGTTAACTAGTAATGCACAATTACAATCGCTACTCCAAAATTATGATAATTCCGATATAGTGTAGGTATTATAACAAATAATCGTGAAATAACTAATAAAGTGGAAAAAAGTGCAAGTATTTAGAGTATTATTACTATATATTTATAATATATAGTATGTGTCTATGTGTATGTGTGTGTGTGTGTATGAGAGAGAATGAAAGAGAGTAAAGAAAGCGGCATCGGAATTATCATAATTTTGGAGTTGTGATTGGGAAAAAAGTGCAAGTATTGAGTGTATTATTACTATATAACATGTATTTCCAATAACACATACAGTATACACACACACACTTTATTAAAATAAAAATACCTAGTATCGTTAGGTACATACGTACGTACTTGTCTGTTAGAATGTAAAGTAGTTTTGTTCATGTTGTATTAATATGGAAGCCAAGTCGCTGTAGTTACATAACTACAGATTTAGCTCCCACTAAACGTGTAATATCAGTAAAATAATAATTGGAGCGCGGACTCTATAAACTTCTAGTTTTGCGAGATATAGTAACACTGATATTAAGTAACACTTGTATTTTTGTTTTGAATAAAGTAAAGAAAACAATGTGATGAAAAAAACAAATAAGTGAAACTGCGCGACTAAGTGACATTTAAATTGGTAGTATAATGTTAGCCGGATTTACTAATATTTGCTTACATTCATATCACATTCAATCGGAACGAAGTATGTACACGCATTATGTTTGTAAAATCTGTAGTTAAGATTGTTATGGTATTTTTTTAATGGCCGCTTTTAAACTAGGTACTGAGACTAGCCCGTAAGAGTTCACAAAAAACTTGTGTTACAGTTACCAGACAAAAATATATTTAATACTTTACACATCCAGCCTCCGGGAACACAGAAAACTTTACATTCCTTTATTTTTAGCTTCTTGTTTATTTTTTATTATTACACCAATTATTATTATTGTTCAAAATTTTCAGCACTATGTAAGCATAGGTTTACGCATCAAATTGGTCACATTTTGCATCTTTTAATCGTTTTTATGAGATGCAACGTGTTAATACGGGTCGGATCTATCGAGGGCGGGATAATGAGAGCCGACCCTAATAGTGCGTACAAGTAGCATGGTAAAACGATTTTTTTATTATTTTTAATCACATTCATGTTTTTAGCGATACCGCACTAGTATAATAGTTTTGCATATTTTTACCCAGCTACTTACTACTATAGCATATTTGGTAAAGATTAATTGAATGTTATGTTAATTGTATACGTTATAGTAACATGGATGGAAGTTATAATGAACATTTGAATATAGATTGTATGTAGCAACACTAAACAGCATCCACAGATTTTTTTATAATAATAATAATATACATTTATTCATTACACTACTAGGTTTCTTCAATTGCTTCGCTATGAAAACATTTTAGGTTTTAAATAAAGACCTCACGTCAAAATTATCGTAGCGTTTTGGGTAAAAATAGTGTTGATTGGAACACGCTACAAGTATTCGGGCCATGCGTCGCCGGCGCCCGCCAAGCTCGCCGCTGGGCGCTGGGGGGTTGACGAGTAATGCGCAATTACTATCGCTTCGTCCATATGACGGCTCTTGTAATTTGTGAAATTTAAAACGGAACGTTTTTTTACTAGTTTTTTGTCGGCAATCAAATTAGCGTTCGACAGAGAGTAAAAGGCTGACAATTATATTAATTGATGGTAAATATTCGCACTGTGGCTACTTTTTTTTTTAATTTACGACCCTCATAGTGCAGTGGTTGAGCGCGTTGAGGTCGCGGGTTCGAATACCGTCGAGGGAACAAAAAGTGATCAATGTTCCTGGGTCATAGATGTGTATTAAATTTGTGTGTACCTAATATAATAAAAATCTTAAATATGTGTATAGTATAAAAGTATTAAATATAATTCCGTTGCCTGGTAGATGTGGCACAAGTTCTTCGGATACTTAGCACCGGGCCAGATTGACGTGGTGTGAAGCGAAGGCATTAGAAATGTTGTTATTATCCGTTTCGATTCAATGTGACCGCATTAAAAAGCTCAACTATAATGCTTCCAATTTAAATGCCCCTTATTCACCGTACACGATAAACAATGACACATTAATTTAGTCGGATTTCAATTATTTGTCAAGGTATTTATCAATTTGCTTCGGAACGTGTAAGTATCTCCTTTTATTCGTATTCAACAATAGCAGAATATAAAAAATGCAGTCTTCTGGAACTCGCTCATAATTTACAGTAAATCAAAAGAGGCACGCGCCTAATTTTTTATCATACAGATTCTGTTCCAATTTCTCTTTCCCAGAACCAACCCCTCGCTGCCGAACTACTGGAACTAATGCCGCTTTGACGTCGCGTGGGTGCAATAAAGCGCCCACAATGGTGGACGAATGGTGGACGCATACATCGTTAGTCAAAAGACGATTTTTTCATCACGGCTAACTAAATTCTCTATATTGTATTGTTTCACGTCGAGAAGTTAAATGTGTTTTTTTGTTTTTTTTCGAAGGTTGTGTTTTTTGTCCACCATTGTGTTTGTTGTTGCTTTGTCTCGGATTTCATGCTGCTGTGTATTTTGTCGTTGCGCAGAATGCGTTTATTAGTAGTGTGAGGTATCTTAATGGATGTTAAAGGTAATCGATTGTTGTGCTTTTTTTTAATGTCACGTTCCTGTTTCCTTTCTGTATAAAAACGAAAATATAAAATTAACTCGTCGAATGTTTTATTACAGAAAAAGAATTAATATTATTGAAATTCATATTCAGTAAATCCTTTTATATTTTCGAATTAACTTTTTTAGAATATTATAATACTTTAGAAAAGTAAATAAATGAATATACAAAAGTTATACTGAAAAGCATTATATTTTTAAATCTGTAAAATACATGTTATGTGTGACGTGAATAAGGATCCTAGACAATTAAAAAAAAAAGATTACAATATCCATCATTTGCCGCATTGATATTTTCTTACGAGCCCGAAAATTTGACATAAGCTTCGCTACTAGACATACGAATTCACTTGTCATTCAGCGAACCTTATATAAAATGCCATACATTTTTGTTTTCGAACTTCGTAAGTAATAATAGCAATCTTGAATTAGGGCCCAGTTTCGATTCCGCCGTTACGAATGTTAAATTTGTTCACGTCACTATTGTACTGAAAATTTTGTGTAACGATTATTTTTGTAAATTAGGGTTGTTCCATCATATCCCACGGCGCGGCATAGTGATGGGACAATGGGGTATTGTCGATAGTGTAACACTAGTGGCCCTAAGACAATAATTCTTGTGACAACAGAAGCTATTCAGGGTATGATGTTGCAAAAAGTTCTAAGAAATGTCTGTGATGACTCCTCGGTCTATTGTGTACATTGTGTCAATAAATATGTGGACCAAACACATTCGTTATGAATTCTAAATTACAATATCACACTTGCAAAGGAGAAAGCCCATTTCAGGCCCAGAGTGGACAGCCGTCTTAAGAAGATTTACTTTCTCCAGAAATGTACCATAAATAGACATGATTTTTGATAACATTTAAATAACCGCCACTTTATTCAGTAATGTTTCAATAAAAAAAGGAATTTTATTGGATTATTTGGAACCTAAATAAAATGTTGAGGTGAAATGTTGCCCGGTGATAAAATATCTTTACTCTAATCAATTAATCCGAATATCGATTTATAAACAAATGAAATAGACACAGGTAAAATACATAATATATCTGGCCACTGTTGGTAATTCTATAAAGAATTAACCAAAAGAAAACATTTATCTTAAAACCAATGTGTACGTTTGTTACTTTATATAAACGATAAGATTAACAAAAACTCATATTATATCAATTGTTTTTGACGTAACCGATTTATCGATTTCATTTTTTGACGACAAGTGGCAACACTGATGACTGAAATGTCATTTTTCAAACGAATGATTTTGACCGTTCGCTTGTTGCTTACTGCTCAATGTGTATGTTTTGTTTTGTTTTCGATTTTTATCACCGCAATCTGGCTTTCTTTCCTGAACTTGTTTCGGCTTTTCACGTACGACTTTGGAATTATTTTACTGGTTTTGTTCTTTCCTTCTACGATTACTTGGCCCTGGATTAAAGGATTACGCTATTTGATTGTGCATACCAAAATGTCTGAAAAACATTGTTTAAGTTGTGGTAATAATGTTACCGAGAACCGTATTTTAGAGCCCGAAGAATTAAGTGTCATACAGCAGTGGGTTCCAACGCAGCAGGTAATCATAATATTGTAATAAAATGTTTCTATTATTTATTTCATCAAGGTTTAATCGTTAAATCTTTTACGGTTTAAAATATTTATCATTAATATTAATATGTTTTAGATGTCGGGCGATAATCTTGTTTGGCAAAATTGCTGGGTATCAATTACTGAATGTCTTGCACTACAACGGTGTGCGTCAAAATCACTGCACTAATACGCTTATAGAAAGCCTCTTTAGAACTGTAATAATAGAATGGATTCTCCACAAGAGGTAATATTTAATTTGGTTTAAAAATGAATCAGCATCAACATCTGCTACTACAACTGATTCTGAAATAATTGATTTTTTAATTTTTAATAGGTAGTATGTAGTAGGTAAGTAGGTTTATATTAGCTCCATTTGAAATTCTATCTATATTTGAAATACACTTATTGTTATATGAATATATCACAATATCTTAAGTTATTATAAATTATTGAATATTCGGAAAACACCTTAAAAATAAAATAGTCTAAAAGTTAAAAAAAAATATATTTCTACAATAATAGCGCCATTTTAAGTTTATTTCTCAGATATCTAATACTATTAAGATATTAGAACACTCTTTTTTAATACGATTTTTTGATGTCCACATTGGGCCTGAGACACTATGGAGAGTGGGCTTTCTCCTTTTAGAGAACTCTGTGAAAAATAAGAAATGGGTAATGCGGTGTAGTTATTATATATTCATCATTTAATTATGGAATGTGTGAAAGGTGCCGACGAAAGAAAAGAGTTTTTCACAAAATTTAGAATTAATAGGTTTGATTTCTGTGTATACATGAGCATTCAAGCTTCACCTGCGAGTGAAGCAACTAAATTTTTATACAAAATTATTTATTAATATTTATGTAGTATAAGTTATGATGGGGCTGACATGCCATGTAGGGCCTCTTAAAAAAAAGAAATGGGTAAAGTTAGGTATTAAAATAGATTATGCTGACATTGTCTGAACAACTGCAACCGATTAGTGAAATTTACGTGTAGACCGCGTCTTATTCCCGTATAAATAAAACAATCTCAACCCCAACCTTACCTTGAGAACCTATTTGACAGATAAAACAACGTTTCGTTTCACTTTTAAAAGTAAACAACTTTATTGATGTTACATAGTACTTTAATTTATTTTCTTTTTATACCGTAATATTCATATTATAGATTACAGGAAAATTTAAAATAAGTATAATGTATATTTTTATAATTAATATTTATACATTTTAAGAAAGAAAAAAATTAAAGTACATAATATGTAACATAAGTAAAATTCGTCATTTTTGAAAAGTGACGAATTTTACTTATGTTACATATGTACTTTAATATTCAAAAGTGAAACGACAGGTTTTTTATCTGTCAAACAGGTTCTCAAGATGAGGTTGGGTTTGAGATTGTTTAATTTATACGGGCCTTAGTGTTGCTTCGCAAAAGAAAAAATCGTGGACACGTACAATTTACCGCGATAAAAAAAAATAACCGTTGTCATCCTCTCTTCATCTTAATATTATGTGGAAAATTTAATCAAACTAGATCCAGTAATTTGAGCCCCAGCATAGTTAGAATCACTCCTTGTGGTCATTTTAGGATATGAGATATACTAGACTAGTAGTCTAGTATATCTCATATACATATATAGTCTAGTATATAGAATATAGATACTTCAAAACCGTTTAAAACATTTCTCCCACAAACGTAATGGCAAATCTCCGTATACTCAACAATATTTTAAAATGTCCCGAACTCAATAACCTCCTTTTGGGGAGGTTAAAAGAAATGAGGAAACAAGGCAACACTTGTCAACCAGATCTCAAGACGTGTCCCCGCGGATTACATAATTATATGCACCCCACACTCGCGGGAGGAAAATGGTGGAATTAAGTCTGTTAGAGAATCCATAACTTCTTATTGAAGATAACAAACAAACAGACACCTGATGGACAGTAATGTATTTTTTTAATGTCGTAAAATAAGACTATTTTAATAAAAATACAAAAACCCGTATAATTACCTTTAAATTTGATTCAGCTATGAATAGAACATGCAGTGTATTGCATTATGTACACATATTGAAGTCAGTTGGTCGAAGAGATTAAGATAGATCAATGTTTGCTAGACGGCTTCTTGTGCTTGGCTGATCAAACAAACATGTATAGAACAGCATACAGTATGGTTACTTCCAGTCTAAATATTGTGGGTGACTTGAGTAGTAAATCTAAGGCCCGTATAAATAATACAATCTCAATCGCAACCTATACTTGAGAACCTATTGCTCAATCGCAACCTATACTTGAGAACCTATTGAAACAACGTTTCGTTTCACTTTTAAAAGTGAACAACTTCATTAATATTACATATTAATAAAAAAAAACAAATTCCTTTCTTTTTAAACCATAATATTCATAATATAGATTATAGGAAAACATTAAAATAAGTATAATCTATATAATCATTATTTTTACGTTTGAAGAAAGAAAAATGAAAGCATATATCATAAGTCATGTTCTTAACTTTTAAAAGTAGAACGAAACGTTTTTTTATCTGTCAAATAGGTTCTCAAGTATAGGCTTCGATTGGGATTGTTTTATTTAAAATCTAAGACCTAGTACGCATTACGCACGTTGGTAAAAAAAACACTTAGGATTTGTACGCAATGTATGGGGGGGGGGGGCTATTACCATGACTCACGCGTATCATAACACTCTAAAAAACGTCTAAATTTTACCGTAAAAAAAGGAACTCTCCATTAATAATGTACTGATCTTTTCAGTACTATTATTCTTGTCACTATTCCTATCACAATCAAATTTTACCGTAAAAAAAGGAATTCTCTATTAATAATAATCTTTTCATTACTATTATTCTTGTCACTATTCTTATCACAACAAAATATTTAGTCCATTTACTGTTACAACAAACAGCCTCACCAAAACATAATGTAGGTACCATAACGACCGTTAGATAAAAACAAAGCACCTTGCATCTAACTGTGACTCAATTACTTCACAAAAACTTTCTTTCTTTGTCTAATTGCTCAAAACTGTTCCGCTATAGTCGAAAAACTATACAATAACTCCCGTTGTCCGTCCGTTAGTGTCAAAGTACTGTTGCTCCATTTTAAAGTCAACCCTTTACCGGACAATGGAGAAAGAAGAAAGTAACACAACGGACACAAAGTTTATTGTAACTTTCCCCGAAGTAGTCCACTTCCGTGGGGCGAGACTAATTTTAATACAATTTGGTGTTTTGTTTGAGCACGGGTTGGATTATAAAAGGAAAAGTTTGGAATGATGCAAAATGTATCGATTCGTAGTAAAAGTGACTAATATAACTGTAAACTATAAACATATATAAAAATAAAGTATTTTTAATCACCTACCTATTGTAAATCAATAAATAAACTATAAAATATGCAAAAAGCATAGGATATTATCATATAATATAGCATATTATCCAAAAAGCTCATGGAATTGACCCAGAACCCTAGAGCGGGGACCTACCTAGCACAGCGGATAGCCATTGCTATCAAACGCGGCAATGCTGTCAGCTTGCTAGGTACTCTGCCAGAGGGGGACGACCTGGCGGCTTTTTTCTATTTATAGAGTAGGTCTAGAGGTAGGTTAGGTTAGTTATTATTTGTATATTTTATATTTCTATTTTTGTTACAAATTAAATATATATATTTTTTAAAAAGAACAATTTCCCCATCTTTTTGCTGAAAGGTGGCCCCGAGCGAGTTTCTTACGCCGGTTCTTCTCGCCCCGAACCGGTGGTAGGTCATCATGTAGGACAATTCTAAAAGTGTTAGTAACTAACCTTTTTGGAAATAAAAGATTTTTCATTTTCATTTTCACCCTAAAGTATTAAGCATTCATTTATATTACAGCCTGTATATTCAACACATTTACAATAAGACACTGCAACAATAACTATAAGTAACTTATCATTATAATTTTCTAGTAATAAACCAATTCTATCACTAGCAGAGGTGTAAAATTATCTATCTATATCTTTCAATAAACTAACAAGATAGTAAATTAAACTTATCAGTAGCGGTATTACTCTACTTTTTCAAATACTACCTTAATTAGTTCAGATAAAAAAAAATCAGTTTAAGAATTCCACATAATTAATTTATTTATTTATTTACAAACTACAACTATCATTACAGGTACTTAACCTAATACAATGATAGTTGTAGTTTGTAAATAAATAAATAAATAAATAAATGAATAAATAAAAATAAATAAATAAATAAATAATCAGCGCACGTTTCGGGGAATCCGCAAATATCTGTAATCTCCCCGACGAAGTTATAAGACAATGGGAATTAGGACGATTTGTCTAACAGCCAGTTGGGGGAGTCATGAACATCATTGCGGATTGTGTAAACATTTTTTGTGTAACATGAATGAAATATCAAGAGGATTTATTCTTAAAGCTTAATCACCTAATAAATACAAGGTATAATTTAAATGAGTGATAATACGTTAAGGTGTGTAATGTGTATGTGCCTCCTTTATATACGAGTAGTTTACTGTGAAAGTATCAGCGCTGAAAGATTTACTTTTATCAATAGGATTTATTCATGAAGCTTTATTATCACTAAATAAATACAAGGTGTTATATAAATCATTGATAATACTTTATGGTGTGTATGTGCCTCCTTGATATTTGCCCAAGTGTGTGCGCAATACACAGAAGCACTCTCTCTCCCTTTTACTCTCATAACCCAGTGGGACGGTAAACCGACACGACTGGCGAGAGAACAGGCGCAGGACCGACTTTTTACATGCCCATCCGACGCATGGATCATCTTTCTTGTCAGACAATCAGGTGATCAGCCTGCATCGTCCTAACCAAACTTGAAAACAACATTTTTGTTGTTCCAACGCGGGAATCGTACCCACGACCTCCGGGTCGAGAGCGAAGCTCTGAACCACTAGACCACGGAGGCGAGTACTGTGAAAGTACTAGCGCTAAAAGACTTATTTTTGACTTTCATGTTTCTATAAGAAATGCTCCCACATCATAAATTAGCCCATACAATAATTAAAATTTACCTCTTTCAGCGCTGGTACTTTCACAGTAATCTCTACATTCGGAACCCATACATACCCGAAAGTATTATCATTCATCAAATATATTATGCTGTGCTGAGTTTGGTGCGTAATTATATTATATGCGTTTTTATTTTGTATTGATACAGTTCTTAGATCGTGCTAAAATTACTGGTAATCTACACTAATATTATAAAGAGGAAAGATTTGATTGTTTGTTTCTTTGAAGTATATAGGCCGCGAAAATACAGAACCGATATTTATTATATTTGGTTCACGGAGACCACTGGGAATGACATAGGCTACTTTTTGCTGTTGCAAAATGCACGGTTATTGCGTGATATCATTTTGCACGTACGAAGTAGCGGTAAGTATCTTGTTTTATATAATCCGTAAACCAATATATTATTATATTCCGTAAAAAATAAATTTAATTCGTAGTATCAAACGTAGACTTTTCGTAGCATTTCGTAGCGTTGTCGTAGACGTCTACGTGAGATCACAATACAGCCTTTGAATAGTTAATATTTTTATAAAGTTTTGACTCTGTGGTAAACTGTAAGCTACGTTTTTCCCTTATATAGTTTTTTTAAAACTGTACCAAGGGATATAAAATTCTATAGACACCTTTTTACTTTAAATAGGATCAGTAGCTTAGGCGGTACGATCAACAGCTGTATGTTGGTTCTGACAAAAAATACATACATATTATAGATACGTATACTGATAAAATCAATATACTTCGACGGCGGGACGAATAGGCTTTGATGTAGTCTACAACTGTATACAAAAATAACTAACGTTCATTATTTTCGCTACAAATTTCATCATTTACAATGTTGACCTAAACCTAAAATCCTCTTGTTTGCAATCACTTTTTTGTTCTTTTTGATAAATTGTAAATATTGTGAGATGTCAAACTTATGCAAAAATCGAATTTGAACGCATCGGATATACGTTAAAGCAAGTGTAAAAACTTTATCGCCAGAGTCCCTTAAAACGGGCAAATTTCGCATTTGGCGAAAAAGTGTCGCTGATTTGGTATCGACCTGTCCGCCCCCCGCGCCCCCGCCCCGGTGTTGCCCGGTGTTAATTCATATATGCCTCGTTAATTTTCCTTAACGCCCGCGCCGATGGCGCCGCGTACTAATGAATATCAATTTGTTCAGCCGCGGACGTTTTAAAAAACGACGCAAAAATCCACCGCACGCGGCCCCGCGGCGGGTTTAGTTAGGTTAGGAGTAACTGAAACCCGATTTTATTTACGCGCCGCTCTTTTTAATAAATACGAGGTTTGTTTAGACGTTTCACCGCGTTTGTTTTGTGGTGAATGCATTTTGAAATAACAAATTATGATAACAATTTATTGAATTAAAAATTATGTTGCATCCATATGGCCTCCTCACAGACTCACAATTCTAAAGGATTTCGATAGGTAGATATTGAAAAAATAATGTCCTTGAATTTCACAGACATATAAATTATTTTATTTAGTGCAATACTAATAATTGCGTTTTGATACCAAAAGTGTGTGTGTGAATATGCGCGAATTATAATAATTATAGTATATTATCACGGTAATAGCCACGCTTTTTTACGGGCCAATGGCCTACCACACATTCTCACCACTGCAACTTCTGTGTAGCCAAGATTGACAGTGGTAACTTACCTCAAAAACCCTTTGATATAATCTCAGGGGTGCTCGAGGGACATGCTAGATAATATAACTAAGCTTAATAAACTTGTTCCTAGTAACCGAAATCTGATTTTATTTACGCGCCGCTCTTTTTAATAAATACGAGGTTTGTTTAGAAGCTTTACCGCGTTGGTTTTGTGGTAACAATATTGAAATAAGCCCGCAAATTATGATTATTATTATTATGCACGAATCACAATTATATTTTAGACATAAGCGTATCACTGTTAACGATATTGAAATAAGTCCGCAAATTATGATTATTAATATGCTCGAACAATTATAGTATATAAACACTATAATTATTATAGTTTATTGTTAGAGAAACACCTAAATATATATCTGCCAATTGAATGCGCTAGCGAGTAATGTTACTCGGGGCTCGTTCTCATTATTATGTCTAGAGTAATGCTTCACTTTTCCAAAATTTTCTTCTAAACCGCTAATGAATATTTTTATTTTCCCCATTGAATTTACCTTTTCTTTTTATTTCACAGTGTGGTACACTCGTGTCAATATAAACCACTCAGCACCCGCAAGATACGTCTCATTGGCATTCTCGCGGCTTGCGCCAAATTGAATAATGCTTCAGGCGAAGAAAGTTATGACGATGTGAATAGCAAAGTGGATAAACTCTAAAACGTATATTTTTATATTATTTTCTATAGGTACTGTTTCTCTGTCGCGATGAAAACCACAAATATCTTCATGTTATATAGTAATAAATACTTCCCACTTTATTAGTTATTTTACAATTATTTGTTATAAAATACATGACCGGCTTCGACAACCTGATGATGACTATGTCGTAATCGGTCGTGTATATTAACATGTAATTGTAAAATATTGGAAAAAAAGTTCTTTAATTATACTTATTGTCAGCATAAATACAATGTAAAAATGTATGACTGTTTGTTGCCAAAATAAATGAACAAAAAAAAAAGAGTAAGTATTTAGTCTATTATTGCTATAAAAAAGGAGGCGGTTATATTCGGGTGCTTATGTGGTTGGATTGTGTAAAGTGAATCCATTAAATACTACTGGAGTTGGGAATCCCCTAACAGTTTTCAAGCGCGACCATCAGCTGGTCGTTAGCAGTCTACAATGTGTATAACAAATGATGTGTAATGAGTGATAATACTTTAGCGTGTGTATGTGCAGTGTGTAAAGTATACTGCGAAAGTACCAGCGCTGAAAGACTTACTTTTGAGTTTCGTGTTTGTATGAGAAATGCCCCAAAATCATAAATTTTCCCGTATACTAATAAAAAAATCCTCTTTCAGCGCTGGTACACAGTAAACTCTATCTATGGTACCCATGCACACACTAAAGTATAATCACTCATAAATATTATAGCCTGTAAATGCATTTCAACTTTAGTCTTAGGGTCAAGATTTAAAGAGGTAGTAGGTAACTCTACTACCTCTTAAATATAAAACTGTACTAGGAACTCCCTAGTACAGTCAAACCTGTACGGGTTCTAGAGGTAAAATAATATATTGTTTTCAGATGTGCTTATACCCCTTTTTTTGAGTGCATACATTGGAATATTGTACCAGTATAAATCGAAACCTGTATAGGTTTGTGTGTACCGGGAACTGGCCTCTTTGTGCCTTCACCACTAGTCTGTTTCGAATACTTACTTATAAGCATAACTTTATCTCATTCTCAATTTTGTAAACCATAGGATGAGATAGACTTGATCTAATGGTGGAGCAAAAACGTTGCCATACGCACTCCACAACAAAATGTCCCATCGAAATCGGGCTAGTTTAATTTGTGTTGACAAGTAAATACTTTATCTATACACACCATAATATTTATGAGTGATAATACTTTAGGGTGTATATGGGTCCTGTTTATAAAGTTTACTGTGCAAGAACCATCGCTGAAAGTTGTAATTTTTTTTAATTATTCTATAGGAAAATTTATGATGATCGGGCATTTCTCATACAAACATGAAAGTCAAAAGTAAGTCTTTCAGCGCTGGTACTTTCACAGTACCTATATTCTACAAAGGAGGCACATACTACACAACCTAAAGCATTATCACTTATTTATTTTACAGTTTGTATAGCAATTAGGGTCTAATGTTATAAAAACCTTTATAAATTATTATTTAAACGTCGAGAAAATAATTATACTGTGTCCAAATTTCAATATTAACGGTTTTAGGAAAAGAATTTGCCATTTTTTTTAGAAGTTAATTTTACAATCAGTCGTATTTAAGATAGGCAGGTATATTATAGCAGTAAACAAGTTGAACTAAATGTGGGTAGATAAACAAATTTACTTAAAATACTTTATTATCCCAAACCCTTAGGAAAGCCGACGGTTTTTTAACTTTCTTTTGTTTTGTTTTACGGTGCAGTTGTAATTTTCATAACGGGACGAAAGTACCGTTGGCCCAGAAGTAAAAGACGCAAAAAATCTGCTTTACTTTTTACCAATTGTAGAGCAAACTATTCATAAATGGTCTACTTTTACTTCGCAGAAAAGATATTTATTGCTTTCACAATAATTTGCACCAAAATAGCTTTTATTATTGCACATTGTTTGGTCTTTTTTATGTTATCACGCATATTTATAATGTTTTAAAAACTACTTGTAAACAATTATGTCGCAGAAAATAACGTGTGCTATTTGTAAAGATTTTTTCGCTTGGCCATG
The DNA here is from genome assembly GCA_905187575.2 of Celastrina argiolus. Taxonomy (NCBI): domain Eukaryota; kingdom Metazoa; phylum Arthropoda; class Insecta; order Lepidoptera; family Lycaenidae; genus Celastrina; species Celastrina argiolus. The sequence continues at coordinate 5,744,532 of LR994595.1, forward strand.
TTTACTAAAATACTCGGTAGATGTTGTAAATTATAGTGACTAATACTTTATTATTTGAAAAGTATTTTGAATATTAAATGTACATAATATTAAGAAATTAAAATTTGGTTGATAAATAAACCGTACAGATTGAAAAACACTATACAGGCTGTAAAATTAATGAGTGATAATACTTCAGGGTGTGTATGTGTCCCGTATATAGAGTTTACTGAGAAAGTGCCAGCGCTGAAAGCGGTACTTTTTTTAAATTATTGTATGGACAAATTTATGATGTAGATTGTAGGGGCATTTCTCATAGAAACATGAAAGTCAAAAGTACGCCTTTCAGCGCTGGTACATTAACACTAAACTCTACAATGGAGGCACATACACACAGTAAAGTATTTTCACTCATTTATTATGCACCTTGTAATGCGAAACTATGTAAGGACCAATTTTGATTAATTTTTTTATCCGGTCGATGTAATGTGTTCACACTTAGGCTACATTTTGTCTCGTGTGGGATACTGTTAATTTTGAAATCTTGAAGATTTTCGGATTTAATTTTTTAAATCTTCAAAGCTATAGGTGTTATCGGTATAAAATAATTTATTGATGATAATAATATATGAATAAAAGAAAGAATAATAGCTAAGTAAACAAAGCTTTACTGAAACTTATCCAACTTTGTATCCTTTTTTTTTGCCGAGAAATGCTACTGGCCGCTTCCCGTGGAGGACGGGGATTCCTACCACGGGTATGTGAGGCTCGCTGCGTCCGTTAAGATGGTAAGTGGACGCAGCCATACCCACTACAACTCGGCAGTACTCCGACAGAACCGCCGCACGCGGAGCCACGGGAAATATAATACAACCGCGACTACCGACTATCATTTCTTGTAGCACACACTATCTATACTAATATTATAAAGCGGAAGAGTTTGTTTGTTTGTTTAAACGCGCTAATCTCAGAAACTACTGGTGCGATTTGGAAAATTATTTTTTTGTTGGATAGTTCATTTATAGAGGAAGGCTTTAGGTCATATAACATTACGCTGCGACCAATAGGAGCGAAGTGTCAGTGAGAAAAGTCGCAAAATACCTGGAAAATTATTCACATTTGGGGACTTTTATTGCGTGTGCTGCATAAACGGCTTAAGTCACTCAAAAACCACGCGAACGAAGTCGCGGGCACAGCTAGTATTGTAATATATTGTGTACGCTGCTGCATACCTACTTACAATTTTATTATAAGGATACGAAGTACAACCCAACAAATCTTAACCCTTCAAACGGTCACATACGACCGTCCGTAAGAAACACAACAACAAATATCTTAACCCTGCGCCGGCGAGCGGTGCGGGGCGCGTGGCGTTAATTGCCGCGGAAATTGGTCTGCTGTGTGCTTCCGCGAGTTGATGACTGGACCCGGGCGAGGTCAGGGAGATTTGAATTTACAACTCTTAATTAGCTTTGTGGGATGTTTGTGTGGTGAGTTACTTGAGAAGAAGAGAATTTTGTGACGCCTTTTTATATCATGATAATAATCATTATATGACGCTAATCACACTTGTATCACAGTTATATAGTCTACATTGTATTTATAAATGAATCAATATTGCTACGTACCCCGTTTCACGAATATTTCGCGGTCGGAGGAATGTGAAATTTCTCGCACTCTTTGCATAGAGAAGGAGTGCAGAATGTTAATATTTCTTAAAAATAAAAATAAATTACAAATTTATTATAATATTTGGTAATATACAACTAACATAGTAATAACTCGACAGGTGCTTGTCAGCACTTTTACAAATATTCTATAGCCAAAGAAAGTTTAAGTTAATATTTAGGACATAGAGTATATACCTATGGTCAAATTTGGACCACGGGGCGACCTCTAGTAATAATAATAATAGCTTCACACACAGTTTTCCGTTACATTGCCCAAGTGTGCGCGCGATACACAAGTGTATTCTCTCTTCCATTACTGTCATAATTCAGTGAAACGGACGACACAAATGTCGATAGAACAATATGAATGCATCATCTTTTTTTCACAATCAATCAGGTCAAACCTGCATGGTTCTTTCCAAACCTAAAAACAACATTTTAGTTGTTTTCGCGCGAGAATCGAACTGATAACCGATTCTAGAGTATATCTAACCACAAGAACACGAAGGATTAATATGCAAGTAAATAGAGACTTGCAAGTTAACACTGTTAAGTGTTCTGCAGGGATCAGTTCTTGGATCTTTTCTATGGAATATTGCATACGATTATGTGCTAAGAGTATCTCAACGTAACAGTAACAAACTCAATATAAATTTAGTTTGTAACGTTGATGATATAATAAATTTAGCTGAAGCAATACGGTACGGTACCTTGGAATAAATTACCAATAATTAAGAATGTCGTCGCTTTACCTTCTCAACCTCGTATCTAAAAAGCTACAACTTTTCAGTAGAGTCAAGAAACTTAATAATTTTAGATTTCATTATGATATGGATTTAGTATGTATACTGTAGGTACATAACTGAATCTCATTCAAAACAAAACCCATGTCATAATTAAATCTAAAATTATTAAGTTTTTTAACTTTTCAGTAGAGTCAAAAAACTTAATAATTTTAGATTTCATTATGATGTGGATTTCGGATGTGTCCTGTACACAACTGAACCTCATTTAAAACAAAATCCATGTCATAATTAAATCAAAATTTTTTAAGTTTTTTGACTCTACTGAAAAGTTGTAGTTTTATAGATACGATTTGTAGGTTGTGAAGGTAAAGCGACGATATATTACCAATAATATGAACTTCAAAAGTTCCAGAATTAAGTGACGTTTATCAGCTGTAAAAATATTTTTTACCGCGCCGGCTACTTACAAAGTGAACATAGAGAATATTTGTGGTTATTTCTGTTTACAAAACACAATACCTTTTCCTTTTTATGGTGGAAAGACTATTGTAATATAGAAATGTCTAAATGAGTACACAACTTATTGTAATATTATAAAATATTTTATTAGATGCCATTGATGTGAAATAACAATAGACATACAAACCGAGAAATAATTTGAGGATTAAATAAGATGTATGTAAAATAAATAAACTTGCAACGCTTCTTTTATTATTGACACCCCGTTTAAAACTTTAAATAATAAGAATAAAATTACATAAATTATAAAGTTATTTAAAAAAAAAATGTTAACGGTCCTTTCTATACAACAATATGTCTAATCGGTAATGTTGTTAATTGGTAACTCTAACTTGGTAGTTAATTAATGAAAAGTTTCATAAACAATTGTTTTTATTTAAGTACTGATTAAGTAATTGACAAAGTCCCTTATCTAATTTCCTTAGCTTGTGTTAATGGTTTTTTAAAATACTATGCCTTCTCATTAATTGATAGGAAATTCATGGGATAACATGATATTTAATGGTGAACTTTAACATGTGTTGGTGAAATTGGCACTTAATATCATGAAATTTAAAGTAAGTAAGTAAAATATAAGTGCAAGCCGCCCTGTGTTTGTGTCTATTAATAATGACACGTCGTTGTCGGGAAAAGCAGGTAGGCATTTCTGTTGTCGGTAGCGCATTTGGTGAGTTTACGACACACAACAAACACAGCATCAATAAACTACTCTTCATCTCGCCGACAAGAAATGTATTGTTCGCTTTCACATTGTTTTAACTTACCTGACTCAATTGGTGCAATATTTGTGGCATTTACCAACCAATATGATTTCATAATATCAATAGGCAAGAATAGTGTGGTAAAAGAAACGTTCAGAAATATGGTCTAGTAAGTTACCCATATCACAGAATTGGAATGTCGTTTGCATAAAACTTTAAAGTTTATATCAAACTATGTAAATTGATATTTGTTTGTAGTTTTTTTCCCTTGTCGTTGATTAAAAGTAGGCCTTTACATTCTTTATTGGATTATATATACAGTATTCTCCGAGCAAAGTGGTTACTCATAAATATCGTATGATTGCCCAGTAGGTACATATGACGTTCTCACAAAATAGTCTGAGGCTAATCATCACGATGTTTTCCTTCATCGTTTGATCTTTAAAAGTCTCATTGGTATAGGTTCGTTCCCAAATTGTGGTATGTGGTGTTCGATACCAGAACCTGGGAATCGAACCGGCACACTTTCGAGTGTACTCAACGGTCTACGCACTAGTCCATGGGCGCTCTTGACTTTGATTAGCGAAGCGCCTTCGTAAGTATGTAATTTATTATATTATTAATACACAAATTTAATACACATCCATGACCCAGTCACTAAGAAAACTTTTTATTCCTTCCGCGAAATTCGAACCCGCGTCCTCTCGCTTGTGCACCAACGCGCTACAGAGGTCGTCAAATAAATACAAAATATCTTAATTTCATAAAACCAATATCACTTTTCTAAACAAATTGAATGAATATATATTTTATTTTTACTAAAACAAATATACAAGCACGAGTAAAACTTAATAAATTCCCATTAATTTGTGGACATATATCAGTATTGCCTAAACCGATTAATCCAAAAACTCGCAAAAATGACGTCATGTACTCGAGAGACGAGGGTCGACAGAGACTCGACTGGACATAGAAATCACGCCGATAAAATTTTAATGCCTGTATAAAAAGGCGATAAATTTGATTTATGCCCCATGGTCCCCGTAAATTCCCCATCCGAGGGAAACGGGGTACGCCAGGGGCTAAATACAATATGAATAATTGTAATCTGGAAAATGAATGTTGATATTTTTTATAAATTCGATTATTTTTTGCGATGAGTATCGATGTTTTTGAAGCTGACATTCGCAGCGTACATAATTTAAAATTTCAAATTTGTTCTATTATTTCTAGAATATAATGCGATTGTCTTATATTCTGCAAGAGGTTCTATTCTGCCATTAAATTAGTGTGCAATACTTGCAATAAAAATAATTATTTTTATTGCAAGATTAAATTAAATCTAGTCACAATTTCAAAAGTTTAAAAAAATAGGTACCTTTATATAAATATATATAAATAATAAAAATTAATTATTAAAATACAGAACTTAAAATGTTCTGTATTTTAATTAATTTTTATTAACTTTTGTAGGCATGAGGCGTATACCCTGGACTAGTACATAAGCCACTTTTTATTTAATGTATAGTATGCCCGTGTATCGTATACCTCTTTATATCAAGTTTTGGGACCGTCAAATTTTATTTTCTACGTGTGACCGTAAAAATCGCACGGTTCAATCAGTACAGGAATAAAAAATATGTGTAAAAATTGATAAAGCTAATTCGCCATAGCTGCGGAGAAACATAAAATGAGAGGAAGCCACTTAAAAAGATTGGCACTCAGCGAGCCGGCATAATCTATGTAAATTACGTCAAATTAGGAGACGACAACACGCTGCTCCAGTAATTTGGAAGGCAAACCCTCCTTTATTATTAATATTTACTTCATTCCTTCCGTCCGAACCGAAATCAAGAGAAAAATCTGTATGAAACACTCCATGCCCTTAATGAAACGAATAAACAGAGAGCGGCTTTGACGGAGTTTTTCACGAAATTGAATAAATTGTGCGCGGGAATCTCAGATGTGATTATTTTTAAGATCCTTCGAGATTTTAGCTGGACTAAAGTTATGAATTAGATATTATTATTTTTCTTATACCCCAAAGTATATTATAACTGGTCTTTTTACAACCTGTATTTTTAACAAACATTATTTTTAAACCAATATTAAGAAGTTGCCTGGAAGAAATTGCTTTCAAGTAATAAGGCCAGCCATGTGTGCATGTCTGATATAATGTATTGTTGTATTTTTAATATGTAATGTTATGTGCACAATAAAGTATATTTGTATTTGTATTAACTTTTGCCCGCGGCTTTCAATTGTACTTTTCTAGATGTTTGATGAATGATTGATGAATTGGTCAATTTATTACTGCATATAATTGAAGACATGAAATCAATGAAGATATTATGTTGCCAAAAAATGTTATTAATGATCTTAATACTTTACGACGTATTCTAAAATGTTTAAAAGAGAGTATAAAACTAAATTTTCTGGAAATAATTTTTTGCTCCATATCACCTTCATCAATTCATGTCTTTAATTATTCTTAAACTTTATGTACGAATACGAATCTCACTGCTAAATTTCGAATAAAAGATTTGAGAGCCTCTTAATTTAAAAAGCTCGAGTATAAATGTAAGCGACTATAAAACCGTTTTTAAATCCGATGCCATTTTGAAATAATTAAAAATTATTCTAATTTTTGAAATAGGAATTAAATAGCAGTGCCGGGGCGAGCCCATTTAGTCCACGTGGAGGTGAAATGTTTCCATTTGGAGCTTTCCCGCCTGGCCCCGGGCTACGTGGTGTCGGGTCTTCCGCCGCACTGATGTCGGAATATAGATAAAGAGTAGATAGCGTCAGGGCCACATATAGAGACATTTAATAAACATATAAAATAAAATCCCTCATCTTCATTTGTATATTTTTTATATTTTTCAGTATATTTTTCAATAAATTAAATCAAAGAAAATTAAGATTGTAATAAAATAAAAAAGTTTTTATTCCAAATTTAAATATAAAGTTTGTTTTTGAAGTTCAATTTTCGAATTAGAATTACCAGTTTCCATTTTAACTTTAGTAGTCATTTTGGCAAAACATAACTTATTTTCATCTGTGGTTCAATGGTTAGCGCTGCGATGTTTCCCACCGAGAAGGCAATAAGTTTTCTGTATTCCTGAGTCATGGAATTAATGGAATAAATACGCGTTTAATATACTTATAGTTAAAATCTTAAACATATTAATGGTACCTATCAAAGATTGTATATATTTCCGTTGTACCAGACAACCCGTAACTCAAATTCTTGGACAACTTTTGCTGTGGTGTGAAAGCAACAATCATTATTATTATTTCAATCAAAATCTCTACTTACTAACTTATAATATGACGTTGAATGCGGCTACATGTCACGAATGTCAGAGAACTTAACCATTTGTTATTTTTATTCTTGATAGTATAATCATAATTATATCTAAATAATATAGGACGCTGTTAGGTCAATCTGGATCCTAACTTCATCAGAGTCATGATGTGTATTAAATAATGAATGTAAATTTTTGATATTTAGCAAGGGGCGTCCAAAATTAAAATTAATCAATTATAATTGAAGACATGAATGGATGAAGGTGATATGAGGCAAAATTCTGGTTTCGAGAAAATTGAGTTCAAACTGTCACATCATTCTAGGTAAAAAATTTTCGTGACATAGGTATTACCTTCATATCTTCAATTATATACAATTAATTCAATTTACATAGTTAATAGGTTTTAAGATAATTATTATTATATTAATTTGAATTTCAGAAGGTCACTATAAAACACACATCTAATTAATATAACAATTAGATGTATGTTGTGAATCTGCATTAATTATAATTAGATGTATACCGAAAACTATTTGAATTAAAACATACATTTTAAGTGTATCTTACAATATATATTACATCGAGGGCAAACCCGGGCGAAACAATAAAAGCACGTAGGCCGATCTTATCGATATGTGCTACCGGGCCGGCCCGCGGCGCTCAGGCCACGGTACAGGCCCTAGGCCACCCTTACATTTACACTGAACATGGCCTACTTAGTCCACGGCTACTCAGGTTTATGCACACTGTAAAAAAGTACGAAAGGCTTTACTTATCTAGTAAACCAACTTATATCATTGACGTACCTAATCTAGGTATATGAAATATGAATATTGCCTATGGTATAAAAAGAAGAGAAATTAAAGTTAATAAAGTTGTTCACAAACTATTATGGTTTTTGGAGTATTGAATAACAATTTTATGTACCTTTACGAAAAAAAGATATATTTATTGTGCTCCTATAATAATTTCAGGCGTCAAGGGCCAGTGTTAAAACCTGGTACGCCGGAGTAAGTTTTTTAATGCCCAGTACACACGCCATCCACAAGGGCACTCTCTCTTACTAATCTAACTTGAAATCAATTTTTGCTTGTTCCAACGCGGGAATCGAACCCACAGTAAGCTTTAAGCTACAGGACGTTTATGTTACATATGGCCGAATACTAAAACGCTCTTTAATTAAAAAAAACTTACCTGAAAAATCTAAACTATATAATATTTCAAAATGTTCGATACATAATTTAAAATTATAAAAATCGTTTTATTAATATCATTAATATAATTTCTTCATAATACACGCCAAAGCAAAGTCCAATCTTTGACTAACTACAGCCTATTTGCCTTTGCCGCTCGCGGTTACCGCTACCCTCACAAAGATACAACATACAAATCCTTTATACCGGCCGCACGCCTAAAAATCCCTATCTGAAAACCTTGAATAATTACTAGCGCATTGAGCCGTGCAAACAAAATTCCAAACACACAGTACGTCTGGCCACAGCTTTTTTAACCGACTTCAAAAAAAGGAGGAGGTTCTCAATTCGTCTGTATGTATAATATTTTTTTTTTTTTTTTATGTATGTTCACCGATATTTTCGTCAATTATAGACGGATTTCAAAAATTTTTTTTTTGTTGGATAGAGTTCACTTCTGGGGTGGTCCCATTTTCACCAGGTCAGGATCTGATGATGGGATCCATGAGAAATCGAGGGCAACCACCAAAAATTGTATGCTCGTATGGTGTTTTTGTTACGTAATTATGTCTTACTCAGGTATATGCTTCAGGGTGTCAACATCTGATGCTGCTGTGCTGATGATGAAGCTACAGTACTCCTTAACGGTTAGAAGTTGGAAGGCAGTACTGTAATTGGTCGATGGAAACTATTTAGTAGTATGTAGGGCTAACATGTTGCTTGTGAGGTATGCTTGAATTAACATCTGATGCTGCTGCACTGATGATGAAGCTACAGTACTCCTTAACGGTAAGGAGTTGGGAGGCAGTACTGCAATTGGTCGATGTAAACTATTTCGTAGTATGTAGGGCTAACATGTTGCTTGTGAGGTATGCTTGAATCAACATCTGATGCTGCTGTGCTGATAATGAAGCTACAGTACTCCTTAACGGTTAAGAGTTGGGAGCAGTACTGTAATTGGTCGATCGAATGTATTAGGTTACATATGAAATTGGCGTTTTGTCGTTCTGGCCACTTTGATCTTAAATATATCCTGTTTAGTTAGGAATTCCAAATTCAAATTTAAACAGCTATTTACTCATGCATTTGTGTTTTGAACACCGTAATTCATTTGTTTTATTCTCTTTTGCTTTTTTTTCTACGTCACTCATTTCACAAAATGGATAACTTAAAATATCGCATTATTTACGAGTACGAGCACCGTGGCACCAGTGCTGCAGAAACGGCTCGAAGAATTAATTATGTGTATAGGGGTGGTGTCGCAAAAGAAAACACGGTGCGTTTTTTGGTTTCAACGCTTTTGTTCTCGAAATTTCGACCTGCAGAACAAGCCCCGTGGACGGACGGAGACCAAGGTCGATAATGATGAATTGAAGGCTATTGTGGAAGCAGATCCATCGCAAACCACATCAGAGTTAGCTACAGGCTGCGGTATTAGTGACAAAACCATTTTAATCCACTTCAAGCAAATTGGGAAGGTGAAAAAGCTTGAAGGGTGGGTACCTCATGAATTAAGCGAAGCAAACCGACAAACGAGCGTCGACTGCTGCGTTACATTGCTCAACCGGCACAAATGAAGGAATTTTAAATCGGATCATTACATGTGATGAAAAGTGGATACTGTACGATAATCGTAAACGCTCATCACAATGGCTGAACCCTGGTGAACCAGCAAAGTCTTGCCACAAGCGAGAATAGACTCAAAAAAAGTTACTTGTAAGCGTTTGATGGACTAGTGCCGGTGTCGTACACTATAGCTTTCTTAAATCTGGTCAGACGAATATGGCTGATGTCTATTGTCAGCAACTGCAAACCATGATGGAAAAGCTCGTCGTTAAACAACCGAGACTTGTCAATCGCTCTACGCCACTGCTGCTTCAAGACAACGCTAGACCACACACGACCCAATTCAGACGGATCCAAATTTGGATATCTTCTTGCAAGGAAAAAAATTCAATTCCGATGAGGCAGTCCAAACCGCTTTCAAAGATTTCATTGGTTCCCGTCCGAATGGTTTTTTTAGTAAAGGGATCAATGAACTACCTATAAGATGGCAAAAGTGTATAGATTGCAATAGTTTTGATTAATAAAATATATTTTAATATGAAAAAATCGCCTTTATGTTCCTCCAATACAAAACGCCAATTTCATATGTAAGGACTTAATATGTAGGGCTAACGTCATATTTGTAATATACCATCCAGACTCACGGCGAGAAATCTCACAGAGAAGTCTCGCCGGGCCTTCTCGCGAGAACAAGCATTTTATTCACACTCTCATTTGAGATCTGTTTCCTATGCAGTATGGACGACATTGACGAAATTGAAACTGCAGCAGGTTTGGCTCTGTGTGCCATTGCATATTATAACTTTGTCAATGTCGTTGGGTCTACCTATGATAATAAAAAATATAAATACCTAATATGTAATATCAAACTCTTTCAAGTACCTATTAATAATAATTATAGCTTCCTAAAAATATGAACAATTCGTCAAACGGACGTTGTAATTAGTGACTATAGGTATATAATATTAAATAAACTGAAACCCTTGAGTAAATGAACTAGCATCTATTTAAGTTCACAACGCATTAGCACAACTAAAAATCGAGAAATAAACTGACTTTTAAAAAAAAAATTAAACCGACTTCAAAAAAAAAACACAAACGACAAAAACTTTAACCAGACAAAAACAGTACCTACATAACTAAAAAGCGATAAATAACCTAATTTATCTACTTAATGCATATTATATATCTACAACTATTTAAATATTTACAACTAAATACCTAATACTATAACAAAGTCATCTTTACTATTTAAATATTTACAGTTATCACTTATTTTTGAAGTCGGTGCCAGCCTGCAGCCTAGGTAACGTAGTCTGTTGTGTTGTTTGAGAAGCCACACACACGGCAAAATACAATCTATACTAATAAATTATAATGCGGAAGGGTTTGTTTGTTAATTTAAACGCGCTAATCTCAAGAACCACTGGTCCAATTTTAAAAATTCTTTTTGGAAAATTTGAAAAATTTTAGTGTTTTCTTAATTAAATTTATTTGTTTGGCTGGCACCGACTTCAAAAATAAGTGATAACTGTAAATATTTAAATGGTTAAAGATGACTTTGTTATAGTATTAGGTATTTAGTTGTAAATATTTAAATAGTTGTAGATATATAATATGCATTAAGTAGATAAATTAGGTTATTTATCGCTTTTTAGTTATGTAGGTACTGTTTTTGTCTGGTTAAAGTTTTTGTCGTTTGTGTTTTTTTTTTGAAGTCGGTTTAATTTTAATACATCCAAATAGGACTGAAATGTATGGAGTCGCTACCGAAAAGCGAATCATAAACTCGACGCCTGAAAGATAGGAATCAAAGCCAGTGTAATGAGGAGCGTCTATTCACTGCGCCCGAGTACGGCTGCTGGATGTGACTATTTTTATAGTCTGCTTTAAAATATGTATGTATAAACTATAGTGTGATCTAGATGGCTCAGGCCTAAGTCTCATGCAACACAGTAGTGTTCAGATTAGTATTAGGTATTAGTTTTTTGCCTATTATTTTTGGTTACTACTTTTTTTGTGTCCTTGTGCTAATAGAAGATAAATTTTTTATCATTCTTAATTTCTTTATAAATAAATAGAACAAAAAATATATTTTTTTACAAAACTAGCTTGGGTATGAAAAATGTACAGATGACTACAGCAATGACGTCACATGCAACCGTATTTCGCGTTCTTTTGTATTGAAAGTTTTAATAAATTTTTTTTTTCCTTTATAATCTACCGTTTTGTCTCAAACAAGCAGGACCAGATACTTTGCCACTACATAATCACTTAGTAGCTCTACATTTCATCGATCTTAAAGAAGAGTTCAGCTACATTTTCTATTCAAGTATTTAATTGTACCTAAATATTTACACACTATTATCACAACCCATGGGTGCATCCAGTAGAAAACTACCACATCCAGGACACTCAACAAGGTCGGGTGTGTTTGAGGAGAGCGGCTGACCGCGGGGCGCGGGGAGGCCTGCAATCAGCTAACCGGATCAGGCCGGTGCAAATACAATTGATAGCCGCGCCATAGTCACCATAGCCGACCGCGTCACATACGTATATCCTTTCGTTTCATGTGCCCCTGGTACTTTTATGTGATGATTCAACGTTTGAAAGCACAAAATTTGTAAAGAATATTTGTTAATTCTAGGTTTTTGTTTAGGTATAATAATTTGTTTAGGTATAATAATTATTTGGTAGAGTTTTGGATTAAAAGCATGATTCAATCTACTAACTAAAGCTTTGATTAGTATACCATCTATACGCAAATAAACGTAACCTACCCTAGTGGTCGGTGTTCGGTCGGACACCTAACCTACCAGAAATAATACTGAAACAATAGTTAAATTAAGACGCGCTCATGTCACATCCTGTTCTCGTCATTCCGCCAAGTAGTGACAGTGACATACCTCCTGTTCCTGAGTTTTTATTCACTATTCGTCTATAAGTATGGTATAGTCAGAAAAGAAACATGTGATGCGTTATGATTGTATGTGTATATTTTTGTGTTACTTTCGTAAATATTATGTTAATCGTGTTTAACTGTTTAGGCCTTAGCATATGCGTTGCACTTGCATCGGAGTAGACATGTGAAGTCAGCTTATGTTTTATGATATCTGACAGCTCATAATATTATTTTCTGGCTCGAATATAATCATAGATTTTTTCATTGCAAATGTTGATTGTACAGGCCTGCAAATCATTGTTTCTTTTTCGTTCGTTTCCTTTTCTGAACGCAATAGAACGTAATTGACTAAAAATATCTAATATCTATAATTAAATAGTGATTTAAGTGATTTTTTAAAGTGTAGTAGGTACTTTCCTTTCCAGGCCTTTTTGCAAAACTGTGCAGATGTGAAACCATAAAGAGTTCTTGTAAATAGAGGAACTCAAAAACTTTTTTGAATACGAATGAAAAATCAAACCAGCATAAAGAATTCATCTGTATAATATATTCTACGTCATTCTACATATTTACATTAATAGTACTATTGCATTTTAGAAATAAAAATCTATATACAATATACAATCCAATCTATTTACAAAATGTACAAGGTTGGGGTGCGATACCCCTTATTTAGTCAGTCAATTTTTAAATTCATAAATGTATTATACTACTTTTAGCACATAACATTTTAAATTTGGCAGTAAAGGTTTAGACTATAGGTATTGAAGATAAATTAAATAATCAAGCTGACTTTACTATCAACAGATTACAGAAGCGAAAACATAATTTGTATCTTTACATCTTTAGGCGCCATGTTAATACAATTTGTATTCTAAAACTATTTGATAAGCTTTAACAATTTATAATAACAATTACTATATTCCTAATTCTAATAATAAATATCTGATATTAATAGCTATTTACATTTATATTATCACATTCAAAGATTCCGATTTCACGGATTATTATAAAACTATACAATAAAAGGTTTTTTCTATGGCAAATAAAGACAATTTTATTGGTCTAAGCATTACGAAAAGATTCCTAGAAACCTATGGGATTGATGAGCGACGGAGATTTAAAATTATTGAAGTCAATTTATTTCAAACCGTCATCTTACAAAGTTGGTTAAACATCAATGCTCGGATTTGGCTACAAATATTCTAATCGTAACCCGATTGTCTACGTAATAAATATCTGACATATATTTTATCTTTGTAGTTTATATACAAGCTCGTTTTATCACATTTATAAACCCCGCGAACGCGGATCACTAACACTATATTGTCAATATGGCCGCCAAACCGATTTCGCTGTCGGTATGCCGTCGTTGCCGATTTTGGTGGACGTGGGGCTCGTGGAGAGAACCCGCGTCGTCCTCTGCGAAGGCGCTTTGAGTTCGTTCCTGTGTCTCGGCCTATCCGACACAGTGGAGTCGGCCGCCTGGACCTGTTTCATCTCCTGCAGCTCGACGTTAGCCGGCCTCGTCGGATGGAACGCCGACTTCACGACCTCGATTTGTTCGTCGTCCGACTCGTCGGATATCGTCGCATCGTGGAGAGAATTCGCCTCCGACTTGGAATCTGCTTTCGATCGGGGGCTGACGTTGGACATGCTCCTGGGGCTGACGCTCTGCCTGCTACTCGTCGGCGATAGCCTCGCACTCGACGTGTCCATTGGTGAAATGTTGTTTTGCAAATGTCTCAGCGCGTCGTAGGGATTGCTGCCGTTTTTCAGCATCAGCTCCTGCGGGAGGACTTTCAACGCTAGGTCCGCCGGGTGCGGCGCGAACGGTAGAAGTCCATTAGGCGGTAGGAACGCTCCAGGCGGAGGGATGAGGCCGGCGGGCGGCAGGCTGGCCATCGCCGGAGGGAACGGGAACAGCTCCGCGCCGGGTAGACCGACCGGAGGCGTAGTTATCGGCGTAGGTCCTCCTGTTGACAAGGAAAAAATCAAATAAGCTTATTGAATCACCATACATAATTTTCGGCGTCGACTTCTGTTGTATGATTTTCCGACACGTAATATGAGAGACGAGTCTTCGGGGACCGCCCGGGGCACGCGGGTACTCTCCTGATTCCCTCAACGACGAGGGTGCATAATCGTACTAAGGATAATGTACAATCTGTAGGCGTTTAAAGGCGGCTTCACCGAAAGGGATGTTTTTTTAGAGCGATATTACGAGGGTGAGGGTGCAATATTTATTTATTCGAACACGACGTTGTTCTTTACGATCCAGACACGACATCGGAACTTAATTCGGCCATGGTCTGGCGGCATTAGCGATGCAGGCCACGCGCGGCGGACACGTGTGCTGGAGGATCAGCGATAAGGATATCTCTGTACGGACAACGAGCTCGCAACGTGAAATTTTCATTAGACGCGGCGCTCAAAAGTTCTTGTCCTGCCGTACGAGCTTTGATTCCCGATAAGTGTAAGAGAAACGAGAACATAAAAAGGACCCGATGCAGGCGCAGATTGGGCCACAAAGAGCTCGGAGGCGTCCGTATATCTTTTGCACTTTTTATATTTGCAGCAGCAATGGTGCACAGACCACTTTAAAAGGCATCGGGGGTGGGTAGGGTCGTAACTAGGGGGTAATTTGGCGAGGTGGGGGCCAATATCGTCGTCGCGTCTGATCGAGGTGATACCGATGGTTAGATTTCAAGTAGTTTAACGCTAAATGTACTAAAATTTTTCGATCAAAGGATTTTTGTGAATCTAGATTATTTATCAGATTTTATATTTACCGTTTTATACAAACCATCGGCGCTAATGAAAAAGGGGTTAAGAGTAAGGAATTTTGCAATAAAGGAACGGATAATGCGTATCGCGTTCAGTTAGTGACGTCACAGTTAAGCAAATCCTACTGTCGGAGCGAATATAACTAGGGTTTAATAAAAGTCGGTAGGTGTTTGAGTACAACGCTCCTCGCGTTCAGCGTCGGAAACAAAAAGTGGCTGGTGGCGCGGACGCCTACATTGGAATAAAATTGACTCCACACTCTCTCGAACGTGAAGGCGGTGCTTTTTTATACTTTTCAGCTTCACCCCCTACCCCCAGTGTGCGGACTTCAGCGGGTGGTTTTGCTTCGGTCGGACCGGTGTTGTTTTGCAGCGCTCAAGAGCCGCTTCTTTTATTTGAGCCTTTGCGCTATACGGCCTTGAGGGGCTATTGCGAATTACATGCATGTTTTTCGAATGTTGTTTGCGAAATCGGGAATTTTTAAATTACGAATGCCGAATAACCCGTCGATCGGAAGTTGAACTTTAAACAGATGAGATAAATAAACTTCAACGGATATTCTCCTAGAACACGTAGTGCCTTTGTTGTTTTACACTACGATTTTCGGTACAAAAAGACTTGCTCGATATTCGACAGTAAAATATTCCAAAGTTGAAATGAATTTTTGTGATTTTGTAGCAAAGTAACGCTCATAAAAAATATATAAACGAATATTATACCAAGTTTTTGCGATTTTGTAACACCATGTGTCCAAATCAATCGTAATAGAAAATTAACAATCATAAGTGAAGCCTACCTTTGATGAGTGGGGACTGTTCTCGCATAGTTGGCCTGAAGTAATCAGCCCAGGCATAGTTCAGGTAGGCTGCGTCTAACCACCCGGGGTTTAGTAGGAAGGGGTTAAACGCTCCTGGGTGACCGTAACCATAATCTGAAACAAAAGAAAAATACGTTAATATATTTGAATACTTTATTTTTTGCAGCGTTATACCAATAATAATTTATACCAATATTTCATACACCTAAGCTTTGGGTTCTGTTGACCAAAAATATTTTTAGTAGATTAAAACCTAAGATTTTATACAATAGGTTAGTAAAGCGCACCGAACATTTAACATAGAAATATAATAAGAGTAAAGCTACGTTATTAATGCTATTCGGGAGTCGTTGATATTCATTATCAAAGTATATATTATAATGTAATTTTATATTTGTTCAGTGGCTTCTGCAAGAATATGACGTGATTGAATTATAATCTGAGATTTTGACTAACAGGTTTTAAAACGTTACGTACTCGTATTTATAGCATTATACTGTTTGTTATTGTTGAATAATTGTATTGTTGAATAAACGTTTATTTATTAATTCGCATTTCCCGTTGAGTTATGTGCTATAATTTCCTGTAGTGTGGTTGTACTGCGACAGGACGTGGGTGGCGAACATCAAACGAGCTCGGCCAAGGAATATCCGCAAGAAATCGCAATGATCACAAAAGCGGGCCGTTAAGGCGGCGACACACGGCCCTGTTTACCGCGCCCGCCGACTATAACAAGGGGTTTGTATACAAAACGACTCGGTTTACTGCTGCAGCCGGCATCTCTGAGCTATACGTTTTTACGAGCATCGTCACATTGCCTTTCGCCTTTGCTAACGCTTTTTATTTGTTTAATCGATAGGCTACTGAAGATGCCACTGCCGACGTCTATTTTCGATTTTATGGCTAATCTCCTTGATCAGGTGTATCGACTTTTTTATTACGGAATTAACTGTTTACGATCACTCTACTTTGTTTTGAATTAACATTGTTCGCTGTGATGTTTGGATTTGAGTAGGCTAATTTCGTTATCGCACCTTTGCGAGGTGTGCTGCGAGGAGTTGTTTACGAAAAACACTCTATTTTATAGGCAGTTTCCGAGCGAGATTAGCGCGCGTCGAATTACCCGAACGGGTATTTTAAATTAAGAACGTGATGGATGGGCGCGCTGTCACGTGGCAATCCTCGGAGCTCTGACGTCCTGGTACATAATAAGTTAAATGTGGAACTCGGAAATGGCCCGCTCCATTTGTTAATGCCTGTATTCAATTAAATTCAGCTCCCCAACCCTTTGCATATGCGGGACGGAATATTAATGCAGTCGTTTGAGACTAGAGAGCGTTTGAATGCTTTTTAAATTAATACTAATGTTGAGGAGAATGAAGATGTCGGCTATAAACATTCGATCGGGGCAGTAATTGTTGAAGGCAGAACGAGAAACAAACGTACGTCGTAAATTAATGTAAAAGACGCATGGGCAGTCATTAAAACGAATCAGGGTTATGGCTCATAACTTAAGTGGTGGAGACGTCGCGTTACGATTAATACCACAACTGTCTCGGCGTTTTGACTGTCGACTTATATTGATCATTAAATTTTATGGAAATCATATCACGACACACTGGTCAGATCTATGAAGAGTAAGTCATTACTTCCTTACATGCTTTAGTTTTATCAAAAATGCAAACACCAAGGGGACCAATTATCAATTGTCAATTTATATTTATTAGATTATATAAATATTAGAACTATACATTAGTCAGATCTAAGATAGTTTTTATATGCTTAAATGTTATCCTAAAACGCAAATACTTAAGAGACTAATGGATACCGTTCTGATATTTGAAGGATTTGCTTAAGCCTAATTCAGACGGCTTAACAATAATGTGAGGGATGGATGCGGTACATAAGTAATGAACACATAAAACACATTCTCCGGGGCTTGGGGCGAACGGGGCATGGGGCAAGCGAGGCATGGGGCAAGCGGGGCACGGGGCAAGCGGGGCAGCGGGGAGATCAAACGGACTTTACGACGGCCCCGAGGTTGTTTACATCTGTTACGCAGCCCCGGCCGCGCCGTGAAACTTGGTAACCGCTGCTGCTGAGAGTGTCGCATATGAGCGTCGTTTGTTCTCAAGGACTTCGACATTATTATATTTCGGCGCCCTAAAGTACTGGCAAGTTGGATTATTATTACATTAAATCGTTTTATTCTTAAAGTTTCTTAATCAAACTTGGCAATTCGCTGTTAGCACAGAATCAAAAATTGGACGTTTTACGCTACCCCATATCATGTAGGAACTGTAAATTTAGCTAAAAAGTATTTTGTGATCTAGATTCTAGAGCCTAAAATACGACCATATTTTTTTTTTTTACAAAATTCGCCTCCGTGCTGTAGTGGTTCAGAGCTTCGCTCTAGACCCGGGGGTCGTGTGTTCGTTTCCCGCTTTGTAACAACAAAAAATGTTGTTTTCAAGTTTGGTTAGGACAAAGCAGGCTGATCACCTGATTGTCTAACAAGAAAGATGATCCATGCGTCGGATGGGCATGTATAAAGTCGGTCCTGCGCCTGTTCTCTCGCCAGTCGTGTCGGTTTACCGTCCCACTGGGTTATGAGAGTAAAAGGAAGAGAGAAGAAGCTTCTGTGTATTGCGCACACACTTGGGCACTATAAAATAACTCCTGCGTAGCTGGCCTGGTTTCAATGAAATCGGCTACCGACACTGAAATCGTTGAGGGGAGCTATTATTATTATACAAAGTTTCTTTAAAATTGATTCTGTTAGTGCGATCAATCGAATCAATCCATATTTTCACGTTTATTGTAAGAACTATTTATTAAAAGTTTAACTTCAACATTGATTCTAGTGTGATCTAAAATATCTAGTCAAGTTGAGTTCCTTCATATTTTACGCTCCGTTTTAAAATTCAAATGATCCTTTTGATGTTTATTGCTAGGATGTTAGTTTTTCCGCGTGCCTTTTTATCGGCCGAAGTTTGGGCGCGCGTGTTTACACACACGGTCTCCGAAATAGATTTGTGGTGTCAAAACATTATGATCGCTGCGGGATTGTGGAGCGCCAGTTTTATTGAGTTGTTTTAAATGGTCTCTTGTTCATTATATTTTTAGACATCACAATTATTTGACGGGACGGAACGCGTTCATGACGTGCAAGAGTTAAGAATTACAAAAGTATTGACGATAGACAGAAATATCACAAAAAATCAAGAGCTTTCAAATTAGTTTGGACTTATTTGTGCTAGTAACATAGTCATAAAAATATATAACAACAACTTAATATTATGTATTTAGGAGTTTACAACATATGAAAACTTTTGGCAAATTTATTTAAAAATTCTTTAAACTAATTACAGTTATCTTATGTCTCAAAATACTCACATATTATTACTAACATAATTAAATACATAATTTTAATATGGAAGTAATTCAAAATAAAAGCAAACCAAAATATTTTCCACCTATTCGTCGCAAACCGATTTTGGCATTCAACGGCGTACTATGAACTATCGCAAATCGCAATCACGTCACAGCTTAAATACCTATAATATATTCGTTATTTTATATATAAAAAAAATATAGTTTCTGATTACCTATTAACATATTATGTAGTATTGATTAGTATAATATTTTTTGAGTATAATAACCCATTTTTACAATAAACATGGCGCATTATCTTAACTCTACAGTAATAAAGAGAGCTAAGACTTAAAAGCAGCCAATAACCATTTATTCGGCGTGTCAAAATCCCGTTCGAATGGAAGATATTTCTGGATGTGTCGGGGTACAATTAATGTCCGGGAGATTGAGCGTTACATATGTTCGCCTTGTATAAATTTTACTCGAATTCTTTGTTGAATCGTGAAATTTGGGAGATATTTATAGCTAATCGTTGTGTAGTTTAGAGATTGAAATATATTTTTAACATTTGAAGAAGAGTTTTGAGGTAAAAGTTGTAGCGGACGATGTAAATGATGATTGAATTCTAAATAACGAAGGTGAGATAAAAATTAAAGTCATACAATGAAAATCAATGGTAGCCTTTTTTGTTGGCGTTCCAAAAATTTTGTTAAGTTTCACTTGGAATAAAATATTTTTGAATTTGATTTCAATAAATAAATATTAATAATCGCTAGAATATAGTTCGGAATGCTACAAAATAATTCCAGCCTCAAAATAGCCACATAAATCGACTTTGAAGATACATTCCTCAATTTAATACTCATAGAAAACAAATATTTAGTTTACGATCTATCAAATCGTTTGTGAGCAATATTTGAATTTCGAATGTGGTCAAATGATGTACCGCACCGGCCTCGATGGACTGGCTGGAAGCCAGATTCGAAATTTAAAATTATATTTTTTATTACTCCAAAATGCAAAACATGTGAATTTGAATTCTTATAAACACGAAGCGTGTGAATTTTATCGCGTTGTTTATTAACTTTATTAAATTAATTGAAGAAATACATTTATTATTACTGAAGATATTAAAAATACAGTTGGATCAAAGATTACCAAGATGGCCACTATGTGGTTGAATACAAAACAGTTTTTTTCAGGATATTAATTACCTATCAGGACAAAAATTATCTTAATTATTAATAGGTTATTAACGAGATAGATTTATCTTAATTATTACTTAAATCCTACGTTTATTTATCATTGGTATGAAATTCGTTGTTGAACCTAAATGTGTACCTAACTTCATTTGAGAGCTTCCCTATTGTTAATGTTCACCCTACCCTATCGAGTGAATCATCGTCCATTTCTATATTTAGGTATAGTTACAAGCTCTAATATGCAAGCTCCAATTTTTTTACACTCGTTCGCAACATTATTATTTTACCTTACTATAATTGGTGAATTTAATCTCTTTTATTAAGTAATTTTGGTATATAATTACAGGTGAAATACCAGTAACTTTATACGTGCTAAAGCTCATATAAATGATATGTATAGAAAAACTGAATATGAATGTTGGAAACCGTTGTGTTCCAAAGTATATAATTTTGGTATAATTTATAATACGCTTCGTTTTGTCATTAAAACAAAATTCTTGAAAACTTTTGCGCTCATCAAATTTCAGTTTAAAGTTGTGGTTAAACATTTTAATTATAATTATTATTTTTATCCAATTTAAATTTTTCATTGAAATAATATTTAATTGAAAAGCACCGCTACCTACTAAAAACCAAATCCGATATACCTACTTACCTAGGTACTATAGTAGAGTTTGCTCTATAATTCACATTTTTTTGTTAATTTTAAATATCTTGAGAGTATTTAGTTAACATTAAATTGCAGATACAAATCGTCGTAAGACGTCAATTTGTTTCGATCGTCATGGTCTCAATTAATATGGTTTTGCATATTAATTGAGACCATAACGAGACCATGATAGAGAGCTTTCGATATCTATCACTTCTAGCATAGCTTTGTGGTTATGTCTGTGTTTATATCAAACAAAACTTTGTTGTTGTCATAGAAAATATGTTTAAAGAGTTACAATTTGAGCCTAACTAATTTATTGGTAATTGAAATATCGTATTTAAATATTATGCCGCTAATGATTTAATAATACTTAGTTATAATTTATTTAAAACAATTAATTTTAAAGTAAAGTAGACCTAGACCTAGATAAAATGTAGTCGTAATTTACAATTAATTTTAATAAAGGACGTATTTAAAATGTCATTCAACTTTAAAAAAATATATAAAATAATCTTTACTTAATATTAAGTATAAACCAAAATAAGAATCTATGCTGATAATAATCATATAAAATAATATTAATTAACAAAAACATCAACGTTAGTCAACAACACAACAGTCAAATATATTAAATTAATAAGTAAAATAAAGTCAAACATAAAACGTTATAAAACTCACTTTGTTTAGTTCTGGGTTCCCGGGGTCCGTCGACGGTGACCTTGATGGCCTTGGTGTAGGTGGCCACCTGGCTGGGGAAGGAGCTGATGGTGATGGTGAGCGAGAACGACTTGCCGCGGCCGCTGCGACCCACGAACCGCAGGTCGTTGAACTTCGCCACCTGATTCTTCATCACCGCGGTGCAGTTCCTCATCTCGGCCATCACGTTCTCGTCGTTCCCCGCCTTGATGGTCACCAGGGTCCCATCCTGCACGTCGTCCAGGGCCACCACCTTGAACGCCACTGGCAGCGACTTGTTCGACCGCCAGTGGCCCGGCAGCGCCGAGCACAGCACCGCCGGCGACCCCGTGGGCACCAGGTCCCCGTGGCTCTGCCGGTAGTACTCGTGGATGTGGCTGTACACGTCCGTCATGCTGGGCGGCGGCGCGTGCGGCAGGCGCATCGACTCCAACTCGATCCTTTACACGCGACACGGCTCCGCTCCGAAAGTCCGAACACACACCGAAAAAGTTTCCGAACACGCGATCGCGCCGCAACTCGCGGGAAAGTGCGCGCAACTCCAAAGTTGTTATAAGTAAGGGCGCGGGACTCGGTCTGAGCCAAACTCCGCCACTTGTTGGCCGCGAGACGGGAGGGGACTCAAAAACGAAGGGGCGACTCGGCGGAACCGCAAGCCGAAGACTGACGACGCGCGACGAAGGCGCTGCGAGGGACGCGTGCTCGCGGTGACTCGGTCTCGACTGATGACTGCGACTCGACTTTTTCCGATGGTCAATATTTTGCGTTCGCGCGGTCGCCGCCCCCACCCGGGTGGCGGCCCCTACGTCTCGTAAAAAGCGGGAAGGAGACGAAGGGCGCGGGCGGCGCGGAGCCGCAGCGGGAACGAACGGGACGGCCGCGGTCGATCTCTGCGTTTTTATAAAAATGTCCGCGGGAACGAGACGCCGCCGTAGAAGCTCCGCGTGCGGGAAAGGGAGGGGTGGATTTTTTTGAATTACCGCGGTGACGTATCACGAGGCGGCGGTAATTAGGCCACGGGGCGGCGGGAAACCGCGGCCGGTGCGAAAACCTATCAACGAGCTCATGAAAAATTATGATTTCCATGTTTGAATTGAATGCTCGCGTCGCGGGGTGGCAGTTCATTTGGCCGGAACGCGGGCCGGCGCGGGATTACCGTCCGACACATGCAAATTACCACTGCCGATAATTCCATATTTTTATTTTGATTCCGTCCGTGTGAAACAATTTCAATCAAGTTCGTTCAAAATACTCCATACGCTTAAAATCACAGAATTCTAAAAGTTTACGAAACTTTAAAACTTTTTAAAACTACGCAAACTATGCCCAACTGTAGTAATTAGGACTACAATTAAAAGGAAAACAACATAAAAGTTTGTGTATAAATGTCTCAAGAGTTTTCAAAGTCCGGGAGTTGTGCGGTGAGCGGCGGTGTGCGAGCGGGACGGCGATGGGGCGGGGGGCGGGGCGAACAAACTTCGGACAAACTTCGGAGAGCTTTGAAACGTGTTTGGCGCACGCTTTCACAACTATGCAACTAAACTTTTTATTGGCATTTTTGTGAATTTTCTTTGAAATTGTAATAATTGTTATTTAATATCAAATCCATCTAGGATAAATAAAATGTATTAGTATAATAAAATTATTATACAAAAACACGGCGAAATAATAAAATTAAATATAAATGTAACATTAGTATTCATCTCTCTAGAACATTGAAAATCAATATTATATTATATAATTTTTTGTGTTAAGTAAAATATGTTAAATTTTTTTTATGAACTTACTAATCTACTTTAAAGTCTAATATGACCATTTGATAGAGTAGACTTTACCAGGTTTAAATTTGGTAGCTGCAACGAATTTTTCTTTATTATTAATTAAAAATTCTTTATTATTAATAGAAAAATATTAATAATAGAAACACCTACATTTTGGCATAGGTACCTACAGCTAGGTACTGCTACTGTAAAAGAATACTCGGAATTAAGATCTTCATTGTGACTTACATTTGTGAAAAAAGTGAGAAAAAGTTAATAATACAAAAACACCCTTACTGAACTTTATTATAAAGAAATTGTATTTCATAATAAACTTTTAGTTGATTAGTCTAGTAGAGAAACTATAATCGTTTTTTCACTACACGTTTAACTCTAAATAGTTTACCTATATAATGAAGTAGTTATAATTTATAAAAAAGTTCATAATATGTAGTAGAGAATATAGTAGTTTTTTTTACTGCAAGTACTCTATTTAATTTTAAGGATTCTTCAAAAAAGATCCCTGTATAATAGTTTATGAAGTTCTTATTTTACTAATTCAAAAGTAGAATTAGAACTCTGCTTTTGAATTCATTTTAAAAATTAAGCCGATCAACCGACACGAATGTTTTTTATATGTTGCTCAGTTGTGACTTGTGACCCATGAAATTATAATTAAAAAAACAAAATTTGAAACGCAAAAAATTCAGCGAGTAATAAAAATGTTGCTTATCTCTATTCCCAGCCAAATATAGACAATTCAGTTAGGGCTTTCTTTTTGCGCGATGCAAAAAAGTACAATAATCTAATTTCAACTAAAAATAAAGTCGTCAAGTCAGCTATTCACGTTCCCTTCAATGCAACCCAAAAGTCGGTAAATACTGAACAAAGACACAATGCTCGAATGCCAATGTTTTGAGCAAAAAAAGAAAAAAAAAGAATCTTTGTGCGCCAGCGCATTGTCGAACCCCGAGGGTTGTACAAAACCTTTCGGTAGCTGGCGGAACATTTGAAGTTTTGTTTACGTACAATATTATTTTTATTGCCGTAATTGAGATGTACTGACTTTCTAATTTAACGACTGTTTCTTGCGGCTTCGTCGTTAAAAGATACGAAACAGACTTTTTCTGAGGATTTTTTGGTTTCTTTTCTCTATGCTTAGTTTTAGCTTATTTTACTTATAAAACTAAATAACACTTGTTTCTTATAATACCTAACTGAATTGCGTATCGATTCAACTATATTCTGAGCTACGAGGCAAGCACTGAATTTCATAGGTAACCTAGCTAGGTCTATGGAATTCTGTATCAGGTTTCGAGACTTAGGCGAGGCACAACAGTTTGAAAAGTTTATTGATATCACAAATTATTCATCTGTGTTAGATATATGATAGGAAATTATTAAAGACACTAATTTGGATAGGCACAATCTTGTTCTTATTGAATGTGATTTAATTGTGAACAAAATAATATGACCAAATTAATATGATATTCTTCGTCTTTATAGCACGGAAAGTGACATTTAAATTAGATGCATTATAAGTTTGTTTGTTTGTTTAAACTGGCTAAACTCAGGAACTACTGGTCCGATTTACGCTGCGACCAATAGGAGTGAAGCGTCTATAAGAAATGTTGCAAAAACGGAAAAAATTATACATGATAATATATGTCTGAACCTAGTTAACATTTACATCTCATTGAGTAGGCTGATATAGACATCCATTAAGAGCTTTCGAAATTACTGTTAAGTTACGAAGGTCCGGTTTCCCTCATAATTCATATACCTAATTCACATTCACTGGTAATCTAGGCATGACGTTTTTAAATTTGATTGGTGGGATTAGAAATTGTTTAAATAATATCTAAGTATCAAAAAATTTATTCAATGCGCCAGATTAAGGTTTGAGGTGTTAAGTAGGTGTCAAAGAAGCTCCTACAGAAAGGAATGACGATTTGAAAATCAGCCGAGTTCATAGAGACTAATGTAAAAGTTAAAACTTTATTCAAATAATTGAGTTTCTCAAAATATATTTTATATTTTTATCTCTGCGTATTGAGTTAATTTTGTCGAACCTAAATATAAATAACATATACCTACTATTATCGTATTATAAAACGATTTAATATCAATTTTGTTTTTTAAAACGTTAAATAAGGCTGTTTTCGCTCATTTCACCACTAAATAAAAAAAACTATCATATATTTTTTTCCTCCTATCATATAAGCACCAAAACCAACTAGGTCTCCACAACCCTTGTGTAACTACACGTTTAGCATTTTGGGCTCCCCTACAGGGATGAATGAATATGAAATTTCGGATACGGATATGGATATTAAATTATTTCGGATTATCCGTTTGTTTCGGATAATTTCGGTCACGGATATTAAATTTTGTTTCCTTATTACAGTTGCAAAACTTTTATTTCGGATTCGGATAATATTTTATACCGGATATCCGATAGTTTCGGTTACGGTTACGGAGCTCCCTAACATCCCTGATGAATAGTTTCGTAGTTTGTGGACAGGCGGTTTCAGCGGTCGCGAGACTCCTGCAGCCACAGCGTGACAACTGACAATGGTCACGCTATAAGCCACATTTGATGTAAAGTAGTATTAGGAATTACTAACTAGGCTAAAAAAATATTTTCTAGGCTTTGTATAACACCAGTAACCTTGAACGACTATTTGTATGGCGAGAAGGGGTACCGCGACTACCGGTCCGGTACCCCTTCTCGCCCGCGGTACCGTAGTAGTAGCTTAAGGGCGTGTTTCACCAAGCAATGTTAAAGTTAATCCTTCGCTAAATATCATGCTGTCCCTCTCGTATTTCCTGTCAGTGAATGAGAAGGCATGTTATGCGTCATGCGTTGGTGAAATCAGGACTAAACGGACGGCATAGTTTTTGTATGTCGAATTTTCTGACCAAGTTTCTATATGACGTGGGCTTTGCACAATAGTGCAATATATTGAAAAGTAAAAATAAAGTTATAAAAATTAAGATTATTCTTATTTTTTATTGTTCTATAATGTATAATATGATTAATAGATTTAAAAAGAAAAAATTTAAGTTTGTAACATAAGTAAAGTTGTTAATTTTTAAAAGTGAAACGAATCGTTGTTTTATCTGTCAAATAGGTCCTCCGAGTACCTAGAGATTTCGATTGCAAGTCTTGAGACCGAGTTTGAAATTGTTTTATACGGCCGTAAGTACCTATAAATATACAGAGTGTAAAAAGAACAGCCACTATAACTTTGAGATAGGTACGATTAACCTACCTTTTCTCATTTTGGAAATGTATTTTTCTTTCTCAAAAACTAAAAAAAATATTTACTTTTTACCATTTATTATTTTTTTGTCGCAGTAATAACGAAAAAACCACAAAAAAATATTAAAATATTTTTATTTAAAGAAAAAATATACTAGAATGGGAAAAGGTAGCATCCTAAAGTAATAGTGACTGTTTTTTTACACCCGTTATAAGTAACCAAATTCATAAGGTCTTAAGTAGGTAAGTACCACGCGCCAGTTTTTAACGATTGGTACCACGGAAACAGCGTGTCTTTAAGGCCAATTAATCGTTCCTACTGCCACATGTCTGCCGGAAATCGGGCTGAACCCTTTACGGCTAATTGTAGCCAAATGGCGCGCCTATGATTAACCTGTCACTGCGCTTTCTTTTAATTTCTATCTTTAATTACGTATATAAATAAATACATAATTTAATCATAATTACATCACGCTCACTCTTGCAAGATTGGTAAAAATTCCACAGGTAAGGATTAAGGTTCATTCAAATTGTTTGTTATCTAATCGGTGACTTTGAAGAATTAACCTCATTTCTGTGGAATTTTAACCAATCTTGCAAGTGCGAGCGTGATGTAATTATAATGAAATTATGTATTTATTTATATATATAATTAAAGATAGATATTAAAAGAAAGCGCAGTGACAGGTTAATCATAGGCGCGCCATTTGGCTACAATTAGCCCATTCCTTTTTGTCTGATAATATTCCACCAATAAGCGTTCAATATGGGTTGTTGATTTGAATACCATGTTAGTTGATCTTTAATTTGAATAGCGTTCGGGAAACCGGGGGTTAATCTATACACATCGGTCATGTTTGAAATAAACTCCTATAAGTACCTACTAAGGAATACCGTCTTTTTGTTCAGGGCCCTGATTCAAGATCTTACGAATTAAAAATACTTCTGAGGGCTGATTCAAGATGCCATCGCTAATTATCGCTTATAAAGTTCGATAGCAAAATGTATGAGATTTGACATAAGGTAAATACGCTAAATGACATACCAAATCGCGATTTAGCGTACCTTATGTCAAATGCCATACATTTTGCTATCAAACTTTGTAAGCGATAATTAGCGATGGCATCTTGAATCAGCCCCCTGATCACTTACGAAGTTCGAAAACAAAATGTATGTTATTTGACATAAGCTTCGGTACACGAATTCGTATGTCACTAAGTCCCGATTACACCAACGGTTGTTAGTTTTAACGGCTTGTTAAAATACCATGCATTCTCATTTATTGACAAGAAATACGAGAAGGATAACATGAAGGATTAACTTTAACATGTGTTGGTGAAATCGGCACTTAATATGTCAAATCCCATACATTTTGTTTTCAAACTTGGTCAGTGACAAAAGCTTGTTGTATGTGTTACCAAATGTCTGTCTGTAGAGTGTTTTATTTATATAGGTATTCCACATGGCTATTTATTATATTATTATTATCATTTTAAGTGTGTTTTTATTTTTATTTTGAACTATGTAGTTTCCTAAGCATATGCCTAAAAATATGAAAGTAGATAAAACTAATTTTCTATATCTTGGAAATCATCGCCTTTCATACATCGTCAGTTTCAAAACCGAAATTGCCCAGAACCATACTATGTATATACCTAGTAGGAACGTTAATTCCATTTAGAAAGTACATTGTTAGTTTTGTACAACAATCTTGTCAGTAGCAATTAGGTACCCCAATATCATTATATTCCACTTTACATATTATCCACTTTGAAAAGTAATCGTAACGGACGTATTATTCTGAAGAGTATAATTGTGAAAGCCAAAAATAATGACCCTTAATCGTTCGACGGAAGCTTTAGGGAGCTTACGGAAGCTCGCGATCCGCGGAGCTTTCACAAAAGCTCGGGGCCACTTGTAAATCGATGTTTCTAAACTTTGGGCCGACACAAAGCTTCATAAAGTTGGCGAAAAGTAAAGAGCCGAAATGTATCCATAATTGCCCACTTGAATTTAACGGAATCCTTCCGGTTGTATATAGATATAGGTGTTTTGTAGAGTTGGCCTTCTGTAATAAAAGAAATATAAATTTATACATTATACATAGTATGTATCAGTTTTTTGTCTATGAACTGCGACTACCCTTTTTTAAACAATAAATTAATACACTTAATTTATACCTACCGCAACTAAAATAATATTAATGTAAATCCATATTTTATACATATTTTAAAAATTACTTTAAGACTGTTTATGAAATGAAATGAAATTGAGTATTTTGTGTCCGATAAACTATTAACTACTTCTCTCGCAGCGCTTGTTATGTAGTGAAACTTGTATCTTCTGCTGTACCACAAGCTGTAGGTACCTACTAAATTTAGTTAAGATTTTAATGACATAATAATATCGCGTGGTAATACGTCTTGGTGTGCTTTCATCCTACATTACAATATTATACATTTTATTTTAAATGTTACCTGAAATATCCCAAACTGCACATGTACCTATTAACGATCTAACAAGTAAATTAATATTAACACACCCATGTAGGAGAGTAAATGTGATGATAGTTGTTGAGCGTGAAAGAGATGATATTTATTAGATGTCATGTGTGTGTGAAAGAGATAGGTACTCATGAAATATGGCGGACAGTGAAATATTTTGTCTAATGTGCACGTTTAAAACGAAGTTAAACGTTGTTTTATGTAAAATAGGTTCTCAAGTAGAGATTGCGATCACAATTCTTGAGACTGAGTTTGAGACTCGTTTATTAATACGGGCCTTAGTCCCAATTTCACAAACGCATGTTAGTGTTAACGCCTTGATAAATTACTATGCCTTCTCATTCATTGATAGGAATTACGAGAGGAACAACATGATATTTAACGAAAGATTAACTTTAACATTGCTTGGTGAAACACGCCAAGTGTTCAAAATTTATTAATCTTGCACCCCGTATAAACACAATGACACGTCTAGATATACCTAGCTCTTTATTCTATCGATGGCCGCGGGGTGAAGTAATGTGTAAATAGTAAATCCAGTAATCTCTCAAAAAAATAAAGAGCTTTTTGTGTTAAAAGTGAAAAAATGGCGGATGTATTGTAGCTGTTAGTTATATGTTTTGAAAATAAACAACTGAGGTTGTTAAAGATAGGATTATTGTCGATTATTGCTTGTTATAAACAAATGAAAAATACAATATTGGCATTACTTTTTTGTACACTATTGTGACTGCCAAAGATACAGTCGTCGACAGTAGGTAGTGTAGGTATTAAACCTACTTTTTAATCCAAAAACTAGACTACGTCCCAGATAAATTTAACCCAAACGTAAACAAACCCAAAACACCGAAATTTTTACATATTCATTACTTTCAGCGGAATATTAAAGGATCATACTTCATTATCCAATACATTTTATAACAATCAAACAATAATTATTATGTTTAAATATCAAATAAAAAACTTTAACTGTAAATATACGCCATTTTGACATTGTCGACTGTATAATAAAGTCTATAGTCTATGGATTCATAGTCGCAAAGAATGATCATTGTATTAATATTGGCCAATTGACATCACTGACTAGTTTGTTTCTATAGTAATAATACACTAAATACTTGCAATTTTTTCCACTTTATTTGTTATTTTACAAATTATTTCTTAAAATACCGGTCTATAGGTACCTGATTATGACTATGTCGAAACCGGTCGAGTATTTTAGGAAATAATTTGTAAAATAAATAATAATGTGGAAAAAAGATCAAGTATTTAGTTTATTATTAGATACTATATAACATGTATTTCCATCAAGAACTTACAGTACATTCAATAATATATGGGTTTGTTTACGTTTGGTATAAATTTATCTGGGACGTACTACACACACTGAAGCGTCCGTGGGTAGACCGTTGATTAGCACTCAAAAGTTCGATTCCCAGTCTATGTACTATTTAGAATTTTCAGATCTCTATTACATTATACGTATTAAGCACCCTTATCCAACGTGAACATCTAATGTACACAATACAATTCTAACAGTAACATATTAGTCACATAAAATAATACCCATCGAAAAAATGTGACGGTATAAATCAAAATAATCAAAGGCGAGCCAGTGTGAAATTCCATAGTACCTAGGGGGAGGGGGGGTGAAACTCATTACTGGCACGTGACGAGTCTCACCGCGCCCGCCCCCGTTAGCAATGAGTTATTGAGTGCGCCCAGCTCATGTGTTCAACACTCATGAAATACCTAAACGGAAAATATCATAGACAAATACGGCTTGGTGATTTTTGAAGGGTTATTGTCAGCGATATTTCTCTTTTGAAATTGAATTTCCGGAAACGTTTTAGGATGTTTCATAGATATATTAATATAGAAAACATTAGCTGTTCCCGCGACTTCGTTCGCGTGGTTTTTGAGTGACTTAAGCCGTTTATGCAGCGCACGCAATGAAAGTCCCCAAATGTAATTAATTTTCCCCGTTTTTGCAACATTTCTCACTGACGCTTCACTCCTATTGGTCGCAGCGTAATGTTATATAGCCTAAAGCCTCCCTCTATAAATGGACTATCCAACAAAAAAAAAATCACATCGGATCAGTAGTTCCTGAGATTAGCGCGTTTAAACAAACAAACTATTCCGCTTTATAATATTAGTATAGATTATGTAGAAAACAACTGAAGCGATTTTGATGATTTTTTATTTTAAAGCTGGTGCTACTTGCGTTTTTTAAATGAATACTTTACCTGCCAATTACAGCAATAAATTACATAACTATTTAAAAACCCAGCGACACATTTAACAAACTCAACAGTACTTTTATCGTCAATTGAGTTTGATGGATGACGCAATCGCGTCAAATTACCCCTAAACGTGACTTCAGTGAAAAGGCGACAAAACCGTTTTTCCAACGCGCCACTTCTAATTGAATCATATGTGATTTATTAATGGTGAGATGATGTATCATTCTTTCAACAACAGCCGCGGCTCACCCCAAGGGCTGCGGCCCAAATTATTCCGAATGTTCACAATCCGCGCTTTTTAACGGCAGCTCCGTTTGCCCCGCGTCCCCTACATTTTTATTAAACGGAATAATCGATAGCAATTTCGCAAAAAAACTAACTTTTTGCTAGCACAGGTTGGTTTTACGTGTATTATTGACGCAATGCTCCGTTTCGATGTGAACTAAACGTAAACTAAAAATTGAAATTAATAATAATATCTATGGACGCTTCACACTATGTCAATCTGGCCCCGTGCTAAGTATCCGAGGAACTTGTGTTACAGGTACTGACACTGGAAATGTATAATTTTTTAATACTTTTTATAATATTAAGAATAATAATATCTAAAGGCATATTACAACTGTTTTATTTTCATATACACATATTTCAGAGTTTATTATATTATACACAAATTTAATACACATCCATGACCCAGGAACATTGAAAACTTTTTGTTCCCTCGGCGGGATTCGAACCCGCGACCTCCGGCTGGAGCACCGATGCGCTCAACCACTGCGCTTCAGAGGTTGTCGAAAATTAGACCAACTTATATATTTATTGCACAGTGGATAAGTAACACTTCAATTGGAAGCATTATAGACACCCGTGTTAAGGTTTGTTGCCATTTAGATCACGTTGAATTGGAACGGAGTATGTAACTTTTATAATAATATCCATATTATTTTTATCCGACTACGGGCTTTCCCTAAAGGAAGGGTAGTGCTATATTATCAGTATTTATTTATTGCTTGCTCCACTGTTGCACGCTACTAATACGATTTCAATGTAAGAGGTGTCAATACATCTATACGAATATTTTAAAGCGGAAGAGTTTGTTTGTTTGTTTAAACGCGGTAATCTCAGGAATTACTGGTCCGATTTGTTTTTTTTTGTTGGATAGTACATTTATAGAGGAAGGCTTTCGGCTACATAACATTACGCTGCGACCAATAGGAGCGAAGCGTCAGTGAGAAATGTTGCAAAAACGGGGAAAATTATTCACATTTGGGGACTTTCGTTGTTTGCGCTGGATAAATGGATTAAGTCACTTAAAAACCACGCGAACGAAGTCGCGGGAACAGCTAGTTTGTGACATTAGTCCAGTAAAAAAAAATCCCATATTTATGCTTAAAGATGGCCCTGCGCGAGTTTCTTACGCCGGTTCTTCTCGCCGGGCAAGCTTCCGAACCGGTGGTAGGCATCAAGTAGGGTAATTCTGCAAGAGTTATATAATAGTCTTAATGGAAATAAAATTTTTTGATTTTCATTTGACTTTACAATGTACTTAGGTACATGTGGTACATAGAAGTAGCCTTGCAGGTGGCCATCTTATCACCATAAGTAATACCTAAGATAAAAGCTCCCGGCGTCATCTGCGCCGCAGCGTCAAAAGCTATTGAGTATGTGCCGTGACAAGAAATAGTTCCTACGAGCGCCAGGGACAACAATGAGCGGTGGGACAAAGTGTGCAGCCGGTGGAAAGTGCTCTAGCTGATGGAGTCGTGATGAAAGTGGAACTATCGACTTTGACTCGACACTTTGAGTGTTACTGATGTTTTTGTTTATTTCAGGTCGAGGTAAGCCTAACAATATTCTAATGAACTTTTCAATAACATTTTTCCGTACTAAATAAACTAATATGCTAGCAGGAGATTCAAACGTTGAACATAAATAAATAATCTATGAACCACGCCATTACTGGGTCCGGACAGTGAAACAATATTATTTATGCTATTGAATGTACTGTAGGTTCTTGATGGAAATACATTTAATACTTATAAATTGTTACATACGCCCACTGGACTATTTTAGATAGCACATTGTCGGTGATGAAGCCGGAGGATGCAGGTTCGCAATATATTGTGACTGATACATATCTAATGCATGTCTATGTCTGTTCCTGGACAGAAAACTTTTTTATACAGTATGAATCGTTGTTCGTTAGTCTCGCTAAAACTCGAGAACGGCTGAACCGATTCTGCTATTTTCGGTCTTGAAATATTCGTGGAAGTCCAGGGAAGGTTTAAACGGTTTCTATGTTCAACGAAGTGGGCTCGGGTCAGCTAGTTATTTAATTTATTGTTTCTATAACATACAATACCTGGCTGTACCATGGCCAGACAAAAACCCAATATACAGAAATATTAATAAACGTTCATAACGCATTGGCGGGCGTGTCTCGGCCGCGAGGGTTGTCACAAAACACAATAACGTGCACTTTCCGCATGGTCGCGCGCCAACAAAACGCCGCGAACACGCACCCCTAACACCACCGGGCTATATTTAGGATTGTAAGCATGATTTATACTTTTTAATTGTTGAGCGTACTTTTTATTAATGGGCATAGAAGTGGGCTGATCAAATGCGACGAGCTTGTTTTGTGTCTTCGTAAATTTTACAGATATTTATAAATTATCTTCTATTTTTACCCGACTTCGGCGAAGCCAAGGGTAATGATTTTGGCAGTGTATTTTATTTAGGCATGTTTGATCCCTCGTAGCAGCTAAACTACTGATCTGATTATAATAAATATGGTGTCGATCGATTTGTTATGATGTCGCGAGTAACATAAGCAATATTAACTCTCTGAAAAATTGTGTATTTTGAAAATTAAACTTCAAAATCTAACCTACAAAAAATAAAAGTAACATAAATGTTTCGTGTTTAGTATCAAAAGATATGTCTTCACGCAAGCACTTCTCGAATATGTAGTAGTCAAAAGCATCATGAAGAAAAAAAAATCATTGGCTCTACCATGATCATTTTTGTAACTTTGTACACAAAAATCATTGTTATTGGAGGTATTAGAAGTAAAAAAGATTACTTTTTTATACACTGTAAGGTTGGTGGTATTAAAACAAAGATCAAATGAAGACTGCTCTCCGTTTATTAATAACATCTTAATTTATAGGCTACATCATTTAGTTATTATAAGGTTGTAAGTACACTTACAATTATTAGGTTAGTTATACACTACACGTCCCAAGGCAAATAAAAATAAAATAAACTTTACGAGTTTATTTTATTTTAATTAATACTATGTTATGTTTACTTATAATAATAATTAATATTCTTATTTCTACGTTATAAAAAGTTTAGTTCTGTTTTTATGTATAATATCTATTTTTCCATTTCGTTCAATTTTTACGTTACAATTTAAGTCTTCTAACACTTTGTATGGTCCTAAATACAATGGTTCAAATTTATTTTCTTTTTCATTTTTAACTAGTATATTATCACCTATATTATAACTAATAGTATTAACGTATGTATCATAATCTACTTTTCGATTACATTTTTTCTTAACTAAATTACATTTTGCATCCATTTGTGCAACTTTTAAACGATATTTTAAGTTCTTAACATAATCTTCTTCATTATACAAAGGTTCTATAGATCCAGATGTTAAATTACTCGGTATGTTACATTTTTTACCAAAGACTAATTCAAATGGGGTGTATTCAGTTTCTGAATGTACTGTTGTATTATAAGCAAAACAAAAATAAGGTAACCATTTGCTCCAGTATCTTGGATCATTATCGGTTTGAATTCTAAGATAAGCGTTTAACGATTTATGCGTATTTTCTAAAGCTCCTATTGACTGATGGTGATAAGCAGTTGAAGATATTTGATTAATATTAAGTAATTTGCATACTTCTTTCATTGTGGATGAAATAAATTCGGTTCCTCTATCTGTCGCTATCTCTTTAGGAATACCAAATGTCAAAATAAAATTGTCTATAAACGATTTAGCAACACTAATACTATCTTTACTTTCTAAAGGAAACGCACATACATATTTACTAAGTTCGCATTGAAGCGTTAATATATAAGAATAATTATAATAATCTTTACTTAAAGGACCTACTATATCTAAAAATACTTTATCAAATGCACTATGTGCTGTTGTCGTAATTTCCATTGGTTGCTTTGTCGGCAATGAATATTTTTGTGTCTGACACTTAACACATTTTTTTACAAATCGTTTTACATCCTCGTCCATATTAGACCAAAAGTAATACTTTTTAATATTATTTAACATTCGTCGAACTCCCGCGTGACCGCTAGTCGGCAACAAATGAAAATCATTCATCACCACTAATTTGTCATCGTTATTTTTTATTTTTATTATTCCTTTCAATATACAAATTCGCGGGGGGCCGGCCCACTTATTATCTTTATTTTTACTGGTTAACCATTTAATATATTTCAACATTTCTTCATTTCTTATAACATACACCTCGTGTATATTATTTTTCAAACAAAATAATCCAAATTCCCTCATGAAAACGTCTCGCGTTTGACATGATTGAGCTTTGGGATTAATATAAACTATATGTTTATCCTCGCAATAAAGAAAAGCTTTCGAAGAAGCTTGTTTTAGTCTAAGTTCGATACAATTCTTTGGTTTCTTAAGCATTTCTACGACTTGCGGGTGATCAGTCCGTTCATCTATAGAAGTGTTATCAGCCAAAGTATTGTTTGTACAATCCTTTTTCTCATCCATTCTCCTTTTCATACTTCTTGTCATTACATTAATCGATTTCATACTTAACTCTTTCAAATCATCCGAAGATACTATGATACGAGACAATGCGTCTGCAGCAACATTACTCGTACCCCTAACATACTCAATCTTATAATCATACTCTTCCATCGTCAATCTGAATTTTAATAACCTGCTAGAGGGATTACTCATACTAAATAAATAAACAAGAGGCTTATGGTCAGTAAAAATAGTAAAATGTTTTCCATACAAATAAGGTCTAAAATAGCGTACTGCCCATACGATTGCTAGCAGTTCTTTTTCAATGGTTGGATAATTAATTTCAGCTTTATTTAATGTGCGACTTGTATAAGCAACAGGTAAATCATTACTATTACACAAAACTGCGCCTATGGCTTTGCCTGAAGCATCTGTGCGTAAAATAAATTCACTTCCCTCCGAAAAATCTGGGTATTGAAGTATAGGTGGAGTGATTAATTTATCTTTGAGTTGAATAAAAGCATTCTCACATTCATCATTCCATTCAAACTTACTTCGTTTCTTACATAACTTGTTAAGTGGAATTGTAATACTGGCAAAATTTGGTACAAATTTACGATAATAGTTAGCAAATGCTACAAAACGTTTAACTTCATCGCTTGATAATGGTCTAGGATAATTTTGAATTATTTTAGTTTTCTCAGGATCTGGTCGTACACCTTCAGAAGATACAACATGACCTAAATACAATAATTCTTTTTTCAAAAATTGGCACTTACTAGGATTAACTTTTAAATTAACTTTCCTTAATCTCTCAAATATATCAATTAAATTACGGTTATGTGTTTCTAAATTTCGACCAAAACAAATGAAATCGTCTAAATAAACTAAAGCTTTTTCATAATGTAAACCGGACATTGCGACGGTCATTAAACGACTAAATGCACTAGGGCTTATTTTTAATCCCATAGGTAATCTCTTTAACTGGTATTGTTTGTCAGTTATAAAAGCTGTATATTTTCTACTATCAGGATCTAATTGTAATTGATAATATGATTGCGTTAAGTCTAAATGACTAAAATAGATAGCACCGGAAAGAGAATCTAATATTTCGGAAATGTTAGGTAAGGGAAATTTGTCATCAGAAATCCTTTCGTTTAATTTTCGATAATCAATCACAACGCGCCACTTCTTTTCGGAACTATCGCTCTTTTTTGGAACTAACAAGAGAGGACTACTCCATTCACTCTGGCTTTCTTCAATGATATCATCCTCTAACATTTGCTTTATTTGACTATCTATCTCTTTCTTTTGTGATTTAGGTAATCTATAAGGTTTAACATATGATGGTGTAACATTTTCTTTTAAATATATTTTTTGCTCATATAAATTTGTAACCCCTAATTTGTCACCTGGTAAAAAGAAAACGTCAGAATATTTTGCACAAATATTTTCAATTGAAATTTGTTCATCTTTAGTTAAATGCTCAAAATTTAATGAAGAAAACAACATTTTAACGCGCTCCGATGATAATTTTTTAGTAGATTCAAACGAACACAAAAAATATTCCTTTAAAGGCACAATGTCAGGCGTGAAATAGCTTAATTTAATGTCTTCCTCCCTAGTATTCAAAATTTTAAGTGGTATTTTGCCTTTATTTGGTTTTATTAAAGTTGATGCTAAAAAAATACCTTCACATAATTTTTTAGGTAGCACAACACATTCGTCTTGTAAACTAGTGTCCATATAGTAAATAAATTCGCACCTAGCCGGAATCGTAATATAATTATTATAGCCTAGCGTTCCCATCGTCAAGGGTATATCGATCGACCGATTATTATCATTATTTGCAGTCAAAATATTTTTTTCAAAATTTAACGTACACCTAAATTTACTTAAAAAGTCCTGACCTAAAATTCCATCCGTCCTGCAAGAAAAGTTTTGTAAAACATAAAATTTATGTTCAAATTCTTCATTATTATAATTCAACTTTAAATAAACAAAACCTTCACAGTAAATATGACCACCAATCCCATTAATTTTAACTCGCTCTTTATGAAAAGTAACATTCAATCTATCCAAAATGTCATACTTAATAACCGAAAGAGATGCACCAGTATCTACCATCCATTTATATGATTTTTCTAGGACATTTAAATATACGGAATTAATATTTTCACAATAAAAAAATTCATGCCCGAAAAAACCAATTCCTACAATTATTGTTCTGTGGCTTTACAGATCGGGAATCTTGGTTGTCATTCGGTACAGTACCGGACTCCATGGCATTCAATTGATGACGCGATTCATGCCGCTTACGATTACTGAACCCTGTGTGGCCACGAAAACCGCGCGCTCGACCGCGATTATTAGAGTTATTAAAATTATTATAACGACCTTTATTATAGCCTCCTCCAGAATTATGACCACGATTATTATAATTCTGATGGTGGATAAATGGTTGCGAACGGCCTTTGTAAAAATTATTTCGAGTCATATTACCTCTATAATGATGAAAATTAATTGAATGCTCGCCTCCATCCAACACCTTCTCATCTAGAGCTCCTTGAATAGCATCTTTCAACGTCGGGTAATTCCGAGCCGCTATAATAGTGCTAAGGCGACTGTTACGCAGCCCATCGGAAAATCTTTTAACCGCTACACGCTCGTTTATTGGCTTTAATATTTTAAAAGCGTTAGAGTCTCCGTTGGCCTGTGTAATCGTTAAATCTACAAATAATTGCTCGAGCTGCTTACCGTAATCCTCGATGGAACTATTATCCTGCCTCAGCCGCTGCAATCTACCTTGAATTGCCGTGTCCGATTTTTTTGGCAATAAAATACTGCGCATATCCCTAATTAAATCTGAAACAGAGTCATAATGATCACACATGCGCAGCTTCGCGCTTTCAGACAGTCGGGATTTTAAGACAAATTTTATAAGTAATTTTTTACTGCTATCATTTATCATTGAATCATACATTTCGATATTTGATATTAATCTTTTAGTCGTCTCCTCATCACCAGTCAAAATAGGTAATAAAGCAACAGCAACTTTTAAGTCGAACTGATCCATTTTGCTTAAATTATCTGCCGAAGTATCAGAGCAAAGATTACTTATTTTATCATACAACTTAATAATTGAACTAAATATATCATTAAAATATTTTAAATCTGTTTCCCCAATTTCCTTATTTTCTATCTTAAGTTTTATAACACTATATAAACTGGAAAAATTTTTGTGTAAGACCTTTGCTTCATTAAATTTTGTATCTCTTATACTAGAAGTTCTTCGACTTGGGCCTAGCTTAGTTAAATATTCTTTAATACATTTTAATTTTTCATATATTTCCTTAGCCTCACTAGCCATAACATAACGAAATTATTAATAAAATTATTTAATATATAGATATTGCATTAATTATCTAGAACATGCTCATTAATAATAATTAATTAAAATACAATTGGTCAAAGTTCACTTAGAGTTCTTAGGTAACACAAAACCTTCGCGCTATACAAGGATCGTCGCCGCATACCTGAGCGAAGTAGTTAGGGACAATATTGGTTTTTACGATTAGCCCTCATCATCATCACTCGCTCCGCGCTCCATCACTTGTCTTCAGCCACTCCTGCTGTAGTTGGCAGCACACTTGGATTATTGCGCCGGTAAAAGCTCATAGCTCTTCGCATCTCGTGATCATTGATGGTCCGCTGCATCCACTTGTTAATACACCGTCTAAGGTAGGTTATAAGAAATATAACAGCCCCAATAATTAGCAAACCGCATATAATCAAAACAGCCTAACTTGCTGTGCTCGCGTGCTGTTGCTCCGTTGTCACCGAATTTCCAGCACCGTTTTGGGCAATAATCACTTCTTCTTTTGACTGTTGTTTTCCCATGGTTTCAATAAAATAATTAATTATTTAAATTTACTACATTTTTCACTGCCTATTTACTGCATCTTAACACTTACAGTTCAAAGTTCGGAATTTGCACTAGGTCCATATTTGGCAAACACTCGCGACGCGGTGGCGCTGTGCCTCGGGTGGCAGGGTCGCCATGTAAGGTTGGTGGTATTAAAACAAAGATCAAATGAAGACTGCTCTCCGTTTATTAATAACATCTTAATTTATAGGCTACATCATTTAGTTATTATAAGGTTGTAAGTACACTTACAATTATTAGGTTAGTTATACACTACAACACGCGGACGAAGCCTCGGGCGAAGCCACAAATAAAGTTAGTCTATGGTTAGTAATTATATTTTTTGTCTGGTACAAATAACTGACTGTTAGCTTGAGGTTACGAATGTACACTATATTATAAAATAATTTATGTATTAAGAAAACAGGTGGAAAACAGAATCTACCAAAAACATTTAAATATGAAAATACTAAAGAATTTAATTTATATAAAAAAGGTATAAATTATTTATCTATCGAGCCAAAATCATCCTATATATGGTTTTTATACATATTACTACCAATTTCATAAACATAATCTACGTACCTAATGGCCAGGGATGTTAAGGAGCTCCGTGACCGTAACCAAAGCTATCGGATATCCGGTACAAAATATTATCCGTAACCGAATCCGAAATAAAAGTTTTGCTACTGTAAAAAGGACCTTAAAATTAAATTTCCGTAACCGAAATAATCCGAAACAAACACATAATCCGAAATAATTTAATATCCATATTCGTATCCGTATCCGAAATATCATATCTATTTCATTCCTGGTAATGGCAAGTGTATGTCTTTCTATTAACTAATTAACATTTTATGTTTGTCTTGTTGTTCCAGGTAATAAGGAGATATAACTCTATGTAAATTTAATTATATTGCTACGCGCTCTAGAATATTTTTCATCTCTTGTACTTCCACAAAGCTCTAGTTTTGTCGCAAAGTTATCATATCCAGCAACAGTCTTTTTTTTTTATCTCGCCTACACTGACTATTCCTTAAGGGAGGCCATTTTGAAGAAGAAGAAGAATGGTAAGTGACAACCCTAACGTCGACCCTGCGCTGCGCTGCGCTGCGGGGCGCCGGCGTCCGCAGCGTGCGCGCTTTGACTCTCACTCTTGTCCCCTAATTATCTTGATTAGAACGCACCTCGACGCGTCGCTGTTTGCAGAATGTGTGAAATGTGTAAATGGAAGTGTTTGTGATGTTTTAACCCCCGATGCTGAAGCAGGGGTGTTATAATCTGGTTGTCTGTGTGTATGTCCGTCATTGCTAATGATTGGATATGAAAAGGTTTTACATTGTGTTCCAAAATCATTTATTGCTGCGTTTACTGCTTATACAGAATGATTCATGGTTTTACTAATATTATAAAGAGGAAACATTTGATTGTTTGTTTGTTTGTTTGTTTGAATGGAATAGGCTCTGAAACCACTGAACCAATATGAAAAATTCTTTCGCCGTTAGAAAGCTACACTATCAGCGCTGCATATAGGCTATACTTTATAAAAAAAAATTAGAAAAAGAAATAAAATAAACGTAATAGTCACAGGGGTTTGAACCTGTACTCGATTTTTTCCGTCGTTGCCAATCTATATGATACGGTTGTCATGGTAACAACATTGTTTGCAAATGGAAAATAAAAATTGTGAAATGCTATAAATACCGCATTTATATAAGTTTAAACTATTTGGATTAATATTTTGTATTACAAATCGATAAATAAAATGAAAAATTAATTCGCGTTGCGGGTTCAGGGTTGTGGGTTCCACGTTGAGGGTTCAGTATTGTGTAAAACTATTTATGTATATGCTTAACGAAGTGAGCACAGGTCAGCTAATATTTATATAA
The DNA here is from genome assembly GCA_905187575.2 of Celastrina argiolus. Classification (NCBI taxonomy): domain Eukaryota; kingdom Metazoa; phylum Arthropoda; class Insecta; order Lepidoptera; family Lycaenidae; genus Celastrina; species Celastrina argiolus. The sequence continues at coordinate 5,786,984 of LR994595.1, forward strand.
AATTGATTGAGTATAATATGGTGAAATTTATATGAGGTGCCAGTACAAAAAATGCCCTACGCCTCATTCTCTTCACACTATATTCGTCTATTAAGCGATAGAAATGGGTGGTATAGAAGTTATACAAATACAACAAATACAAACATATACCTACATTGAGCAGTGGACGGTGATAAGCTGATGATGATTATTTATTATCATAAAGAAGGAGAGGAACTATCCACAAAATAGTACCCAACAGTGGGCAATAAGGCGGGGTAATGTGACGTGACCGCGTCGCCACGCTCCGCCGCGCACCGGCGACCACATGGCGGGTACATAAGACATACATGTACTGGCAATTAAGTGCATTTAAAAAGGGGAGTGAGGTACCTACTATAGATCTTTTAACAATTATTGTAACCAGGGATGTTAGGAAGCTCCGTAACCGTAACCGAAACTATCGGATATGTGATATAAAAAAATATCCATAACCGTAACCGAATCCGAAATGAAAGTTTTGCTACTGCAAAAAGGAAACCAAAATTTAATATCCGTAACCGAAATTATCCGAAACAAACGGATAATCCGAAATTTTATATCAATTTCATCCCTGATTGTATCTATACTCCGTGCCGATTAAATGAGATCTAATTTGACGCCTCCGTGGTCCAGTGGTCGAGAGCGACCCGGAGGTCGCGGGTTTGAATCCCGATGTGGTGTGAATCATATATAATCAGCATCCATAGATATTATTTTATAGATATTAATTGTAAAAAAGCCAAAGCTCAATATGGGCGCACAGTAAAGGAAAGCAATGACACATTATTTCGGCTAAATTTCAATTTGTTATTTACATTAGAATCAGTCAATCGGAACATAGTAGACAGAATAAAAGAATAGTGCTAGAGGTGGCCCTGTGGTCGAAATTCGAACAAATCTATAATATTTTATTAGAGCTCTTTTGCCTCTATGCAGAAAAATATTTAGATGTTATCTATGGAATGTATAAGAATGACAGATAATAATAATTTAATTAATGTGTCCAAGGTAGGTACTGTTATTATACAAATCACAGAACAGATAAAAGGGGTTCTGTTCCAGATAGGAATAATCTAACCTTTTTATCTGTTTTGTGATACAAATACATGGATGTGTATGTGAGGTAGGGTCGTTTAGCATTTAAATTTAGAACGTTATAAAGACTCTCAACTAAGCGTTCCTACATAATATTGGTCAATCATAATAATAGCATAATAGAACATATAAACAGTGACATCTTACTGATGATGCTATCAAGTGATATCTGTTGCACACAATGGACCAATAAAACACAATAAAGACATAAACCGTCTCCTGTGGCTAACCTAATGATAGCGTTTACTCTAAACAAATAAAACGTGTGCGGCGTTACAGCCATCACACACTATATTCAAACGTAACTGATTAGAAAAATAGAAATAAATGATTAGAATAGCTCCCCTCACCGATTTCGGTGTCGGTAACCGACTTCATTTAAACCAGGCCAGCTACGCAGGAGTTATTTTATAGTGCTCAAGTGTGCGCAATACACAAAGACACTATCTATTCCTTTTACTCTCATAACCCAGTGGGACGGTAAATCGACACGACTGGCGGGATAACAGGCGCAGGACCGATTTTTACATGCCCATCCGACGCATGGATCATCTTTCTTGTCAGACAATCACGTGATCAGCCTTTAATGTCCTAACCAAACTTGAAAACAACATTTTTTTGTTGTTCCGACGCGGGAATCGTACCCACGACCTCCGGGTCCAGAGCGAAGCTCTAGACCACGAAGGCGCTCAATGATTAGAATTTTAATAATGCAAAACACTAATTCAAATCAAAGTTGACCAGTCTTTACAAAATAATTTTAACTAGCTTTGTAAATTTTACTAAAATTTAATTATGAAAGTAAAAAGATACCACAATCATTATTGAGGCGCGTATGATGTGGTTCAGAGCTTTTTAATAAATGCATTATTAAATGGGTCTATTGTAATGCTTTGTTTTAAACTTAAATTCTGTAGCTGTAAAATATTACGTAATACATAATATTATTGTTATATTAATTCTTTTGTATTTTTACTGTGAGGGACCGAAGCTACGTTCATTGTACTTATACAAAATGAAACTAAAAATATGCGATCATATTGAATGTTCATTTTAATTATAATTTAAAAGTAAAATAAAAATGGTAAAAAAATATCGGAAAGCTGAATATTTTAAATGCCTCAATGTACGAAACACAGTTGTCTATAGCGTGCGCAGGGTATTGAACAGGTGGAAATCAGTTTTTTATCTGGGCCAGTTGTTCACAGCAATTAACGGCTCATCAACCTGCTGTTGATCATTCATTAACCTTAAGGTTAAGTTTAACGGATAAACAAAAAGTTAAAGTTATGGTAATTAAGTGTCAGAGTAAACTTAAAGTTATGGCAATTAAGTGTCAGTAAAAGAAAAGTTTTAGGCAGGTTAGTATTATAGACGTTTTAAAATTCGGTAGATTATTGACTTTAGTTAATCAACTGAAATAATAATTGTAAAATAATTTTTACATTCATTTCATTCAATGACTGTGCTACAAATCAATTTCTTAATTAAGTATTTTGCTATGCAATTTTTGTTAGGACAACTTTAATGATAGCAATGCAAGGAATGGTAATGTGTATAACATTACCACTCCTTTGCGTCGAGCAGTCGGGTAAATAGGGTATTCGTGGTAAGTTTCATACCGGCCGGCTTATTAAGTAAATATCGATTACTGAACGTCAAAAAAAAATGTGCTAATCGCTCGCTGTTGTATTTGAAATTTGAATGCACATTTTTGCTTAATTTTTGCCAATACTAGTGCCAAAAACAATTTGGTGGCAATCATACGACCTATTAATTAAATGTTATGTCAAACAAACCAAAAAATTTTTTTCTCAATTTTAAAACTTTAAACTCCCCCCCTTTTTAATTTGGTTTTTGGCGCTTAAGCCCGTATATAGAGTTTACTTTTAGAGTAAACTCTGTATACGGGATCCATACACACCCTAAAGAATTATCACTCATTAATATTTCAGCCTGTAGACTATGTAAGGCATCAATGTCAGTATGTTACATAACATTGTTTTGAACCTAATTTGCTTATAGTATATTATAAACTAGGTTCCATGCATACTAATTTTACTATTATCCACTCAGTTATTATACTATCGCACAAGTTACTACGGAACATAAATGTTTAATAAACATATTGGTTCTGGAATGAGGTTCGACGGTTTTCGTGCCTTCGTGAATCCTGGGGGAGCGCGGTGGCTTCTGAGTTCTGATACTGCTGGTGTGTGGATTGTGGAACCGCACCATAGAGTGTATATTATATTTAATATAGATGCGGTAATGATCTAATTTGTAATTACATAAAGAACTGTCTATATGTCGCAGTCATTTGGTTGAATCTGCCATTTGATTGAATGAATAGCGCGTTCATTGAATTTTATTTTTATCAAAACATTCAATGAATCCGAGACTAGGAAAGCCATTCAATATTATTTCGTAACAGTTTTTTTTTTATACAATTAACTCCCCCTGAACGGGTGAACCGATTCGAATGTTTTTTTTCTGTGTTCAAGTGAAAAATGACTAACATAACACACGAAATCAATCAATAAAAAAATCTGTGTGTGGTGCACCTCAAGAAGTTTTCACTTCAAAAGGCCCAAGTTCATCAGTCAACGGCGTTAGGCTGATGATGATGAATTGTCATGTCTATTAGACTCGTAGGTCTGCTGCTTATCGCGATTGATACGGGTTTGTCTCCACCGCGCCGCGCCGCGCGGGCTCGCACCATTTCCAATAACATTATGCTAACGCGCGGAATTCTTGAAAAATTCTGGGAATACATTCCTTCGTAAAGCATATTATTTTAAACTAGAGTTCGTGTAAAATATATATGAGAAACAACTAATTAAGGACATGAATGGATGAAGGTGATATAGAGCAAAATTATGATTTCGAGAAAATTGAGTTCAAACTGCCACTTGAACATTTTAGAATACGTCATAAAGTATTAAGATCATTAATCTAAAGATCCGTCTGTAGAATCAATGTACTTAATACGCTACTGCATATGCCAAAATGTGACTATTTAAACTTAATTTTCTGGGTAATTTTTTTTTAGACATAATATCACTTTCATCTCACATAATATCACTTTCATCGATTCATGTATGTGAATCGTAGTTACCTAGGAGGCTAGGACCTATTTGCGTGCTAAAGCGATTGATGCAAAAATTGTATCTGAAAATATTCACGGTAATTCTATCTTGTGCCACAGTTTGTTTCTCATCACTAACCGGTTGGTAAATAATAATATAGTACAGTTTATTTATTTCAAAATCTTTTGGTTCGAAAACAGTTTATCAATCCAATAATGCAGTTTCAGTATTTATTACAATCAAACTCAAAACTCTTTTAAGTGCATTGTTTCTTTTATTATAGTTGAATAACGAAATCTGTTTTACTTGAAAAATTCAACCTGTAGGTATGATATAACGTTCGCTAATCAGTTGTAACTTGTTTTCTATCTGGTAAATATTCCATCAATCAGCATTCAATATGGGTTGTTAATTTGAATGCCATGTTAGTTGATCATTCAATGCACATTTTTCATGTACTATTTCACAGGCAGCGTCCTATTATGAGGACACTATCGCTTACCCCATATCAAAATCTTATTTCCTCCACGAATATACCATATTTAGGTACCTAACAAATTTTCTTCCGTAAACCTCTGCACATTTCCACTACCTCAGCTGATCACGTGATCAGCGGAAGCTCTCAATCACGCCGCCTGCAGATAAGACGTCACCCCCTGGCACCCCCCGCTCGGGGGTGAGAGAGGAAGTGGCATTTGGCACGCGCAATTGACGCCACTGATAGGATCACACGCTGAGTCTGCATGCTTATAGTTCGGGAGCCCGAGGTCGAAAGAACGATAGCTAATGTTGAATCAGTGTTTCTACTTATACGTCTGTCCACTTGCGAATAGTTAAGGCCTTGCAGGAACAATTGACTTTATCGAGAATTGTATAAAAATCATGACAGCGCGAGCGCATTCGACAAAGTTACGAATACGACTCTAGTGTTTGGTTGCGAATCCGTCCAGTCGAGAATCTTGCGATATAGGACTTTCTTTTATTATCACTAATAAATTGTTGTACAAACTTTACCTGCTGTTTGATACAATTTAATTGATACATAATTTCATTCGTAAGTCATGTTGTTTATTATTTTTCGTCCATCTGCTTGTATAAACTATATACTTTATTATAGATATCTGTTATATGACCAAAATGTTAACTGGTTCAAAACTTTTCATTATTTCTCACAAGGACACGACTCACCTAATTTAGGGTGGTACAAAATAACTTTAGTATGTTATGTTAAGTCAGTGAAATGTAGATTTGAAAATGTTAAGTTTTTCATTCATTAACTCTCATAAAGATACGTCGCATTTAATATACTTATGTTGATACTGTAGAACATGTTAGTAAAATATAAAAATAACATGCTCGTTGGCTCCTGGACTAGCCGAAATGCTTGGACGTGGTTGGGTGTCGGCGCGCCGCGAGCCGCGACACCGCTTCCGATACATTGCCCGCCCGATATTTACGGCGGCACCGAAATGAAAACTTCGGAGAATCTTACTTTAATAACATTAAATTATATGAGGCGATATTCTTTTCGCTTTATCTCATTAGATAAAGCGAAAAATCGTACGAGGCTCGCGTATCGACGAGTGAATATATGCGCGGCGTAGATTTTGGACGCAATGGCCAACAAGACTAGCAAGTACTAGCAAGTACACTAGATAAAGCGATAAAGGGCATTCCCTTCGATACGCGAGCCTCGTACGATTACTTGGCTGCCATAAATAATATTGAGTCAAAGCTATACGCACCTAGTTTTAGTCCAAGCAGAAATAGTTGACAACAAAAATTATTTTGAATCGTCCAAATCTCTTTAGGTAATGTTACGAATACATTATGTGTTCAAGCCATGGTGCCGATTTAGATTTTAGAGCCTCCTAACTACCTATTCCAGCGCGTCTTACATCAGTCAAACCCCAACTACTTAAGTATTGTTTCTTATTTGAGCAACGATTTAAATATAAATTAATGTAAATAATTCCGATAACGTTGGCCGATTACATTGAAACCAGGCCACGCAGGAGTTATGTGCATTACACAGCACTCCTAAACACTTGTAGCCCAGTGGGATAACAGACACGACAGGCGGGACAACAGGCGCAGGAGCGACTTTTTGCATGCCCGTCCGACGCATCTTTCTTGACAGACAATCAGGCTTGCATTGTCCTAACCATACTTGAAATAGAATTTTATTGGTCCAATGCGGGATTTGAACCCACGACCTCTGAGTCTAGACCTAAGTTCTAAACCTAGTAAAACTCAAGAAGATGTCACAAACATTTTAGTGAATTGCCGTTTCATATCGATCCGATTCTTTGGCAGGTTAGTCGCCTATTAGCTTTTAGAAAAAAGTGAAACAATATTCGTGTACCAGGAACGCATAAATCCACTATATCGGTCAGACCGCCAACACAAAAACCCAGTGCGATCGGCAACAAAACGACAACAGCAATCGATACATCGCTCGTCAAACTCACAGATACAGGACAATGTTGGTGTTTTCGGATTTTTTATGTTACCGTTAACAAGACTACTTAGCATCATGCTTGCAAATAGTTGTTACATATTATTTTTAATGACGTAATAATTGAAGACATGACTGGATGAATGATATGTCGCAAAAAACCCAGGTAATTGAGCTTAAACTGTCACTTAAACATTCTAGGATAATATGTAGTAGCGTATTAAGTACATTGATTCTAGAGGCGGATCTTCAGAGTAATGTACTTAATACGTTACGATGTATTCTAAAATGTTTAAGTGACAGTTAGAACTCAATTTTCTTACTTACATAATACATAATATACATGCATAGCAACATGTTCACTGTCATCTATTCATGTCTTCAATTATCTTGAGGAATGTGTTTTTATCTGACTTTATAATTTTTTTTGACTCTTTACTATTAATAATATAATATTAATATTTACGGACCGTGGACGCTTTTACACCACGTCAATCTGGTCCCGAACTAAGTTCTCGAATAAATTTTTATGCAGGACGCAGACTTTTTTAAATGACATACTATTTAAATTCAAGGTTTTTTCTATATAATGCACATGTTTTTGTGAACACCTACAATATACACCTATATTTTACATCTTTAAAATTAAACTGACACGTACAGCCGTTTTCGAATTTTAAGTGTATGACAAAACCCTTTGTTTATATATTTAACTTAAAACGTTCTGCAGAACTTAAAACGATAGACATTACAAAATTTTTCATCTCTTTTAGAAGTCAGTTGAAAAGTTGAGCAAATCAACAAAAAAGTTTAACGAAACCAACGTTTACCTTGTAGCTAAACATACCCTAATACACCGCGGACAAAGAAAATATAGCCGGCATTGAAACTCAAAAACCCGTGAAAACTCACCTTTATACCAGAACTAGGTTAGTAATGCGATCCACAAAGAAACATATTAACAATACAAACACACATTATACGCTGGATATGATTAGTTATGGTGCATGGATTTGGGATTTTGCGATAATTTCTGTACATCTGTTTGGGAAAAGAAAAAAAAAACGTCAGATTGACAGCTCGTATTGAAATGTCAGAATCTGATATGCAGCACGGAATACAGTAACAATGAAACCAAAAAATGGTCAGCTTTGTAGCAGACTGTGTTGCCGAGATTTGCGTTAATGATAAGACGTGGATGTTGTCGCTTTCAAAACATTGTTTTCAGTTGGTAGTACACGTGTTTAAAATCTTAATCCCCAGCATTCATGTCATACTTAAAATTATTTTTTATTTAACACCTACGTGGACTAGTGGTTTAGAGTCTAGCTCTCGACTCGGTCATCTGTCCTACTGGGCTACGAGAGTGAAGGAAAAGAGATTGCTTCTGTGTATTGCGCACACACTTGGGCAACATAAAATTTCCATGATGATTTTTAAAGATTCAATGAAACTGGCTACCGTCACCGACATCGGTCTGGAGGCATTATTATAAGATTATTTTTATAAGTTCAACTTTGTTTTATGTAGAGGTTGTACATTTAAACTGTTTAAATGCTAGGACATAATATAGGTATAGGTTTGTTAAAATTTATCATAAAACATTTTGGCGTTGCTTATGTTTTAGGCAATGCCAAAATGCAATACACATGATACGTTCTAAAAGAAAATTTTCAGTTTTGAGGTGAATCAGAGGAATATAAGGCCAAGCCATTAGTTTCATATTCAGGGGGCCTACTCAAGATGCCATCGCTAATGATCGCGATTTGGTATGTCATTTAGCGTACCTTATGTCAAATCCCATACATTTTGTTATCGAACTTTGTAAGCGATAATTAGCGATGGTATCTTGAGTAGGCCCCCAGCTGTTTTATTACGTTAGTAGTAACATTTTTCCGAATTAAAATTAATTCATTACATAAGCACTGAATAAAGATTATTGTGGTAATATCAAGGTAATCAAGATCAAGCATATTAATTGAAAGCAAAATGAGAGTATATGCTATACACTTCAATTGGAGGCCTGAAAAAAAAACATAAAATACTCATGTCCCACATCTGTACGAACTGCACATAAAAAAAGAAAAAAAAATTAAATGAGCCAGTTCCGGCACGCGTCTCCAACCTTCGTACCTTCGTCAGGCCGACAGATTGTAACATATCGCGTATACAAATTCTCATACAAATTCAATAAAATCTGAAATTGTATTCTATATTTAAAAATTTTATCGGATATGCTCAGGGACAATGCGTTACATCCGGTGCTTAGGGGATAAGACACCGCCGAAAAAAAATGCAACAAAAAAGTATTGATTCGATTTAAAAAAGTTTCTGCTCAATTTCGTACTGGCTAATATTACTGGCCAGTACTGGTGATGTCACTTGATACCACAGATTACATAGCTACTTCGTTACTTGATACTGTCCGTTTCATAGCTAGTAATGTCTACAAGATTCAGTTACCAGTATTTTTTAGACTATATTATGAATATTAACTTGGAATTAGTTTCAGTTTATCTTATATAATAATAATGAGTTGCTGTTCGTTAGTCTCGCTAAAACTCGAGAACGGCTGAACCGATTCGGCTATTTTTAGTCTTGAAGTCCAGAGAAGGTTTAAACGGTTTGTATGCTCAACGAAGTGGGCACGGGTCAGCTAATATTTTTATGTATTGTGCTTTTGCACGTAAATATTAAGTGCGTAAAAATATATAAAAGTTAAGTGTTTTCCGCCTAATCGGTTTAAGCTGATACATCGTCTGGATGTAACGCAGAGCGGTTGCAGTTTGCAATCACGTATTAAAGGCATTATTTGTAATAATTTAAATTAATTAGATGCTTAGCATTTAAAATATATTCTCTGATATTCTAAAAAACATGACTATTCGCTAATCATGTCAAAACACCTATTGGACAAGGCACTTCGCTGGTACAAGTATCCATGTGGGTTGGTAATCGCTTTCCATCATACTATCTGATAGTGGACACCCTTATCCAAACTTTAGACGTTTTTAGACAACATTTTTAAATATTATTGTCTACATTATGTCTAAATTTGTCGAATAAATGTTTTATTAATGTTATTATTAATGTTTTATTATATTCAACTGTGGGTATAAAATTTCTAACAATTTAACCCAAGCGTAACAGATATCATCGGGTCAAATTGGCCCCAAGAAACAATCGATTATTTCACGGGTTAATTGTGACGGCAAAAGTATGGCGTCTGTCTAATGACCCCATAAAGCCGTTGCACGCTCCGCCGGCCATACATATGTCTTGCGAGATATGGCCTGCGCCCACTGCAGTTTAGTATACAGAGGTAGGTTGCAAATGACTGCATTTGCTTAAACAGTATTCTGACCGAACCGGTGGTAACTGGTAATTGTAATCAAAATTGACCTTTATCTTTTAATTTTGAATAGAAACTTTCTTCTTTATTATTATTTATTTATTTACTAGCTGTATATTTGACTACTCAATAAGGTTTTTCTGTAACTTTATGCCTTCGGGGTATAGAGGTTTTGAGCTTGGCTCTTCAGTCCGAAAAACGTTTTTTGTCATTGACTAAAAAGTCGATTAATTAATAATCGAATATATTAATAATCGTTTTTTATGTAATCCTATGTTTACTGTACTTTATTTTAAAATGGAAAAACTGCTGAAAAAACGGCGAGAGAGGAAAAGAGAGAGAGAACATATTTAGTTTTGTTTACATGAATAGGTACTTGTCTAACGTAGATGATAATAATAATATCTATGGACGCTTCATACCACGTCAATCTGACCCCGTACTAAGTATGGGATACACATATTTAATACACATCCATGACGTTTTGTTCCTTCGGCAGGATTTGGACCCGCGACCTACGGCTCAAGCACCAATTTGCTCAATACGCTACGGAGGTCGTCTAATATAAATAAATAAGCCTGTCTTAAAACTGTCGAGACTTAAGTGGGCCCTCGCCTTTAGATATTTGTAAAAGAAAAGATGCTAGGCCAGTAATAATTATTACTATCCACATAGATAGTAGATACCTCTTACAAAAGTGCAATTTCATTGGTTTTACTATATTTAAATCTACATTTTAAGCTTTATTTACCCTTTATGAAAACCAAATCATTTGAAGCACAAAGAGATCGACTTGAAAAGAACGTACAAAAGGACTTTCGTTTACAAAGTACACTGATTTCTGATTGTCCCTTTCTCCTTTTATAAGATCAGCATGTATAGAGGTTCCATTGCTACGCGGGATTATACCTAATTTGACCATTGTGGGTAGTTGGAGATAAATAAACATTATACACACTCCAATATACCATAAAGACCTACCGCGGGTAAGCAAGTGGCTTAACCTGTACGGTTGGCGCTGAAATGCAGCTTGAATTGGGCAAAACGACTCAAATTTAAGATTTCGCAAATACAAAAATTAAATTCATTAATCGTGATAGACAGCGATCCAACACCTATCAAATAATAATAATAATATCTATGGACGCTTCACGCTTCACACTACGTCATTCTGGCCCCGTGCTAAATATCCGAAGAACTTGTGTTATAGGTACCAAACGGAAATATATTTAATACTTTTATACTATACACTTAATTAAGATTTTTTATTAGATTATATATACTTTAATACACATCCAAGACCCAGGGACATTGTAAACTTTTTGTTTCCTGGGCGGGATTCGAACCTGCGACTTCTCGCTCGAGCGCCAACGCGCTACGCTACAGAGTTACCAAATTATTGTGTTGTTTTTGTGTAAGTATTAGTTATAGCTTTGTTTACATTGAATCGGATAGCATATACATCGATGCGTATACACACGCAGTACGTATGTTAGTTTCACTATGAGTAATGCGACTATGGTTAATATTTTTATGCAACGAATTCAGTCTTAAGACGCATAGTTTCAACACGAGGATGTATTACCTACTAGCGATACAAGATATAAAATAAATGAGTGATAATACTTTATGGTGTGAATGTCCTATGTAGAGTTTACTGTGAATGTACCAGCGCTGAAAGACTTTTGACTTTCATGTTTCTATGAGAAATGCCTCAATTCATGATGTTGAGGCATTTCTCTTTTGCCCATACAATAGGTAAAAGGAGTATATACTGTCTAATTTCATCAACTGTTGGTTAATTTTCTCATCACCAAAAATAGTTATGATGCATTTAGTATTTACCTATATGTAATGTTAGTAGAATCGATCAAACACCATGTATGTAGTTTGTCCAAACACTACCCAAAATCAGTAGACCTTTATTATGATTTTGTCCACGTATACAATTAGAGGACCTCAGCAAACACAGACGCCATGATTTAATACCCCGTATACGCACCTATACCGGCTATACCCAGGTTTACACACGGGTATACCCGGGCATAAACCGGCGCACAAACACGACTAATGAAGGCCCGGTAATTCGGTTATATTCGCGGTGTTCCTCCTGATTTTTTATTACTAGTTTTTGTTCGATTCGTAAAAAGAATGAATGGATGTTTTTAATGTTTTGTGAATAATTAATTTTTTATTCTGCTATTGGTTGTGAATAGTTTAGTTTAGCATGTATTATATATGAACATCTATTTCATGACTGAATGTTATTCTCTATTACAGGGTACACAATCAAAATATGTGGTAACCCTTAAGTGATTTAGCAATAGGTACATTACGGGCAAACTCGTTCGTAGACTATCAGTTCTTTTATAAACTGGTTCAGGACTTGCCTGAAAGCGTTTTAATGCAATTGAAAGAAACTCTGAGAAAATGGCGAAATAAACACAGAGTAGGTACCTAACCCAGATCAAACTCCTTAACATTCTACAGCAGATATGTGGTGTTTGGGCTTTATAAGTAGACAAAAGTAATTAATAGTATCTAGGTATACAGTAATAAATTACGAAGGGTGTATATGGGGAAATTTATGGGGAAAATAAAATTAAATGAAAAATAAGAATATAATAAAATGAAACTTGATAGTTCATTATAATACATTCTTATTTTTGTGTGGTATCTTTTAGAATTGTCACGTAGGACAATTCTAAAGGTGATCTTTTAGAATAATTGTCCTACATGATGACGTACCATTGCATTGGTTCGAGAATTAACCCGGCGAGAAGAACCGACATAAGAAACTCGCGCGGAGCAAAAAGATCGGAAAATTGTTCTTTTGAAAGATATACATAACAATGTTATAACTTAACATATTCCAATGTTACAGCTTAACATAAATGGGGGTTTATGTATAATGTAATGTTATATTATTTAAAATAAAGCATCTATCTTGTACTAGAAAAAGAGGATATCTAAATGACACACACTAAACCTGCACAAACTGCACAAAAAAGCTATCGATGCCAAAATATTTCACATCTATACCACACGCGCAGTTAGTATGTAATTTATGTAAAAACATCAGCGGGGCATATAACGAGTGCGTTTTAATATGTACGTTTTTCGGCGGGCGGCAGCGGGGGCGGGAGCGGGCGGCGGGGAGGGGGCGCTCCACTGGTGCTCGACGTTGTAATTCACCGATAAATGCATACAAAAGAGTTTCGTAACGGACAAGGGAGGACGTGAAGTCGCTTATTTAAAACTAGCTGTGCCCGCGACTTCGTACGCGTGGAAAAGTGATTTAGGACACTTTTATGTTTTTAAATATATTTTTAGTTTATTGGCGCAACCGCTGACAACTTTCGCCAATAGGTCCTTCCCAGTGTATCCCAGTGTTGATCCCGATCCAGCAAGTCACGTACCCGGCAAGCCTCTTGGTATGCAGGGTATAATAATAATATAGTACCATCCTTTCGGAGCTCGGCAAAAGAAGTAGGCCTTCGAACAATATGTAGAAGTCAGCAAAGGTATTCGAAGTTAGGATAATATTATTCGAATGCACCGTATAGACCCAGCCAATTTTTCACGTTAATTTAGTAAATTATTTAACTTCGATGTCCGTCTGTCTATCTGTCTGGTTGTCAAAACTTTAACACGTGTAGGTATCAAGCTAACAATCCTATTAAATACTCAGGATCTTCTGTCCCTTCTGGCTTTGAAAAAAACAGACTCCTTAGCCACATCTACCCAAAGATTCAGCCGTTTATCTCTCTAATTTTCGACACTCCAAAGGGAACCAAAACCTAAATTTGATACGAAGCAACGTCTTAATAGTGCCGACATAGGATAAATTGCGAAACCATAACATTATTTTAAATGTTTTTGAACGTACTACCGTTTTTGTCATTAATATTTTGAGATATTAAATTGAAACATATATTGCAATTATTAAGGTATTTAAAACGAAACTCTCGGTTAGACATGGGCGCAGCGGCACGCCCCGTCGAGGATCCAGCAGGCTTACTCTCGACACAACCGAGAATCGAATCAGTTCGATCTCAACGGATTTGGTGTTTTATTTGGTAGATTACTTTGGAACTAATTAGGATAAAGAAAACCTTTGGAACGTAACTTTTTGTACACCCGACGATATCAATCGACATAGAACAAAAATAAACAAACGTCAATTTATTCGGGAGTATGCGGCACGATCGAATCTGAATCAAAATCGAATCAGTTTGGTGAGTTAGGCCCCAGCTCGGCGCGCCGATCGGGTTTAGTTGCGTTTTTTTATTAACCTACCCTAAGTATAACAATAATATAAATAAATTAAATTTAGTTTTAAAGAAAATATAAAATAATAAAAGATTAAATTTGAATGTTTGCAGCGCGGTTCCTGCCGCGCTTCGTACAAACGTCCAGCATTTTTTTATTAATTGTCATATGTTTTTTATTTATGAACCGATTGAGATGAAATAAATGTTAAGTCAAGATTACTACAAATATGATTGAACCACATCCAAATCGGATAAGCCTTTTCTGAGATTAGCGTGCACAAATGCACCGACAAACAGACAAAAATAAAAAAATATATTGTTTTGGGTACTATTGCATAAATAAAAGTCTCCTATAATAACACAGGCACAGTTAGCACATTTTAAAAGTATTTTTTACCCAGCAGTCTACCCTACACCAGCCCGGCTCGGACGTAAGACGTCACCCAGCAGCCTGCACTACGCGGCGCCCGGTCGAATCACGGCGAAACGATTTTAATTTTGCTATATTTCCTAAACTACCATTATATTTGCATGGTATAAAGGGCAAATATTATAGTCTTCATGGAATGCTTAAGCCAACTAACGTATTAAAAATGATAAGGATTAATACCGTGATGGTATAAATAGCTTTCCAAAAACCGCTTAATTGCCCGTTTTTTAGTTTATCGCGAAAGGCTTTCTTTTAATTTTACAGTTAATTAAGTTGATTTTATACAATAAATGATAATTTATTTCAATTTGTGAAGCAAGTTCAAAAATACAATTTTTATATTATTATGACACTGTGAAAACACTGTTTTCCCAGAAAAAAAATCCTGATAGTTAGGTAGTTATTTGATGTTCTAATCTACTTTAGTGCCACGTTCTATTGCTTCGCGTCACTGTGTAAACGATCTCCCCGCGCCCCCCGCACGAACCGTTCGACCGCAGGCCGCGCGCGCGAAATTCATCTGACTTGCTTCAAATTTATCGTCACTGCTCGGCTCCTATGTATCGTAGCGTTATGTTATATAGCCTATAACCTGCCCAGGAATATGGGCTACAATCGTACCAAGTTTGGTTAAAATCCCTTCAGTAGTTTTTGTTCCCATCGTGCACATACAGACAGACAGACAGACAGACAGACAAAAATTTTACTAATTGCATTTTTGGCATCAGTATCGATCGCCAATCATCCTCCAATATGTATTTTGAAAAAATATTCAATGTACAGAATTGACCTCTCTACAGTTTTATTATAAGTAATAGATTTATATTTTTTTTGTTTACAATTTTACAAAAAAGGGTTTTTCGCTGATAGTTAAAAAACATTAATGATCATTATTTTTTTTAAAGTTGATTATTATTTTACACAGTGTAGTTTTAGCATCTAATAATGATAACATTATATTTTAGGGGACGTTACAGGTACAGTGAGGGTTAATTTAATTAATAACCCTGTCGTGTGGAGTGTCGCCTATAAATTGGTTTATAAGTTTGCCCCTCCTCTGGCCTTTCTAAACTAATGATAATAATATGCTCGCAAACATAGAATAGTAACACCTAGAAGCTGGGTACGCGTGAGAAATTGCCGCAAATCGAACTAGGACATTTGTCCTAGTTTGTATGAACTCCTAAATGGATTTAGTTGCTTCAAAGTTTGATGTGTTTTAACGAAAACCTAGGTCTTACTAATCTCCCACACCGATACCAGTTATAGTGGCTGGTTTCATTAAAACAGGCCTGCATCGTAGGGGCTATTTTTAAAGTACCCTAGTGTGTGCGCAATACATACACTCTTCCTTCATTTTCATAGCCCAGTATGAACTAAACTTGAAAGCAACATTTTTTGTTGTTCTAACGCGGAAATCGAACCCACGTAATCCTGTATTTTAAATTTATAAACTTTCAATTAGTTTCAGAGAGCCTACACTATACATAATATCTAATTTTGTAAATCTTTCAGTTTCAGCGCTCTAGGAAAAATATTTATAGCGATACTAGCTGTCCCGCCAAACTTCGTATTGCCTTATTAATTAATTGCTTGACATACAGACTGCAGCGCCACCTATCGGTTCCAATTGTAAATCTAAACCATTCTCGAATCTCCACGAACACACACAAAAAATTTCATCAAAATTGGTCCAGTTGTTTAGGAGGAGTTCAGTCACATACACCGCACACAAGAAATATATATATTAAGATTGGAAAAAATACCTTTAAAGTACTCGTAGTTGGAAAAACCCCTACTTGCCGTTAAGAGTGACGAAACCCTCTTTAGACATACTCTGACACTCCTAACTGGCTCTTTGATTGGTTATTTATAACTTTAATTTAAAGATGAAGTAGGTATACCGGTAACACTATAGTAACTCACGTACATAGTATATCATCGCGTCATTCTTAAAGTTATGTCTTCGATAAACCTGTAATAACCAGATATAGAGTATTCTACTGAGAATAATCTAGCTAGTAGTCGTAGTAAATAATCTAGTAGTAGGCTAGTAACATACGGCAAAAGTAAGATTCCTTCGAGATTTCCTTTTGCGTGTTTTAAAAAGCAATGTAAATATAAGAAAAGAAAGCCATAATAATTATGATAAAATAGAATAGCCAGAAGTTAACATCAAAATAAATTAAATGTTAAATAAAGTATGGAATGATTTATATTATCTAAATTCGAAATGAAACGATAAAACAAAATTATAAGATTTATTATATCACACCATTTATATTATAATTACAAGAAATTAACTCCATTAGTTACAGACCATTTTATGAATTAATAAATGTAAATGGAGGTAGTAAAAAAGCTATTAAATAAAGATTTTTAGAAATGCTACATGTCTTAACTTCACAGCTAGTCTAAAACTGATACCAAAATGGTGGTACAACCTTATATTTGTTTGTATTTGTTATAATAATAAGTTATAACAAAGAACATGGCAATACTATTTAAAAGCGCAAGTTCGTAGAATAATAATTTACAACAAGAAGTACTGAAATTGTTATAAAAATGTTTCCAATGATTATTCAATTATTTCACATTACTTATTTCGTAATGTAACCTAAATCATTCAAGTATTATCAAACATTTTAAATGAACAAATTCTAGAACAGGAAATAAATTAAGTATATTTACATTGACATAAATAAATTTTAACACCAAAATTATTTGTATGCATTATAATATTATTCATGAAATTATCAATTATCTAACACGCAGACTAACATTTATTAATAATATAAAATGGATGCTGATTTTAATTAAAAATGAGAAAGTAATTGTAGTGAAATTAGTCTCCATTTTACTCTACACATTTCTCTGTCCACGCCTCGGCCACCGATCCCCACGGGAGGTAATTATGCATGGACGGTTTTTAACCCGTTCACTAGCGAATAAAATATAAAATGGACCACAATTAATGATTACTATTTTTTCCAAAAATTCATACAACCATTTGCCAGCTAGCAATATAATGTAGAGCTGGCTCGAATGTATTTCGGTTATATCGCAACATTTATTAATTTGGATTTTGGCTACGTACTTATAAATTTTAAATAATTTTAGAAGTGCTTCGATAACTAGGAAGTCACCCAGCTAGTTATAATCTAATGAAGGAACTTTTACCAGCCCCTTAGCCCTTAGCATAGAGTAATATAATTCCCTTAATTTATTAAGTTAATTAAAATAAATTAAAGGCGATATAACCTAATACGTACCCATTTGGAAAAAAGGGCCACCATTTTTTAAGGTAGTATTAAGTACTTTAAAAAGTTAAAGTTATTGCGTACCTACTGAAAGCCCGAGATTTACTTTAAAAAACAAATGTAGCATTGGTATAAATTACTTATGTTTTTCTCATTTCTTACTTTTATTACAGCAAGATTCCCAGGTACCTAAGTAGGAGTATTATCATCTTAGATATTCTAACACTATTTATGGTGTGCCTGATAAAATTTTAAGATTAAACAAAATGCTATATAATATTAAATTACAAAATAGTACATTTAAATAGCGAACATAACACTTATAGTACTATACTTTTTATTTACTCATTTTAAATGGTATATTATTGCAGCAAAAAGTTAATTTTCCACAATTTGAACGTGAAAACGCCATCTGTTAAAATGTAACTGAACTGCAGTAAGCTCTACCTTACAAAACTCTTAGTGATGTTAGATGTTGCCGTAATCCGAGGAGGGCGCTAGTGTGGCATTTATTGAATTACAAGTAGGTAATTAATAAAATTACAATTAAAATATAATTTAAGTTATATTACATTCGATGGTTATTTAACATTAGATTTAGCCAGCTACTTCTAACACGCAATTTTACACGATAAAAAGTAGCCTATGTCCTTCGCCATAATCTCTATACCATTGTCAAATTTCATTATTATGTATTCAATAGTTTCAGAACCTATTCAATGTAAATAATTCACAAATATTTTTTTCCTCTTTATAATATTAGTAGGTCATATTCCCTAACTAGATTACATTGTATTGTAGCCTAAGTAGGTAGTAAGTATACTGAGTATTAACTATATTTATTTAATTTAAGCAACACGTGCCTCGAAATAATTTACTACTCAAGTATCGAAAGGTCGCAAGTTTCATGTTTTCACAAGGATTAGGGTAATCAATTTAGCATTGCCATATTTGTTCACGTGTCGTGGGGCGGCCGGAACTATAAATTGGCGGCAAAAAGTTTCGTATGAGGAAGCGGCGGTGGAGGTGTCGAGTTGCCTTCCCGTGTCGGCCACACGACTGCGTGTGTCCATGTTTGGATAAGCGTAAAAACAAATACACCACTTTTCTGCTGTTTGATTTAAATCTTAATATATATATTTCTTGTGTGCGTGTGTATGTGACTGAACTCCTCCTAAACGACTGGACCAATTTTGATGAAATTTTTTGTGTGTGTTCGTGGAGATTCGAGAATGGTTTAGATTTACAATTGGAACCGATAGGTGGCGCTGCAGTCAGTATGTCAAGCAATTAATTAATAAGGCAATACGAAGTTTGCCGGGACAGCTAGTACCATTATAAAATTTAAATACCACTGACGGTGCAACCACAAAGCGCAATAGGAATGCCTACTTATGTTATGTAACACTTAAATAAAAAAAACATCCATGTAATAAAGAGGCAAGTTAAAAATATATTGACACAGTCGGTATAATCACTAGTGACATACACAAACTAAGTACTTATACTTTTCCATATTCGACCGGTTAGTCGAAACCGTAGGTGTACTTTAAATATTAATACTGTGCTTGTATTTATTGTTTAAATACAGGAATGTTATCTACAACAAATTTCAGCAACAACTGTATAACAAAAGTAAAAGTTGATCAAAAACACTCACATTCAAGACACGACTCTCTCACATTATAATTCACGGCGCCAGATTTACAATTTGACGTACAGCCGCCATTTTCCGGACAAAATCATTTCATATTTTCGTCCAGTACCTCTCTCGGATCTCAATTATTCACCAGGGCCCTCGGTCAAAAGTAATGGCCGGTGAACGCGAAATTACACGTGTTACAATGATGGTCTGTTTACCCGCGTTTACCCTACTTCAGATTCGAGTGTTAGATTTTGACTGTAATCGTTTTATTAAACCCGCGCGGCCTTTTGTGGTTGTTGGCTTTTATTTAGTTGTTGTGTTGTTTTACATTGGTTTGCATTGTTCGTGTTGTTTGTTGTGCTAACGAAATGATGGAGATAATCAAAATTTTCGTTACAATAAAACAAGAAAAGCTAAGGGAAATTATCTTGTCAGCTTATCAAATAAGCTTTGCCATAAATTGTACTGTTTACCAAATGAAACAGTTAAATAATTGTAATATCTAATGATCAACTTACAAAAGTTGCTTACAGAGTGATAATATCTACTTAAAAATATTTATTTAAAAAACTTTAAAAGCTTCAAAAATATTAACTAATTATATAAGTAGTCAATGGTTATTTACTTTTATTATATTAGAACATAAAAGTTTGCAACACCTACGTAGAATATTTATTTACAAATTCAGCAATTTGCTCTAACAAAACACCAAATTTGGGAACACATAAAAAGTTCTCGTATGTAGCCGATATGGGCAATTTGCGTCTACACAAAAACTGGCGCATTTGATCCCGGACAAAAAGTGGGAATAACTCGACAAAAAGTGGGAATATCTCGACAAAAAGTCGGGATATCTCGCGACCATATCCGGTGTGTAGATTTATCGATCATATGTCAGCACGCGACTGACGCGACACTATTACGTGGCAATCGATCTCTATGTAGGAAACTCTATCGAACTCAAGTAGCGAGGATTTTACCGCAACTACTCCCAACTTCTTGAGTTCACTTACATTCAAGATGGCACTGAGTTGGATAGAGTTTTTTTATGCTTATACAGTAACTCAGTTGTACCACACAAAAGCGCATAAAGACTACCTACTACCTACTTACCTCGGTCTTGTGATCGACCACAAGTTTCACTGGGGTCCACATGTTGACCATGTCTGTTGTAGACTGAGGGCTATCCTATCTAAATTATGTATACTCAAACATAAAATACCTTACAAAACTCTCAGACTTATCTATATGTCATTGGCGGATTCTGTTATAGGTTATGGCTTATCTAGTTACGGACAAACTTACAAAACGTACCTGAATACTATATAACTTACAAATAAGACTGCTAAAAACAATTGTTCCTTTAAAAATTAAATTGAAATATAAAGATAATTATCATTACTTGTTCCAGTATTGTAAAGTTATGAGTGTGTATGACTAAACAAATTTATCAATTGTAACCCAGTACGTTAACTATCTTAATGACTTAAACAAACGAACAAGGTATGCCTGTTTACGTAAATTAGATAACTTGCCAATGTATGAAATACCTAAATGTAATAATGAATACGGAGAAAGAATCTGGAATTGTATATTACCAAAACATACTAAATAAACTGCCAAAATATTTAGTCCATAAGATTCTTAATAAAAAAAGACATATGGTTCGAAATGTACTAAAACACTACTTTATAAATAACCATAATTAAGCATATTGTGTACTTAGTTAAGTTCTAATATTTATAGTGTAGTATGACACCCTAGTAGTCATTATGACTGATACCAAGACTAGTCGCAGGTCTAGGGTGTCTCACGCACAGTCATTCGCTTTCTGCCACATCAAACATACACACACACACACACACAGGTGACACTTTAGTAGTCATTAATGACTGATACCAAGACTTGTAGGTCTAGAGTGTCACACACACAATCATTCTCGTTTCTACCATATTCTTATACACATACATCCACACATATAACACATAGTTAGTAATATTAAGTGTATTTAGTCTTTAACTTAGTTCAAGTGTAATTCTTACTTACCTATAATCATAATGACTCTGTTGTCAGCAACTCCTTATGAGTAAAATCTCTTAAGAGATTATAACTAGCATAAGTTAAGCAAATTATTTGTACTCAATTATTTTCGAGAAATAAACAGATTTTTTATTTATTTTTTATTTTTTACTAATTTATCATGTCTAAGATTTAATAATGTATCCACTTTCTTTAAGTAGTTATGTTAGGTCGGCACATTTTATTTTAAATCTGCATAATTACAACATGTTTAGGAATATATCATGACAATTTCGTAGTCATCTGATAGAAGATGCTAACTATGTAGGCAGATATGAGAGTAGGCGGTCATGTGTGGCATGCCAACCTTAAGAATTTATTATTGTATTACTTTACTATCTACTTTGTGGTATTACAAAATATATGAAGATGAGTCACTTGAAACAAAATGTCTCATAGATAATCAAAAAAGTCTAATAGAGAGAGAGAGACTATTTGATCGATTTGACGTATTGGATCGATACAAGAGCTAATTAAAAAAAAAGTCTCAAAACTGTGAGTGTTTTATTTGTTATTTGTAAGAACGCTTACACACATGTATCAGCCTAACCTAAGTCTAACGTATATAAACGCAACCTTCTATCCCTACTTGACGTACAAGTAGCAAGGGTATTTTTCAAATTATTATCACATCAAGTCCCGATTTCACCAACGCTTGTAAAGTGTTAACGGCTTAATAAAATACCATGCCTCCTCATCCACCGCCAGGGATAACATGATATTTAATGAATGAATAAATTTAACATATGTTGGTAAAATTGTCACTAAACTTTTCAAAAGCGACGCTTCCTCACCAATAGAAACCGATCGCCATACGTAATAGCCCATGTGTGTTAGCCATCGGTGCCACGCAGTCTGGCGGACAGCGGACACGGCGGGCAGTTTTTGCGCGTCGTGTTTCAATAATCCCCGTTATTACCCCCCTGATAGACGTTACTGATTTATTGCTAGATCGCCGTCCGATCGTCCGTGGTCTAGTGGTTCAGAGCTTCGCTCTCGACCCGGGGCCGTGGGTTCGATTCCCGCGTTGGAACAACAAATAATGTTGTTTTCAAGTTTGTTTAGGGCAATGCAGGCTGATTGTCTGACAAGAAAGATGATCCATGCGTCGGATGGGCATGTAAAAAATCGGTCCTGCGCCTGTTCTCTCGCCAGTCGTGTCGGTTTACCGTCCCACTGGGTTATGGGAGTAAAAGGAAGAGAGAGTGCTTCTGTGTATTGCGCACACAATTAGGCACTATAAAATAACTCCTGAGTAGCTGGCCTGGTTTCAATGAAATCAGCTACCGACACCGAAATCGGTGAGGGGAGCTATTATTATATTATTATTGCTAGATCTCCACATCCGAATATTGTTAACTACTAGGTAGTTCATTTAAATTGGTAAATGACATTTATAAAGGCTTTCTGAAATCAAGGGCCTTACTCTCCAAACTGATTCGATTATGATTCAGATTTGATCGTGCTCATGCGGCACGGCGAATAAATTGACGTTTGTTTATTTTGATTCTCAGTCGATTATTATGGTTGGAAGTACAAAAAGTTACGATCTGATGATTTTATTTGTCCTGGTTAGTTTGAAAGTAATCCACCAATACAAAAAGCCGTTGAGATTGAACTGGCTCTCGATTGTATCGGGAATAGGCATGCTGGCCCGGTCTTATATTAACAACACACTAGATAACGTGTCCCATACAAAAACAAAGCTAAATCTGCTGCCTGATATATGCTAATAGTAGGTACATTAGTTTACTACTGAGGCAAAAGTTTGAAAACATTTCATAGTGGATTTGTTTTTGTTTTTTTTTAAGTGCTACAATAAATGATTTCAAATCGAGCATTGTGTTTTGTGAAACGTTTACGTTAGACGTTGATAGTGTTCCAAGCTAAGTTAGTTATGTTTTACTTGTGCGTCTTTTTGATCTGGTAGATCTAATAGAACAGGCCATTTAATAATTAATCTTCAATCTTATTTTGTAATAAATAACTTTTTTTCGAAGAAAAATCTACACCAGCTTACCTATTTCTTTTTTAATTTCCACAACGGTGTATGTTTTAATCCTAGTATCTTGATATCTAATTACTTTAATTAAGATCTCAAGTCTCGGCATGATCACATACAAATTCATACAAATATTTCTCATAACAATTCGGCTTATGCAAGTAATGAAGAGGCCCGCTTTATTGAGTTAATAAATACGCCCTTGAAACGGATCTCGCGTCGGAGGGCTGATGTACCGTCGAGGAAATTTAATGTTTAGTTACCTACACCTGTAGTTAGTATATTCAGTATTTCCGTAAAGCTATTGATGACAATACTACACTGTCATTATATACAATACAATACAAATATACTTTATCGTGCACACGACAAGTTACATAAAAGACACAAAATATAAATTACGAAAATCAGACATGCACACAAAGGCGGCCTTATTACTAGATAGCAATTTCTTTCAGACAACCTTATGGTGTTAGAGAAAACTAGAGAATGGGAATTGCGCAAAATAAGTATATTTAATTAAAAATATAAACCCGACTTAGCGTGTAACATTCCTATCACACCTAACAAACAACCTGATGACCTTGAAGACCTGAACCTATTTCCACCAAACATAGCTAAGAACACTCTCGACTGATATGCCTTTGAAATAAAAAAAAAACGCTTTAAAATCTATTCTTTTTGGGAGCTACAATGCCACACAAAGACACGTCAAACTTATAACACCCTATCGCTTTGGCGTCGGGGGTTTAAAATGAGAACAAATTATATTTACACTGCAATTTTTTTTCCTGGCTGTACAATGTACATAATAGTTCTGTATTTGTAGGTCGTAAGATAACATCATATTATAACCTCGTATACTACATTTCATGTTAAATATAAAAAAAACATTCTCCTATGTAAATATAAGGAGTAAATAGATGGAAACATCAGTGACCTAGCCTTGGGTAGTAGGGCCTAGTGTAGTAAACGCGAATAGTAAGTTTGTAATGAGTGCGTTCAATTTCATTGGTAAAATCGCCTTTTAAGAGGTACAGCACGGGCTAGAGAAGTACAAAATAGGTATTTATAAAATCTGCTCCTGTCTCGCCGTGCCTTAGCCAGCTAGCACTAGCGTGATAGAGACAACTGCAACTCAAACGAAATTACCTATTCAATGTACAAGAAATCGACGTTTAGGAGACCCCTGTTGCCTCCTACAGAACTTAACCAATTTAGGTAGTTTTTTCATTATAAACTAAGAAAAAAGGCTTGAGCTTTGTTCGATTTTATTGTAAAATGAACTCGAATTTGTTTCTCGGATGTTGGACACAGCCGAAAATCTGGCCATATTTTTTTAGGTTATTGAACATCTATCTTCAACGGTGATTTTCCATGAGGCCATGTTTTATTGCAGCAACTGTGGCCATGGAAATATAAGTGGTGTAAAAGGGGTACAATTTTTTTGCATTACATATTATCCTTATCCTATTTATTATAAAACAAAGTCCGCCAAGTCTGTCTATCTGTCTGTTCGCGATAAACTCATAGACCGGTTTTCCTGCTGTTTTCACAAATGTATAGAATAGTTTCCTTAAGGTTTTAGTGCAGTGTTTCCCAACCATTGTTTTGCCATGACCCGGTAATTTTCACACTGCCTTTTCGTGCCCCATCTAATTTTAAATTCAAGCTGGTTTCATTAGATTAAAATATATTCTTTGAAATGATTATTAATTAGATTAAATAATACACGTTAATCAATATTAGATTTTTTTAAATACTACATAATTATATTTTTAATACTTTACAAAACATATCAGAGTGCCATTATAGGATATGTCTATACTTTCGTCGACTTGTAAGGAAAAATAATGACATGATTTCAGATGGCTTATGACTGTTTCTTCAATGTAAAATGTTGATATAGGTAAGTATTATTTTTAAAACAAGGGAATGTTGCGACCCGGTATTTTGGTGGCCCGGTACCGGGTTGCGACCCGGCAATTGGGTAACGTTGTTTTAGTGTATTCATTGTACCTAGGTAGGTACAATGAATAGTATGAATAGTTCCGCCACCTACCAGGTGGTAGGTGGCGGAACTATTACCTACCGTAATGACTCATTGACAGTAGTGTCACCTACCGCATCAATTCTTAAACAGTCTGAAGTCCGCAGGGACAAAAGTCAAAAGTCAAAAAATTTTATTCAGAATAAATTTTACAAAAATGTTTTCTGAACGTCGTTTCTATATGATGCCTGCCACCGGTTCGGGAACAGCTAGTCAAAATAAAAATATAGTATGCGCTCCACCAGTATATTGAAGTCAACTCGACACTCTGTACAATAAAGTTAAGGAACAACAACCTAAAGCAAAATCCCACCCAAACATTGTTTATTACATTAATATTTTAATACAAACAAAGTAATCCCCTTAGCGAGTTCATGTATGTATGAAATTGAATTCTTCACAATAATGAGACATTATGAGGGAGCTTCGTATTTAACGTTTGAAGAATCGGCGCCTCTAATGAAGCGAGGGGAGTTATGAAATATGTTACATGTTAAATTAAATCCGTAACAACAAATAGACTTCGAAGTTAATTGAAAGAGACAGAGTTCATAAGAGAAGATGACACGAGTGGCGAAGGCAGTACGGCTTCAGGTACTGAGGCAAATCAAATCAAAAACATTTATTTACGTAGGTCACACAGTAACACCATATACCAATTACATAATTGGTCCATGGTAATACTTATGAACGTCAAAATTATTGAAATTTTCTAAACTGTTTACAAATCATTACATTATCCAACTTTTGGTTTTGGTTGAATTCAGGAGTTCATAGATGAGATGGTATGGTATGGTAATGGCAGAGATGATGAAGGCTGGTTCAGGAGGCATACTTGAAAATATTTTTTTTTGTTGGAACCTAACGCGGGAATCGAACCCCCCTTCGAGTCGAGAGGCAGGCTCTAAACCACTAGACCACGGTAGCGTATTAGGTAATAGTAACCTTATAAAGTTTTACTCAAAACAATTTGATTTGGTTTAGCCAAAAACAAAAACGACGACCTCCGTAGCGCAGTGGTTGAGCGCGCTGGTGCGAGCGAGAGGTCGCGGGTTCGAATCCCGCCGAGGGAACGTAAAGTTTTCAATGTTCCTGGGTCAGGTATTATAAAATAAAAATCTTAAATATTTGTATAATTTAAATATAAAAATATTGAATATACATAATATTTCCGTTGTCTGGTACCTGAAACACAAGTTCTTCGCATACTTAGCACGGGGCCTGATTGACGTGGTGTGAAGTGTGCATAGATATTATTATTAATTATTAGTATTGAGACTTAATAGTACCGATGTCTATCCCACAAAAAAATACAAGACAAAAAAATATTCGATCTAAACTCATTCGAACTAAATAAAACAATCAATAAATCTCAGGATCTAGAGACAGAATAGATTCCAATAGGATCCTCGTCGTTCCTATTAGAAAATTAACCCAGATCGCGAATAGAGACGGTAAACTGAAATGGCTGTGCCGATTTGAATAAAACATTAGCTCTACATAACAAAGCTATACATCACCGTTAGAATGAAGACAACTATAACCCTGTCGACGGCATAAACAGTTGAAATAATTATCAGGATAAGCCTGGGATCAGCGAGGCCCTCGAGATTTTAACCCTTCTGACAGCGTCTTATGCAAATTTCCAAAACTCCATTCCAATGGGTTTCCCATATCCCAAAGTTATCACTATAGTAATTTAAGTCTTATTAGATGTTAATAAGGCTTGGTGTGAATTGGAAGGGGTATGGATATAAGATATTTTACGACTTGCAATAGTTAATGGTCTCTCAATTGTTTCAAAGGATATGATATAAGAACTAGTTAAGATATCTTGTCGTAGTAATAGATACCATGCGCTGAGGGCGAATAAATTTTGTCATAGATAAATTAAATTTAGACTGAATTCATATAATATTTATTGGGTAATTTATTTAAATATTAACGATGTTAATAGCCTAACCTGAATTATTAAGTTAGTTTATTCATAATGCTGTGCCGGCAAACTTTACCGCCTTAGAATTAAGTTGAGCACTGGGTCCAATTGTGAATGTTAACTATTCTAGAATCATCTGGAATAGACATAAAAAAATCGTTAAAATTGGCCAGCCGTTTAGGAGGAGTTCAGTAACATACCTACACGTACATATATAGTAAATAAATAAACATTTATTTCAGATATTCAGATTACAGGTAGATAAATAAGTGTTAGCATTTTGATTTAGTGTAAATTTTTCCTTAATATATGTAAGTAATTTTTACAATGTTATATAGTAATTGTTACACTTATAGTTTTATACTTATAGTATATTAATTGTCACACTGATAGGGGTCATGCAGACCACCCTGTGCTTAGGCCATGAGGACCCACCTATCTATTAACGTGTTCAGGATAGTGTTGGGGCTAGTCTGCAGCCTGTTCATTAGGGAGACGCATCCGCAAACATACCTTAGGCGCTACAAAACCTGAAACCTGGTACAGTAGAATTAAATACTTATATTATAAATACCTACTAGATGTTGCCCATCTTCCCATAGGAATACTGTTATTTTTAGGAATAAAAAGTAGCCTACGTTTTATAAAAGTTAATCCAGCCGTTTTCATGGCCCCTGGTAGGTACTATTAACTACTAGGTACTATAAAATCAAATAATTTATTTATTTAAACACAGGAAATAATTAATTTCTGTCTAGGTATCATACCTTACAAACCACTGCTCTTTAACATAATAGTATTTAGGTACTAACACCTTTTTGAAATGGAAGTCTTTTTAATTGACCGAATGTAAAAGTTATCGCTTGAAAAACATGAACGTAATGAAAATCAAAGGCATTGCGTTGTAAAAGTTAATTATTAGAATAACAGACATAAATACTTTTATATTGATAGAGCCTACGGGCGTTTATAGCGAAATATTCGGTGGTCAGTGCGCGTACGCACAACGCGACTTGATTATGGATCAAGGCATAAATAGGAGTTGTAAACTTCAAACTCTTTATAGGCAACCAAGTACATACATAATAAATCAAAATACATTGAAAAATATATAAAACTTAGTGCCTTGTTTGGGCGTTGGCTAAATGATAAGATTAGTACATTTACTTCTTAAATAATACTTTAGGGTATATAATATGTGCCTCCTACGTAGAATTTACTGTGGTACCACCGCTGAAAGACGTTATTTTGCTTTCATGTTTCTATGCGAAATACCCCAACAGCATAAATTTGTCCATATAATAATTTTAAAAAGTAACTCTTTCAGCGCAGGCACTTTCACAGTAAACTATACATAGGAGGCACATACACACCCTAAAGTATTATCACTCATTAATATTCCAGCCTGTACAATACTCTATTTATTGTACTTCGCACTAATATTATAAAGGCGAGCGTTGTGTGCATGTGTATGTTTGTTACTTTTTCACGCAATAACTACTGAACACATTTATACCTAGAGGCCTTTCCATGATAAAGGTCCACTAGAACCGGCGCTGTAATCTCGTGACGGAATGGTGAATCAATATATTTTGTAAGACCTACAAATAAAGGGTAAAAGATAATATTTACTGAGATCGGTTTCTATATTTACGGGGTATTTACTATTTACTGTAAATAATAATTAAACACCTAAAATATTATCTAGTTTACATTTTGTTACACTAATTGTCACTAGGTTATATTATTAATGTCAATGAAATCTAACGAAATGAGAAAAATTTAAGATGTTTATTTTTGGATGTCGAGGCGACAGAGGAAATATACAGGCTGTAAAATAAATGAGTGATAATACTTTAGGGTACGTATGAGTCCCGTTTATAGAGATTATTGAATGGGCAAATGTATTATCATACATTGGGGTCTTTCTAATAGATACATGGAAGTCACTTTTGACTTTCATGTAACGTCTTTCAGCGCTGCTGCTTTTACTGTAAAATATACTCTACATAGAAGGCACATACACACCTTAAAGTATTATCAGTCATTTATATTACATCTTGTATAATTATGCGGAATTGCTACGCGGAGATTGTTATTCTCTGAAAACTGCGCTCGCCAACGCGCGTGCCAGGCGTGGCCAGTATAATCAACTGTCCCCCATGAAACTCTTTGGGGGGAGAATTATGTCTACAAGTGGATACCATAGCCGAAATAATGATGATGATTTATTTTTGTCACGGGCTGTCACGGAAATGACCCAAGTATGAACGAGTACGAACGTTATAACGACGTAGGAAGTGGTTACATCAAAAAGAGATCCATTCTGGGCGAGGTTACGATTCTGTTTCAGCTTGGGTGGCCAACGAAAACGGCCGGCGGAACGCCACCAAATATCTAATTGGAATTTCTGGGTACCCGCTCTCTAATTAAATACCTTCTTATTAGAAATTTGCATTCTGATTCGAACATTTCAAATTTGAATGTTTTGCTAGTGGGTAGTTTAAAAATAAAAGTTTTGAAATTTTTTGTTTCGTTTCAATTTTTTTTCAAAAAAATTTCGTTTCAAAAAATTCAAAGTTTAAGTTTTTTTTTGTAATACTCGTAACTGGATACTTGCGGACGCTAGGCACTAAGTAAATAAATAAGTTAGTTATAAAAAAATAGAAGCGCTGAAATATTTTCTTGAGTCATACTTAAGTCTTAGATTATGCAACTAGGATACTGTTATATAATAATAAACACATCAAACTAAAATTAGAGCTACTTACTTTATTTTGATGTGTTTTTTTATCAGTGTGACTAAGTAACTCTATTTTTATCGGCTTCTCTTTTCAATTATCATTTACGTTTTAAGACTCTCCTACCTAAAATACAGACTAAAGAAGAGTCAGCTTTCGCCACTAGTATTTTATAGTCTTATTTCAATCCTATTATGAGAATGTTCTTTCAATAACACAACAATTACGCCTGCAATCCTTTGAATGCTTTGAGAACACTTAAGTTATTCCATATTAAAGTAAAAGCATTCAGAATAAGTTATAATAAATGTTATTCATAAGTGCCCACGTGGTTTCTTGGACCAGGAATGCCCGGGCAAAAAGTGCCTCTCGCTTCAAACGAAAGGGTCAGCGGACTCACCCTCGACTCTCGTTAACACGGCCAGTGTTTCGCAAAGTTTTTATAATTATATCTTAACTAATCTACACTATTATTATTATTTGACGACCTCCGTAGCGCAGCGGTTGAGCGAGTTGGTGCTCAAACAAGAGGTCGAGAGAACAAAAAGTTTTGAATGTTCCTGGGTCATGGATGTGTATTAAATTTGTGTAAAATATAGTAAAAATGTGTATAGTATTTGTATTAAATATATTTCCGTTGTCTGGTACCTGTAACATAAGTTCTTCGGATACTTAGCACAGGGCCAGATTGACGTGGTGTGAAGCGTCCATAGAATAGATATTATTATATTATTATTATTACTATTATTTACACCTGATGATGAATAAGTCGAAACCGGTTGTGATTTTAATAAATCTAATAAATTGGAAAAGTGCAAGTAATTTGTGTATTATTACTGTGTGCACTATTGTAAAGGTTTGTTTGTTGGCATTAAAAATTCCTCGACACTATTA
This sequence comes from Celastrina argiolus, assembly GCA_905187575.2. Lineage (NCBI taxonomy): Eukaryota > Metazoa > Arthropoda > Insecta > Lepidoptera > Lycaenidae > Celastrina > Celastrina argiolus. The sequence continues at coordinate 5,818,310 of LR994595.1, forward strand.
GATTTTGATGAAATATAGAGTAATCTACGGAATGTACATAAAAAACATAGTCCCATTTTTTGCGGTAAAATTAGTTTAAACTGTCAGGATTTTCTCTTGCACGTACGAAATCGTGAGTGAGTACTGAAGAAATAACATGTTGAAGTTATTTTTTACGCTAGTAATGTCTCGTTTCTATTAAATACTATACTTTAATTGTTAATGCGCAATAAATCAGATTATATATTATGACTAGCTGAAACGTTCCCACTTCGTTGAGCATATAAACAGTATTTTCTCACCGCTTAAACATTCCTTGGATTTACTTGCCACGACTAAAAATTATCGGTTCAGCCGTTCTCGAGTTTTAGTGAGACTAACGAACAGCAATTCATTTTTATATATTATATTAATACCTATAAGATATATTGATTTCTTAAGTTTGAGAGATTATTTTTGTTTTTTATTATAAAAAAAAAAAACAAAATAAAAATAAAAACCATTTATTTCAGGCTACATGGCCCATATTATAAATACCTTACAGACTAACATACATACAAAATATACTTAAAACTACACTTAAACTTAATTATGAATTTTGCCTACGGGGCGACATCAAATTTTTTATTCACTTAAAAATTTATCTAACACAATGGAAACTTTGAGAACCACATTGCATCCATATAAATCTACATATAATTCTCTAACGCTTAGTTGCCTAATGAAAATGAGCCCTTTCTTCCCCCACAACCCCGCGATGGGTCAAGCGGGGTCCGGGGTCCAGACGGACCCCTGGCCGTGTGGAACGCACTTGCAATTTATGTGAAAGGGTAGTAATTGCCGCCTTTACGCGCGTTCCGCAATTTTTTTACGACGAACAGGTGATATTTATGATGTTTACATTTAAAAATGTGTTATAATTAAAAATCTAGAAACAATGGACAGTTGCTAGTATAAGTAAGTACCTAGGACACGGGATTTTTTCATTTTCAAGATTTTATTTGTAATCAGAACTATAACAAATTAATTACCTAACTAAAGTGTTTAAACACTAATTGAGTGAAACAAAGTTTTGTCACTGTCTGCCAAGTGTCAATTCTTACGTGTCAGACAAGGAAAAAGAAAGCCGCTGCTGCTGAAAGAAAGCTGTGCCGGCGACTTTGTTCGCGTAGTTTTTGAATAACTTAAACCGTTTAAATGCAGCGCACGCATCGAAAGTCCCAAAATGTGAATAATTTTCCCCGTTTTTGCAACATTTCTCACTGACGCTTCGCTCCTATTGATCGCAGCGTAATGTTATATAGCCTAAAGACTTCCTCTATAAATGGACTGTCCAATAAAAAAAGGTTTTTCAAATCGGACTAGTAGTTCCTGAGATTAGCGCGTTTAAACAAACAAACTCTTCCACTTTATAATATTAGTATAGATACAGTGTGTCAATAATATTTATTTATGGTTGAGTGCGTTAGTGCTCGAGCGGAGGTTTCAATCCCGCCGAAGGAACAAAAAGTATCTGGGTTAAAGATATGTATTAAATTTGAGTATTAATAAATAATACTGTAATAAAAATCTCAAATGGTCTTTAATACTTCTCAAACAGTAAACGTAACGTCTGTACTGTGAACAGTTGTTTACTTTATTAAACATAAAGATATACACAGGTACATCAGTATATATATGTCGCAGTCATCTGATTGAATCCGCTATTTAATTGAATGACTAGCGCTTTCATTGAATCCTGTTTTTACCAACAAATTTTTGAATCCGAGACTAGGACAGCCATTTAATATTTTAGTTTTAAACTTCGAAATTTCCGAATGAGTACTAATAAAACGAACATTAAAGTAAATTAATCAACAAATATATCAACACATTGCTACGATATGACGTATATGACGATATATGACGCCATTTTATAACCGCCTAGTGCTTCAATTAAATAACTAGATTCAATAAGATGACTGCGACATATATATATATTTATCGTAAATACGTTAGCCAACCCACTACATCAAAAGATATACAGCACATACCGACACAGAGCAACAAACAAAATAACTTTATATAAAATTGTACGAACACGTCTATGGCATTAACCCTCGCTTTGTTTTAAATTGTAGAAAATTAAAGTTCCTTTTTTCGTAACAATTCTAAACTCGGCAACTTGTGTTTTAGCGGCGTCCTCACATGTTTGTGCCAACTTTAAAAAGTTCTGCGGACTTTAAAACACCGATTTATAACCCCCACGCGGAGGGTTTAATTGAACTGGATTTTTTCAATTTAGGCAGAGAGAATTGTAACATTATACTGTACCTATCTATATTTTGTTTGTGACTTGAATCTATTATTATTGGGAATGTAAAATCTAATTAACAATATATATGGAATTTAAAAATATATATTTTTTTATATTTAAAAATATTGCGGATAAAGAAGATGCTGGATCTCTTTTATATCATATTTTATATTATAAGGCGTTCGAAGGGTTAAGTTTCTTTCACCTATATTTATCTCTATTGTTACATTATTATAATTATTATTAAGCGTCCGTGTGGGACTAGCGGGACCGTTGATTACCACTCGAAAGGGTGCAGGTTCGATTCCCAGGTTGTGGCAGGTACATTGGTACTTTAAGTATTTTTCTTGTATTTTTGGCGTTCTGATATAGCGCCGCAAATAGATTTCAGATACCTTCAGAATAATTTAGTATCAATCACTACCTAATAAGCTTTATACCTATAAAATAGCCCAAAACGCCCAACCTGGCCTCAACAAAGTGCAGTGTCAAAGCGACACTATAAGTAGGCCGATTAATCAGCACTTTAATAAGATTTAAGAAACCTACAAAAAAAGCTAATATCAAGCCCAACCTTACAAGCCTTAAACCTATAAAATAGCCCAAAACGCCCAACCTGGCCTCAACAAAGTGCAGTGTCAAAGCGACACTATAGGTAGGCCGATTAATCAGTCTGCTATAGCGCCGTAATTAGATTTAAGAACAACTGGGCGGCGTCAGGCGGAGAATGGCCTGCATTAATTTGAGCTTCTCTAACGAGGGCGGCCGACTGGGACCTTGCACTTGTTCGACCTGTGGAGTCGCTATTACTTTATTTTTACCAGCTTTTACTTAATTTCATGTATCACAAATTTTCTATGCATTATATGTTATGAGACAATAGATTATATCGGGCCACGGATATGATGTGAAACTGGAGTTGAACGGTTGCCGTACGAAATCTGTAATGAAACTTGAGACTTGCAAAATTCTGTAAACAAATCGCTGTTATAGTTTGTGTCGGTTTATAAAATACCCGGTAAAACCCAATTAATTAAGATAAGTTAATTGTAGTTTGTGTTATTTCCTCTTAGCGACTTGTATTTAATGGTTGAAATGCTGAGTATGGTCGGATAAAATTATTCGGAAATACCGGGTTTTGTGCAAATTACATCATACCATTGACCTCGGTTTAGTGTTGTGATTATATCAGTTACGAACCAGCTACGACACCGCACTGTAAATGTTATACAACTAACTACATAACTTATTAAGTTATGTAGTTGTATAACATTTATATTAATAAATGTTAATAATTTTAAATAAAAAAAAAATTAAAACTATACTAATATTACGAGTATAAAGAGGAAGAGTTTGTTTGTTTGTTTCTTTGTTTTGACCCGCTAATCTCAGGAACTACTAGTCTGATTTGAAAAATTCTTTTTTTGTTAGATAGTCCATTTATAGAGGAAGGCTCTAGGTTAAACATTACGCTGCAACCAATAGGAGCGAAGCGTCAGTGAGAAATATGGCAAAAACTGAGAAAATTATTGACATTTGAGGACTTTCGTTGCGTGCGCTGCATAAACGGTTTAAGTTACTTAAAGAATATGTATAAAAGAATAATTCCTTTTTAATAATCATGATAACAAAACCAACGTGAGCAATCAAATGATAATCGCGATAGTGTTGCCGACAACCACGTGAACAAAGTGGCGGGCACAGCTAGTAAGAAATAAATAGAAAAGTTACCAATTTTAGCAAATAAACGTGTTTAAGTTTGTCAAGCAGTGTGTGTGAGTCGGTCTGTGACATTTAAGCTCGGCGGCAGGCCATGTTGCCCCTATGATAGACAAACGATTGACTAGATGGACAGACTAAAAGAGACCTAGCTGGAAAAGGAAGACCTAAAGATAGATGGGTCGAGGAAAAAAAATGTAGGCGAAGAGCGGATGACAAAGGTCGTGAGAAATGGAAAAACTTGAAGGAAGCCTTTATGCAAAGTAGAACCTATAGTAAATAAGGAAAAAAACCAGTCAAGGGCGAGTAAGGTTCTAAGGGTTCCGTACAAAACGCAAAAAACACGTTGTTGTATGTACCTACCTTAATTTAACTTTGTTTGTATATATTATGTTGTTATAGCGACAACAGAAATACATTTATAAATTCCAACTATCTGACTATCATGGTTCGTGATCGCCTCCGTGGTCTAGTGGTTCAGAGCTTTGCTCTCGACCCCCGGTCGGTTCGATTCCCGCATTGGAACAACAAAAAATGTTGTTTCTTGTAAACAACATTTTTTGAAAGATGATCCATGCGTCGGATGTACATGTAAAAAGTCGCCTGTTCTCTCGCCAGTCGTGTCGGTTTACCGTCCGGAAGAGAGAGTGTCTTTGTGTATTGCGCACACACTTGGGCACTATAATATATAACTCCTGCTTAGCAGGCCTGATTTTAATGAAATCGGCTACCGACACCGAAATCGGTGAGGGGAGCTATTATTATTATTATTATTATGGTCCGTGAGATACATCGTGGTAGCAGGGGCGGACGGACGGACAGTCTTAGTAAAGGGTTGTTTTTACCTTTGGTGTGGAACCCTGAAAAAAATGTTTTTTTTTTTATAAACTACTACCTGACCCGTGCACATTTCGTTGAGCATAAAAACCTTTTAAACCTTCCCTGGACTTCCACGAATATTTTTAAGACTAAAAATAGTCGGTTCAGCTGTTCTCGAGTTTTGGCGAGACTAACAAACAGGAATTCATTTTTATATATAAGAAGAAAGAAGACTATGCTCAACGAACAGGGCAAGTTTGTGATGAAATTTTTCATATTTTTAGCAAGACTAACGAACAGCAATTCATTTTTATATACCTAGGTATATAGAAGAGGGCTGCGGAGGTAATATTTCAGTTCCCGCGGCCCTCACACAGCGCAGAAGGCGGGCATGGGGGTTTTAGTCGGTAAACCTCGGCGCACTCACACGCGCTGAGGGAGTCCGACATACCCCGCCGCCTTCCCCCGGCGTCGGTGGGGATGCGTAACGCATTTCCCCCCTTAAAAAAAGAAAAAAAAAAGGTATATTGAAGAAGAAGATATGAAAAATAGCATATTTTTAAGGACACAGAAATAAAGGGTTTTATAATAATAACTAGCTGGGCCCGCGACTTCGTTCGCGTGGTTTTTGAGTAACTTAAACCGTGTATGCAGCGGACGCCACGTAAATGTGAATAATTTTCCACATTTTTCACTGACGCTTCGCTCTATAAATGGACTATCCAACAAAAAAATATTTTTTCAAATCGAGCCTTCGTTCCTGAGATTAGCGCGCTTAAACAAACAAACTCTTCCGCTTTATAATATTAGTATAGATAGTGTAATGCTGATGATGTCGACTCCACTCCTCGCCCTGCGCCGGTGATGTGTCCGGCGTAGCATCGGCTGCGTCCACCGCGCTATGTTTATTGCAATCTGGCGGCTAATGCTTCTGCTTACCGGCCTTACGGACCCTTATGGTGGAACGGATTTAAAATCATCTATATACCTACCTACAAGACGAAGTTTGCGGGTGTATTTTTTATAATTAGTGTAAAAAGAGCAGTCACTTTAACTTTTGGATATGATTATACTACCTTTTATCATTCTAGAAATGTATTTTTTTTTTACAAAAATTTGAAAAAAATTTTTTTTTACTTTATTGTAATTTTTGCGTCAAAAAAATAAGAAATGGTGAAAAGTAAAAAAAAATTTTTTACTTGATTTATATTTATTTTTGGACAGCAAAAATATAACAAAAATACATTTCGAAAATAAGGAAAGGTAGTATAATCGTATCTCAAAGTAATAGTGACTGCTCTTTTTACACTCTGTATATTTATTTATTTTAGCTTTTTAACAGCTAGGTTCTTTAGCGACTATAGTTTGTCCCTGATAAATTTAACCTAAAGGTAAACAAACCGAAAACATCGAAATTTTCCCTTATGCACTTATTGTGCTCACTTATCAACACTTTCACGGGTATATTGAAGGATTACACTTCAGTATCCAATACATTTTATAACAATTAAACAATAATTAATATTATGTTTAAACATGAAATGAAATTTTTTTACAGAAAAAATACGCCATTTTGACACTGCCGATTGTAGAATATAAGCCTATAGTCTATGGATTCATAGCAAACAAAGATCATTGTATTAATATTGGCCAGTTGGCATCACTGACTAGTCTTTGGTTGTGACTTGTGTCATAGACGGGTTTGTTTACGTTTAGGTTAAATTTATCTCGGACGTACCATACAATAAGTTCAGTATATATATTTTCATATACATTTTTATATTTTTAATAAAGTTACTTTTCTGTGTGTATCCTTTATCAGTAACGAGTATGTTATTGGGTAAGTTACATGATATTTTCTAGTATAAGCCTGATTTCTTCAACATACTTAGTACAGTTAGGTATGAGGGTATATAAGGTTGGATTGCGTAAATTATATATTTGAAGAATTAGACCAATTCTAATTCTTCGAATATATAATTTACGCAATCCAACCTTATATACCCTCATACCTAACTGTAGAAAGAACTCTAAAGTTCTTTTGTTTTTTACAGTTTTGTTACAACAAAGTCATACACTAATTTTTTAATCGAAATTTCTGACTCTTGGGCGTGGAAATGTTTTTAAAAATGGACAAAAAAAAGTAACAAATAGTTTTTCATCATTTGGATTTTTTAGTATTTAAATTATTTATTATAGCAACTAAAAAAAGGAAAAACAACATTATACAATTTCATTGCTACCATTAAAAAAATATATTACAGTTGGTTAAGACGGGTAAAAAAGAAAGAGTGTACATACAATAACATCGGCACAGTGATGTAGCGCGTCGTTGCTCAAGCCGGACGTCGCGGGTTCGAATCCCGCCAAAGCTGTTTCTGTCTATTATTTACGTGTAAGTTGTTTATTTATTAAATAGAAAACAACGTTTTAAATATAAAACGTTTCTAAAGCTACTACCGTGATCAAAGACAATGTATTTTTTAATTTAAAATATCATCTAATATTAATATCGTGACAAAGGGCAATAATTTCAGCTGCTTAACGGTCAGCAAAGGGTTGTTGAACTATCTCCCTCGACAAACAATGCGGCCCTCTGTGTGCGCGGACTTAAATAAAAGGTTTGATTTTGTGTTGTAAGGGCCAAGGGCCTCCGCCAATATTTGCCGGCCCGACCGATCTACATACCTTTATTAGACGGTGAAGGGTCTAATTATAATGAAAATCATAGCTTTCATCTCGTATACGATCGATGTTCATTGTTTGGGGAGAATATATGTCGCAGTCATCTGATTGAATCTGCTTATTCAATTGAATGACCAGCGCGGTTATTTAATGGCGTCAAACAGCTTGTACAGATAGCTATGTTAATATATTTTTTGATCAATTTACTTTAATGTGCGTTAGAATAGTACAAATTCGGAAATTTTGAAGTTTATAAATAAAATATTATATGGTTGTCCTAGTAGACTTCAATAAATGCGCTAGTCATTCAATTAAATAGCGGATTCAATCAGATGACTGCGATATATATATTTACAAAACTTGACCATTTTGTCACCGAAATTCTGACGATTTCTGTAGCGCACGTTTGTACTGAGCCAGAGGTCGCGAGTTCAAATCCCGCCGAAGATTTTTCTATATTCCTGGGTCATGGATGTGTATAATATAATAAGAATCTTAAATAATATGTATAGACAAAAAGTATTAAACATGTTTCCGTTGTCTGGTAACACATGTTCTTCGGATACACAGCACGGCTTCAGATTGGCGTGGTGAAAAGCGTCTATAGACATTAATTATTATTATCACATAAAATATATATACGGTTGACATGATAAACCTCCAAATTTTTTTTAATCTTAAAATATATTTTATGACTTAAACTAGCCGATAAACTATGTGTAACATTTAAATTTAATATACATTCTGTGATTTACTGTATGTCGATTCTTCTGATTACTTCTTACAATAATCCAGTTACAATGCAGTCTCGATTAAAATAACAAAATAATATTTTCATTAGGTACGGCATAATTCCGTTTTGATCTGTTTCCGAGTTTCTTACGCCGGTTCTTCTCGACGGTGAACCGGTGGTGGTCTTTTTGTTGACTCTCCGAAAATATCTTGTTAAGTTTCATCCCACCAAAAACATTTTAATGTAAAAATGTTGTCAAGACGAGACTACACAGCTTACCCTGTGAAAAAGTTATCAGATATCGTATAAAGCCAAGCTCTACACTACACCTTAATCAAAATCTATCAAAAAGTGGTTAGATCTCATGTAGAACCACAATTCTTGATCTATGCGCCCTTACTTCACCAGGCTTAACTTCATTTACGCTATATTGCAGTTAAAACGTGATGCTTGGCCGTTTTATTTAGCACACGATTAATGAATTCGTATGAAATATTCGTAACGGTAGCAAAACGGTCAAGTATCACGTTTTAACTGCTATATACCGTAAGTGAAGTTAAGCCTGGTGAAGTAAGGGCGCATAGATCAAGAATTTTGGTTCTACATGAGATCTAACCACTTTTTGATAGATTTTGATTAAGGTGTAGTGTAGAGCTTGGCTTTATACGATATCTGATAACTTTTTCACAGGGTAAGCTGTGTAGTCTCGTCTTGACAACATTTTTACATTAAAATGTTTTTGGTGGGATTTCATTTATTTTTGTAAGCTGGTTAATGGACTTTTTTTAATTTAAAGATAACCTATTTTGACCCCGGGCCTTTACTTACGGAAAATAGAACAGTCAGCGCCTTAGCATAGTGACGCCTAGTGACGTCGACTGATGTCAACGTCAATATTATACCGTGTATAATCTTTCACCGCAATTTTTAAGAGGTAGAGGCCGATTTTCAAACAAATGTCTCGTCCATATTTCTTTATTTGTTATATTATTATATTATAATATAATAAATATAAATTATAAAATATACATTATTTTATTGCTGGAGTGAAACTTCTTATTTGGATATCCTAGGATGCCACTAGTATAAATTCAACACTAATAATTCGAGAATTTGAGGGACTTATATATACGAGGGAGATTGCCTTTAATAAAGCATGTTGATACTTATTAAAATAATACAGTAAGTCTATAATAATATCGTATGTAGACGACGGTCACCGCCATCTGTTGGTCACTAGAGGTACTAATTCTTGTACGGCTCTTATAAACATATATATGCTAACTGCATACCTACACCTAAGTGCAACTTAGCATTTTTGAAGGTAAAAAAATGTATTTATTTTTATTTTTGAAAAATAGCTTTAAGGTTTTCTTTTGATTATGGCCATCTTTAAACGTCATGACGTGACGTGTTAAAAATCATATTATAATCATATTATAATAGTCATAAGATTAAACACTAAAATTATTTATACATTGATCGTGTAATATTTTCGTTTATTGTTATCATTATAACGTTACCGACTGTTAAATATATTAGGTAAATGTGTGTTTAGATGTTTCACAGTTCCAAACATAGATTGCGCTGTAAGCCACCTACATCGCGCTATCGATGTGTCGAACGGTTTTTACATAAGATTCCCTCTAAACTAATTAAGTATGTTTACGTAACACCAGGGAGTTTGTGCCGGACCGATAATTTCGAGTGATCGATGTAATATTTTGATTAGTTTAGTTGTCAGTACATAAGTACTGACAACAAATTACTACTTGCTGCCTGTTAATTCTTACCTAATTTTTACTTACCAAATATATTATAGATACCTAATTTTAAATAAGTAGATATAAAACTAATTTTCTCATAGACATATTTTTCATTTACAAAAAGTCGGTCACCGATTAATAATCGGAATAAAATAGAACATACTGATTGCAGTAGTGCAACGCACACAAATAAATAAAGTGGGATATAAATAATATGGAGCAAAAATCTGACCGATTATCGGTCCTACAAAAAGTAGGTCTTATTTTTTTATGAACTTGTATAATATAATATTTCTTTTATGTCTTAAAGATCATATCCGTATAATAAACATATTAAACATCCATTTTGTACCGTCCACCATGTTGGATTCAAAATGGCGGCATTTATATTTTAATAATTTTTTTGTTGGTTTTGTAGCAATAACAGCTTACATAAATAATATCAGCTAACTAGGACGTCAGGAAGTATCTTATGAATTTTGATGATCTATAAATGAGTCAGTGACGAAATCTGGGGTTTTTAGACATTGATAAAATCTAAAGTATAATAGCTACAACATTGAAACTTTGTATGTTTCATTTTTGTACTGGTGTCATTATATGTTGAAATTTTCAACTATGTAGCTACATCCAAAGCAAAGTTATGAGAGTTCAAAAAAACGACGAAACCTTTCGAGAAAAGGTAGGTAGTGCCCTTGCGCTTCGCTTGGCTCGTCTTGACGGGGGCACTCCCGTGCCCCCAGATTATAAAATATTTTGATTTGATTAGACCCAAAGTACATATTAATAATATCAACACACATTATTAAAACACATTGAAAGTAAATTAAAAGACGCGTAGGACCAACAGCTAAGTTGCCCATTCGGCATCTATCTTGTCAGACCTAAAAATAACCTATGTGGGAATCGAATCCACAACCTCTGAGTCAAGAGCCGAGCTCTAACCACCGGCGACAGATGTAATTTATGTTAGGAAATTGTGAAGCAGACTTTCCGTGGACATTGTTATTCTGCAAACTATGCTCGCCAATCCGCCTGTCAAACGTGGCGAGTATAAACAATCACCCATGAAATACTTTGGGAAGGCTTAAGTCAAGTGGTGGACGTCATAGCTAAAATGATGATGATGATGATAGTAACAGCAGGTGGGCGTGGCCAAGAATGCACTAACGATGTAGGCGGTAGTGTAATAAAATGTTTAATGTATAAAATAATAGCGAGGTTTTATTACTATTGTTTTTGGCAGCGCGCAACAGTTTGAGAATATTATCATTTTAGTGTTCGATGTAAAGTCTACATTATATACATTTTTAAATTTTACTAAAACACTACATTTCGAAACACCGTATTTATAATTGAAACGTCCGTTCTGTTTAGGGTTTCATAGTACTTAAGACATTTATGATAAAAGAAGATATAAATGCAACATTATATGCTGATAGATCATGCTAAAAACTCTTTATAAAAAATATTTTAAGTGAAATAATATTTAAGATGTATCTCAAATACCCGTCCGTATCGACGCACAATTATCTATAAAGATAATTATGTATAAATTATACAGATATTATGTATGATTTTAAAAATAATTATGTATAATTATAAAGATAATTGTGCGTCGATACGGAAAATTTCTTTTATAAATGACATGCTCTAGTTTAAGTATTTAAATACTGTGCTAAGTATCCGAAGTACCTGTTACTGAACCCAACCAAAAGGTATACTTAACACAGTTTGACGTGGAGTAAAGCATCTATATTATTATTATAATGTATGTCTCAAAATGAATAAATAAATAAAATACCTATATAATACACTTCAAAGCGTATAATAAAATATTGAAGGACTGTAATGGCATCACCGATTTTGGTGTTGGTTGGTATCGTTTTTATAATGCCAAGTTTGTGCGCAATACACAAGGACTGTATTATTCGTAATACTGGTATTACGTTAAATACTGCGGCATAAATTTGTTGTAAATAAAATGCCAATAATACTTCTCTTTTTCCGTAGCGAAGTGCTACGTAGGGCGCTACGAGTTACGAGCCTTAAGTGGCGCCGGAAGAAGGGCTGTAAGTGACCTAATAAAAATCACTTTGGCAGTTTTTTTGCATTTGAGTTATTATTATATAAACTTCATTCCATAACTAATATTTTTTTTGTAAATATGTATTAAGTATAAAATATTTATACATTTACTTTTAAAAATTCTAACAGAACGCATAGATAAAAAAAAAGCCGACTTCTGAAAAGTGAATATATACTCCTTTGCGTTGCATAATTGAATAAAAGCAGCAAATACAGTGTCTGTTCTGTTGCTTTTTTGCTGTTTTAGCAAAGCCATTTGATAGACAAAATATCCCCTGTGAAAATTATTTTTACTTGTGGGTAATGGGGAAAATTTTTGAAGCTTAATTTGTGAAAATATTTAAATTGTAGAGAATTTGAATATTTTCGCAAAACCATTATTTCGCAAGGTAAATTCGGCATTAAATTATATTGCAGTTTCATATTTTAAATAAAATCTTTAAAATTTATTTACTCGTAAGTAGTTAAAATCATATAAAGTTGTAAATAGAGCAGTTACTATAACTTTGTTATGTGATTATAATATTTCCTTTTCTCATTATAGAAATGTATTTTTACTAACATAAAAATTATTTAGTTTTAAGAGTTGAACAAAATAGCAAAAAAAAAAAAATGGTTGTAAAATAGATACATCTCTAAAACAGAGAAAAGGTAATATAATGATATCCCAAAGTTATAATGACTGTTCCTTATACACCCTGTATAGCTTTTTCTAACTACTTGCAGGGCTAAAGTGAACCCTTGTGAAATGTCAGCTGCAATGTCCTATGTATGGCAGTATAAAGCATTAAAGTATTAAACTGTACATTTAACGATATAGACTGTACATTCATATCAAGAACCTGGAAGCACTCATAATAACTTTCATGTTGATATTTAAACTATCACTTTTATTCTAAAATCAAATGCTCTTAGATTAGGTTAGCTCGGCGGTAGATCCGGGGCACTCCTCCCAACTCAACGGCTGATGGCAATCCGCAAGTGGTTTTAGTGGAGCCTCTGCGGAACCCTCCTTGGAGGATGCGTAACGCATTTTCCAAATATCAAAAAAGCGACATCAAAAAAAAAAGGTTAGTTCGGCTGTAATTTAATTCCAGGATTTTTCAGCACTTTATTAACTAATACAGTCCGGCACAGTTTTCAATCTAATATTGTTTAAACACTTATTATTATCGGTGACACCGAGATTTTAAATTCAAAGTTTAAAAAGCTAAGCAACCCTAAATAAATTAGATACCAGGCTCACAGGATTAAGAAAAGGTAATGTGCTTAGAGAACAACGTCAAGGGGTATATCATAGCTCGGTTTTGGATTGAATTACAGCGTGCACCGTGAAAATGGCTTATTAAATGAACTGAATAAAAATCACGGAGACTTTAAGCACTTTAAAAGTTTTTTCGGACTTACTTTTGAGCGTTGTATTATATTATTTGCGTTGTAGACATTATAGAGCCGATAAAGTAATTTTAGTAGCATATATTATTTTAAAAGGTCTGCCGCCTATTTTCGTAGCATTTTAACCTCATATATTGATATTGCTGAATTATCTTTAGTTAAACTTTCAATTGAAGGTAAAACATATATTTTAATTATCACACATTCTTAGAGAAAAACACTGTTATCTGTGATTTTGTACTTTTGATTGATATAAATGATTTAGAAATTGAGGTTTTTAGTGCACTGAAACTTTCACTTCACATTATAATTCGCTGTACTTGCTACTACAGCTTGGGAAAAGTTGAGCCAGGTTATCAGCAGATAGTGGTAGACGAGCCAGCATGCTGATCGGCTGCTAAATGCCGCAAGATCGGCGCTCCGTCCCGCTCCCACCCGCGCGGCGCCGCAGCCTCTCGATCGCGCCGGCGCGAACACGTGTTTATTTGTATGTTTTATCCTTCGGCGGCTTTAAACCCAACCCACCCCGACCGCAAAGTGCGCTCCGCCGCCCGCCGCGCCCGCGCCGCCCCCGCGCGGCCGCACCGCTCGCCCGCGAAACTTTGTCCGAAGTCGACGGGTGCGGACGTACGCCGCGCACTAGCACGGGCACCGCGGACGCCGCAGCACCGTCGATCTCCGGCCGCGCGCCGCGACGCACGCACCCGCCTCGGGACGCACGCAAAAGTAAACACGGCGCCCGAAAAACTTTAAAATACTATCGCAACGAAAGCGAGAGCGCCGCGCGTGCGATCGTAAATACGGGGCGCAAAAAAGTGCCGCCGTCATTGAAACTAGTGAAAAGTTTTTTCGTCGCGCGCGGGGGAGCCACCCCGGCGCCGGAAAAAATCACCCCTCGCGTCCCCGCGCTCCCGAACCTTTCATTCACGGGGAAAAAAGTGTGGCAAGGCCGCGTGACGTCATTATCTAGCGACCCGTATCCTAGCAACGGGCACGGGGTCCGCGATGTTTACCGCGAGTGGCCGCGCGGCGTGAGAGTGGAGTGTAGTGATGTAGTGGCGTGCCGCGGCCCGATGTGCAGCACGCAGCGCGCGCGGGCGAGGATGCACCTCACCGGGGCCGGCGCCGTGTCCCCGGACACCAGCTCCTCGCTGCTGCACGAGACCTACACCAAGATGACGTCGGACATTCTGGCGGAGCGCACGCTGGGGGACTTCATCTCGGAGCACCCGGGCGAGCTGGTGCGCACGGGCAGCCCGCACTTCGTGTGCACGGTCCTGCCCCCCCACTGGCGGTCGAACAAGACGCTGCCGGTGGCTTTCAAGGTGGTGGCGTTGGGGGACGTAGGGGACGGAACGCTGGTGACGGTGCGGGCGGGGAACGACGAGAACTGCTGCGCGGAGCTGCGGAACAGCTCGGCGGTGATGAAGAACCAGGTGGCCAAGTTCAACGACCTGCGGTTCGTGGGCCGCAGCGGCCGCGGTGAGTGCGGAAGGTGCAGTTATTGTTACACCATGCCTTACTACACAATACACAATACACAGGGTCCACTGTATTTTATTTATTTTATTTTATTCGGAAAACATACAGCTTATAATAAATAATTATAGTAGAAAACATGGACGGTCAATAAAAAAATAATATAATGTTATGTAAAACGTTTTTAGTCTCTAAATAATTTCTCATATGCATTTGCAGTCCCTAATTAAAATAAGTAAAAAATCTACAGCAAAGATTGACACATTGACATTAAATCTAACCAATTAAAATATTGAAACAATCAATAATATCAAGACCTTTAAATATATTTAGAGGAAACTTTAGTGAAATGAACTTAATGAATATGGTTGAAATTTTGTTTTAACAAAATACCAAAATTAAAATTAATTATCCGATCTTAGGTATAGTGCGATTTAATTAGTAAATACATTAATACGCTTAATGTTTCTATATTTATAAAATTTAAAACGTGAAGGACTTAATTTTTATCATTAACTAATGGAAACTTTCTTATTTCCATTATATGAGTTTTGAAACTAATCGTCATAATTTACATATTAATATTATATCAATCACAAAATCACTTAGTAATTTAGTTATATTTCCGGTAAATACATTTCCATAAAACGTTCAATATCACAAAACCGGATTAAATGAACACCAAAAAGTTGAAAAAGGCTTTAAGCCACAAAGTAATCCGACAATTATCTTCAATAAGACGGCAATTAAAAGCTTTGTCAAAAGTTGCGAAGCGGGGAAAAGCTGTTGACACTGGCAAAAGTTTTTCCTTAAGAAAGTTGTCGTAGGGCGGGATGGCCGCCCTAGCCCGCCCTCGATCGCCCTCAACTTTTCTCAAACTTTTTTCCTTGTTGCACTTACCTACTTGAAAATGTTTTGAAAAATAGAGTCACACATAAGTATATATTTTGTTAATAATAATGCAACTATATTACTGTAATACTCAATTAAATTATATTAAATCACAACTAAACGCAATTTATCTTTAATATCTTTAATACATATTAAAGGTAAGCGAAATTAGGCGTTACGAGATTAAAAGATCTTAGTGCTTAAAGTGCTTTTGATAATTTAATTATTTTTAACACGTTTAAAGGCAAAAAATTACAAACTTATTCTCAATTATAAACAATACTTATTTGTTAGTAGGTAGGTTTCGTAAGGCTTAAGTAACTATTCAGTACATTAGGTATAATAATAATTAATTGATAAACCGTTCGGAATCATATAGAATACAAACGAATTTATAATATTTAAATATGAAATTTTAAATTATTTTATTAGCAATACACATTTTATTTTATCAAAGTACTTAAAAATATGTAAGTTATGGAGATGTATGAAAACTCCGTAAGTTTTCATTATCAATAATAATATTTTTTATAAATGAAGTGTGCATCTCTTTGTTACTTGTGCACGTTCCCCCTTAACCGATTTTTGTGAAATTTAGAAGTAATGTACTTTCTTGAAAAAAAAACATTTTTATCCCCGACAAGGGTTGTTTTCCCCTTAGACACCAAGTTTATGCATAAAGACTCTGTATGCATAAACTTGGTGTTTACAGAGTCACGGGCAAAAACTCACACAATAATATTATAAGCCCCCACTCCGATTTCGATGTGGGCGGCCGATTTAGTAGGAACCAGGCATGCACAAGAGTTTGTTTTCATAGTGCCCGGTGTGTTCGAAATACACAAGGACACTCACTATTCCTTTTACTCTCATATCCCAGTGCGACCGTTATCTGTTTTTATTGTTCCGATACGAGAATCGAACCCACGAGCTCTGAGACTAGAGCTAAGCTTAGCTGTAATAGTGCCATTTTATATATTTAACAGTATGTACAGGAAAATTTGTTTGTTTGTATTGAATAGGCTCCGAAACTACTGGACTAATGTTGATGTAATTTGGAACATAATTATAGAAGTAGACTACGAAATAATATGGCTAATTCTCTGTGGAAAAATATACGGGTTTCTCCAGGTTATCTGATTTATGCTTTTTTAAGGACTAGGAGTCACGCGCAAATTCTAGTATAATAATAACTACACTAAATTAAAAATTAAAAAAACCCTAGACTTAGCGTGTAACATTCCTACCACACCTAACAAACGACCTGATGAACTTGAAGACCTGAACCGATTTCCACCAAACATAGCTAAGAACACTCTCGACTGATATACCTATCAACCAAAAAAGCCGCACTAAAACCGGATCATCCGTTTGGGAGCTACCACAGACAGATACATATACATTTACGCAGACACGTCAAACATATAACACCCCGTCATTTTTGCGTCGGGGCTTAAGAGGAAACACCACGAATTTTTTTCCATACAAAAATAGAGGTCTAGGGGATTTCTATTTTCTCCCTGGATAATACCTCTAGAGTAACTATTTTTTTCCTGAATATTTATGGATATTGTTTGCACGTCTCTATTTTTTTCCTTTTTTTAATAAATTTATTATTTAAAGAGATATGGACGTTTAAAAACCTAAAAAAAACAGTTTTGGCTACAATAAACAACAAAATCCAAAAAATAGGAACCTAGCTCAATTCTTTTTTTAGCTCATACAGCAAAAAATATTTAAATCGGTTAAGTTTTGGAGGAGGAAACAGGAATCCCCTAAACGTCGATTTCTGGTTATTTTAATAGGTAATTTCAGTCCAAGTTGCAGTTGTCTCTATCGCGCTAGTGCTGGCTAGCTAAGGCACTGCGAGACAGAAATATATTTTATAAATACCTATTTTGTATTTCTCGTAACCGTGGTGTTTCCTCTTATTGCATTGTCATTGGTCCTTGATAAGTGTGCAAAATTTCAAATTGATAAGTCTTCAGTAAATTGATGAAAAGTGCACTCAAAGATTCGATTACATACACACTTACTTTTTTAAAATACGTTTATAAAATCGTGTTAATAATATAGTGCCACTAGATATGACGTACGAAGTTCGAATTATGATCATTAGTAATATAGCAATTAAAATCTCCTATTG
Organism: Celastrina argiolus; assembly: GCA_905187575.2. NCBI lineage: Eukaryota > Metazoa > Arthropoda > Insecta > Lepidoptera > Lycaenidae > Celastrina > Celastrina argiolus. The sequence goes on from LR994595.1 coordinate 5,836,306, forward strand.
TCATAATCTGGCCTGTCTAGATCTAGTGGAATTACGTACTGCAGTCTCTTAAATAGTATAGTAATATTTTCAAGCAACTTCTATAAAAGGAATAGGTTATCAATTCAGACGGTTTTATTTTTACTATCTACTAGCTGACCCGTCCTCACTTCGTTGGGCATACAAACCGTTTAGACCTCCCTTGGACTTCCACGAATATTTCAAGACTAAAAATTTCCGAATCGGTTAAGCCGTTCTCGAGTTTTTGCGAGACTAACGAACAGCAATTCATTTTTATATATAAGAAGACTTTGTGTTAGTAGGGAAGAAATTTGAATAGATAACTACTATTAATAAGAGAAATGATTTGTATTTTTCTTAGTAACTAAAAAAAATACTGGACAGACTTTGATTATTTCCCCATTATATGATGCTACTAATTTATAACTAGGCTATACCACAAAGTAGGCTATATCTATTTTTTTTTTTAATTATAAAAAACCTAAAATCTAATTTTACAGGGAAAGGTTAGTTGAGTATAATATATATATATATTTACATTTTTAGAGAAGTCGCAATGAAATAATATGTAATAGGTAATATTATTAATAGGTCCGAAATCAAAGGTTTTTCGGAATCCGTGGTTATACATTTTTTAAAAAGTTTAACCAGCTGTAAGTTGTTTGGATTATTGCAGTCTATGTATAAAATAAAAATGATTAAAGTGTGTTCTACTGATTAATCTGGGCGTCGCGTCAGGCTGCCATCGCTAATTCAAGATGTCCATCGCTATTATCACTTAAGAAGTTCAATAACAAAATGTATAGGATTTGACATAAGTTCGCTAAGTGACATACGAATTCACTTGTCGTTTAGCAAACCATGCATATTTAACGAACTGTGTATGTAATAAGATGCATACAGGGTGTAAAAAGAGCAGTCACTATAACTTTGAGATACGATTATACTACCTTTCCTCATTTGGGAAACGTATTTTTACATATATTTTTTTGTCGAAAACTAATAAAATTCTTTTTTACTTTTCACCATTACTTATTTTTTTGTCGCAAAAAGAACAATAAAGCAAAAAAATTTTTTTTTTATTTTTGTAAAAAAAAGGTACATTTCTATAATGAGAAAAGGCAGTATAATCATATCCCAAAGTTATAGTGACTGCTCTTTTTACACCCTTTATAAAAAGCCTTTGTGTAGTACCTGTCCCCGTGTGTGTAGACGAGTAATGCGATTAACCTGTGTCTGATTTAGCTAAAAAATTGTCACATGACATACATACTATGTCATGTGACAATTTTATAAGATCAGATCCATGTCATCAAGGTCATGAGCTGGAAGGTCATAGGAATCCCGCTATAAATCGATGCTACCCCATAAATTTTGGGCTCGTATGATTGTATTGACGACTTGAAGACTATCACTTAGTACATCAGACTCTAAATAGTATACTTGATACTTGTATATGTATTGATCTATTAAACAATACTTTTCATTAGTTTGGGCGGTAAATATCTAAGGTTCATTATCTAATAATACAAAGAGGTTTTATTTAAATTGCACTTATTGTCTGATTACACTCAAAATAATGTTAGAGCAATCAGACTATTTTAAGAACAGAAAAGAAACGGAACCTTAAAAATCACTTGTGAAGAAATTCCACTTAGTGAAACCCTTATAATAAATGCCTCATATTCCGACAGAACTCATAAGACGGCACCCCATGTAATTACTACTGAATAGTGATATGAACTGAGGGGGAACAGTTATAGTTCGTTAAACTTCTATTACACTTATAATTGTAGAACTTATACGGTGTTATATTAGATTAGGTTTTATAATATTAAACTTTTTTTACGTATTTAAATTTGGAATAATGTAATAACTTACGAAATTCAATTTTTGAATTAACTCCGATTTTGGCCGTTTTTTTTATTATTTTCAAGCAGTGAGTCAAAACACACCCGCTTACTTTCTTTCCAACAAAAATAACTAGATCAAAATCGGTTCATCCGTTTTGTGTTTTCATCGGGGGTTAAAAAGATGGAGACGAAGGAAAAAAACTTTGGATTTCATCATTTCAGCCGACTGCGGCGAAGGGCGAATGATTTTAGTGTATTGCCACTAAACTTCTAAACCCATTTTAACGAGGTGTCAATAAATTAATCAAAAAATAAAAAAAGCGAAGGAATCCCAATAGATCCAAAAGGGTCGCAAAAGTGACATCAGGGCCTGATTTTGTCAGTTCGGTTTAAAAAAAAAAAGATACGGCGTATGTAATATAAAGAAGCGCGGAGTTTTTAGTGGGTTGAGATTGCTTCCAGTCTTCGGATGTAGCGAGTCCCACATACCCGCGGTAGGAGTCCCCTCAGGATGCGTCATTTTTCAGCGTAAAAAAGGGGTAACATAAAATGTTACCGGCTATCTATTATTATAAAATATGTCTACTAAAACTAAAACTACTTAACCAATCGACACGACAATTTCTTGGAGATATTAGAAGTAACATAGAATACTGTCTATTCGGAATACGAGCATAAGCTAGTACAATAATAATTTTAAGGTACTAGAGTTACAGTTTAAAACTTATTGTAAAATAAATTAAATAATACCTTCCCGAGACCACATACTCATAGAACATTTTTATTCAAGACCTTTTTTTAGATATTGAAGATCTTTTTTACCTAGAAAATAGGTAAGTATTATGAATAATTATTGTATATTGTGATTTGTGTTATAATGGTTGACAAGGTATATAAGTTATGGAGCAGGTGATTAATCCGGGCATTATTTATAATGCGCGGGCATTATAATTAATGTAGCTCCATCGGGCAAAGTGATTAATTACTGTGTAAACTTCGTTATTTATCACATTGCTTAGTCATTATGATACTGCTACTTGAAAATTGGGCAATTTGATAACAAAACTAAATTTGACACGCTTTGCCCAACCAAATACTGTCATTCAGCTCTTACTGAAATTACCTGTTAAAAGTAGAAGAAATTGACGTTTAGGGGATTCCTGTTTCCTTCTCCAAAACTTAACCGATTTAAATATATTTTTCCTTTCCTTTCGGTTTCTATGTTTTGATTTTAATGTATAATGCAGTCGAATTTGTTTCTTGGATGTTTAAACACAGCGAAAATTCTGGTATTTTTTTTTTAAACATCCATATTTCCTCAAATTATTATAACATTAAAAAAAGAAAACAAAAGAGACGTACAAATAATATATGTAGATATTTAGGAAAAAAATGGTTACCCTAGCGGCATTATCCAGGGAGGAAACAGGAATCGCGTACATCCCTATTTTTGTATGGAAAAAACGGGCGTGATGTTTCCTCCGGACGAAAACAGAGGAACGTTATAAGTTTGAAGTGTCTGTGTGTGTATATGTGTCTGTCTGTATAATATCTACTGACGCTTCACACCACATCCATCTAGCCCCGTACTAAGTACCCGGAAAAATATATTTAATACTTTCATACTATAGACATACCAATTTCAGATTTTTATTGATGACCATGACCCAGAAACACAGAAAATGTATTGTTCCTTCCGCGGGATTTGAACTCGCGACTTCCGGCAATAGCACCTACGCGTTCAACCACTGCGCTACAGAGGTCGTCAAAGTGCGACACTGCATAAAATGACATTTCGCAGCAACCGTATATTTTTACATTGCCGAGTAGGTACGTGTTAATCTCGTATATAAACTACTGCTATACCAAATTTAATCAAAATCCGCTTAGTCGCTTTTGCGTGAAAGCGTAATAAACATACACACACACTAACTTACAAAGTTTCGTCTTGAGATACGACCTGATGACAGACAGATAGACCGACATCTTAGTAATAGGGTCATGTTTTCCTTTTAGCTATGCAACCCTACAAATTGTTAATAAACATGTTTTATTACTCAACCCAAAAGGTGATTGACAATATGTATAATGCCCGGGAAATTTGAATCCTTAAACAGTTATTATCAAATTGCACTCTTATCATGGGCATTAATCATAATGGCCGGGAATTATGTATAATGCTTGATTTATTACTGGGTCCAGAATTTATATCCTAAACGAGTACCGTAATGCCGAAAGGATGATGATGATTATTATACGAGCCTGAGGGTTATTTCCAATTATTTTTATTTATTTATTTTCAAAATTAAATTACAAAATAAAGAACGAGCTTGATGTCACAAAACCCAAAAAAAATATCAAATGCTCAAAAAATTAACACCGCTTAACTTATAATTAGATATAAATTAAAACTTTAATTTTTGGCAGGCATAATATCCTATGCGCGAGCGATGCACATCGCACAGCGAGTGCGCCACTCGAACACTTACGGGTAACATAAATAATTGCAGCACGATCGAATCTAAATCAAAATCGAATCAGTTTGTAGAGTAAGACTTAGACTCAAGTTTTTTTTATAAGCACCTTAAAATGACCAGTATCAAATTTGAGTCCGTATCGTAAAAGGACCATATCTTAAAAATTCGATGTGATATAATAAAAAAGTACCAAAACTTAAGATATCAATATTATTATGCTACCTAAAGTATCCGTATAAAGCCGCACAAAAGTAACTATGCATTTATCATTCTATGCGTTATCTATTCTATCTTCTTCTTCTTTCTTATAAATAAAATGAATTTCTGTTCGTTAGTCTCGATAAACCTCAAGAACGACTAAACTGATTCGGATACTTTGGTCTTGAAATATTCGTGCAAGTCCAGGGAAGGTTTAAACGATTCATCACAAACTGTTTCTATGCTCAACGAAGTGGACACAAGTCAGCGAGTATTATAACAATTTAGATTGATATCATAAAGCGCTTAAACTGAAAACATCTACTATTTAGGAATCTATAATGCCCCCGAAGTATCCGTATATAGCCGTACAAAATTAACGAAGCGCTCAGCAATGGATTCCCGAGAAAAAATTGCTCGTCGCAACCGCATTAAGAAGTTCCTCGCATTACCCGGCGATATTTCAGCGCTGTGCAAATGAAAAGTTGCGAAGAAGCCCGCCTTCGCTCGCGCCAACCAATAGAAAAGGTCGGAAAAGCAACGTCTTTCCCAGAGGCGGGGCCTCGCTGCGGTCGCACAGCTATTTGAATAAAAATTTCTTCTCTGAAGAATTCTTTTAACGTATTGCGGCATTCCGGTACTCGTATCTTCGTCATCGTTTGAACTATGATGGCGACTGTTGGACTTGATCGTGAATTTCATGAGTAAGCCTATACTCGCCACGCTTGACGGATTGACGAGTGCGGTGTTAGGCTGCGTATCCACCAGAGCTGTGCTGTGCTGTGTAGCGAGGAATATGTTTTTAGGTACCAATAGAATCGCTTCATTTATCACGCCTCGGTCAGCGCGGCTCTTGACAAGCGACTCTATTGGTTCTGAAAAACACATTCTTCGCCACACAGCACAGCACAGCTCTGGTGGATACGCAGCCTAAGGGCTCCCAGACAAAACCGCGATGCGATGCGATAAGATGCTGCATCTCTTATTTTCATAGTGTAAAATAAGAGACACAGCAGCGTATCGCATCGTGGTTTTGTGTGGAAGCCCTTAATAGAAATGTACGAACAAACGCTGCAACAATATACGAGGTGTAAAAATAACAGTCACTATAACTTTGGGATATGATTAACCTTTTCTCGTTTAAGAAATGTATTTTTTTGTTATTGTTGCTAAAAAGACTGTAAAAAGAACGAACATTTTTTTATTTTTGACGAAAACTAAATTATATAAAAATACATTTATTATAAAATATCTTTTTAACCTCCGACGCCAAAACGACGGGGTGTTATAAGTTAGACGTGACTGTGTAAATGTGTATGAGTTTGTATGTGGGATCGTAGCTCCCAAACGGATGATCCGATTTTAATGCGATTTTTTTTTGTGTGAAAGGTATATCAGTCGAGAATGTTCTTAGTTTGGTGGAAATTGGTTCAGGTCTTCAAGGTCATCAGGTCGTTTGTTAGGTGTGATAGGAATGTTACACGCTAAGTCGCGTTTTTTTTTTTTAATTTTTAATTTATTAAGCCCTTTATATTTCCTCTGTCACCTTTTGCCCCTCCTACGAGAAAGATAGTTGATGGCGAGGTGCTATTATTATCCGGTACTCAACGGATTCCGGTACTCCACGGATTCCGGTACCCGTATACAGCCTGACTGGTGAGACATGTGCAATACTTACGGAGAGTACGCGGTACTCAATTCCCATTATAAATATGTAATAAAATTAGGTAGTTAATTTTTTACCAAATTTTCCTTTAAATAAATAAATCATGGATATGGATACCTACACGCGGTATCTATGCGTTAGGTAAATAATTTAAGCAAGTTTAAGCTACATTTATTCAGTGATTAATTGATATTATTTTTTTATATTATTTATTTTCATCTTATATAATAGCCAAATATCACGTCCTCAAGTATTGCTCATGTCTCGCCAGTCACACTGTATAACCTTGTCAGCCATTACGCGGCCGCAGCGGTAGACCCGCGCGGGTAGCCAAAAACTACAATTTCGTTTACCGGGTTTGAGGGTAGTTGCTAACTGCGCGCACCGCAAGTTACGTAACTATGCGTTGTGTCAAACCGCTATAACCTCTATCAATGTCTACACGCGTTATCGATTCGTGTTCCGAATTCGGATTTGTTTTCGCTAGTGACTGCTGTTTTGTAATGCGATAACTCAATTGGATTAACTTTACGAAACAGGTTAATAGTACAAAAATTAAAATATTAATTGATTGGAAATAATAAGTTAATTGCGTTAAAATTAAGAGTTAAAAAATATATTATAATTTTTTTAGAGTAGGTTTGGATGTACTTTTCATTGCTACTTCTTGTAAACATTAACACACTTGAAATTTGACACAGGTTTGCATATTTTCGTAAAAAGAGGTAGGTACCATATTGTACTTCATATATTTTTATTACGTCAATTTTATACATTCATTGTATCACTTATTGTTTTTAATAATAATTCGATGATAATATGTTTTAAACGAAATATTATATAAAATAAAATAAGGAATGGAAAATTTAATTTAAAATATTATGTAATTACTTTTAAACGTGATTTAATTTGTTTCAATTTATAATTTCCTTTTTGTTTGGAAACCTGTGGTCTCTATCGACTGTCATGCCGGATCCCCATAGGGGCACCAGCCACCATGAAAAACGTACTTGTTTGCGTATAACCATCACAGTACAATAATTGTTCCTACATACGCGTGATTTAATTTTGTATTTAAAATATACTGACCAATTGAGGATTTTTTAAGAAACTTTAAAAACTTAAAACGCTTGACGTTTTAAGTTTTTTAATTTCCTCTCTTTTTTTTTGCGCAAATTAAGCTTAAATAATTGAGAAACAATAGCTTAATTTTCAGGAAATCCAAAAGTGATGTTAAAGACATACCCACTGCCATTTAAGACTTCGTGTTAGGAATATACTTAGGTACTATATCTTCTTTTTCTAATTTGATTTTAATGCTGTCTTACTTAATTAATGTTCTTATTTTCTTTTTATTTACATTTGAATTTATCAAATGTCAAATTTGTTTTCTTTTTAATGTTTGCGTAGTATGCTCTAAATAATTTCGAATGTGTCGCGCTATCGATGCATCGTAAAACATAGTAAAAACCTCATGAACAGTATAAACAGAATTGGAAATACAAGTCTACCTACTATTACTAGTAGTAGTAATTATAATTGTGCACGTCTTATCCGCTATCTTTTATACCATCTCTCTCCGTAGGGCTGCTGGAAGAAATTTCGTTAGAAATAAGCAGTAGCTTTGTGTCGTCTTTCTTTGTAAACTGTATTATTGTAAAATTTTCTTTTGTGCAATAAATTGTTAAATAAAATAAATAAAATAAAAAATAGTCAAAAGTTTCATTAGATGTATGTTTTCGGGGATTCTATTCATGGTCCCTCGAGCCGTATAATCAATATTCTCGTGGTAAGGCTTCTGAATTTGTAATATCAACGTCAAGTGGCAATACCATTACCATGATCCATAATGAATAGTACACCACATTAATCCAGTCGATCGGCGCGAGACATTAGCAGCTCGTTAGACGTAATAGGCGGGAGTGTCTCTGACAGCTGTCAAATTGGATCGCACCTAGCGTGTCGCCGCGCAAGCGAGGGCAGTGTGGCTAAGCCTTTATTCTTTGCTAGATATTTTCTTTTTATAATTTTATACTAGCTTGTGTGTTACCGCGTTTTACTTCTAATACCTCCAAGTATACGTGTGTAAAGTTTTATGATGATCGGTTAAGTAGTTTTAGCGTGAAAGCGTAACAAACAAACGGTCATTCACATTTATAGTTATAGGGTTAAGGATTTGTTTGGTGTTAGTTTAACGTCGATTATGCTCAGTAGACAGTGGAGCAAGGGCAAATAATCTCGTTTTATCTATCGATCTATGAACAGTCAAAGACAGTTCTGTATGACTCTTTTTGACAATAATTCAAAAGGCAAAAGGTTCAAAAATGTACACCAGGCTGCAGTTCAAGTTAGTTTGAAATCTCCGTAAAGCATTTTATCGAATGATAATTGTTTACTAAGCATTACATTACAATGGACATTCGATAACGTCTCTTTTACTTCCAAATATATAACTACTTGGCCTACTGATTGTCTTGGTCTAGTATTAAGGTCGAAAAGTAAGCAAAAAAAAACAAAAATTTATTTCAGCTAAGATCGAAATGTACACGAAAAGTGTAATGCTACGTAATTACTTAATAAGGTCGAAAAGTAAGCAAAAAACAATAAGGGTTTTCAGCAAAAATCGAAATGTACCTATGCAAAAAATGGTACTTAATTAATAGGTAATTTTTCTTTATTGCGCAGTAGTGACGTTTAAATTGTAAGAATTATAATTCTTACAATTTAAACGTTCAATACGTTTAATACTCAAAAAACAACGTTGTTTTTTTTTACAATTACGATTTTTTTCTGACTTAAACAAGACAGAAAGGCGTGACTCCTCGAAGGTTAGCCTGAAACCCCTTAAGTGCCGTTAGCGTATCCTCCCTATGCTATCAGCGTGTACATTGGAGTTATATTCTTCGGAGTGCAGTTGTACTGTAGGTTCGCGACATGCTGCACTTAGTATCTACAATTAACGTTATTAGTTATATTATTAGATAGTTCATATACTAGCAAAAACCTGTCTAATATGACAGAAAATTGTATGACCTTATAAGTTTGTTGTAACTTAAGAAATTCATAAAAATTTAGGCACATTAGTTAAAAGCTACTAATGTTATTGTGAAACTGTCAATTTATTACAATCGATCTCAGATTATGCAACAATAGCCAGGTTGAGCATCTCGAATACTCTGGATGATGACACTAAATGAAATATAAATTCAAAATTAAATAGTACACTTATTCAATGAAAAACTACTATTTCTGACGCCATACGACGCCTTACGTTGCGGGAAACATCTAGTAGGTACTTTATAATACTGAAAATCACGATATTCTCTGCAAAATCAATGATACGTACCCATCATAATGAAAAAGAAACAAAACATTAAGCCGAATATAATAGCGGTTACCTGTGGAGGTGTGCTTAAACACAAACCCTTGTGTAAATCAATCTGCCGTCAGTTAGCGTGTCGCGAGGAGTAGAGAAGTAAGCTCGTAAAAACGGCGTCGTGTGCGGGGAGCATTAAGTAGGGGTTATTTATTTAGGAAGGGCCCGGTGAGGCCTGACGGGCCGCGCCGTGCCGGGGCAAGCCTGGCACGGAACTGTACATCACTCTCTTGTCTACGGATTCACGATTTTTGATCATGACGCATGATTAATTGCGAGGCGCTAACGAAAAAAAGTTTTACAAGTAGATACATTAATATTGTTTGGACGAGCAGAAAATGGTGCACCTGTGTTTACGTAAATTTTATTGACTGTACCTGGGGGCATGGAAGTGCCCCCGCCAAGTCGAGCGGAGCGCAAGCCTGTCTTTTCTCGAAACGTTTCGTCAATTTAATGTCGTCATTCGATAAAAACGCTAGTCAGTCAATGAAATAGCGATTTCAATTATATGACTGCGACATATATAAATATTACGGATAGTGTCGAGCTTCATTTTTCTTATCGTCGTTAGTTTTGCTTTTCCCGACGTATCGGCTACCTTTCAGCAGCCGTGGTCACGGGAAAAAGTGCTGAAAAGTGGCTAAAACGTCGGGAAAAGTAAAGTTAAACCCGACACTATACCTAGTATTTAAATAAAAAAAAAGTGTACTCACATAAGAATATTTAATAGGTACTTCATTGGCGTAACTTGATTTTTATTCCATAATTTTTATCCTTCGCCTTATCCTACGTTTGTAAAAAATATTATTCACATTATACCTATACAAGACACGTGTAGGTTCAGACAGACGTGAATGAATAATTGTAAATACAGTCGCCAGTTTTGTTTAATGTTTACTAGCTAACTTCATGGTAGGTATTGGTTTTTCGTGGCAGTAAAAATTTACTCACATCATTTTTTCCTTAAAGCGTTAAGCATATCTTCAAAAGTAACAGTTACATTACACGATACGTAGAGTAGAGAATAATATATATTTAATAATCTTCTTCGTATTGTAAGTGACAGTTACCTAAATGCAACCAGTAGTCCATAAGCACTGCATCTGAATTCGCCTGACTTCATCTTACGCTTTGATCATTGCTCATTCATCAATGATATCACACTATACACTAGTTTGGCTAATAATCAGAAATATATAACCATTGTATATACAAAATAAATATATAAAACTAGCTTTTGTTCCTAGCTTCAATGGTATGTTAGGTTTTTACTCTTCATGTACGCATTAGTAGTAACTAGTAATAACACTTTACGTCAATAGTCACGATCAGGCACTGCATTAGATACATCCCATCAGCGGAACCTAATCACTAAAAGCCTCCAAAAGTATTTAAACATAATAGCATCCTGTTTGTTTTTAATATTCGTGGCGGCACTCGAGTGCTAACGCCTGGCCTCCCGGGCCGCGTTAATAAACTCGGATGGCCCACAACAGGCCGGACGCGTGTCCGACCTCCATTTTTAACGAGCCCAGCGCGCCCGCAGAAAGTAGCCTACACATGAAATCACGTATGAATGAGGCTTTTTCAGTTTTTTTCGCGTGTAGCCAGCGGCGTGCCGGTTCAGGCCCCATTAAAGCTTACATGTCACTCTCCCGACCCCCCCGGGGTGGGCGGGTGGAAAAATCACAAAATCGGTATCGGCCGCATCCCGCGGCGAGTGGCCGGCGAAACGGTCTACAATACGGCTTTGACGGACGGTCATTTAATATTAACTGTGGTTTTTTCGCAGATGGAAATGTTTTTTTTATTACCGGCGTTATGCCGTGATGAAGTGGTCGGGCCGTTGTTTGTGACGCGCCATGATATGTTGTGAACGAGCTCTTTTGAGCTCTTCGAGTGCCGTTTTAAATCGAGTGCTTATTTGTCCGGTACTTTGATGTAAAAATCGTTTAAAACATAATTTGATTTGTCCGAAAATAGCGATATGAAATTACACGGTTTCGTTTTGATAGATTGTTTCGTTCGTCGGATGTCTGCGAAAATTGATTCGCCGAACAAAATTGAAAAGTTCCCGGCAATAAATTTTTAACTTTTCGATCAAGTGATCAAAATGGAAGTATAAAAGTGAGCCGCTGAAAAGAGTGGCCACCGCAGACTCGATTTATTACTTGCACTATTTCCGAATAAAATTTTTATGCCAATATCCCATACTTATTGAATTTCGGCGATTTTATGGGCGCTGGGGTTTTTTTCTTTTAACGATTTATTATTATGGAGATTTCACTTTATCCGTTCAACTGACATAAAAGATGATGTTTGTAAAGTCGAAGTGAATACTATTTGTGCATTCGTCGCGAGATAAAATTATTATTTGACTATTTAATTTTAATTAATAGAAATCCAGTATGTAAGTTGTAATTTTGAACACGAGGCAATGGCTTTTGAATGAAAGCTGTTATGGATAAATTATATTAATATTTTCTATACAAATCAAGATGCAATTTTTATTGTAATATTAAGCTTTGTCTCCCTAAATTCTGGCCGATAACAGTGCTAAATTAGCCTACATTTGCCCATTGATTTCTTTATGAATTATAAAAGCATCTTGCTAGTTTTTTGGCGCGGGTTCGAATCCCGCCGAGGGAACAAAAAGTTTTTAATGTTCCTGGGTCATGGATGTGTGTGTGTATAGTATAAAATTATCAAATATATTTCCGTTGTCTGGTACCTGTAACACAAGTTCTTCGGATACTCAGCACGGGGCTAGATTGACGTAGTGTGAAGCGTTCATAGATATTAGTATATTACTATCTACTAAATATCTTCTCAATTCACAGGTAAATCGTTTACGCTGACGATCACGGTGTCGACGAGTCCGCCGCAGGTGACGACCTACAACAAGGCGATCAAAGTAACCGTGGACGGACCGAGGGAGCCGCGCTCTAAAACCAGTTAGTATATTTCCTACTTCCATTTCTGGCTGATAACCTGATTGTCTGACAAGAAAGATGATCCATCGCATCTGCATGTAAAAAGTCGGACCTGCGCCTGTTCTCTCGCCAGTCGTGTCCGTTTACCGTCCCACTGGGATATGAGAGTAAAATTAAGAGAGAGTGTCTTTGTGTATTGCGCACACACTTGGGCACTATAAAAGAACTCCTGCGCAGCTAGCCTGGTTTCAATGAAATCGGCCGCCGACACCGAAATCTGTGAGGGGAGCTATTATTTCCATTTATACTGGGTGTCATAAGAGCAGTCGCTATAACTTTAGGATATGATTATACTTCCTTTTCTCGTTTTAGAAATGTATTTTACTTGCATTTTTTTTTAATTTCATAATTTATGTACACACATGAAAAGATAATAGAAACTTAAATTAAAACATAGATATTATCTTCAAAGGTAGTAAGTACTTTTCCTATATGATAATTTCTTCCGGTAGACCTAATGAGGGAGAAATTTAAATTAGAATAGTAACAAATACAATTAGTAAGGCATTGAAAATTAAAAAAAAATAAGAATACATAAATATATAATTACAAAAAAGGTTATTCTTGCGACAAGATAATTGTCAAAAGTACTCGTAGTTTAATTTTTGTCGAAAAAAATTAATAATAATTGCTTGTTTTAAACCTACTTCGTACTGCCTTAAAAAACTATTAGAATTAAGTTTATTGATGCACTAAGCCGGCATTGAGTGAGTGCAATTAATACACTGAAACCTTCCTTAACAAGTACTCAATTGCGTGGTACAAACAGCATGATTATCGGTGTAGTAGTCATAGTGTTTATCGCGAACAGACAGATATTAGGATGTAAGGATTAGGTATGGGTATGTACAGTATTATGTACTTATTTATTTACTAGACGGGGCATTGTCCAAAAAAAATTTTTGGACGTAGAAATAGTGTGTTTTTTTAAATACAGAATGAAGTATGCCTTCCAGTGATGACGTCATTGAAGGTCAAACTAAGGTTAAACATATTTGTTTAAAATATATTAGTAACTAATGGGTATTTTTAGTTTAAATACAGAAAAATGATCACTGACTTTATTCTTTAATTCCTAAATGTTTTTGTTATGGGCACAATTAAAAAAATGGATAATCCCCATTGCGTGGTACAAACAGCATGATTAATTATGGGCTATTTAGTCATAGAATTTATCGCGAACAGACATATATAAGGATGTAAGGACTAGGTATATAGCTAATCCTTACATCCTTATGTCTGTATGTTAAAACTGTAAAGTTTTGAGTATTTATTTACTAGAATTATCACAGAAATTGGCAAAGCTTGAGAAGATCTAACATGTCCCTCGGGCTCACCTGAAGTCAAGCATTTTTTTTTTATTGGCTGCAGATGGTTAGTCATGAATTATTATCTGTGTCATTCATGATGCAAATCTTTGGGTTCCATAAAAGTAAGGAACTCTTACAGCACAGGCGTATACCATTGCGCTATACCATTACAATTCAAAATTATCCATACCATAGTATCTTCTCTGATAATAATCAGAATTCTAGTATGTGCGATATCTGTTATAATGATTTTTAGATATTCAGATGGTTAGGTTATTTTATCAAGTTAGGTTATTTTATGAAGGTTATTTTATCAAGCTCTTGGTTAGGTTATTTGAAGGACTTCTCCGTGGTCCAGCGATTTAGAGCTCATTACTCGAAAGTCGTAAGCTTGATTGGAAGAACGAAAAATGTTGTTTCAAGTTTGATTAAGACAATGGGATGTAAAAGTCGTACGTCGTTCCCTCGCCAGTCGTGTCGCCTAACCGTCCCACTGCCTAGTGGACTATGAGAGAAAAAATAAGAAATCCTTGTGCACACACTTTGGCACAAAAGACTCCTGCATACCTGGCCTGGTTTCAATGAATCCGGCTACCGACGCCAAAAACGGTATGGGGAGCTTATTATTTAATAGATAAATTATCTATTCGTCAATCTACATGTTTTCTCAATGCATCAAAAGAGGTTTCAGCTAAAATTATGTAAAGTAAACATTACAGGGTTCAAAGTACTTGCCTTTATCGTTGTAGGGTTCATTAATCCAGTAGGTCAGCGTCCTGCGAAATATGGGTCTGTCCCTTCTTGCGGCGAGAGCCGTCGGTGGTATACCTATATTACGTATGTTTTGGACCAACATAACAATCGATAGAAGTATTCTGGGCTATTTGTTGACATAATGTATCAAAATATATAAAAATGAATTGCCGTTCGTTAGTATCGCTAAAACTCGGGAAGGCTGAAACGATTCGGCTATTTTTAGTCTTTAAATATTCGTGGAAGTCCTGGAAAAGTTTAAACGATTCATCACAAACTGTTTCTATGCTCAACGAAGTGGGCACAATAATTATGATTCAAAAGCCGTAAAGGCGAAGCTTATGTCGAATACATTTTGTTTTCGAACTTTGTAAGTGATAAAAGCGATGGCATCTTGAATCAAGGCCCAGCAGGCTTACTTCCGACACAATCCGAGAATCGAAACAGTTCCATCTCAACGGCTTTTGGTATTTTATTTGGTGGATAACTTTGAAACTAACAAGAATAAAGAAAATCGTTAGATCGTAACTTTTTGTACTCCCGACCATATCAATCGACTGGGAATAAAAATGAACAAACGTCAATTTATTCGGGAGTATGCGGCACGATCGAATCTGAATCAGAATCGAATCATTTTGGAGAGGACTAACGTATGGATCATCTTCCTTGTAACACAATCAAGTGATTAAACAAACAAACAATCTCTTCCGCTCTATAACATTAGTAGTATATATATCATTTATTGCAATTATTCGTGTCTTATATATTTTGTTTCTATCATGTAGTATCCGCGACGCGTCGCATACATTTTACAACGAAAGCTTCAAAAACAATCTCTTCCCTATCGACAGCTTATCCGAAACTAATGGGAAGGGTACACTATATAATATAGTCATTAATACTATAAGCGCGGCGCAATTTAAATAGTTGGGAGTAGCGGACAGACAGTAACTAATCGCGGGACGAGGCTCGCTTCGAATCACATCTAATGCTCCATCCATCAGGGAAGAAATTAAAATAATTGCACCGTCCGCGTCGCGATAGGGTCGGGATCGGGCATCGATCCGCGTGTGTGTAGCTTTATAAGATTAAATAGACATAGGATGTTATACCTACCTATATTAGAAAGAGTAAAGATTTGATGGTTAAATAATTATTTGATTCAGATTTTGTTGAAATTAGGTTCAGATAACATAGAATTGACAGTTCAGATTAACTTACTTATACTACTTTTTACGAGTACTTCGGCAAAAATTACGATTCTTGCGGGATTAGTTTTTATTATGATTAGTAGTTTTATAGATACGAGGTTGTAAAGGTAAAGCGACGATTTGTCGCTTCTATGACATTAATTATTCGAATACCATTTTGCTGTTACATGAGATCGTTAATGTATAGAAACTGTGTTGTAAGACTTAAATAGCAGAATTGACCTTCAGGTGTTGAATGTTACAAAACTATGTCATGTTTTTTTACTCTACTGAAAAGTTGTAGTTTTTTAGATATGAGGTTGATAAGGTACAGCGACAAAATGCTCCATATGTGTCAAACATGTAGAATAACAATATTAGGTCCGTTTATGAAACATAGCCCCATACATAATTGAAAGTTAAGTTAAATACGAAAATTGGGCATCAGCATAAAACGTTACTTAAACGTAAACTACTTTAACTAAAACGTAACAAAATATCTAATTCAACACTACACAAAATCTCCAAGTTCAACACCCTACATCCTAATGGAACTAAAGGGTTGCAAATGAAAAATTTAAAGGATATGTTATCTCGAAGGGCGTGTGTGTAATGAATTGTTTAATTAATTAGCGAAGAAAGGGCCCGCCCCGTGTCCTGCATATTGATTTACTCCGGCTTCAGACGATAAATTATTTAGTTCTAAGTTCCTCGTCTATACGGCATGTGAGTGTCTGGGATATGTTTTTGTATGTGTCTGTTTTCAGCTTGCTTTATTGTATGGATGGTTTTTTTAATGTGTCTATATTGTAAATCATTTGTTATATGGTGTTAAACTATATAATAATAGTAAAATCGTGAAAAGAAAAGATACTAGAGATACCTATATATATAGACGTTATATCTCTAGACTCTAATGGCGAGAACTTTAAAAATAGTGCCTGACGAAAGTACTGAATGTGTCTGTAGTGAGATTTATTTATTGTATGGTGTCAAAAATATATTATAATAATAATACCGTGAATGGGTACTAGAGATAAGCGTTATCTCAAACTGCGAAAACTTAAAAAATAGTGCCTGACGAAAGTACTTAAATTATAGTTTCCAAACTGGTTGAAAGGACGCTAAGGTTTCAACAGTGTATGGTATTTATATATAATGACACTCCATATTTCCGATGTTTCATATCGAGGTACCGCCCGTTCATATTCCAATTTCTTTAACCTCCGCCCATTCGTCACCTCAATCATTCGAACTTCGTAAGAAAATAGCGCTGGCATCTTGAATCAGGGGCCTTACTCTCCAAACTAATTCGATTTTGATTCAGATTCGGTCGTACCGTGTACTCCCGAATAAATTGACGTTTGTTTATTTTGATTCTCAGTAGATTGATATGGTCGGGAGTACAAAAAGTTACGATCTAATGATTTTCTTTATCCTGGTTAGTTTCAAAGTAATGTAGGTACTAAATAAAACACCAAAAGCCGTTGAGATCATACTGATTCGATTCTCGATTGTGTCGGGAGTAAGCTTGCTGGTTTTTATTTAATTTAGAGGGCATGTATCAATTTGTACATAAAGGAACTGGATATTTTTACGTGCCGTGTGGGTGGCTCGGTTTACAGCTGCAGTGGCCTGTAGCGGCCGTTAACGACGCTAGACCTGGCTATTTCGGTGCGCCTGCGCAGGACCACCCGCGCGCCTGCGACTAACTTCACTGTTTATCACGTAAACAATGCGTGATATGGAGATTTTATCTCTCGCGTAAACAATATATTATATGAGGCTGTAAAATATAATAATAATATGAATATTACACCACGTTAATCGGGCTCCGTGATTATCTGAGTTGTGTTACGGGGAGACACACAACGGATATATAATTTTAGGTACATAATATCATGATCTAGCGACATAGAAAACATTTTCGTTTTTCCAAATAAAGAGTTGTTATTATTGTAAACTAATAAATTTCATTAAAATTCATTCTGTACTTCTTGTGTGAAAACGTAACAGACATACATTTATAGATAACTTTTTTGCGATTATTATAGATAACTAGATGACCCGCGCCCACTTCGTTCAGCATGGGATCAATTTGTGATGAACCGTTTAAACCTTCCCGGGACTTCCACGAATAATTCAAGACTAAAAATATTCGAATCGGTTCAGCCGTTCTCGAGTTTTAGCGAGACTAACGAACAGCAATTCATTTTTATATATAATATTAAGTATATTAATTAAATATTAGAAATAAGATAATTCGTTTTTATTAGAGGAACATAATTTAGAATTTTACTAAGTCCCATTAAAAACACATTAAACAATAGCCGCCCTAAGACAATGAGGTCCTCAACAATTAAATTTCCAATGAGCTTATAAAAGCATTAAAATAAGAGAAACTAGTTGAAATACTCTATAAACCTAACTAGACCGGACGCCACCCCTGTGTAATCCTTTAATCAGGTCCACGGTAGCCCTTGCCGCACCCTATTTTTCCCCCCCATCTGTAACATAAGGGGGTAGCCCACCCCCTGAACGGTGCAAATGACAGTTTCTAATTCCAACTTGCCATGGAAGTGTGTAATTGTTGCCGTTGATTTATCGAACGGAGAGACGTGTGTGTATCGATGGTATTGTGTGTGTGTGTGTGTGTGCATGGTATTGTCTCTGTGTGTGTGGTATTGTATGTGTGTGATGATCGCTTTGTCTGTGTGAGTGTGTTTTTTGTATTGGGTAGTTGATAGTCGGGTTATGATTTGATTTTTGATTGGTTTTCGCATTGTAAAGCATTGTGTATGGTTTGCGAAATCAAAGGACGTCGTGGTATTCTTTCATTCGATTGAAAGTTGAATAAAGTCTATCTATCTACAAAAAGTAACTACAATGAAATGAACACAATAATGGACTAAAAAGGAAAGAAATGTCGAATATAATTTGTTGAAAATTAAATAAGCTATTAATGGTCAAAGTTTTCAATATAATATTATCACAATCTATTAATAATTACGTTAAGTATAAACTTTCTATGTGTGCGTTTAAATTGATGTCACATGAAACATCGGACTAATTAACTGCTATGTAACTGTTCATATCTTTGTTATTTTGCAATTGCATCGAAAAGCTTATTTTACTAACATTATCGAACAAGATAGAATAAAATAATTGAATAAAAATGCATATTGATAACTAGCTGTGACCGCGACTTCGTTCGCGTGGTTTTTGGGTGACTTAAACCGTTTATGCAGCGCATGCAACGAAAGTCCCTAAATTTGAATAATTTTCCCCGTTTTTGCAACATTTCTCACTTTCGCTTCGCTCCTATTAGTTGCAGCGTAATGTTATATAGGTCAAAGCTTTCGTCTATAAATGGACAATCCAACAGAAAAATAATTTGTCAAATCGGACCAGTAGTTCCGGAGATTAGCGCGTATAAACAAACAAACAAACTCTTCCGCTTTATAACATTAGTATAATTAATCTACTTTGTGGTATAGATAAACACCATTTAACATCAATTATTTCACAAAGCAATGAATGCACTGTCATCTAGGTATGTAAATACATCGATAAGATAAAAGCACGACAGCTTGTATCGATAGACAATAGGGTTGTAGCTTGAATAATTCGCACGATTGGAACGCGACGGTGACACCTGCGTGGGGTAGAGGTTTGATTAGGGATGTCTATTCAATTTTAACACGGCCCGGAAATGTCGAGTGACGATCGGAATTTGAGTATTATATTAGTTCAATTAGGGTTGTCTTGATAGATTTTGTTTATTAATGGAGCTAGTTCTATAGCAATATGCTAAGAAATATTGGATGGTTTTTATATTATCTACTTTGTGATAGTACTATATAATATGATTGGTATATGATTGGTATATATAGCAGGTTTTTACCTATTAAATTAGCGTTCTGCCACTCATTAGGCCACACCAATGCATCTCACTCTCATTTATTTGCGAACAGCACTCCTCGGACCTGTTTAAGATGTAGTTCACCGTTCACTGTGAAACATATTTTATTTGATTGTACTCTTTTTAGCTCCGAAAGACAGTTATTTAATTTTAGTAATGATAGATATGTTTTGTTAACTGATCCAGATATGTGTACTAATGTTCTAAAATTCCTCAAATATTGTAATGTGTATAGTTTAATTTAGTTTCATGTTGTGGTCACTAATAACCCAGTAGTTCCAAGCGACCTTAAATAAATATTATAAAAAAAAACATTTAACTGTCACATTGAGCCCATTTACATTCAGCCTCTATCTCTGCTCCTCGCGCTGCCGGCAATTCCCCTGCGGCAGGATCGATGGATATGTATGTTTACATACTGCCCTTCCTCTCAGTTCGTTTTCAAGTTCCGGCAATGGCTCTCGCTGCCGCTCCTTTGAAGTCCGCACTAAAATCGCTCGTTTGGGGAGCGCTGGGTAGCGCGAGTGGCATTAGCAGTGGCACGAGAAGTATAAGTTTACTTACTCGTCCTGCCCACATCCCTGCTCACTAAAGCGGAATGTAAATGAGGCATTATATATTTAATTGCAATGATAACGATCAAGAGCAGCCCGTATCGTACTGATGTAGTGTTGTCCCTCCTAGGGCAGCAGCAGCAGTTCCACTTCGCGTTCGGCCAGCGCCCCTTCCCCTTCCCCCCGGACCCGCTGGGTGGGTTCCGCATGCCGCCCATCACGTCGTGTCAGAGTGAGTACCTATATTTTAATAATTTATGTATAACTCTTATTATCGATACCTAGTAATATTATGTACTGTCATTGATCGCACTTTTCGACTTGTTTTTGTTTTTCAAAATTCTTTGTTAATATACCACTCGATGAATTATACAATTTGAGAAACACTTACAATAAAGTACTAGTACGAGTGGTATATTAATAAAGACTTTAGTTTTCTGTGAGTTACTTGCATGATTCATATAATATGATTTTCAATGATTTTTAAGAATTAATAAACTTGAGTACATTCGGTAGGTATGCTACTACTAAACTAAACTACTAGTTTGCAGTTTACTTTTAGCATATAATTTTAGAATTTATTTTAATTTTACATAACATTATTTTAAGAACCAGTCGCGGGAGCGATTACATTAATTAATTTCATTTTTTTTTATTTCATTTTATTTTCACAAAATTTTACAATAATTAAAGATGGTCTCGCCAATTAATAGGTACCAGCCAACTACGGCGTGTGCCACGACTTTTCGACATGACACTTTTGAAAAATGAGGTTCAAAAGTGATAAACCGGACTTGTCGGTCGATGTCTTATAAAAATATTTTTATTTAGCTTCCTTCATATGCCTTTTACTTTAATGCAGGGCTAACTTCACAACACCAGTAAATTTATAAATGTTACGTCCCCGGCCTTTGAAAAGTAATTCCGATATTTTATGTGCCTGTAAAATTATGAAATAGTTTAACTACTTTAAGAATATTTAGGTTATCACCAACATAAGTTCAAAACGTCATATATTTACATAATTAAAATGAACCCTATAAATACAACGTCGATGTCGTCGATAAATAAAATCGATAATATCGACTCCAATCGGTGTCACGTCAAACTGCCACAAATAACTGAAAAGTGAATGAGTCTAAACCGATACACTAAACTACGTTCACTAGCGTGGATTCAATCAGCCGCCGAAAAAACAACCGGCAATCGAACAAGCAAGCCGAAATCCTCGGCCGAAAACAACTCCCGCTAAAATCCACGACCGAAAACAACTCGGCCAAAAACGAAAAAACATCCGCAAATCGACGCGTATCGTAAAAACCGAGCCCGCCGATCGTCGGCCAAAATCGGAGCCGTGATACCGACAAATAAAAGCCTGTAATGGCCGAAAAAATAAAGTGAGCGCGGGCGTGCGTTTGTTCGCCGCGCGCCGATATCTTTATAACTGATGCATATGATTTCGGCTTCGCATAGACCGTGTTTTCGATGTTAGATTGGGGTTGTTGTGTGGTTTTACAAGTGCGTTGTTTAGTTTCAACTTTTTTTATAATACACTCTAAAATGGCTAGGTGAGTATTTTAAACGTTGATTCTGTTTTACGTACAAGTACTTACACGTACTTATAAGGTAACAAACAAAAAGCAACTATCTATAACGTAAAGACACCATAAAATTTTGTAGCATTACAAAATATCCGACGCCTTATAAATTTTTCCTTTAAGTATGATTATAATTTGTTATTATTTTTAATATAGATATGTACGTCTATGCATCCGTACGTATATACATCTATAATGCTGTAAATGTTTCTAGTGTGCGAAAAACTATAAGAAATATACTTCAGTTCAGGTTGAGTTCGAGTAACTCCTACTAGCTGGTCCTCCTACTGGTTTTTACATTTCATAGTGCCATGGTAACTTATTGATTAGAAAAAAGTGGCTGTGACATACGGATGGACAGAAAACACCCATAAGGGTTCCGTTTCTGGCCAGTAGGCTACCGGCCCCAAAAATGGAATTTAAGTCCATGTCTTCTGAATAATTTGAAATTTTACATTGGGTCATTAACACCTCCTTTGTTCCAGACATGAGTCAGTTCGGGTTGAGTTCGAGCAACTCACACTGGGGCTACGGCAGCGCGGGCGCGTACCCGGCGTACTTACCTTCGTGCGCGGCGCCCGCGGCCTCGCAGTTCAACCCCCCCGCGCTCGGCTTCGCGGGCACGGTGACGGAGCAGACCCCCACGCAGGACTTCACGAACAACACAGGTATTAACTATGCGACTAGCATCAAGAAATAATGAAGGCCACGCAGTTCAAACCCCCCGCGCTCGGTTTCGCGGGTACGGTGACGGAGCAAACCCCCACGCAGGACTTCACGAACAACGCAGGTACTAACTATACGACTAGCATCACGAAGCAATGAAGGCCACGCAGCTCAACCCCCCCTCGCTCGGCTTCGCGGGTACGGTGACGGAGCAAACCCCCACGCAGGACTTCACGAACAACACAGGTATTAACTATGCGACTAGCATCAAGAAATAATGAAGGCCACGTAGTTCAAACCCCCCGCGCTCGGTTTCGCGGGTACGGTGACGGAGCAAACCCCCACGCAGGACTTCACGAACAACGCAGGTACTAACTATACGACTAGCATCACGAAGCAATGAAGGCCACGCAGCTCAACCCCAACTCGCTCGGCTTCGCGGGTACGGTGACGGAGCAAACCCTCACGCAGGACTTCACGAACAACACAGGTACTAACTATACGACTAGCATCACGAAACAATGAAGGTCACGGAGCTCAACCCCCCCGCGCTCGGCTTCGTGGGCACGGTGACGGAACAAACTCCACGCAGGACTTCACGAACAACACAGGTACTAACTATACGACTAGCATCAAGAAACAATAAAATCCACGCAGCTCAATCCCCCCGCGCTCGGCTTCTCGGGAACGGTAACACATACACAATAATCACCTACCCTTCCTCTCTCTCTCTCAAAGAAATCTTCCTTTACTCTCATGCCCAGGAGGACAGGTGACCGACACGACTGGCGAGAGATCAGTTACCTTGAGTGCCAATTTCACCAACGCGTGTTAAAGTTAATCCTTCGTTAAATATCATGTTTTTCCTTCTCGTAATTCCTATCACTGAATGAGAAGGCGTGGTATTTTATCAAGCCATTAACACTAACATTGTTGGTAGCGTTGGTGAAATCGGGACTTTTTGATTTGATTATCTTCTAGGTTGGAAAAGTACATTGTCTGAAAAGGACGGGACATTTATGTATCCTCAGACAACAAATCAAAGGATAGAATATTTTTCTAGAAAAACGCTGTGATTCGTCATTATTGACTTCAATACTTATGTATAACTAAAAATTGAGTTTAAAGTTTTGAGTTGGCGAAAATTTTAAATGAAAATGAAAAATCTTGTATTTCCAAATAGGTTGGATACTTAATTGAAATATATTTTGTTTAATACGAAATTTAATTTGCTATAACCTTGCGGTAAGGCCCCCGTACAGTGTACATTGTATGTAAATATTAAATCATCTGCCTGTCGGATAGAAAGGAGTTTAATTTGGGGGAACAGCCTGCACAGTGTACAGGCCTGCCGAACGTTCACTAATCTGATCTGCCTCATACCATTACATTATAATGAGATTCACGGTGCGTTTCTCTACATAATACGTGTTATTACGTCGAAAATACCTACGTTGATGTTATCAAAAAGTGGAAACTATGAATGAGCTTGCTTATCCAAAATAAAACTAAGGTGAGGATGTGTGAAGTGAATAACGTTTGAAAGATCCGTAATAGTTAGGGTTCCCCCATACATTGTTTTCACTTGATTAGTATCAAGCAAATTTTTCTTGAGTAGCTTCATTTTGATGAGACTTCCAATAATTTCTTGGACGGAACGCTCGATAGTGGTAGCTAACATAATATAATACAACAACTCTATTATTTATTTCAAGAACTCGGTGTATCGCAACCAATAGATCAAACAAAAAACCAAATGGTTTAGCACAAAAAATAATTGGCGAGACTGATTAACGAATAATTGTGTCAAACAGAATATTTGCATTTGTAATAGAGAAAATTTCGTCTATAATCTACAAATAATTACACACGAAATATCGAAACACTCATCAGTGCGGCGATTCTCGCTATTAGAATATTTTCCGCATGATATTTGTTCATGATTTTTTCCATTCTACCGAAACGTTCGAGCGGTTTATAAAACACGTACTGCGCATGGTTCTCAGGCAGTGGAAAAAAGTTCATATTCTAATAAAACATCAAAATTCGGAAATTTTAAGAACGAAAAACACTTGTGTATTCTCAGATCTTCACAGTCGAAGTAAATCGTGGAAAAGTCCCCGATATCCAACGAGTGGTAAGGACCGGTAGATGTCCGAATCCACATGTACAAATAAATAATTTGGCAGTCTATGTATGTACGTATGTATGTATAATATATGTATGTATATATGTATGTATGTATGTATGTATGTATGTATGTATGTATGTATGTATGTATGTATGTATGTATGTATGTATGTATGTATGTATGTATGATTTTAATTCAAACGTCGAACACGACAAAATAATATATGAGCGTTGTTTATTGCATTTTTAATTAGCGATTAATTAAAAACTGAGCAATGCAATGATGGAAATATTATTTCGTACGGACTTTATAATAAAATGATTTATTACATGCTACTATAAAAGGTAGGCATCGATATTATTGTTAATTTTAATGAATATAAATTTACTTTGTAACTTTAATATACAAATGTGTGTGTGAAACGGCACTACTGAGTTTTAGAAATAAATATGGCGCGTGAGAAAAAAATGTGACTTAGCAACAAATGTGACTGTGAAAAGAAAAAGAAAAATAGAAAAACGTGACAATACAAATTTCTCTCGCACGTCGACAAAGTTTCACATCAAGAATTCATCGATGCCACAAAATGGAGTTGTCTAAAAATACGTTGTCTCCCCCGTTAATTATAAACTGAACGATGCAGCATCGACAGTTACTTTGATTTATGACGAATAAGCCATAATTCGTCAGACCAGAATGGGGAAATTAAATGTACCGTTTTACGACTGACATCCTCCTTAAAATGGTTGCGGACGCCTGCCCACCCCGACACTAGTGTCGTGACACCGCTGACGTCACCACAGGTAACTTGTAGATCTTATTGCTATAGCAATAAGGGTCAAGTGCTACACCGGATTGTCGGTCGGACATTAAACCTCTCATTATAATTTACAGCGGTGTCCGTCCGATGAATTTATGACCATCACGCGACATGAAAAATAGTGCCACAATGTGCCCTGGCTGAAAAGTATGAAAAGAGATATTCAGGTAGTGTTGTGGTGTGTCTACTATGTAGAACATCTCTATTATGTACTTTAAATGTGACCGCTTAACTTACACTGGCGAAGCTGGAAAATAATGTTTTTTACTATAACATCATGTTCTAAGCGCATCCGTGGTCCAGTGGTTTAAAGCCTAGCTCTCTACTCGGATGTCGTCAATTCGTCCCGCGTTGGAACAACAAAAAATGTTGATTTCAAGTTTGGTTAGCAAAATGCAGGCTATTCGATTGACTGACAAAAAATAGTATTTAATGCGTCGGTTGGCCATGTTTAAAGTCGGTCTTGCGCCTGATCTCCCGCCAGTCGTGTCGGTTATCGGTCCCACTGGGCTACGAGAGTGAAGGAAGAGGGAGTGCTTCTGTGTATTGCGCACACTCTTGGGCACTATAAAATAACTCCTTCATTGCTGGCCTAGTTTCAATGAAACCGGCCACCGTCACCGAAATCCGTGTGGGAGACTTTATTATTATTCTTTTTCATCTCTAATTTTACATAACTAAGGTTAATAAGAAATGTGTA
The DNA here is from genome assembly GCA_905187575.2 of Celastrina argiolus. NCBI lineage: Eukaryota > Metazoa > Arthropoda > Insecta > Lepidoptera > Lycaenidae > Celastrina > Celastrina argiolus. The sequence continues at coordinate 5,862,513 of LR994595.1, forward strand.
ACTTACAAGTGTAAAAGCGCGGACACTCGCTATTATATTTCCATAATGAAAAATTTTACCTTAAAAATGTAAAAATAGTTAATTATTAGATATCTACATGTGAAAACATGATTCTGCGCCAACCAGCAGTTAGTTAACTACTTTACGCGTAAGAGAAAATTCTTTACAAAACCAACAATACTATTAAAGAAGGTCAAAATACATAGTTTTTATCCTGCGCTTGTTCTCCTACTAGTCGTATTATCCCATTGAGTTACAAGAGAAAAGGAAGAGAGGGTGTTCATGTGTATTCCGCATACTCCTGCGTAGCTGCCTGGTTTCAATGAAACCGGCCGCCGACACTGATATCGGTGGCTATTTTTATTATGACTGTATCGTCTATTTGTTCGCAGTGCTGCCCGACACGACCGGCGTCGACCTGGACCAGCAGCTGTCGGGCCTCGTGGGGTCGTCGCCCTCGCACCACAGCAGCCTCCTACCACGGTACAACAACAACACCGACTACAGCCTGTCCACTGGACCTCGCTCGTTGAGCGACAACAGCTCGCAGCCCGAGTCCCCCGTACAGGACGACCTACTCACGTCGAACACAACATCCATAGGACACAACCACACAAACAGCTCAAACTTTCCCTCGCTCATGGGATCTCAGAACTCCACGTACGGCAGTAGTAATTGCAACAACTCTCTCTACCCAGTGCTGCCTGCCAGCTTGCTGTACAGCCAGCTGTATACGGCGGCGAATCAGACGCACAACTTCCATCCATTGCATTCGAATTCCATACACTCCACGCAGAACCATCACAACGAGCTCCAGACTATGATGGATCAGATATCCTCCACCACTAACAACCACAGGCAGCACGGGAGCCATGGACAAGGTGATCTGCTGCTGGGCGGAGGCAACTCGTGCGCAGCCGCCGCGGCTAGAGGAGAGGACGGGAGAGTGAGTCTGGGACAGAGGGGGAACCCGCAGCCCGACAGCAACACCGTTTGGCGGCCGTACTGAAAATGTAAAAAGTTCGTTATGTTTATTTACTTGTTTTCATGTATAGATTAAAATGTTGAATTAAATTATGATTTAAGTTTTTTAGAAAATTAAAATATAAAAAACTACGATAAAGTCTAAATATAGTGTATTTAGATTGCAACGAAATAGGTAAATTATTGTAAAAAGTATTGTAAGGAATTTTATTTAAACGGTGTCCATTAGTGATGAGAAATGATGATTTAATTCATTGAATACATGTTGACACTTGCCTGTTAGGAGGTGAATACACTATTATTATTGTATCTTGGTTGCTTAATTCCGTTGCGTTACCGATGTAACATGAAAAAGGAACTCCAAAAACTGACACCAGCGTCCCAACATACTAATTTCCCGTCCTATATCTATACGATTAAAACACTATTAATTTAAACTGTATTTATTAAATAAAGAAACTCGTTTTAAAGTTATTTAAAGATATGTTTAAAATTTCAAATCAGCAACATAACTGCCGTAAACGGAATCTATGTACCTACGTCTGAGCAATGTGAAACCTTAAGGCTTAACTCATAATAAACAGAGTGTAAAAAGTGCAGTCACTATAACTTTGAGATGTTATTATACTTACTACATTTCTCATTATATATATGAATATTTTTTTATTAGTTTCGTCAAACACTAACAAAAGTTTTTACTTTTTAAAATTTATATTTTTTTAATAACAAAAAAGGAAAACTATATACATATTTATTTTTGTTAAAAAATACGTTTCTTGAATAATAAAGGTAGTATAATGATATCCCAAAGTAATAGATATTTTTTACGTCCCGTATTAGCGTCCCAAGTCGTATCGTCAAGTTTTTCATAATATTCATCTCTATTTTTACAATATTAAGGTATAAATTCACGTAATGATCACAAACGTTGACACGCGTGATATACGAAGACACACCGCCGACCCTCGCTATATTTCGGTAAAACAAATTTGTTCCTTAACATCGTAACAATAGAGATCAATCTTATGCTATGGGTGAAAATCTTGACGACTGTGCGTGAGTTAGACACCGACGAGTGACGATATCACTACCCAGTATTTCAATCTTATCACCATTTTTTGTTTGTAAAACAGCATCTAAAATGTGCAATTACACAAAGTGAATGTGACATGTAATGTAAATAAGAATGTGAATATTTTGTTGTAAATGCATCTTGTAAAGTGCAATAGTTGTGTCGTTGAAGTCGAGTGTACGTACCCTCTTAGTAATAAAAATATTTACACGCTGTATAAGCTATACAATTCTCAATATTCACGTTAGACTAGTCATACGGCAGACAGCTTACTCCCGACACAATCGAGAATATAATCAGTTCGATCTCAACAGCTTTTGGTGTTTTATTTGGTGGATTACTTTGAAACTAACCAGAATAAAGATTATCATTAGATCGTAACTTTTTGTACTCTCGACCATATTAATCGACTGAAAATCAAAATAAACAAATTTCCATTTATTTGAGAGTACACGGCACGATCGAATCTGAATGAAAATCGAATCAGGTTGGAGAGTAAGGCCCAAGGACAAAATAAACAAATGTCCATTTATTTAGGAGTACGCAGCACGGTCGAATCTGAATGAAAATCGAATCAGTTGGGAGAGAATAGCCTAAAGAGAGAACTTGGTATAGCTTATAAAATGTGACAAATATTTTTATTAGTAAGGGGGCTACAGTACATGTCTGTTAATATTGTGAGCTCTGTCCATGTAGATATAGGGAGGACCAGCAAACATTCAAATTATTTATTTGCTTTCAAACGAAAATTAATTAGTATTTAATTAAATTTCGCCTTAATGATACAAGCCACGTATGTATTTATATTGTAGACAAACTGTGTGTAATTTTAGTTCCACCATGTCATAGGCTCAGAAAAAAAAATCTTAACTACGCCTTTGCGTATTACGTCGAATACATAGTGTCACGCAGACACATGTAATAAAACTACGCCTTTCGCCTTTTTAAGGCGAGTTGTCGTAATGTGTGGTTCCCTAAATGTATGGAGTACACGCGCAATACATACAAAAATATCACCTCATATTTGATAAAGGTTTTTACCTTATGTTTGGTCCGAGTTGATAGAAAATGAAGTTTTTAACGATAATTGGACGGTTAACAAATTTATCTAATGTTTTTTAAGTTACAAATTGCAATAGATACTTAATAATTGTCTAAAATTTAAGATACCGGGAACTTTTTAACAATTTTTTTATTTGAAATCGATTGGAAGTTGTAGCTAGACATGGGCGCCGAGCAAAATTTTCCGACGGCGGCGCGCCGACAGGTCATGGTCGGCGCGGCAGCGCCACGTCGGCGTGGAGACGATCATTGTCACATTTTCTTGAGATCTTCGGCGGAGATGTGAGCGTACTATCAAGTAGTCGTGTTCACGTAATAGAAATACAGTCATTTAGCCAGCTGGTAGTAGGAATTACTCAGCATTTTTATAGAAAAAAACGCTACTTTGAACCGTTCTGCGCGCCGAGTTGGATCCTCGGCGGCGGCGGCGCTGGGCAAGACCGGCGCGGCGCAGCGTAGCGTCCATGTCTAGTTGTAGCTTAGTCTAAAATATAGAGTTCCCTACTACAAGAAACAAGTATCACGCTCTGTTCGTCCGTTTGTCTGTCATCAGCCCTTCCACTACAAAGTTATCAGCCGAATACTGAAACGCATATTAAAGTTAGGCAGTTATTAGCCCTCCTGTTCCCAGCCACTGTCACTGCTTGGTGAAATGACAAGGAGAATATATCAGGACGTTTATTTTTGTTACCTTTTTTTATTTACTATCGTTTTAATATTCTACCGCTTAAGAAAATCGACATAACTTCCGAAGTAAGTGGATAAAAAACCTGTTGCAGAAAGATTTCCTTTGGCTACAGAAAGGTTTCTTTTTTTCAATGAGGGCCTTAGCCTTGTTCGTTATTATGCTCTTAGTTAAGTTATATACAATTTTACAAAATATTAATGACTATAATAAAATGGCTGTCGTGAAAGTTTTGCTGGTCCTTCACGTTTTATAAAATATTGTGTTGTATAAAAACGTTGTCTTCCTTCCGTATAATTTTAATTATGGAAATTGTTTATCTTATATTATAAAATTATTTCTTATTTACTAGCAATTTGGTTGTAATTAATCTTGATTTACGAGTAGGTTAGTAGGGACGCATTAAGTATAAAAATATTATTTTAACTTTACATGTGGTATGTATTATTTATTTTAGTGATAATTATTTTTTCAAAGTTTTTATTTACAAACTATTTATAACTTTTTTTTTATAGTTATCAAATAAAATGATGATAAAATATTTGGGAAACCGATTAAAATAAATATATGATGAGATAAACAATTTCCTCTAATTTTATTTGCGATATGTGCAATATAAGTTAAGTTAATATATTTTTATTAATTTTCCTATATTTATCTTGCAAAGCAATTATTTCAGCTTATTGTTAACATTTCTGTTGAAAACCAGTAGTGGTATTCATTTTGTAAGAATAAATTTTAAACGAAAATTATCATTTGTTTGATTTCATTAAATGCAAACACCCTGAATAGCGTGAATATATTTAAGTATAAATGAACTATAAGCACACGTAACGATAATATAGTTTTTTCTTTATATTCTGGTTTTAGTACAAACTTTACTTTTTGGTAGACATGGGGTGGGCTACATAATTTAAAAAAAAGGTATTCCGTACCCACTTGTGACACAATTATATACATATTTAATTGATATAATTACGCAGTAACATACTTTTTTTTTACAACGCCTCCGTGGTCAAGTTGTTTAGAGCCTAGCTCTCGACACGGAGGTCATGGGTTCGATTCCCGTGTTGTTGGAACAACATAGGCTTGGATAATGCAGGCTTATCACCAGATTGTCTGATATGAAAAATTATTCATGCGTCGGATCGGCATGTGAAAAGTCGATCCTACGCCTGATCTCCCGCCAGTCCTGTCGGTTATCCGTCCCACTAGGCTACAAGAGTGAAGTAAAAGAGAGTGTTTCTGTGTTTTGCGCACACAGTTGGGCACTATAAAACCACTTCTGCGTAGCTGACCTGGTTTCAATGAAACCGGCCACCGTCACCGAAATCAGTGTGGGAGGCATTATTTTTATTATTTATTTTAGTCATTCTCCTGAACTATGCGGACTTTGGGAGATTGCCGTATTTGTTGGGCAATCTTTATTTCTATCCCAGACACTATCGTTTAAGGCCTCAGACTCGAATTTTTCGGGCAGTGGGGCGGGAGCGGCAGGATCTTTTATGTAAAATCAAATGGACCGGTTCTCGAAAACAGCGGCGCGGCAGCGGCGCGGTAACTGGTAACGAGTACCGCACGCAAAATGGATTAAAAGGCCTAAGTTATAGTGTTTAAAAATATAAAACCTGATATAAGTATGTACCTACATAAAAATATAACCTATCTATTACTTAGCCAAGCTATAATATATTACTATAAGCTATAATATATAGGTATTTTACAAGCTACGGTTTTTACTCGACTACAACGAAGCCAAAAGGAACGATAATGATTTTTGGCAGTCTATGGTGTTATATAGGATTTGAATAAATGAGCTGTCAATAGATTCATTGTTAAAGCGAAATTAACAAAGACAAGATCCGTCATACAAAATCTAGAGCAGTAACAAAAGCCACCGACGCTTTGAGCTACGCACAAAATCAAAAATGGAGGTGGGCAGGCCATGTAGCGAGGCTTAGAGACAATAGATGGACCTATAACACGACCGTGTGGAAAGGACCTCACGGAAAAAGAAAGAGAGGAAGACCCTCCATCCGGTGGGACGATGAAATTAAAAAAGTCACCGGCTCAAACTGCTGGCAAATAGTCATAGAAAAGTGGGCACTCTGGGACCTAGCTTAGTTAAGTAGAATTAAAATAGGATAGTTAGACTACAAAATTTTTTTGTAAAAACACTAATGCTAAATAAAGAATATCGCCCGGTTTATGAAAGACTGATAAAATTGGTCAATTGATCAAATCAGCTAATCTGAACGCTCATTGGTGAAAACAGTGACTACGAAGTGATGTTAACCAATTAGCGTTCAAATTAGATGATTTGATCAATTTATCAATATGATCAGCCTTTCAGAAGGCGGACGTAAATTTACGAAATTATTGTTATAATGTAGTTCGGTCCAATAAATGCTTTTTTATTTACACCTTTAAAGTACATAGTGGGATTATAGTTTTTCACAAAAATTGTAGTTACCGATAAATTATTATAATCCACTAATTAAAACATTGACACACTAAGTCCCGATTTCACCAACGCATGTAAGTGTTAACAGCTTGTTAAAATACCATGCCTTCACATTCATTTATAGGAATTACGAGAGGGATAACATATTTAACGAAGGATTAACTTTAACATTGCTTGGTGAAACACACCCTAAGATATACAATGTCTTTATCTTCTGTTAATAAAGATACTTGACAAACAAGGAGAAAACATAGTGTGGCCTGCTAGGAAACTATTTTAAATATTTTATTAGTAAATGGGGTAAGTGATTATTTTAAAAACAAAACTTTATCCTTCAAATACAGTCACAAAACGAATTTAATTAGCAAGGGAGATAAACTATAACTACAATTTTTAAAAGCAAAAGTTTATGCGAAAAATACACTAGTCATTTCAAACTGCGATAAAAGAGATTGCAATTTTTGAAGCATAAACTATTTCATGTTCCAAACCCGCCATGATAGGTATACCTAATGAGCTCATTACTGTATCACCTCCGAGAGCCGATATGTCGGACAACGGCTGAAATAAATATCCCACCCTCATTAATTTGCGCCAATGCGATACGACGGACATGCCTGCGAGTGCTGGGGTCGCCATGTTGGTGGAGGTATCGGGACATTTTGTGTAGCCTTAAAATATGATTAACGACAGGTATAGTACGTCACCTATTTATTCTAAACGTAAACAAACTATAAACACCGAAATTTTTACATACCCACTTAAAGTGAACACTTATCAACATTCTCAATTCTTATACTCTCTCTGGAAGAAATTTCTTGTTAGTCTTTGTAAACTAATATTGTAAAAAAAATAAAAATTCTTGTATACAATAAATTTTTATTTAAACATTTTCACCGGAATATGAAAGATTTATACTTCATTATCCAATATATTTTTTTAACATTTTCACCGGAATATTAAAGATATAATATACTTCATTATCCAATATATTTTTAAACATCAAATGAATAACTTTCACAGTAAAAATACGCCATTTTGACACTACCGACTATAGAATATTAAAGTCTTATAGATTTTACTACAAATCATAACTTAAATTTGCTCTAACTCTAAGACTCGTTAGACGTAACAGTTAGCTATAATTTTATAAACTTGCCAACTAACTCTACTTTGCATTGAGGACGCCGCTAGTCAAAACTTTAAGTTCGATAATACCTAGTTACGTACTTTACGAAATAATAATATTATTCATAACGATAATAATAATAATTTTATACAACTACTTATAACTCGAATAGTAAAGTAGTGCGTGAGCGAATATTGATATTAAAAGTAGGTCTCCGACTGTAATCCGAACCACTGCAAGACCCGGGTTTGGACTGCGAATCGAACTGTCTTGCGTTATTACTTATTAGTATATTTTGGTCTATCCTACGTCTTTTATTATGTGTCGAAGTTAAAACTATGAGTGTGCTGTTATTAACATGTCAGATCAGTCTTGTCCCCGAGCGGGTTGTAAAGCGTGGGTTGAAACGTTCCTATTCAAATTTAAATTATTTTATTTTCAAATCACATAATATTACATAATTTTGATTACAGATTACAGATCATGTTTATTATATTATACAGTTCAATATTAAGTATGCGTTCAGCTGGTAACGTTGGGAGCTGTACTAGTATAAACTGTGACACAGCTCCCATTTCCTGCGATCCGTACTGTAGAATGTCCGAGCGCTAATATAAAACACGCCAACAAATTATCCGCTCATGGTCACACGAGCGTGTCACCTGATTACCTACCGACGATAATATATGCGAGAGCGCGGCGTCAGAGATGCAGGGGGGGGACGTAAGGGGGGAGGGATCGATCCGCCGATTTGGACAATAATGAGATTTAAAACTGCCAAGCAATTACCGTGGCTTAGCGGTGACGGATGGTTAATGGAAAAACTAGTGAATCGATTGCTGAAATATATAAAGTGGACAGTAAATTGTTGTCAGTGCAATTGAAAAGGTAATTGAGCATGTTTAAGTAGAATGTAGAGTACCTACCCTAAAGTGTAGACATCTCTACATCTCTATCAGACAGTGTAGGCTATAGCCTACATTTTTGCTTGGATTCTCTATAGAGAATCCAAGCAAAAATGTAAGAAGTGGACACCCTATTGTAGATAGTAGAACAGTTTTTATCCAATAGTGTAGGTAGTATAGAAGCCTCTAAGAGTAGGCTTTATAAAAGAAACGAAGGCTGGATTTTCTTCAGAGGGTAGCTCTAGCCTGTATGAATAGGTAGGAATTTGGATAAGAGTCTTCAAGAGATCGCGGTGAGTAGGCCCAGAGATATGGGTTATACTGTCTGTTGTATAATTGTAATCGAGAAAAGACAATATATTGCATTGTAAGGGCCGGTTACTGGAACGCTGTTCAACTAATATGGCATTTAAGTTAACAACCCATATTGAAGTGATTGGTGGATTTTATTCACTACTTTTTACCAGACTACAACGAAGTTGTCTAAAATAATAATCTGATTTCAGTATATATGAGGTGTTAAAATATACCTAGCCCAGGTAACTATTTTACAAAATCGTATATTTTTTTATGAATATTATTATAGACTATAAAACATAATTATGACAAGTTAATTCTCTAATCTTAATGTCAAACAACACGCCCGTTAAACAACCACTGTACCGCCAGCTCAAACCGCAATATCCCAACAAAAGTTTTTAACTGTACACAAACATATAAATATATTTATCAGGCTGTTTGCAATTAATTACAATAATCAATAATTACGTGCTCGGCGGAGCGACAACACAACTGCGCGCCGCGATAGCTGGAAAAGATAGTTTAATGAAATAAGGCTAGCGAAATTAATAGCAGACATATTTTTTGGACAACTACTGGTGTAATAATAAGCCTTATAGACAGTAGATCGTATGACAATTTTAGTTCATAGACAAAGAAAAGATATCCTAATGACACAAGGCTAGAAAATCAACGGGAGAAATATTTTTGGACAGGTACTAGTGTGCCTTATACGACAATAGATCGTATGAAAATGTAAGTTCATAGATATAGAAAATATATCTTAACATAATGCTAGCGAAATGAACGGGGGAAATATTTTTGGACAAGTACTGTTGGAACAATAAGCCTTATAGACAATAGATCGTATGACAATTTTAGTTCATAGACATAGAAAAGATATCCTAATGACATAGGCTAGGGAAATTAACGGGTGAAATATTTTTGGACTACTACTGGACGTGTAACAATAAGCCTTATATATAACAATACGATATAATAATTTTAGGTTCTAAATCCTACTACAACTCTACATAGAGTTTGTTCGATTATTGAAAATGACAATGAAAAGTTCAACCCTGTTCCAAGTCTAAACTCGCATGAGTAATCGTTTAAAAAATATTTTTTATATGGTCCGAATACGTTAAGTACATTAAAAGTTAAGACGAATGGTCAAGCAAATGACCTTGAGTGTTTGGACGTGGAGCTAACGCCATCTATTTATGAATAGTAGTTCAATGTAGCGTGCAGTAGGATGTCAAATTATATTTTCGCTAGATGGCGCATTTAGCATATTTCTCTGAGTTGAGCAGAGTAATAATAAACAGAGGCTACATTTTATATATACTAAATAATATATGCATAGATTATTTTTTTTATTTTATCCCCGTTTAACCCTTATTATTTGTATTAGTCCAGCCATTTTAGTAAGTTCACCTCGGAATTCGAGATACCCAATTATAAGAAAAGTATAACAAAGAAATATGACCTTTGACCCTTGAAATTTAATAGTAGCGTACACCCTACCATATTATGTAGGTTTTGAGACAACTTTTGGGGGAGTCAATATACAACTATTTACAGACTTACAGCTGGGTATCTCTAATTCCAAGATTCTTGCCAAATTTAAGCTAAAATGACTGGAGTAACGTCCCTTATTATATGTATATCGAATACGGCTCAAACGATTAATTTATGACTGCTGATTATATATATATAAATATATATATATTTATATATATATACATACAGCGTGTAAAAAGAGCAGTCAGTATAACTTTCGATACGATTATACTACCTTTCCTCATTTCGGTAATGTTTTTTTTTATATATTTTTTTGTCGAAAAAATTATAATAAAACCAATTTTTTTTTAATTTAAAAAAAAATACATTTCTAGAATGAGAAAAGGTAATATAATCATATCCCAAAGTTATAGTGACTGCTCTTTTTTTATACCCGTTATATTATATACATTTTGTTTAATTTTTTACAGTTTACTTCTTACACAGGGAACTTTTGTGTATCGATGATTCATACAGGATGTTAAAAAAAAAATTAATTTAAATAGATTTGTTTATTATTTTTGAAGTTATTTTTTTCCTTGTTGGCAATGGGACTTGTTGGCTTGAATGGTAGGGGGCTGACTTTCTTTTTTTAGACTTTTTTTAATTTTTTTGTTGACAGCCTCTGTTATATACTGTGGGTCTCTAATGGGTATATTTCTCAGATATCTAGGATCCACTAATTCTGGTAGTGTGCAATCCATATAGAAGTCTTTCAGCTTTTCCCCATAGTTTGTTCCATCTTGGGTCAATCTCCTCTAAATATTTCTGAGTCAGTTTCCGACTCTTCATTCGTTTTTCTTCGTTCCGTTTAATTTCGTTGCGTGGACTTTTTCCAACAATTGATTTATGCAGAACGGATAAAGGTTTTGGAGTATTGAATGATACTTTTCTGGTACCTAATATTCTTCATTTTGTTATGTTTTTTCTGTATTTCAAAGAATACTTTGTATCTGTACTTAATGCTAAAAATTTATTACAAAAATTTGTAAGTAAATGATTCCGGCATTCTACTTTTTCAACGGTATAATTTTCATAAGGTCTAGATTGGATTATTTTTGAATACGTGCTGGCGTCCCCGTCCGATATCTAACGCGCATTTCTATACTTTTTTTAAACCCTTGCACCAAGATCTCAGACTACATTCCTGTAGACGCTCCTAAAAGAAAAAACTAAATTTACTTTTGATTTATTATTAATTATGAAATAGTATAACTATTAGTTTTACCTCAGTCAGAGTAATATAATAGTACCTAATACACGTAGAAAACAGGGAAATAAAGGGTACTACGAGTCAAAAAAAAGCTAGTAAATTACCAGAATAATTTTTGTAGCATGTGTGATCTTTTGCCTCTTTACCCTTGTTCTGAGCTAGGACACAAATACAGCAATATTTATTTTTAATGCCATTTTTTATTTTTTTAATAACAAAAAAACCCAAGTCAATGAACTGTAAAGGCAAAATCACGAATCACTTTACACGCAGTAGGAGCCAATATTTTGTTGACTAAAGACATGGTTTTTTTAATATTTTTTACGGCTTCCTTTATTGATAATAAACTCAGGTTCATAGCTTCAGAGCTATGGCATATTTCCATGGCAAGCAATTTTTTTAACATTATGTATAACTGTAGGTTTAACTGTATAATAGTGTAGCAGTAAAGAGTAATTGTTTGATGTCTCTGTGATAAGTATTCTGTATGATAAACATTTACATTACAATGACACTGTCTGTAGACTATAATTGTAAATTATGCATCTGATGATCATCATAATTTTTATCTTTTCTGTACAGGCGGAATCTTGGGATCTTTTGGGGACTTTCCGCGGTTCCATAGACTTAAAAGTAGGTACCTATTAACTCAATAGCGACCAACTCCTAATAGAACCTATCGTCACCAGGAATACAGCTTCATATCTAATTTTAAGTCTATGGGACCGCGGGAAATTCTTTACATTATAGGTACAATAACAAAAAATATGTCTATTTTATAATTAGATAGGTACCTACCTACTTACTTTTCAATATCATTTGCTTTGGCTTCTTTTCTTTTGTCTGATTTGCAACACGAGTTCTTCTTTTATATAGCAACTTCAATAATCGTTTGTTACTTTGTTTCGGAATACTTTTATTACCTATGTTTGTTTCAAAGTCGAACCGTAATCACACAACATGTGCAAACTATAATATATAATTTATACAAGCCGGTAATGTCAATTGTCATTTGTCAAATCAAAACAAGACCACGCGAGATTGTATTACTCTATCTGCCTAATTACTGTGCGCGCCGTGCGGAACGGCAACGCTGCATTGTACATGGGTTGCATCGAACTGGCAACGTTGCATTCCATAACTAAACGCCTGATTAAATGTTGTGAGCAAATACTTTACTAGTGGTGTTTGATTTACAGTAGGCACCAAAGACCTTTTATGATATAACTTCTATTTTGCAATAGTATTTGTTACAAATCGACAATGAACACCAAGATACAAAGTAAAGAAGCATGCATGCAAAGATTCATTATAAACGGATAAGCCAAACCAAAAAAAAATCCATCCTAAAATATTCATTTTACGCGAGTCATAGCATTTTCTAAAATGTATTTCTGATTACTGAGTAAAGATCGTCAAAATTATCGACAACAACAATATACTTCAAGATACACTTTATAATTACACAAAATTTCTTTATTTCCCCAGTCTGTAATTTAGCTGAAAAACATAGCCTAAAAGTCGTGAAAAACGCATTTTGCTTGACCATTCGCCTTAAGTGATGCCGCCAGCCAAACGAACATTGTCACGAACACAGTCGGATTCATTGAATTTGTTGGTAAAAACAGAATTCGATGAACGCGCTAGTCATTCAATAAAATAGCAGATTCAACCTGATGACTGCGACATATTATATATAAGTAATTCAACCGCAAACATTTTTTTTTTCTCGAACTAAATATTAGCTTTTAGGGTTTTTTCTTCGCGAATCTTCTAAATTTGGTCGCATGATAATGAACAGGACCATGATCACTTTATATTTACCGTCAGTGAAATTTTAGTTTTAGTTCGGTTAAAAGTTCAATTGCCTAAGGCTATTTAGCATTTCACAAAGATACATCAAATAGCGGGTTCAACTTTGGATTTCGTACAAATTGCATTAAAATTTTTATCATACTCTATCGAAGTTGGTCCGCACTTTGAATCAGTAATAAAAGTGAATAATGAATATACTGGTTTGCTAAAGAAAAAACTAGACTTTCCCTTTTTTTTTAAGCTTCTGAATTTTTTCGGCTTTTTGATTGTTACAAAAAGATGTTCATCCTTCAAAAAAAATATTGAAAACTTCAGAATTTCTTTCGGTTTTCTGAATGTTACAGAAAGTTGATTATATTTTTCTTGAAAGATTTTTATTGGTAACTCGAACATCAGTGTTTCATAACATTCAATATTTTAAAAATTGTGGTAGGTTTTGCTAGCCAGTGCATAATCAACGTTTCAATATTACTTACATTACCTAAATGATAATCCATTTAAAACTGTAAAATTGTATAACGCAGCGAAACATTAAATTGTAATTCATTCCGTGTTCGTACATAGTAAATAACGCATGTAATAAAAGTATATAAAATCAGCAGTGACTCGGCTTATCATCGTCATTTTCATAATGCGTGCATTTCGCTCGTCCATAATGCATGCATGCTGTAATGCATGCCCGCTGTAATGCATGCACGGTATAACGCATGCACGTCGTGCGGGCGCAGCGTATTAATTACATATATCGCTTAATTATTGATTTTTAGCATTAAATACACGGACATTTTGGCTTCGGTCGCCAGCACGATTTATGTCATCCAATATATGCCGTCTAAATAGCATTTACGAACTTAATGAAGCGTATTCATACATAATGTGCTTTTCTTTTGTTTATGTTTGGATTATTATAATATTTTCGTATAGGAAATGTACGTGAATGAGTGGCTCAGTAGATTTCAGAATAGCTTGTTCGTACGTTAATCGAAGAATGTGGGAAAATGTTGATGACCGCGGGCCAAGATGTGATAGCTGGTTACGATGACGAAGATAGAAATTCATGTAATGCCTTTCACGCCGATTTCAGTGACGGTGGCCGGTTTCATTAAAACCAGACCAGCTACGCTGGAGTTATTTTGGTGACGGTGGCCGGTTTCATTGAAACCAGACCAACTACGCAGGAGTTATTTTATAATACCCAAGTGTGTGCGCAATACACAGAAGCTCTCTCTCTTCCTTCAGTCTCGTAGCCCAGTGGATAACTGACTTTTTACATGCCCATCTGACGCATGGATATTTCTTGTCAGACAATCAGTTGATCTGCCTGCATAGTCCTAACCAAAGTTGAAAAAATTTTTTTTTGTTTCAACCCGGGAATCGAACCCACCTCAGAGTCGATTACAAGGCTCTGAACCATTAGATCACGAAGGTGTTAATCTAAATATGGTTCGTGTCACGCGATTCTCACTTAACGAACGTAATATACTCGTAATTCGGTAATCGGTTTTGTATAGAACTTCCTTATCGTAATTAGATGGGATTTTGGCTTGGCCCTTATTGGATCTTGGATCTATGCTCTAAACACTATACTGACGCTGATATCACACTGGAAGATAGAGAAATTATCCAGATCATATTTTTATATACAGTGTGCTCAATTCCTTTTTGTTTGCACCGTAGCGTCTTAACTACTTATCAGATTTTAATCATACAGATGCCAAGAAATTCGTGTTGATAGCCGAGTAACTTATGCGTAAAATATAACATACGTAGTCCTGTTAAAGTTATATATAGAATTTCAGACTTTTTACTATGACGCTAGTATGCCGACTCACAAATTGGCAATTGAAGCAGCCAACATTCTAAGAATTTTATTTCCGTTCGGAATTTCGAACACGAATTTCTTGATATTCCGCTGAAGAATTCCCAACTATCCGTAACTAGAGCTGCAATCGTGGGGGGGTTTAATTTAAAACCGCACCCCCCTCCCTCGGCGAAATTAAGTGCGAGGCGGTCGGCACGTGACGGCGGCAAATGCGCCGTGTGTACCCGCCTTAATTGTGAAGCTTCATTTGTATGGTGTCGCCGGGCCCCGTGTTAGTTCAGCACGGAATTGGTAAGCCATTGATCAGATTCGGCGTTTAATTTAAAGCTGAACACCCTTCAGGTATGCCACTACAGAATGATATACAAGTTGATCAGCAGTAAGTGTCTTTAGATCATAATCCTTATGTACATATTATTATATAACAAAGATTCATGTGTATGGTGTCGCCGGGCCTCGTGTTAGTTCAGCGCGGAATTGGTAAGCCATTGATCATTATATTATATAACAAAGTTATCCACGAAAGTCTTTTCACGATACTCAAATATAACTGAAGACATGAATGGATGAATGTGATATGTAGCAATATTAAGAATTTAAGAAAATTTAGTTTAAATTGTCACTTAAACATTTTAGAACCCGTCGTAAAGTATTAAGTACATTAATCTAAAGATCCTTCTCTAGAATCAATGTACTTAATACGTTACTAGGTATCCTAAAATGTTTAAGTAACTGGTTAAACTTAATTTTCTTGGTAAAATTCTGGGTAAAAAAATACCACCTCGCTTGGTTAAAGATCTCCTATTGGGATCAAATCAATCAAATCAGACCAGGTAATATTGGTATATGACAGCAATATTGCATTGTCAAAACTACGCTACTAGTTCAATCGGAAACCAGGAAGTGGGGCTTATATAACTTGCAAGATTTACTTACACAAAGGGACGGTACCGGGAACATTAAAAAAAAACTGAAGATTGTTGTTTAATCTCTTCCAAGGTGGCCATGAAGTTATAAGAATGTATTGCCACGAAATTTGTAAGCTATTGATCAAATCATATAATATAATCAATGCGTGCTTTAATTTATTGCTCATAATTTAAATTCTCCTCTAGAAGTTATGGTCTAAATACTCATCTCCTATTTTATACTCGTATATTGACTATGAAACAAATTTCATATTTTAGGGTGAACAAAAAGTTGACAGTTTTTATTGTGAACATGAATTCCCATCCATGATTTTCCATGAAGAATTAACGAAATATGTTGTTTTCAAGTTTGGTTAGGACAATGCAGGTTGATCACCTAATTCTCTGATAAGAAATATGATCCATGCGTCGGATAGGCATATAAAAAGTCGGTCCTGAGTCATTTGATCTCTCGCCAGACGTGTCGGGTATCCGTCCTACTGGGCGATGAGAGTGAAGAAAGAAAGAGTGCTTCTGTGAAATACGCCCACACTTATATTATATAAACAACTCCTGTGTAGCTGGCCTAGTTCCAATAAAACTGGCCACCATCACCACAATCAGTCTTATCATAATGTTATTGACAAAATATTAAATCTACATTTCACCAAATTGAAATATTGTAACGAATTGTAAAGTAATTTTTCATTCTGATTCAAAAACCTTATAAATCAATGAAAGTCGCACAACCTCCTTCTGTACTCGCACACTTTAAACAAGATTTTAATATACGATAAGGAAGGCATCCATTTTAACTTCGAAGGGGTTCGTACGTCTGCCGAGTAATTAATTTAGGTTCAAAGACTGAAACCATATAGAAAATCCGCGTTAGTACATTGTTGAAAATTACCGCCCTTTCAGACCCCTTTAATTATGGCCTTTTGTTCTTTTGTTTACGCTATGCCAATTATAGAAATAATGTTCACGCATCGCCTGGCCCGTTGTCAAATTCTAATGAATTTAATCACTTACTTTGAAGCATTTACGTGCGCTTACAAATGTATTTTAGTTACAGTAAAATTCAACAAGAGTTGTTATCTTTGTTATTTTACAGATATACTAGCTTTTGAACGTGGCTTCGCTCGCAATTTATTGGGTCTAATTAAAAATTTATTTAATTAAAAAAATTATTTAAAAATAATTTACAAAAATGTTAACTATATTACTTAGGAATAATGTACATTATACCATTTCTAATGAGGAAAATTTTTTGCTAGTCTAGCAGTTTTTGAGTTTATTCGTAACAAATATTCAAAAATATAATCTTACCTCTCCGCATACAAATATAGATGGATAGTTGTATCTTTTATAATCTTATATATAAAAATGAATTGCTGTTCGTTAGTCTCAACGAGCCAAACCTCGAGAACGGCTGAACCGATTCGGCTATTTCTAGTCTTGAAATATTCGTGGAAGTCCAGGGAAGGTTTAAACGGTTTGTATGCTCAACGAAGTGGGCACGGGCCAGCTAGTAATAGATAGAAAACGTTCCAGAAAAATTATATTTTAAATGTATGACGTAATTATTGACGGTGTCCTATCGGTAATTTTAAGATAATTTAAAAGTTATTTGTAAATGGTTTAAAAGTAATACAAAAGCACGACAGCGCCAATATAATTATGGACAAGCGAATACTTACAGAACATTCAAAATATGTTCTAGCTTGAGCTACATGAACATAATTATTTTAACAACTACATGTTCGTTGTATTGTTGTATGAGTTAGGAATAGTTCAATAATTTCTGCCAATCTTACCGATTGTCAAAGTGAATAATTTATTTCAGACATAAATAAAATTAAGCATCCATACTCACAAAGTAAAGGTACCTTTTTAATTTTTTCTATAAATATTGATGATTTTCCCGAAAATACTTCAAGGCTTTCCCGCTAGGGTTGTAGTTAATTAAGCGTATGGCTGCACTGAATGGGAAATATTTTAATTATCACCAAACCGGAGAGTAAATTTCCCACGACTGCGATAAAGAATAAACATCGCCATTGTCTTAAGCCCCCGCTAAGAATTACTGCTGCTAGGGTTGACACAAGCGGAGTTATTTATTCGGGAGTTTTTTTTGTTGTGTAAAATGTTTACTATTGAAATATATATATAGTAAATATATTACCTATTTTAAATAAAACATCTCACCTTTTATGATACCAATATTATATATTAGCTCTACCTACTTAAGATATTGCCGTTTTTTTGAAAAATTAAAAACGAATTTTTTACATGCATTTTTTATTTGTATTAATCAAAGTACCCATGCAATCTTTGCCTACGCAGTTTGTTGCCCTATCCTACTTAAAGAAATTTGCTGCACGGCGGGCAACAAGGGTATTGAATTTTTTTCCGCCAGGAAGTTATCCGAATTCTCCAAAAACCAGACACTTTTACCTATTTGATGTCTGTCTGTCTTTTACCAGGCTTGACAAAAGCAAAAGGAACGCTATAGCTAAAGTATTAAAATTTTCACAACAAAATATTATAGTGTTTCTGTTGTTACACCAAATACTAAAAAGTATGTTTAAACTTATAATAAAATAACTACAGGGGGATATCGTACAAGAATTGTGTTTTTTTTTAAATTCCATAGTGTGCCAGACCAACATTTTTTTAAAACTTTTGTTTTAGGAATCTTGTGATTTGGAAACTTAAGGAATGTCAAGGTAAATTATTCCGTTATACAACTTGTTTCTTCAATACGCCACTAACTCTTTTACTAATAAAAATATTAACACACTGTCCTTGTCTCATGCGACTTTTCTAACGTGTCAGTCAAATAGAAAACAATATTGCGTAGATCATACAGTGATTATTAATAAGGGGGTAATCATATTAAACCGTAGACCGAGGAAGAATAGCATTATATCCCTATTATTAATCTTTCCTGAGGCGCAAAAAGGGACAGAGACATTATATCCGGAAATTAACAATAGCAGCGTTTGCGCGGACATTCTAATTAATTATCTGAAAACTGCACTCGCTAACTCGAAGCGTGGCGAGTATAATAATAGCTCCCCTCACCGATTTCGGCGTCGGTAGCCGATTTCATTGAAACCAGGCCAGCTACGCAGGAGTTTATTTTATAGTGCCCAAGTGTGTGCGCAATACACAGAAGCTCTCTCTCTTCCTTTTACTCTCATAACCCAGTGGTACGGTAAACCGACACGACTAGCGAGGGATCAGGCGAAGGACCGACTTTTTACATGCCCATCCGACGCATGGATCATCTTTCTTGTCAGACAATAAGACGATCAGTTGTCCTAACCAAACATGTAAACAACAATTTTTGTTGATCCAACGCGGGAATCGAACCTACGACCTCCGGGTCGAGAGCGAAGCTCTGAACCACTTGACCGCGGAGGCGATTATATGCACTATAGGAGTATAGAACGCCCTTTATACTTTGGAAGAGGCTTAAATCCAGTAGTGGACGTCATAGCTGAATTGATGATGATGATTATATCATAAAAACTGCCTCTTGCCAGCCCTACGCAACGTCTCAAGTCGTCGGTCCCTCGGGGGCCATTACGCGGTCACCGGCTGATTACCGCCCAGATTCAGCCCTCAACCCTTCAGCGCCCGCCGCCCGCCCTGGCCCGCGCACGTTCACGGGTTAACGAGACGCGCTGTTTCTTTAATTTATTACGCTTTTTGGCAATTGATATTATTGTACTACGTAACGATTTAATGTGATGTAAGTTACAAAAATATTGAAATTGACCAAATCAATGTGTCACTATTTTGCTTTATTGCGCGCTGATTATTAACCGACTTCGGCGAAGCCAAAAGGAAGAGCGACCACGGCTCTACCTTGACTATTCTTGTACCTATGCATTTCTGGATTTTAAATTATTTTCTTGTTTCAGCCTTTCTAGACCCATTTTTTACGAAGTCGGGTTTTAGTTTTTTAATCTTTTTTTTTTTGTGACATTTACATTATAGCCGCCCAATGGGGTCAGTCGCGTATTAAATCGTCGCTAGGGGCGCTTGTGTAGCGTGAGGCTTCCGAAATGTCAAATAATAATGCCTCCCACACCGATTTCAGTGACGGTAGTCGGTTTCATTGAAACCAGGCCAGCTGCGCAGGAGTGATTTTATAGTGCCCACGTGTGTACGCAATACACAAAGCACTCTCTCCCAGTGGGACGGATAAGTAAGTAAGTAACAATATTTTTTGTTGTTCCAACGCGGGAATCGTACCCACGTCTTGTTTTGTTGTGTTGCGTTGCGAATATTAAGCAACACCTACGTTTGATAAATTATTTCAAATGTTAATGTTATAATGTTACGTATCAATAAATGTGATTTCTTTTCAGAGAGAGTTTTGTCTTTCGGAAACTTTTTTCCAAACAAAATGGGACAACAACTGGTGACCTGCCCAATTCATTTACTATACGGTTTGAATATAGATATTGAATATGATCTGGATGTAATTGATTTTCTCGGCGCCCGTAATAACAAACAATAAAAGCCATATTTTAGTATTTCACTCTACAGTGCGCCGCTTATGACAAAATTATTTTCGAACATCGATAATAACGATGGCATCTTGAATCAGGGCCCAGGTGAGACAAATACAACAGTTGTCATTAAGCATTTAGTTCACATTCATTCGAAACGGTGTGTACTAGAATTTTTTATATTGTGGAGTGATGTGGACACACCTTACTTCAGAACGCACGTGCGGCTAGAATACAGAGATACTGTGGCCTACATATAATTGGCGTGAAACTTAAACAAGATTTTATATATATTTTTAATTGGATTTGACAATACACAGCCTTAAATCTACCATTTTTTTAGTGTAAAAGTTACAACCCAATGTTATACATAGACTCTCAAAATGGGACATTAATTAGAGCTAGCTAAAAAATTACTATAAATACCTATACCTACTAGGAGTATACGAGTAGGTTTTTTACAATATTTTTTGCTGTAGGTTATTGATCTGAGCTCAGGTAAAACTCTTAGCCAAACAAGCAGACAAACCTGAAGATAATAATAATCTTCGTAGGAAAGATGTAATAGAACAACTTTCAAACTTTAAGAATATGTAGCGACATCTTTGAAATTCTTTCAAAACTGAAATTCACTAACGCCATCTATTCGAAAAACGTGCAACGTGCATTCTTACTAACACTAATACAAGTCGACGGAAAAAGACAGGGAATTTTTAACAAAACTTTCCTTTATATCCCCTAACAGAGTTGAATGAAATTGAGCTCTACGTTCTTAATTTCAGAGCTTACATTACAACAGCGTCAGGTTTACGTTACGTCAAAAACAATCCAAGCTGAGAACCCCTCGTTTTAGGATGAGTTTCAAAATGGCGTATCTTCATAGAATGAACGCATTTCCTTAGACGTTTTCACACTGGATATTCTTATTAGAAACTGAATGACGTAAGACTATATAGTTAGAATAAGACTTGCGCCGTTTGGTCTCGGGGTGTAAGTAGGTGACGCGGTACAATTTGTATGTGTGAGTGCCGAGGGGCTACGAAAGTGAACTTTCTTGAGGCGGTCGCTTTCTTAAGAAGCCGAAGAAAGCGAAAAGGTTCACACTTGAAGGAGTTTTGTTAAAAATGTCGAGCAGCCGGTTCCTTGAGATTTCGTTAGAGGGCGCGCTTCTTTTTTAGAAAAGAAAATTTACTTTCTTACCATAATACATGTGATTGTATTTTTGTAGTGTATAAACTTTGTAATAGTCATTATTTTTAAGTTCGTTACGTTTAGAAAATCTACACAAATGATGTGTTAGGAAATTAAAATTAGCATAACAATGTTATAGCTCGCAGCAATTGGCCAATCGTCGTTTTATCGCCGTTGGCCACCGCAACAGCAGTTTGGCTGCGCGCGCCAAACAACCCTGTAACAAATCCTTCCAATTGTCCACACGGTCATTATCTTCACGAATCGCGGCCAACCGCAAAATCATCCACCAATCGCGTCCCCCCGATTTCCTTTATATATTTTTCTGTGTAGTGAAAATCTTAGAAACCGCACGACTAACCGCAAAGGTCAGGTGCGCGGCCAATAGACGCTCGTAAATATAACCGCAAGCCCCGCCCACTTAACCGCAAACCAACCACAACGCGAGACATTCGGTTCTGCTTATCGATTATCGCTCCGCTGATGTACTTTTTTGGAATTACGACCCGCGGTTGGTTACTTGCGGTTACGGGGTATCTACTGCTACATATCGGTCGATAGGTATCAGAATAATTTGCTGCCGTTTGGCCAAAAAGGATATCCCAAGTTGGAGATCGAGGTGAGAAGATAAGGATTTGGCCAAAGTGGTCGTAGTCCGCTATCCCGAAGATGAAATATTGATTCACTCGTTGAGGAGCTACCCACACACGCGCGCCGCGTCGCCACGCACGGACACAGACGAGACCGCATTATATTCATAATGAATATAGCTATCCCACTCGCCTGGCGTCTTTGACTTTGTATAAATATATTTTGTCTCCCTCCCTCCGCAGGCGAGCCCCCCCGGCGGGAGAGGGACGGGTGCGGGTTAGAGCGTGTCTTCGAGAGGTCGCCAATTTCTATTTCATTAAGTGGCGCGACTGTGACCGCAGCGGATCGATGCTCTTGGCCATTTGAAAAAATCTTTGGACTCACCTTTGACTTCCTCATAAGATTTAAATAACAATTAGTAAAAGATTAAAAATTGAATACAGTTCGATTTAAACGTTAAAATTAGAAGTCGTATTGGATGACCATTAATAAATAAAGTACTTAGGTTTAGGTAGTTTCTGGAAATGAGAATACTTTGGAAAAAATATTATACTCAAGGATATATTATACTCATTATTTTGACTTTGCAGCTTCCACGTCTAAGGTTACTGCTCATGTAAGCCTAGTACCTACTCTTGAGCAACATAATCATACTTATACAGGCTATAATATTAATGAGTGATAATACTTTAGGGTCCCGTACATAGTTTACCGAGAAAGTACCAGCGACGGAGTTACTTTTTTTTTTGGGAACTTTAAATAATTGTATGGAAAAATGTATGATGTTAGGGCATTTTTCATACAAACATAAAAGTCAAAAGCAAGTTTTTTAGCGCTGGTACTTTCACAGTATACTCTACATACACACCCGAAAGTATTATCACTTATTTATTTTGTACCTAGTTTACCTAGTTCTGTTTGGTTTTTTAAAAAAGCACTTTTGTGTGAAGTTTTTCTATAGTACATGTAGATGATACTTTGATGAACGAAATTACGAGTATTCTAAGAAAGAGCCGCGAAATGCTTCAAAAAAATCGAACACAAGGAAGCGAACGCGCCCTTTTAAATACGACTTCAAAAAATAATTTATTCATTCAAGAGCATTCAAAGCTACCTATTTGAAATATTTGTAACAAGTTTGCATTTTCTAACAAGAACACTCGATACTGGTTTTCCACTTGACATTGTTATTACACATTTAAAATCTTATAGGATAGTTGCCATTACAGTACGGGGTCGCATTCAAAGTCAAATAATTATCTCCCATCTATTTTGCTCGGGCAAGCGTGGTCTATTATGCATACGACATACCTACGTCCAGATATAATTAGTTGGTCAACTACTAATTAAATTGGATCGTTTATGAAAGGACAATACGCTCTCACTGACAATGAATGAAATAAATAATGTTACTTATATTTTAATATATTTTACCCCGGTGTTGTATGGTTTAGAGTTTTAGAGCTTCTCCAGACATGAGATGGGTTCGATCCCCGCCTTGGAACAATAATACATTCCCATCCGACCCATTAATCATCTTTCTTGTTAGACAAGCAGGTGATCAGCCTGCATTGTCCTAACCAGACTTTAATCTTTATTTAACGAGCTTGTTTACTCAGTGAACATGCTAACCAGGCTTGATAAGAACATTATTCTAGAGTCGAGAAGCAAACTTAACCACTAGACTATGGAGGCATCAAAAGCATCCTGGGGCCTTACTCTCCAAACTGGATTGGTTTTGATTCAGATTCGATCGTGCCGCGTACTCCAAAATAAATTGAGTGTTTATTTTGATTCGCAGTCGATTGATATGGTCGGGTGTACAAAAAGTATGTAACAATTTTCTTTATCCTGGTTAGTTCCAAAGTAATCCACCGAATGAAATACCAGAAACCGTTGAGATCGAACTGATTAGATTGTCGATTGTGTCGGGAGTAACCCTGCTACCACCACCCTACCACTACCCTAGTGACAAAAAGATACACAAAACACTGATTTCACGTTATAGAGAGCAAAACAAGCAAAGTATCCGTTGAATAATGAATGCCGGGGTCACCTCTGGGACTCTTCAAACATATGTAAATGGCGCACTAGCCCGTCTTAAGTATGTGAGCGTTACATGAATAATATATCACGTAAAAACTTACTTTACGTACTTAAATATTTATTTTACATTAATGGATTATGTAGTGTGCGTTGTGTTTACAAAAGCGGTGTTAATAGACAGATATAGATTATGGATGACCTACTAATAATTTAACACGATTAACGTGAAGTAAAAGTTTGAAATGCGATGATCGACTCATTTTAATTCTAGACATTTCTAGATATTTATTAGTTTTATGTGGAAATAATATTTTATTATTATTTATCGGGTATTGTTCTTTATGTGCGGTGAAACACATTGCAAGCGTTATTTTAACGCCGGTTTTTTTCTGAGTCCGCGTATATTGATAAAATTATTAACCAAAACTCAGGACGGCTGTAATGTCTCAACATCATCAACATCCAATTTCTCATGTTGTTGTTGCTTTGGTCTTCAATTTCACCGCGCTTTGAAGATAAACAAAAGAAAATGTATCATATATATGATCCACATTATTTTTCATTATATACGATCACATTAAATTTGATCCACATTGAATCGGAACGCAGTAAACAAATTATATCTTCACTTTTTAATTTAACAAAACTGCTAAAACGTAACCACACAACCGAAATATCGCCGCAGCGCGGTAACAGCTAAGTGTTTATCGTCTACAATTGCTCATATTTCATTTGGGAGGCACTAAATAAGGCTTTATTAGGTAAATAGCCCCCAAAATATTCGCTAATTAATATAAGGGCGCGCGGCTTGTTAGCGTAAGCCGAGGCTATGAACGGTTATGGTGACTTCTCGTTTATACTTATGGAACTATTGGTGTTTAGAAACTGTCTAACCGTAGAAATATAAGAAGGAAAAGTAAGAAAATTCATAAAATATAAAGGAGCTAAACATGATATTTCAGTGTATTATGAATTATTGTGATAGCTAGCCCCCATAACTGCTCCGCTGGAGTAATTATTCATAGTGCCTTAATGTGTGCGCAAAAGTACTATCTTCTTCCATTTACTCTCGTAACCCAGTGTAACTGATGACCAACACAACTGGCGAGAGATCAGACGCAGACAATCAGGGGAGCTATCTGTATTGTCTTAACCAGACTTCTTCCAATGTGAGGTTCAAACCCAAGACCAGAGCCAAGCTCCAAACCACTGGAGCCGCAATGGCTTTAAAATTTATGGAGAATAAAACATATGTATGTTCCACAATATGTTCTAGTGTTTTAAAAAAATATATATTTATTCTGTAAATATTTTTAAAACCTAGTCTTACCTAAAGGCCCTTAAAAACTATATTACCATTCTTAAACCTCAGAATTCATTTAATTCTCCCTCTCTTAGATAATTTTAAGTAGCGCAAAAAGTCAACACACGCATTTAAATACAATGGTTGTTCGTTAGCAGGCCTCAGGAGTTCAATGCGAGATTTAATTAAATCGGTTACTCCCGTCAAGGGGGCGCCCCGCTCCCCTGAAGGGGGCAAGGTTCCCCGCGCCCCATTCTCCCCCGTCGTCGGCAATTTCCTCGGGCCTGATTTATGTCGGAGGCTGGCCGCGGTGCCGCCTGCGACCTCTCCGGTAGTAAAGGATTGTGGGTAGTTTTTCTTATGATCCCAATTTGGCCGTACAAATTGTTTACTTGGGTTGATTTATTTTGTTGCGAGGTTTTGTTTACTTTTTGATACGGCTGGCTTTTATTAAAGCCGGGCTACGCTTGCGGCGTTTCATAGTCTATTTATCGATGCTACGTAACCTTGTACAGTTTATTAGGTAGCCAAAATTAATTTTAATAATGGAATATGTTACTGGTATGCATAATTGTTTGAAAATGTTGTCCTATTAAGGTTAAAAACACTTGTATTAATGAATTAACAGACATTTAAAATTCGTAAAATTAATTCTTAAATGACGTCATCGCGTCGAGAATTTAAAATAAGTATGTCTCGGAAACTAGATGACGTACCGTCATATTTTTTTCAGTCATATTTTTTACTTTCAATAAAGGTTACGGAGAGCTAAAAATAAAAATTAGTGAAGATACTCCAGATAACATAGTAAATATGCTGAGTCTTAGATATAATCATCTATTGAACGATAAGTGAAAAATCCATAAATGTGAATTTAAACCATAAACCCTACCTCATTTTACAAAAACTGCGCTGACGGTGGAAAAATCAGAAATACACAAATTAATAAAAATAACATCAACATCAACAGACACTACCTTACTCACACTATATGACACGCTATGTATAACAAACATCAAATTTCCATATCCGTATCTAAGAGGCCAGAGAACCTTAAAAAGTGGAACCTACAATTTAATTTATGTAATTATGTTAGAATTTCAACTACAGGGCGTCCTCTTATAATCATTACTTCCCGTTCCCATCTACATACATAGTATCATACATGAGAATATACTAATATTATAAAGTAGAAGCGTTTATTTACTTGTTTGTTTAAACTCGATAATCTCAGGAACTAATGGTCCGATTTGAAAAATCCTTTTTTTTGTTGGATAGTCCATTCATAGAGGAAGACTTTAGGCTATACCTAATCGTCAGTGAGAAATGTTTCAAAATAGATGAAAATTATTCACATTTGGGGAGTTTCGTTGCGTGCGCTGCGTAAACGGTTTAAGTCACTCAAAAACCACGCGAACGAAGTCGCGGGCACAGCTAGTCATACATAAAAATCAATTTATTACTCGCAAAACTGATCATGTAATCAATTTATTTACCATCTTAACCCTTCAAGCCTTCCATATTCCATAACATGTACAATATTGGCCGGTACCCCAGCTAACCCGTCAGTGCCGGGTGTTAAGTGAGTTTCCTTGTCCGGCGATCGGGTTACTTTTTCCCACTGTATTAAGACGGGATAACTTCATCCCCTATCCCGTAGGGCGATGATTTATGCCCTCTCCGTTTCTCTATATTTCACTTTTTGGTAACATTTTCAAGTAAGACTTTCGACTTGAGTCTTGACCGTGTATCGGTAAAATAATTGGTACCCCATCAAAAACATAACTTGCAAAAAGTGCCAAGTCTTGCTACTTAGTTCAAAGTTGTGAGATACATGTTATGCCAAGTAGGGGTTAGTCGGTCGGTTCAACAACATTTTATAGTGATCATGATGAATATTATTAATAATCTTTCATATTTAAAATAAATAAGTAGATTGACTTGGCAATCGCATGAAAACAACATATTAATATTTATCTCACAAGTGATACATATTCAATCAGATTATTAATATATTAATAGAAGCGTAGAGAACGCTTTCGGCTTGAGCTAGTAAGTATTTATATTTTTCCAAAGTAACAAAATACTTATCACGGAGCCAAGTTGACGTTGTGTGATGCATCCATAGATGTCAAAAAAATGTTTGTATTGTAATGTATTTTACCATTTCCGTTACTTAGAAATCAAAATACACCAGTACCTAGTATTTTAATTTACCCACTACAAGAGTTTTTTAAAATTAACAAAAAAACTCCTGTTAAATACCAAAAGACTTTAATCGTGTTGAGATCCGGCTCATCAAAGAACAAACTTCCAAGACGCTGCCGAACTTTCTTTATTACACTGAAAACTTGAAGGGAGCTTTTCATATCATT
Organism: Celastrina argiolus; assembly: GCA_905187575.2. NCBI lineage: Eukaryota > Metazoa > Arthropoda > Insecta > Lepidoptera > Lycaenidae > Celastrina > Celastrina argiolus. The sequence goes on from LR994595.1 coordinate 5,890,446, forward strand.
CCCTACTAATTAATCAGTAACAAATATAAACAAAGTATAAAATTTGATGTCTGGATTTTAATTAATTGAAGGTTTCTTCTTATATACCTACGTTATTAAAAAAGTTTGTTGGAAAAAAACTACTTACGGGTAATCCCTACTTTTTTCCATAGTATAATTATAATAAAAAAAATATATTATAAAACTAAAGTATTATGGGCCTATGGAGCCTGAAATAAATAGTATTATTTAGTATATTAGTATATATACGAGCGGGACAGACTGATATTCGAAACGAATTTCAAGGCATCAGAATCTGGGGCCTTACTCTCCAAACTGATTCGATTTTGATTCAGATTTGACCGTGCCGTGTACTCCCGAATAAATTGACGTTTGTTTATTTTGAGTCTCAGTCGATTGATATTGTCGGGATTACATAAAGTTACGATCTAACGATTTTCTTTATCCTGGTTAGGGCCGATTTTTCAATCGTCAGATAAATTTTAGCTATGGAATAAATAAGTGACTTTGGCAGATTTTGTATGTAACAAATGTCAAAGTCACTTGTTTGTTCAACAGATAAAAGTTATCTGATGACTGAAAAATTAGTCCTTAGTTTCAAAGCAATCCACCAAATAAAATACCAAAAGCAGTTGTGATCGAACTGATCCGATTCTCGATAGTGTCGGGAGTAAGCCTACAGACCCTGGATGTATACTCAGTTTCGATTCAATGTGATTAAATCGAAAATAAATCTGATATTCGAATTATTATTAATTTACATTTATTACACATTATTTTTTTTATTTTTTATTTTATTTTATTCACATTAAATGGAAATGGAGTGTGCCGTTTTATCTCTTTACCTCGTACTTTGACCTACATCGCTACAATGAAAAAACTATCTGTCGGAACGATAGAGTGAGGAGGGGATATAAATAATACCTACGCTTGTTGAGTTATAAGTCCGAGGGCCGGAGGGCTGCCGCATAAATCACTAGGGCTGACAAAGAAATAATAAATACAGAAGCGCGCGTATGAGTTATGGCAGCCTAATGATATAGTGCGTGGTGGACCCTAGCGAGTGTATGTGCAAATGATAAAGATAGCGAGTAGAATATAAATTACTGTCTTGTATTTGTATTTTGGCGGTCAAAATAAAAACCATTGAAAATTCTGGTCATTTAAAAAATACTATACGGTCAGCCAAACATTCTGAAATAAAGTATAATATATTGAAATCGAGGATAATTAATGGTAACTTTAGGTTTAAAATAGATAATAAAATATAAACGTTTTATTTCCAAATACTTAACAAGCTTTTTTGGAAAGTCAAGAAATAAAAAAGCTATATATTTCATTTAAAATTAGACTGGCGCTAAATTCTTAAATTATTATTAAACATTTAGAGTAAATCACGTATACATATAACATAGTTAGAAATTACACAGACCAAGTGTCACATATTATATAATATATATTTTGTACTGACCAACAAAACTATATACTTATATATATTATTATTATATTTTTTTGTTATTCTTACATTCTTGTATGTATGCCGTATGTACTGGGCCAGCCGACATAATATACAACCGCCTGTTAAAGAATACGAGTATCATCCAGATCTCCCTACTCTTCTCTTTGAAGGATAACCAGCCTTCATCACAGATACGTCCTTAAAAAAAATCCACATTCATGATCCAGGAGCACAGTAACTTTTTGTTCCTTCGGCGAGATTCGAACCCGCGACCTCCCGCTCGAGCAGCAATGTACTTGACCTGCGCTATAGTGATCGTCAAAAAGCCTAAGTTTACAGCCTAAATGTCGTAGCACTAGTAGCGCATCTCAGTACATTTACATCTACGACGTAGCACCTTATACACCCGTAGCATAATTCACCGTAGCGGAGCGTAGCACGTTCCATGCATCGTTTCACATGGCAGAATAATTTCTTACCTGAAACCGACTTACGCCAAATAACTCTGGGTTATTAACCGACTTCCAAAATGAGGAGGTTTCTCAATTCGACCGTATATATTATGCTTTTTTTATTAGATACTAGATGACCCGTTCCCACTTCATTGAGCATAGAAACAGTTTGCAATGAACCGTTTAAAACGTTCCGGGACCACCACACCGGGTTTCCACGAATATTTCAAGACTAAAAATATCCGAATCAATTCAGCCGTTCTCAAGTTTTAGCCAGATGAACAGCAATAATTTTTTATATATAAGAGAGAAAAGAAGATAGATTATATTCAGCTTCATTGCAACTAAGACGTCCACAATTACATGGCGGGTAGTCACCACGCTTGGTAGACGGGTTGGCAAGCGCAGTGAAGTAATAACAATTTCCGTGGAAAAGTTGCTGCCCATTTTAATCACTGACGCAAAAACGACGGGGTGTTATAAGTTTGATGTATCTGTGTCAATGTGTATGTGTCTGTCTGTAGCTCCCAAACAGATGATCCGATTTTAATGCGGTTTTTTTGGTTTGAAAGGTATTCAAAATTCAAAATTCAAAAATTTTTATTTCCATATAGGTTATTAAATAACACTTATAGAATTGTCCTACATGATGCCTACCACCGGTTCGGAAACTAGCCCGGCGAGAAGAACCGGCGTAAGAAACTCGCGCGGGGCCATCTTTTAGCAAAAAGATTGGAAAATTGTTCTTTTTCTCTTTAAATATAATATAATATACATAACAATGTTATAACTTAAAAGTAAAATTATAAAAACAAAGAGTACAAAGTTGCAACCTAGCATAGAGGCACCTTATTCCCAGGGTGTGCAATCATTAATGAAATCATTAACCTTATAATAACCTTTAGCACACAAACGTTCTTTAACTAATTTTTTAAATTTATTTATAGAAAGATTTTGAACGTTTTCTGGGATTCTATTGTATAGGCGTATACATTGACCTTTAAAAGACTTACCTACTTTGCTAAGTCTAATCACTGGTATATAAGTCGGTAGAGTGTTCTTAGCTATGTTTGGTGGAAATCGGTTCATCAAGGTCATCAGGTCGTTTGTTTGGTGTGATAGGAATGTTACACGCTTAGTCTGGGTTTTTTTTGTATTTTTTTATTTAGTTTATCGGATATAGTCGCCATTTACATCACACGGGAAAGATGGAGTGTTATTATTTCTCAAACACCCCACGGATAAGATATTTAACTCTGGGTTAATTTAATCCACACTATCTTTGTGCATATATTGCAAGTGCTTTTAACCTAGTCCATATAAAATATTTCTGATATTTTCTCCCAAAATTATTTACCTCGCAAATCCCTCCAAGTATTTCTTGAATATTTAACATGGCTTATAAGACAAAGGATAACGAGGGTAGGTATACTCGATGTACTATTAGCGACCCGCCCAATTGCTATTAAAGGATTAACGTCGGCACAAAGCGATGGCATTTTGTTGCCCTTGTCCAGTCGGGGCACTGGGGCCAGCTGCCCCCTGGACAAGCTGGGGGCCCGGGGCCCACCCCCAGCCTAAGGCACCCTCAAGACATTTGTACATTTGCATAGCTTTAAAGAATCTAAGTTTTTTTTACTCGAAGGCCGTAAAGGATAAAGGATTTCCTTTTGATATACTACCGGTCTATTTACGTCTTAGTTTTCAGACATATTGGTTGAATGATTGGGAATTTTATAACTGCAAAGATTTTTTTCTTGCAATATTGTTCGTGTAAGAACGAAAAAAAAATAGTTATACATTTATAGTAACATATAGTAATATTATATTATATTATCCACACCTAGCGCTGTGAGTATAACAAACTATTTTGTGAGATTTTTACTCGAAATCATACCAATAACAATTGAAGATGTGTAGCAAAATTCTAATTTCAAGAAAATAGTCTTATAACTGTCACTTTAACATTTTAGAATACGTCGTAAAGTATTAAGTACATTAATCTAAAGATCCGTCTCTAGAATCAATGTACTTAATACGTTACTAGATATCCTAAAATAATATTTAAGTGACAGACCTAAAATATTTAAACTTAATTTTCTGGGTATTTTATTGCGACATATCAGCTTCATCCATTAATAATAAATAAATAATAAATAAATGTTTTATTAGGAGCAACTATGGCCCAAAATTTTTGTTAGTTTACAATTGACTTAAAACTATGTTAGTAGAATATTTCTAGTTTAATTTTGGAACACACTTTGTATAGTAATATTCACCTTACAAGAACTCTCATAAAGTGTTCTAGTATCGGCGAATCTAATTTATCAGCCAACATCTTCAGGATACTATTGGTGCTCGATCGCAGTCTGCTCAAGAGGGACCATGTCTTTTTTCTTATAATGGCATAAAAATCATCGGTATGCTCATTTGCAAACATACCCGACGCCGAGCAGAAACGCGGGAGACCCAAAAGTATCCTAAAGCCATTATTGTACTGAACTCTAATTTTATCCAGGCTTTTTTGTGTATAATTGGTCCACAGACTCGCAGTATAAAAAGTTTGGCAGTACGATTTAAAAAGTGTTATTTTTGCCTCCTTACTACAACGTGCGAACCTGTGGGCCAACATATTACACCTCACAGCTAGGGCTCTACGTTCACGATCTATGTCTACTTGATCTTTAAGGTCCTCCGTAACAAAGTGTCCGAGGTACTTGAATTGAGATACTCGTTTTAATATCTTTCCATTCAGAGTGATTTTAGGCTCGTATTCAATCTGTTTACGGGGGGCCTTAAATATCAAGATTTCACTCTTTTTGCCATTATACACTAGGCCATGCTCAGCTGCGTTTATGTCTTCTTTTATTAATAATTATCCAAAACGAACAGTTACTTGCGTATTTTGGTAATATTATTTTTCCATCAGCCACGTATGAGTTTACGTAAAACTATATTATATTCCTGAGGTAAAACTTATCCGACGATTGAAAATTCACCCTTAGGGGTGACTGTTTAGGTTTACTGATTTAGGATTTCAAATAATTCCTAGAAAGTTCAAAAGTTTCTTTATTTTATTTTATTTAAATATAAAATATTTTTATATAAAATAATAAATATTATTTTATAAGCCTAGATGAGAAATGATTGAAAAATAAATTGGATTGAAATTTATTTTTATTAAAGAATTTTTTTAAAAGAGATCTATAGATTTAATGATTTTTATAATGAAACAACTTAATAAAATTTATAGAAAAGGTAGGAAAGTAAATAAGTATTTGTAATAACATTGGCCTTTACTGTTTATATTATCAATTTGAACATTGAGCTCACAATTATTGTCTTTTAAGACAAGAAAATTAAACATCAATTCCATAAAACAAAGTCGTATATTAAGATGTATACTAGATTGTTCCGAAGAACAATGTCGTACATTCAGATACGTGCTAGGTCGTTCCGGAAAACAAAACCGTATGGTATCATACGAATCATATTTATGCGAAAATAATAATTAAGTTATCTAATAAAATGTGAAGATAAAGGTATTAAGTTCTTAAATAGCGTTTTGTATTTATTTTTCCTCAAAATGTCTATATTTTCACAAAAAAATTATGATTATACGTACACAGAATTTCAAATGCTCATACTGTAAAACGATAATTTTCCACATACGATTTTGTTCTTGGGACCCGTCGATGTGATGTGATGATATTATACACTTCTATTATACTACAAATAATAAATTTATGGGTATTAACTAAAGGTAAAGTGATGATATAGCCTTATATACTACAAATAGTATAAAGGCGATCATCACATTGAAAAGCTATCTTATCTAGTCCAGCTACTCAACAACATTAGGAATTCCTTATCCCTGTACTCCCACTAACTCAGAGTTGGCTTTAAGCCAGTTAATAAAATTAGGTAGTCTCTACCTATTGAAGAATTTACATTTTGTAAATTGAAATGCAGTTGGAGATTTTGTACATGTGTTTTACATAGGTTGTACTATAAACTGTTCTGTAGTAGATTTAATGAAGGTAGTTTGATTAAAGATTCTCCAAGTATATACAAGTATGTAAAAATAATAGTCATTATAACTTTGGGGTATAATTATAGTGTGTCCAACGGTTCATATACCAAGCTGAATATAGTGTGAAGAGAATGACGCGTAGAGCATTTTTTGTATTGGCACCATAACTAAATTACTTACCTTAACAGGATAAAAAATGAAAGTCTAAAATAACTACAAGGAGTGAATCTTATTATGCTAGGGCTCAATGGCTCCTAGTATACACACGAACGCACTGCTCGTTGACCCAAGACCTGACCAGGATTAAAACTCATCTGTTTTGTGACGTTTATGGACATCTTTAATCGTGATTTGTCGCGTTATCGTAAGTAATTTATATGAGGTGCAAAAACAAAAAATGCTGAACGCGTCCTTCTCTTTGTACTATATTCGAGTTTATATATGAACCATGAGCTGTATACTTCCTTATCATTCTGCTCTCGGACGCCGTCCGATGAACAGATACCGTGCCGCGATCCGCTCGTCACCTTGCCAGGTAGCGCTATCCCTGCGATAGTGCTGTCTCGCTCTGTGCCGTACGCGCAGTCCAGGTACTCGACCGAGCACCGCTTTTCGTTTCCGCGCCGCGACGAGAAGACGACAGAGTTCCGCTGAGACGCTCGTTGTCTACCTCGTTCCCGCCTCTTATCGCGAGCCTTCTGCTCGCCTTCGCCGCCGCGTTTCTCGCCACGTACTTCCGCCTGTACGAGTGAGTCGTTTTGTGTTGTGTTGTGAGTTCCAGCGCCCAAAGGAACGTTAACTGTAATTAAGAGTGACACGTTAGGCACACACACGAGGAGTCCCTCCTCTTACTCACCTCCCCTCCCGAACGCCGGGAGGGGCAGACTTTCAGCCATTAATTATTAGAGAGCAGAATCTCCAAGCCAGATCCGGGCGCATTTATCATGGCTAACCACCTGATAAATACGTTCCTGGCATTCCTGTAGCAGGAATTCCCCCAAGCAGCCAGTAGGTGGGAGCTTTTTATGAGCTCCCAAAGCCAGGACTCCCCCGCGTCCCCCGAACCCGAGACCGCGAGCGTCTCGCAATTTATTCCCGCGATTCCTACTGAGGATTTCGTGGCCACCCAATCTCCTTCTGAGATGTCCGGCTCGGAGCAGGATTCCGACCGTAATGAAGGCGAATTCATTACGGTCAAGTCGAAAAAATCGACCAAGAGGAAGCGCGCCGAAGCTTCTTCTTCTCCGGTCCTATCGTCCCCGACGAAACCCGCCGCGACTAAAAATCGCAAAACCGCGAAAACCGTGCAGGCTAGTAGCTTCGTGGCCCCCGTAGGCTCCCAAACCGCCCCTCAGGCATCCCAGGCCCCACCGGCTTCCCAATCGCAGCCCCTCCCGGCCCCTCAGGCCTCCCAAGGTCCTCCAAAACAAAAACTTCCTCCCCCTGTGATAGTACAGGAAAAAGGCAAATGGAATATCATTGCCTCCGCGATCAATGAAAATAAGATCCGATATACTTCTGCCCGCCCTACCTTCAAGGGTATTAAGGTGCAAGTAGAGTCCCCTGGCGATCACCGCCATCTAACTTCGTTCCTTCGGGAACAAAACATAGGTTACCATACCTATGCCTTAGAAGACGAGCGCCTTTTGCGCGTAGTCATAACAGGAGTAGATAAATTCCTCTACAAAAAAGATATTCATCATTGCTCAGGGCTATCCCGCCCTAGAGGTACACCGAATGGTGCACCCTCAAAAAAAGTACAAGTACAATATGGTACTTGTAGTCCTCCCCCTCACTTCTGAGGCTAAAGCCATATTTAACCTCAAAACCGTATGCTACATATCCGGCATACGTGTAGAATCCCCCCGCAAACGCGGCGCTCCTGGCCAATGCCATCGGTGCCAACTTTACGGCCATTCCGCGCGTAACTGTCACGCGAGACCCCGCTGCGTCAAGTGCCTTGGTGACCACGGCACCTCTGACTGTCCCCGAAAAAGCCCAGCTGAGGAGTCCGAGCCTCCCAGTTGTGTTTTATGTCAAACCCAAGGCCATCCGGCCAACTACAGAGGGTGCAAAAAAGCACCCAAATTTTCTTAAATTCGCCCAGCGCTTCAACCTCTCAGGGCCTCCCCAAAGCAGAGTTTTATCCCTGCCCCCCCTCCATCCTCCAATGCCTGGGCTAAAAACCCCTCACCCCACTCTCCGGCAGTCCTCTCCCCCAAACAAGCCTCACCCCCCGCGCAAACCCGCGAGCCGCCAACAACATCTTTCGCGAACGATATTTCGTTCATAGCCGATTTCTGTAAAAACCTCAATAGTATCGACCCTATTGAAACGGCCCTTTTGGCGGCAAAACTAAAAGGCTCTTTAGCAGACCTAACAAACGCAATGATAACACATGCGACCCTCATAAAACAGATAATGAGTCTTAACGGTAACTAATGGATCCGTCAGGTAGAAAAAGGCCGAATTCCCTTTGTATAGTGTCGTTCAATACGAACGGCATTCGAAATAACATTCACGAAATCCGTGAATTCGTTCACACAAACAACGTTGATATTAGTGTCCGACCGAAGCTTCGGCTTCGGCTTCGGCCACCTTCGGCCAAAAAAACCACCTTCGGCTAAATTAGGTTAGCCGAAGGTGGTTTTTTAGCTATCGTCGGAATTTAACGAACTATTACGAAAGTGTCAGTGAGGCGACGGGCGGTTTTCAGGGGCCGCGGGAAGGAGAAGACAATAAAGACAAGTTCGTACGTGTATCTGTGATTAGTGTTTTTTTTTTGCATTTGTATTTAATATTTATCAATTTAATTGTGATAGGTACATAGTGTTTTTTTTTTCTTTAATTTGCAAGTGAACTATTGTAAAATAACAATAATAACATAAGTATTATTTTGTTTAGTAAAAAAACCAATGCTCAACTATGCCCACTGTGTAACAAATTGGCCAACATTAAATTAATACTAGCTGACCCGTGCCCATTTCGTTGAGCATACAAACCGTTTAAACCTTCCCTGGACTAAAACGAATAATTCAAGGCTCAAAATAGCCGAATCGGTTCAGCCGTTCTCGAGTTTTAGCGAGACTAACGAATAGTACCTATTTCATTTTTATATAAGAAGGCTAGCTGACCCGTGCCCACTTCGTTGAGCATAGAAACCGTTTAAACCTTCCCAGGACTTCAAACATTTCAAGACCAAAAATAGCCGAATCGGTTCAGCCGTTCTCGAGTTTTAGCGATACTAATGAATAGTACCTATTTCATTTTTATATAAGAAGACTAGCTGACCCGTGCCCACTTCGTTGACCATAAAAACCGTTTAAACCTTCCCAGGACTTCCACGAATATCTCAAGACCAAAAATAGCCGAATCGGTTCAGCCGTTCTCGAGTTTTAGCGAGAATAACGAACAGCGATTCATTTTTATACATAAGTATATCTTATATATTTTTTTATTAAAATTAAATGTTTGTATATTTTATTTATTTTATAGATTGATCTGATTGTAATTTGTGAATTACTTTCATAAATAAATTATTATTTTTGAAAATAAATTACAAAGTTATCATCTCTAAATCTACTTTTTAACTGACTTCCTAAAAAAGGAGGAGGTTCTCAATTCGGCCTGTTTTTTATGTATGTACAGCGATTACTCTGAGGTTAATGAACCTTCGGCTTCGGCTTCGGCCGAAGGTAGTGGCGATGCCGATTAATCGGCTTCGGCTTCGGCCGAAAATCGACCTTCGGTCGGACACTAGTTGATATCCTTCTAGTACAGGAGACGTTCTTAAAACCTAGTATACGGACCCCGAGAATTGCTAATTATAAAGCAACTAGAAACGATAGAACTCGATCCCGCCTCGGAGGCACAATTATTTATTACAAAAAATCACTACATTGTGTCCCCCTTGAATCCCCAACATTACTAAGTCTCGAAACTTCCATATGTCACATTAGCATGACAGGTCACGAACCCATTATTGTAGTATCCGCGTATTTATCTTCAAACGCGGCCCTCCATACTAGCGACTTTGACTCGCTCTTTAACTTAGGCAACGCCGTCATCATAGCCGGCGACCTAAACTGTAAACACCCCGAGTGGGGAAACGTAAACAGTAACGTAAATGGCAACAGTCTCCTTAGATTAACGGACCAATTAGGTTTCGTAATTTTAGGCCCCGAGGAACCCACACGCTATGATACTCACCAACGTATAAACAACGTTATTCACAATCCTAGTACCATTGACGTAGCCTTAGTCAAAAATATTTCTCTCAATATCAATATTGAGACACTCCACGAGCTTAACTCAGACCACAGACCGATTAAAATTGCACTCGGAAATCTAAACCCCGTAAGCATCAGTACCAAAAGAGTAATAGATTATAAATTATTAGCTGACAATATAAAAGATCTTCAATCGAGTCATCTCGATAGCATTCCCGACATTATTGAAAGTAGCGATTTAGCCCTTCAGGCAGCCTCTCATTTGACCGACCACCTGGTAGCGACCATAGATAAATCATCCAGGGAGATGCCAACGACTTTTCAAAGACGTTGGCCTCTCCCTGGGGACATAAGGGAGTCCATCAGACTCCGAAACGCGGCTAAACGTGCCTATGATCGCTACCCGTCGGAAGAGTGGAGGAAAACCCTCCGACATTACGAGAGGGAAGTTAAATTCAAAGTCAGAGATAACAAAGCCGAGAATGGGATCGACTTCTAAGCGAAATAGAACCGTCACATACCGCGTTCTGGCCCCTCTCGAAAGCCCTTAAAAAAGACACGGAATGCGATATGCCTCCGTTAGTCGTACCAAATCGTCCTCCTGCACTAGAAGATACCGACAAAGCCGAAATACTAGCCGATACCATTGAACAACAATGCCGGCCTAGCTTCCTCCCTGTAGACCCCTTGCACCTTAGTTTTGTTAATAGAGAGGTCGAAAACCGACTCTCGATGCCACCCACTGTGCCCCTAAGGCTGGTGGACTCGGATGAGATCAAAGAAATTATAAAAAATTTGAATGCCAAAAAAGCCCCCGGTCAGGACGGTATTTCAAACAAAACCCTCAAATTATTACCTGCCGCCCTAATTCAATTGTTAGTTAACATTTTCAATGCCCTCTTAGTAGGATGTTCATTCCCAGACATCTGGAAAGTAGCCATTGTTATAGGCATCCATAAACCGGGTAAACCCCGCGTGACCCCAGGCCACAGGCCGATTAGCCATTAGGCAAAGTCTACGAAAGAGTAATACTCAGGCGTCTAAAAGACGTCATAGTAGACAAAAACCTCCTCCCAGACGAACAATTCGCCTTCCGCGAAATGCATAGTTGTCCCGCCCAACTACACCGCCTCACGGAGTACATAATTGAAAGTAAAAACGATAGGAAAGCGACTTGCGCTGTTTTCTTTGACGTTGCTAAGGCGTTCGATAAAATCTGGCATAACGGTTTAATATATAAACTCTATCACTTAGATATCCCCGATTATTTAGTACTGATAATCAGTAATTATTTAAAAAACCGTTCATTTCTTTTTAGAGTCGAAGGTACTCTTTCCTCCCAAAGACCCATAGCAGCGGGAGTCCCACAGGGCTCAGTCCTCTCTCCCTCCCTCTATAACCTCTACACTAGCGACATTCCCAAACACCCTAAGGTGCAAATAGCCATGTTCGCGGATGACACAGCTTTGTACTGTGCTCACCGCAAGCCCTCTATAGCCGCAAAATCCCATCAGGAGGCCGTTACCGACCTCGGTAACTGGTTCTCGAAGTGGAGAATAGAAGTGAATTCCGACAAAAGCCAAGCCATCCAATTCGTTAAAAAAACGGCCTATAGGCAAAAAATGAGTCCTATTAGTCTGCACGGAAACATCATTCCCGAAGTCAAAAACGTTAAGTACCTAGGTGTAGTTCTAAACAAGTCGATGAATTTTTCAAGTCACGTCACAGCCGCGATCCGAAAAGCGAAATTTGTACTTTACAAATTATATCCCTTATTAAATGCGCGTAGTAAAATGTCCTTAAGACATAAACGCACCCTATACGTAACCTGCATAAGAACAATACTCACTTATGCGTGCGTCTCTTTCGCACACATAAGCGATAATCAAATGGACCGATTGCAAAAAGTCCAAAACAGGTTTTTACGTCTGGCAACAGGCGCCCCCCGGTATATGCGTAACATCGACTTGCATAGAGACTAAGAACTTGTCACTATTAAAGCCCACATCCAGGAACTCACCGAGAGATTCTTTGATAGAGGCAAAAGGCACCCCAACCCGCTCATTCGTAAGGCCCAGGATTACGAACATGACGCATGGACTTTCCGACATCCTTTCAAACGACCTAAGCACATCTTAGATGATCCCATAGATAGTATTACAAAGCACGTACTGCAACATATGCAGTCACGTAAACACACCACACCACAAGCACCCGCGTGGTTAGTACTGCACCAAGGCCGGCGCCGGCGTTGTCCCAGGAGACTTTCCACACTCACTACAACACGTACCGACATACAGACCGACTCACACACGGGACCGAGTTCGAACCCGAGTTCGAGCCCGCGTCCTAGCAGTTTAGGAACACATCTAAACGACCGCGATCGCGCTTTGGATATAGAAAGCTCTATAAACAACGATGACCTAGACATTAGAAATCGACCACTCGCGGAAGGGTGAGGCACGGCACAGCCTAATTCAAGCCAAGTTAATATCAATATAAAAGAGCTTCTCTAACGCGATAACTCGTTCGTGAATAGTTTTTGCTACCGCGCTAGAGCTACCTCACTCGTCAGTAAGTGAGGATGGGGTTCGGGCCCCTCAGCAGGGTGGACACGTGTCCCAAAGACCGCATAATAATAGTCTACCACCCTAGCTATCCCCAATCCGGTATGAACATCACCCGGGTGATGTAAGGGGGGGTCACACCCCCCATCTACTCCTTTCTAAACAACTAGCCACCCGGCTGGTTATAGTCCGATACAGCTAAATCAGCTCTCATGCCATTAGTGAGTACCCTTTCGAAAAAAAAAAACTTCCTTATCTCATTCAAGAAATGTATTTATAACAACTAATTGCGAAATTTAGTAAGACATAAATTAGATATTTTAGGAATCGTCGGTCTTTCCACTAGGCCATGGATGCTCAAGTAAGAATAACCACAACTAATTCTCAGTAGAATACCTAAAATACGTTATATACCTATGTATATTGATTGACACATTCCTCTGTTCGACCGTCGCATATCTGAAATAGGTCAAGCCTTCTCCGGCACGCCGGGCACGCGCTCCGGCGCCGGACCGGACATTATGACGTCATAACTGTAATATCAGATGCCGATGTAATGAATAGCTAGCATTCAATCACCGTGATAAGATATTTAAGGTACAGTCGCAAGCAGTAAGCGTACTTAGTAAATTCTTTACGCGTTGATACAGAAATATGAAATGTATTGTAATATGTTCAAAAGCATGGGTAGAACTTTTTAAGTGACATTGACGATATGCCTACTAGGTCAATCATGAACCTTTGAAAGCTCCGCCATAGTAACGTTATCTAATGTGAATTGTATTAGCGCTATAATTTTGCTCCGTTACGTTGCTGTCAAATGTTCCCGCTTGACAACTCTAGGTTCCGGTTGCGGTTTCCGCGTTGCGGGTTTCACGTTGCGGGTTCAGGGTTGTGTTAAACTATTTATATGCGAAGTGAGCACGGGTCAGCTAGTCTATAATATACTCGTAGGTATAATAGTTTATCCGTGGGGTACCGGAGAAAGATCCTTCAACCATCTTTTCCGTGGGCGACACCCACCAGGGCGACAGAGGGAATATAAATCCGGAAATTGACAGAAGCGTTTCCGCGAACATTGTTCTGGAATCTGGAAACTGCGCTCGCCAATCCGCCTGTCAAGCCTGGCGAGTGGGCAATCCCCCATGAAATACTTTAGGGAAGGCGTCCAGTACCTGACGTCATAGCTAAATCGAGGACGACAATTTTATCATCTTTTTTACATATTACGTATTTCTCCCTCTCTCAATCCTACTGCCCCACTGAGCCCGGAATCCGTGCGGATACAAACAGATCTCCGATAGCTTATCCGCCGACCACAGATCGTCAGAGGATCAATCCGGATATCGTAAAATGGAAATCATTTTTATCCGACAAAACGATTGAGAAATATCTGCAATAATTATGTAATCCTTTTTTCAACGATTTATTATTATTAATAAATGAATAAAGTAAATAACTAAGAGCATTGCTATCTTTGGGGGGTTTGCGTAACCTGTAGGAAAATTGGTAACCGCTAGGTATATCCGATAATTAGATATTTTAACAAAAATGCTATAGAATTGAATAACTTACAAACGGATTTCTAAATTAATAAACTCTTAAGAAAACTTTCAATTTTAAAACTCTATGCGGGTAGTCGCGACAAATGAAGTCATCCTGACTTTAGGTGGGAGGAACTCCCGGTGTGTTAAATACACACATCCATGCAAAGTGTGATCTTTCTAGCACAACCGTTTTAACCAGTCTTAACCGGTAAGGCCAAGACGAACGAACGTTCGGATGAACGAACAAGACGAGGGTTCCGAAAAGTAACTATCAAACCTCCTTCCTCTAAACCTCAAACAGCCTTCCTCTTATATACACTCGATTCCTCACCTAAATTAGGGAAATTTTGCATTTACAAGTAACATGAAAATAAGCGCCGATTTCCATGTTATTTGTAAAGAAAGTGACATACGAATTTGCTTGTCATATATTGAACCTTATGTCAAGTCCCATATATTTTTGTGCAAGTTATAATAGCATCTAAAATAAAGGCTCTTTATTTTTGAGAATAATAACCATCCTCAGAAGTTCTATTTTCTATTAAAAACGCTTAACTTTACACAGAAGTAAACATAAACTAATAATACTATAATAATAATAATGCCTCTCACACCGATTTCGGTGACGGTGGCCGGTTTTATTGAACTGGCTAACTACGCAGGAGTTATTTTACAGTGCCAAAGTGTTTGCTCAATACACAGAAGCGCTCTCTCTTCCTTCGCTCTAGTAGACCAGTGGGATTGATAACCGATACGACTGGCGAGAGATCAGGCGCAGGACCGGTCTTTACATGCCCATCATCATCATCTTTCTTGTCAGAAAACCAGGTGATCAGCCTGCATTGTCCTAACCAAACTTGAAAACAACATTTTTTTTTGTTGTTCCAACGAACCCCTTAACTTCCGTGTGGAAAGCGAAGCTCTGAAGCACTACACCTATGGCATGAAATTCATATATCTTATCTACAGGTGTAACACTGCCTACCTGTGAGATTCCCGCCAACCAATAATGAAGGTATCGAACTAATATGGGACTAAGACGTTTGTATACAAATTAATCCGTAAGTACAGGCGACATGTTGACACAGCCGCATTAATTGTACTTAGCACTGAGTTCAGATGTCGCAACTCAGATCTCCGCTAACAACGGATTAGGGAGATGGATCAGGTATTTGATAGATAGGTTATTAATACTAGCTAGGATGAATAATATATAGGTTGTTTTGCCGTAATGAAAATACTATTCAATATAAGGCAGTGCAGTAAATATATAATATTATGATAAAGGGTCAGGCACTCGCCCTCTTGAAATCATACTTATCAAATAGAACTCAGAGGGTTGAGGTAAATGGAAAAAGATCTGTAGGCTCTAAAATAGAGATGGGGGTCCCACAAGGATCTATTTTAGGTCCTTTTTTATTTTTAATTTATATAAATGACCTACCATACCTCATAAATGAAAAACATGGGATAGTATTATTTGCTGATGATACGTCTCTTATTTTTAATATGAAACGACAAAATACATGCCACGACGAAGTAAATAATGCTCTCTCAAAGATAGTACATTGGTTTAGTGTCAATAATCTTTTACTAAATAATAAAAAAACAAAATGTGTCAAATTCACATTGCCAAATGTAAGGCAATTTGAAACCAATGTGCTATTAAATAATGAACGTATGGAACTAGTGGATACAGCAGTATTCTTAGGTATAACATTAGATTCAAAACTTCAGTGGGGCCCTCATATTGCTAGGCTGGCCGACAGACTCAGTTCAGCAGCATACGCAGTTAGTAAAATTAGACAATATTCAGATGAAAGTACAGCACGTCTAGTGTATTTTAGTTACTTTCATAGTATAATGTCCTATGGCATTTTGCTATGGGGCAACGCTGCGGATATAAATAATATATTTGTGCTGCAGAAGCGAGCTGTTCGGGCAATCTACAAACTGGCCCCTAACACCTCACTTAGAGAAAAGTTTAAGGAAACAGGAATCTTAACTGTACCTTCTCAGTACGTCCTTTCAAATTTAATGTATGTTAAAAAAAATTTACACTTATTTAAGAAGAAAAGTGAAAACCATAATAGAAATACTCGAAATAAGCATAAACTTGATGTACCAGTGACTAGACTTAGTAAAGTAAAAAAATCGTTTAAGGGCCAATGTATACGCCTATACAATAGGATCCCAGAAAACGTTCAAATTTTTTCTAACAATAAGTTTAAGAAAGTAGCCAAAGAACGTTTGTGTGCAAAAGCTTACTATACAGTAAATGATTTTATGAATGACAGCACACCTTGGGAATAAGGTAGCCCTCTGCAAGGCTATATTTAAATACTATAAAATTACTGTACTTTTGTTATTTAGTTTTAGTTCTGACATTTGTAAATCTTAAAAAAGAGCAATTTTCCATCTTTTTGGTAAAAGATGGCCCCATGCGAGTTTCTTACGCCGGTTCTTCTCGCTGGGCTAGTTCCCGAACCGGTGGTAGGCATCAAATAGTCTCGACGTTCAGAAAACATTTTGTAAAAATTTATTCTGAATAAAATGTTTTGATTTTGATTTTGACTTTGACTATACTACTTAAGTATAGTTACTTTTTTATAGTATAAAAATGTTCTGGACGCAAAGTACTCGTATGAGGGCTTATACCTATCTTAATACGTGTGTATAATTTTCTGTTACCAAAACATTAAAACAGTTGATTTTGGTGCCGTATCCAGGGTACTGACGTTACCATTAATACGTACAGTATTTGATGTCGTATCCACCATTGATACGTATAGTGTTTGATGTCATATTATCCAGGGTGCTGACGTTACCATTAATACGTACAGTATTTGATGTCGTAGCCAGGGTACTGACATAGTAATGATCCCATCAGTCACGTGGACAGGTGTAACACAAATATGTAGTGTATGCAGCGCCAGCCGGAATGCCGCGCTCACACCGATCAAGCCCCGTGATGATATTATTGTGATAATGTGGGGTGTAGATGCCATTATATGTATACACCTGTAGATGTCATGATGGAAAGTGTATAGTGGCATTTGTGGAAGGGTTATAAAGAAATTCTGATAGACACTCCGTATATTTTTGTGTGAGAGTGAAATATTAATGATATGATACGTACTTAATGATACGTACGTAGAAAATAAATACTTTATTTTAAAAATATTGCTAATGGAATAATCTCTAAAAATATATTCGCTACGGACTGTGTCCATATCATAAAATTGGATATTTAAAAAGTACGCCTTTGCATCTGATATTGGATTATATATACAGTATTCCTCGCGCAAAGCAAACCACTCTTTGAATGCTGCAATGCATGTGACAGGCGGTTTTTAAGAGTGGCTTGGTTGCCCAGCACATACGGCATTCTCACTGCTTTTACCCAACTTCGGCGAAGAAAAAAGGAAGGGTAGTGATGAAAAAAATGACAACCAAAAACCCAATTCATCGTGTTTAAAAAAGGCAAAACGCTAAAGTATTTAGTCTTAAAAATAATTACATTTTAATAGCGTAATTCTTACGAAAAGTGGGCAATATTTCCCTCAAGTATCAATATTTGTATCTGAAGTACACATGTCAAGTAACAATTAAGTACGAACATAACCCTTCCGCTAACAATTGAAAGCCTCTCGGATATATTAGGAGTATAAATATCCCTTTGCCCTTAAGACATGACCCTTACGTCCTGTAACATGGGACCCCATGGGAATCGCCATTGAGTTTGTAAACTTTCTTCGAATACTTTAAAAGGGGTTTTAGTTTGAGAATTTGCAAGGAAATTGTCGAATAATATGGGGATTTTAGATCCTTCTATAAGCGAGATTGAAAAATTTATTTGTGAGATGTTTTAATATACTGGTATAACTACACTTTGTATTATATTATACTAATATTATAAAAGCAAGTGTGTAATATATTCTTCATGCTTCTCTGGCTAATCTGAAATAAATGAAACATTTATACTGTTATATTTCATACAATGTATACTTAATATTGTGTGTATATTATATTAATGTATTTTCTTATTTACTCTATGTATATTTTAAACATTTTAGGCTATTTTATGTTATTAATTCCAACAGATTGTATTATGCTATCTTAATTATATGTAAAATCTCTAAGCAACTAACTTTTTTTTACTATTAATAATTTTTTTGTTATTTTTTGTCTCAAGAACAACGAAAAAGCAAAAAAAATTTTATTTAATTTTTGTAAAAAAAAAATACATTTCCAAAATGCGGAACAGTAGTATAATCGTATCTCACAGTTATAGTGGCTGTTCTTTTTACACCATGTATATACATAAGAGCTTGACGGATAAATAATAAGAGATCTCTGAAACCTATAAGAAAAGTAACAACGTTCTATACGCTTTATAATTGTTATGCTTCAATCCTATTTGTATAATGAATAGATATTTTAACCCAAACCTTCTTACATCGCAATATTTTATTACAGATAAGATACATTTTCAGTAAATGTCACCATTTCGGATAAGAAAACACAATTATATAAAAAACAAAAATGACCAGGGCCGACATAAATATGCGATTTGGAAGATTGCAGACGATATCTTAATATTATTTATGGAAACTCGGACTGTATGCCAGAGATAGAAAAAATAAATTACACAACGATATATTATAGTACAAGAGATACAACATCTACTTCTCAATAGTTAATGGAATCAGTCGTTACTTTGTGGAAATCCATAGCATAAAATTTAATTTTATTATATCTAGCAATATCCCGCAAAAAAAAAATGTTCGAGGGATATTGCTAGATATAATGTATAAAAAAATATTTAAATTTTATCTACTTCTCAGTTAACACCAGGACGCGACGCGGCGCCCTTTTAAGAGCTCAGTCGCACTAGCAATTTTCATCGTCATTGTCGCCTAGAAATCGCCAGTGCGTTATAATCAATAGTTATACAAAACTTACAACGTACTGATAATACTACGCATATATATTTTTTTTATTATATTATAGGTACACATATTTAATACACATCCATGATCCAGGAACACAGAAAACTTTTCGTCCTTTCCGGATTCGAAACCGCGACCTCCGACGCACCAATGTGCCCACTGCACTACGTCGTATTATGTTTAATTAGCAGAAAATATTCTAAAACCGGCTATGGCTCCTCGTCTATAATATTTCACCCTTGAAGACGGGTCAGCAAGGAGGTAGGGGGCCCTTGCGTCATCGCACATTGTAGTGTTGGGTATTAATACGTGTTCTTTCATCCCGGGTGCCCGACCTCCCGGTGCTCAGACAGCCGGCTAATTTAATACGAACAAATAAGAAGATAACTTGTAGCACTTAACGGGATTGGACAATTGTTTGGGTCGAGTATGAATTTATATATGTATCAAGAAAATATATTCTATTGTTTTTATTCTTGACGACTCGACTCGGCGCAGACGAAAAGAAGCGTGATGTTTTTTTTTGAACAAAAATACAGTTACATGTTAAAATCTAAAAGTATTACTAATTATTATATTATACTATAATTGATAAACATATAACCCACGCCATTATTCGTGAATTAATCTATACTAATATTATAAAGCGGAAGAGTTTGTTTGTTTGTTCAAACGCGCTAATCTCAGGAACTACTGGTCTGATTTGAAAAATTCTTTTTTTGGATAGTCCATTTATAGAGGAAGGCTTCAGGCTATATAACATTACGCTGCGACCAATAGAGTCAGTGAGAAATTTGCAAAAACGGGGAAAATTATGCACATTGCGGACTTTCGTTGGGTAAACGGTTCAAGTCACTCAAAAATCACGCGAACGAAGTCGCGGGGACGGCTAAAAAAGCAACTAAAAACATAACTTAAAACTATAAAGAAGTTTATAAATGAGCACAATAAGAGTTATCTTATTTACTAGTGAACTTAAATAATAACAAACATAAACGACCTCCGTAGCGCAGTGGTTGAGCGCGTTGGTGCTCGAGCGAGAGGTCGCGGGTTCGAATCCCGCCGAGGGAACAAAAAGTTTTCAATGTTTCTGCGTCATGGATGTGTATTAAATTTGTGTTATGGTAAAAATCTTAAATGTGTATAGTATATAAGTATTAAATATATTTCCGTTGTCTGTTACCTGTAACACAAGTTCTTCGGATACTTAGAACGGGGCCATATTGACGTGGTGTGAAGCGTCCATAGATAAAAAAATAATAAAAAAAAAACAAAGTGCTTAATTGGCTTAAACTACAATAATTTAGTAAATGAATAAGTTGGAAATTCTGATACTATTTTATTAGCTCGTTTTTTGAATTAGCCAATAGACGGTGAAAAAATGTTAATATCGCTAAAATATTTTTATTGTACGTATCTACGAGACTATGAAGAGGAATGCGATGACCAGCATTAGTCTTACAAGATAAAGTATGGAAGAGATGATATTGAACTTGTGTGTGTGAGCGTGTGTTTGTATGCCTACACACACACAAACACACACTCACACACACAATTTTACACAATACACACACTCATCGTATTTTTAGTATTTTGTTAATAATTATTGATATTTAATATTTATATATAAGTTAATATTATGACATTTGACCTTGAATAACTTTTTTTCCACACTTGGGATTGATGTGGATAATTGACAAATTGTGTGTAATATGGTTCCCAACATTCATGCCAATTTTAGCGAGGTGCGAATTAATGTAACCTTACCCCTATTTTTGAAGCTAATTGGACCGGACCATAACATTATTTTCGCTTTTATAATATTAGTTTGATTTATAACATTAAAACGAATAAGATTATCATGAAAACATATAAACTTGTCTGCTACAAATTTTGTTATTATTTCAAATCTTTAACTATGTCTGGTAAAAACATTATTTGTCAGTTAAAAATAAAATCATAATAATATAATGTGAAATGGACAAGGACATATTATATGAAAATAAAATCCCTTGCCTACGTAATATTATATCGGAGACGAAATTGAATGTCCATCCTCTGGCAATGTGACGCGTTTAATACTCGACCACTCACTTCCTACCGTTGCTACCCTCTTATCCTACAGGAATAAAGTTCAATTTGGTATATTCGATGGTTTCTGGTAGGTTGCCATCGTTATTGGTCTGATCACGGGGTTGACACGTGGCTGGGCGAGTCTAAACTTTGCCGACGTCTGCTGCATTGCCAAGATATCGCCGGACCGACTATCATCGATTGCTATTTTCCTGAGTGTTGAATTTGTTTCTAGGAATAATAAGGCTTAGTTTTATTAACAGGCTTTTATAAGCTTGAGTCCTATGTATCTGTACAAGGTGTAAAATAAATGAGTGATAATACTTCAGGGTAGGTATGTGGCTAATATGTAGAGTATACGTGAAAGTACCAGCGCCTAAAGACTCACAACGACTTTCATGTTTCTATGAGAAATGCCCCAACATCATAAATTTGCTCATACGATAATTAAATAACTGTTTCAGCGCTGGTATTTTCACAGTGTATTTTCACCTAAAGTATTATTACTCAGTAATATTATAGCTTGTATATTAGTGACGCGAATTAAAACATTACTTCATTATTTTAGCAAGACTGTCAGGGGATTGTCAATTTATTTTTAAAATGAGTTTTTAAACGATTTTAAAGCGCTCTAGTCGGCGAGATACCCCTTTCTCGCCATACAAATAGTCATTCAAGGTCATTGGTGTTGTACAAAGCCTTAAGCGTAACAAGATTTATATTTTGCTGAATCATAGCTTATATACTAAGTGAGGGGGAGTTGAAGAAAACCTTTTCGTAAATTACTAACGCGTTTCATCACACGATTTCACCGTCATCGGTTAAACGATTCCTCACCTATTATTCGAGATTTGATTGAAAATCTCCGAGTCACTTGGCGTTTAATTTCACCAACAAACGATCAGCTGCCAGCAAGATGGAGCTGTCCCCCGGGGGTTGCCCGGCGACAAACAGAAAAATCTCGATAAAACAGATTGATGACGTCAGCAAGAAAATATTGATGGCGAAATTTTTTACCAAGGTAACATGGTAAGAGAGAATCTGGGGGCACGGTCGTGCCCCCGTCAAGACGAGCCAAGCGAAGCGCAAGGGCACTACCTACCTTTTGTCGAAAGGTTTCGTCGTTTTTTTGAACTCCCATAACTTTGCTTTGGATGATGCTAAATAGTTGAAAATTTCAACATATAATGACACCAGTAAATACATGAATTATACAAAGTTTGAATGTCGTAGCTATTATACTTTAGATTTTATCGATGTGTAAAAACCCCTGATTTCGTCTCTGACTCATTTATAGATCATCAAAATTCTTAGGTTACTTCCGGAAATCTTAGAAAGCTGAAGTTATGTATGTAAGCTGTTATTGCTACAAAACCAACAAAAAAAATATTAAAATGTAAATGCCGCCATTTTGAATCCAATATGGTGGACCACCATATTGGATTCAAAAGGATGTTTATTATAAGGATCTGATGATCTTTAACTTATAAAAGGAATATAATATACAAGTACATGAAAAACCTACGACCTACTTTTTGTAGGACCAATAATCGTTCAGAGTTTTGCTCCATATAATTTATGTCCGACTTTATGTATGTTGAGTGCGTTGCACTACTGCAATCAGTATATTCAATAGAATATACTGATTGCAGTAGTGAAAATCAGTATATTCTATTGAATATACTGAATAATAATGACGCTGCGACGCTGGACGCGCGACGCGCGACGCTGGACGTCGGCAGGCGTCGCGACGCTAAGCGTCGGTAGGCGTCGGGGCGCTCGGCGACGCGGCGCTGGGCGTCGGCAGGCGTCGCGACGCTGGGCGTCGGCAGGCGTCGCGACGCTGGGCGTCGGCAGGCGTCGCGGCGCTGGGCGTCGGCAGGCGTCGCGGCGCTGGGCGTCGGCAGGCGTCGCGGCGCTGGGCGTCGGCAGGCGTCGCGGCGCTGGGCGTCGGCAGGCGTCGCGGCGCTGGGCGTCGGCAGAAGTCGCGACGCTAAGCGTCGGTAGGCGTTGGGGCGCTCGGCGTCACGGCGCTGGGAGTCGGCAGGCGTCTTTTCAAAATTAGGCGTCAGGCGTTTTAATTACTGTTGAAAATACTTGCTGATATTAGCTAATATTAGCACTTCACACTGTCGGCAGGCGTCGCGACGCTGGGCATCGCGACGCTGGGCGTCGCGGCGCTTGGCGTCGCGGCGCTGGGCGTCGGCAGGCGTCACGACGCTGGGCGTCGGTAGGCGTCGGGGCGCTCGGCGTCGCGGCGCTGGGAGTCGGCAGGCGTCGCGACGCTAAGCGTCGGTAGGCGTCGGGGCGCTCGGCGTCGCGGTGCTGAGCGTCGGCAGGCGTCGCGACGCTGGGCGTCGGCAGGCGTCGGCAGGCGTCGGCAGGCGTCGGCAGGCGTCGCGACGCTGGATGTCGGCAGGCGTCGCGACGCTAAGCGTCGGTAGGCGTCGGGGCGCTCGGCGACGCGGCGCTGGGCGTCGGCAGGCGTCGCGACGCTGGGCGTCGGCAGGCGTCGCGACGCTGGGCGTCGGCAGGCGTCGCGACGCTGGGCGTCGGCAGGCGTCGCGACGCTGGGCGTAGGCAGGCGTCGCGACGCTGAGCGTCGGTAGGCGTCGGGGCGCTCGGCGTCGCGGCGCTGGGCGTCGGCAGGCGTCGCGACGCTGGGCGTCGGCAGGCGTCGCGACGCTAAGCGTCGGTAGGCGTCGGGGCGCTCGGCGTCGCGGCGCTGGGAGTCGGCAGGCGTCGCGACGCTAAGCGTCGGTAGGCGTCGGGGCGCTCGGCGTCGCGGCGCTGAGCGTCGGCAGGCGTCGCGACGCTGGGCGTCGGCAGGCGTCGGCAGGCGTCGCGACGCTGGGCGTCGGCAGGCGTCGCGACGCTAAGCGTCGGTAGGCGTCGGGGCGCTCGGCGACGCGGCGCTGGGCGTCGGTAGGCGTCGGGGCGCTCGGCGTCGCGGCGCTGTGCGTCGGCATGCGTCGCGACGCTGGGCGTCGGCAGGCGTCGCGACGCTGGGCGTCGGCAGGCGTCGCGACGCTGGGCGTAGGCAGGCGTCGCGACGCTGGGCGTCGGCAGGCGTCGCGACGCTGGGCGTAGGTAGGCGTCGCGACGCGATGCTGGGCGTCGGTAGGCGTCGAGGCGCTCGGCGTCGCTGCGCTGAGCGTCGGCAGGCGTCGCGACGCTGAGCGTCGGTAGGCGTCGGGGCGCTCGGCGTCGCGGCGCTGGGCGTCGGCAGGCGTTGCGACGCTGAGCGTCGGTACGCGTCGGGGCGCTCGGCGTCGCGGCGCTGGGCGTCAGCAGGCGTCGCGACGCTGGGCGTCGGCAGGTGTCACGGCGCTCGGCGTCACGGCGCTGGGCGTCGGCAAGCGTCGCGGTCGGTAGGCGTCGCGGCGCTCGACGTCGTGGCGCTGGGCGTCGTCGGGCGTCTCGGCGCTGGTCGTCGGCAGGCGTCGCGACGCTGGGCGTTGGTAGGCGTCACGCGCTGGGCGTCGTGGCGCTGAGCGTCGGCAGGCGTTGCGGCGCGTACTCTGCGTAGCTGGACTGGTTTCAATGAAACCGGCCACCGTCACCGAAATCAGTGTGGGAGATATTATTATTATTATTTTAGCAAACACTAAAATCATTAAACAAGCTTATGACTAAACAACTAGCCACCCGGATAGTTATAGCACTTTCGAAAAAAAAACAAGACTAAAGTATAAAGAGAGTTCAATTATAATAGTAGTGAGGTGTTTTATTGAAGTTCGGTGTTACACAGCCACAATGGAGACTTATCGTTTTCATATCAACCCCTACAATATGGGTATCAAATGATAAGAGAGTTTGAGAAAACAAATACAATTTATACAAGATTTCATGAATGCCGCCATTTTTAATCCAAAATAGCGATTTATCGTTTTCACTGGTAGGTACTCTCACAATATGGGTATCAAATGAAAGAGAAATACATTAAATCATATAAAATATTAAATGGTTGTCCTAGTCTCGGATTCATTGAATTTGTTGGAAAAAATAGAATTCAATGAACGCGCTAGTCATTCAATTAAATAGCGGATTCAATCAGATGACTGCGACATATATATATATTTATACGTTTTAATGTATGTTTGTTTATTCTGTCGTATTGTTTAAATGATTGATTTCAAGTAAGGTTAGTTTTAGATTCGTCAACATAATTAATGGGGAATTATATTTGAATTGGAGATGAAAAATGGGAATTTGTTTTCGCCGGCTACGGTGGAGCCAGGGGATATTTTTGGTTTTACGTATGGCTATGTATGTATATTAATACGTTTTAACTAATATATAGAGTAAGTGAAGCTAAGCCTAGTAAACTAAGGGCGCATAGATCAAGAACTTTGGTTCTACATGAGCTTTGTCCACTTTTTGATAGATTTTGAGCAAGGTGCTTGTAGATTTAGGGCGAGTAGTTTATAGAGCTTGGCTTTATATGATCTGATAACTTTTTCACAGGGTAAGCTATGTAGACTCGTCTTGGAAACATTTTTACATGAAAATGTTTTTGGTGGGATTTCAATTATTTTTGAAAGTTGGTTAATGGACTTGTTTGAGTTTAAAAATATATTTTGACCTCGGGCAATTACTTTCGCCTTATTCTTCGTCTGGAATTTTTAAACTGCCAAATTTCCGAATGTGTACTATTATAACTGTTACATAATGCTATGCATGTATTTAAAACAACTAGATGTCAAAGATGACATTGACGTTGATGCCTAAGATAGTTTTAAGTTAGTCTCCTTGAGAGGCCCGGATAGGTTAGTGGGGTCAGTGTACCTACATAGTTATTTATAAGATACTGTATAACCCCTCGTCTGTGGTTTGTGATTTTTCAAAAAGCCATTGTCTGTGGAGGCCTCTTGGGTGGTCTCGAATTACGTCATCCGCGCGAGGATCAAATTACAAATATTTCAAATATTTTGTTTATGAGCCTATTTAGATTATATATAAACAATATGTCGTTAAAATCGCTATGAAACAAGCTAACATATACTTATAGATTGGTTTAGTTTGGCCTTGTAATGTATAACTTATTCCAAATTGAAATTAGGTAAAACTTTTTTTTCCCCATTTTTTGGTATTAAAGTCGTTGAATTAAAAAATATATAAAATATTTTATCCAAAAGCTTTTTTCGTCCTCAGGTTTATTCATATTACTTCCCATTATTAGTAAAAAATAAGACACAATACATTCATTGTTTATAAACCACAAGCGTTATAAAAACGCGGTACTTGAACGGGCTCGACCGAGGCAATAAAAAAAGGTCTTGTTTACACTTCAATTCCGAGAACTCCATTGTCGAGTGGCCGGGAATGTTACTCATTGTTTATTATGGTTTATAATCTTATACACAAACGAAAGTTGAAGCGTTAAAACTGTTTTGTTTATTAGAAATCAAACGATGAAAAAAACACTAGTTAATACGAAAAAATTTCAAATCATCTTTGATGCAATAACAATTTTTGTATAAAATATTTATGATATTCACATTATAATGCATGAAATATTGTTTGTTAATTACTTACCTATCCAATTAATAGCACAAAACACAATTCACAGCACAAAACAAATATATTTTAACAATTTTCTAAAAGACGGTTGGTGTAAAAAAACAACAATGACCGACGTCATTTTCATACGGCTCGTATTTCATACTAACAGGTTCCATAGATTAAAGCAAGTTCTTAGAGGACAATCTATATATTTTTTTAAAAATTGGCACATCTGTGGCAAAGAAAAACACAAAAAGCCGTCAACTGTTGAGAAATCTATTTTAGTATCGCGCACCCGACTCTAGGAGTCGGCTCCACAGACAGCGGTTTTTTTGACAGCGCTCTAGGAGTCGGCGCCACAGACGAGGGGTTATTGTATTATCTACGTAGTAGAATAAAGTAAAATACGATTAACTAGAAGTGTATTATTGGACGTGTAATTTGAACCTAATAACAATAACACATATGCTGAGGCACTAAATATGGTGTCAGAAGAAGAAAAAGAAAATATTAACCAAAGAGAGGGTACGTCGAGAACGGCGAAAAAAGAAATTTCGAGACCGGCTGGGTGTGGTTCAACAACAATGACGACAATGGCTGCAAACGGAGTACAAAAGCTGGAAATTTCGACGGAAATCATCAACAATAATGCTGAAAACTTCAGAAAATGGACTCAATCGTTCGAGATATATTTGCTGGCGTCGGGAATGGAAAAAACCGAAGACAAAAGGAAGATTGCTATTATGCTACACTCTATGGGTGAAAAGGGTCTAAACATCTTCAACTCCTTCAATTTGGACCTAAGCAGTTCTACATTCAAACAAGTTAAGGAGAAATTTGTTGAATACTTTGAACCAAAGAAGAATTTGACAGTTGCAAGACACAGGTTCTTCACATTAAAACAACGTGTGAACGAATCATTGGACAATTTTCTGATGGAGCTAGAAAATGCAAGTCATTCATGTGAGTTTGGTACGCTTCGTGAATCCCTGGTGAAAGATATTCTCATCGCTAACATGGCCACAAACTTCTCACAAATTCGACAAAAGCTGCTACAAGAACAAGATCTCTCCCTGGAAAGAGCCAAGCTGCTGTGTAGAACACTCACTATGGCACAGAAGAGTGAAGATTCAATCAATGGGGGTGAAAGAAGAGAAGATGCCACCGTATACAAGATACACAGAAACCGTCCGAACAGTTCTCCGTCATCATCGTTTTCATCGCACCAGCATAGGAGAAAAACCAGATCTCCAGTGCCGCATTATCAACAAAGAAGATCAGCCACACCCGGGTCCAGAACAACGTGCGGGAGATGCAACACAACACATGCTCATCGCAACTGCCCAGCATGGAAGCATAAATGCAGGTCATGTTTTAAATATGGACACTTTACTAATTTATGTTATAAGAAAAATAATGTCAGGAATGTTGTTTCTGAAGTAGACAACTCAAATCTCGATGATGAAGTAACAAAAAATAGTGCTGAGAGATTTACTATAGGGACATTGTTCAACATTGAATCACAAAGTAATAGAAATAGCACAATTTTAAGTAAAAATGATAATTCTTGGCATTATTTTCTTAATATAAACAATAAAAGAGTAGATTGCATAATTGATACTGGAGCAGATATAAATATGATGTCTTTAGACACATGTAAAAGCTCAAAGTTGTATATTAAAAATAAAGACAAACAACAGTGTAAAAATTATAATATTTTTGCTTACAATGGTCATAAAATTCCCATAGTGGCAGTATCTAATGTATCCTGTTTATTAGATAATAAAGTTGAGCCTGAAACAATTACTTTTGTAATAACAAGTTTGAATTGTCCAACTGTAATTGGCTTACCAACTTGTATAAAGTTAAATTTAATAACAAAAAACTTCTCTGTAAATTGTCAAAATGACAATAAAATTGTGAAAAATATACATAACCTATATGAAAAAACATGTGACAATATTGTAATCAAATATAATGATGTTTTTCAGGGCCTAGGATGTCTTCCATATGAACACAGTATTGTATTAAAGAAGGATGCCATACCAAGAGTAGATCCCCCGAGGAAGGTACCGTTTGCTCTCATCGAGCCGTTAAGGAAAGAATTAGAAATCATGGAACAACTGGGAATTATACAAAAGGTTAACAAACCCACATTATGGGTAAGTAGTTTAGTCATTACCATGAAAAAGGCAGGAGGATTAAGGGTATGTTTAGATCCTAGATATTTAAATAAAAATCTATTGAGAAGTCATTATCCTATTAAAAATATTGATGAAGTCAGGTCAAAATTGTCTAAAGCTAAATATTTTTCCCACTTGGATGCGTTCTCTGGTTTTTATAATATAAAATTAACAAAAGAAAGTAGTGATTTGTGCACGTTTCAGACCCCATTTGGTCGCTATAAATTTCTACGGTTGCCTTTTGGGATTAATACTGCAACAGAAATATTTTATAAAACTATGATTGATTTATTTGGGGACATTGAAGGAAATATTAGATAAAATTCACTGTGGTCATTTAGGTATAAATAAAACACTTAACATTGCTAGGGAAACAGTTTATTGGCCCAATATAAATGCAGACATTAAAAATTTAATTGAACAGTGTCTGGTATGTGCTAAATTTAAACCTAGCACGAATAAGGAACCTTTGAAATGTTATGATATTACACAACTCCCTTGGGAACGAGTAGGGGTTGATTTATTTTATTTTGATGGGGAGAATTACCTTGTCTGTGTAGATTACTATTCTAAATATTTTGAGCTAGCTTCTTTACATAAGAATTACAACGTTGATAACGTGGTGAAACACTTGAAATCATTTTTCGCACGCCATGGCATCCCACGATCATTAGTGTCGGATAATGGTCCACCTTTCAACTCATGTAAGTTCAAATCTTTTCTGGTTGAATGGGACGTGGAGCATATAACCACGAGTCCATATTATCCAAGAAGTAATGGTTTTTCGGAGAGCGCTGTAAAACTATCCAAAAATATACTACGTAAATGCGCTCAGGATGGATCTGATGTGTATTTAGCATTGCTACACTACCGGAACACAGCTAAAGGCGACTTTCCCAGCCCAGCATCATTATTAATGTCTAGGAGTTTACGTATGAATATACCTGTCCTGTGTAAAAAATTAAAACCGAATTTAGTAAAATTTTCTGTTTACAAAAAATCTTATGTCAAAAATAAAAACAAAATGACATATTACTTTGACAGATGTGCAAGGCAAAGGAATGAAGTCTTTAAGCCTGGAGATGACATTTATTTTAAAAAGAATCCCAAAGATTTTTGGACTCCTGGCGTAATACACGGAAATCTAGATTGTGGTAGGTCTCATTATATTACCGATATGAATGGTGTTATCTATAGGAGAAATAGAGCGCATATTAGACATAGGAAAAATAGTTTAAAAAATATAAATCCTCCTTCCTCTTTTGCGGGTGACGGTAAACATGAATTTAAAAAAATAGATCCTTCTTATAATGGTCATGATACGTGCAATATACTTCCCATAAATCCTAGTTGTTTCACGAGTGAAAATTCTCAGGATATTAGTAGGCATAATGACAACTGTGTTCCTGTGGAAAGGCAAATAGGTACAGATTATGTTACCAGATCTGGTAGAACTGTAAAACAACCTAAATTGTACATACATGAGAAATTTAATTAGTAAGTTATATTTTGTAATCATGTATATTTTAAGCATTATTAAATTGTATGCGTTTCTCGAAAAAGGGAGATGTTACATAATGCTATGCATGTATTTAAAACAACTAGATGTCAAAGATGACATTGACGTTGATGCCTAAGATAGTTTTAAGTTAGTCTCCTTGAGAGGCCCGGATAGGTTAGTGGGGTCAGTGTACCTACATAGTTATTTATAAGATACTGTTTATTGTATTATCTACGTAGTAGAATAAAGTAAAATACGATTAACTAGAAGTGTATTATTGGACGTGTAATTTGAACCTAATAACAATAACACATATGCTGAGGCACTAAATAATAACGTGTATTAAAGTAAATTAATCAAAAAATATATCAACACATTCCTATCAGTGCGAGCTGTTTGACGCCATTATAAAACCTCCTAGTGATTAAATTAAAAAAGCAGATTTCATCAGATGACTGCGACATATACATAGCCATACATACCGCAAAAAACTCATCCCTTATGGCTTCATAGAAGCCGGCGTAAACAAATTCCCATTTTTAATCTCCCATCCAAACATTCCACCATCATTCCCCATTAATTAATTTGACGAGCATAAAACTTAACCTTACTTATTCAGTAAGCCCCTTACTTATTCACTCACGGCCGCGGAGTAATCCGGATAGGAAGCCGGACATTACCCTATTTATCCGGATCCGAATCCGGATACCTGGACCTGTTTGCCCACTCGGTCTTCTGTTGACTTAACAAAGCTCTCATTTGCCAAGTTAAGCCCAGAGGCTCCTCTAATTTGGATAATGCTAAGCAAATAGCGAGACCCCCAGCTTTTTGTTCATCGTACATTTTTAATATGGTCCGTGTTTATATTTTGAGTGTTTTCATTTTTGCTGCATTATCGTGTTTATCGCGAGATCATTGCGGTGTTATACAGTGTTGTGCGTTTGTTTATCTTTTAAAATTATTAACAATTACTGCTCTAAAAAATTATATTGTATGATTGGAATATAAAAATAACATTAAATGTTAGATTACCTTATATAATAAGTTAACACATTTACGTTAATAAGTTAACGGCCCTAAGGGCCGATTTTTCAATCGTCAGATAACTTATATCTGCCGAATAAACATGTGACTTTGACGTTTGTTCCATACAAAATCTGTCAAAGTCACATATTTATTCCTCAGGTAAAAGTTATCTGACGATTGAAAAATCGGCCCATAATGTTATTTTTATTTCAATGAACCAACAACACAATTTGATGTTCATAAATTGATTGTTAATTTGAGTTATTTTTATACTTACAATTTTCATAGCAGATAATATTTAAGATAATAACTGTGACAAAACAGCAACAACTAAATAATCGATCTTTTGTTGGAAATAAAATAGATACACACCTATCATAATAGATATCATAATGTGTTATTGTATGTGTTACCTATTATTTATAGATAACCCATTTTTCTACTAGCTTTTAATTTTATATTCTTTTCGTTCTATCTATTCTTAATTTTTTTATCGCCTCCGTGGTCTAGTGGTTCAGAGCTTCACTCTCGACTGGCCTAACCATACCTACTTGGCACAACAAAAAATGTTGTTTTCAAGTAGGTATGGTTAGGACAATGCAGGCTGATCACCTGATTGTCTGACAAGAAAGATGATCCATGCGTCGGATGGGCATGTAAAAAGTCGGTCCTGCGCCTGTTCTCTCGTCAGTCGTGTCGGTTTATCGTCCCACTGGGTTATGAGAGTAAAAGGAAGAGAGTGCGTCGTTGTGTACTGCGCACACACTTGGGCATTATAAAATAACTCCTGCGTAGCTGGCCTGGTTTCAAACAAATCGGCTACCGACACCGAAATCGGTGAGGGGAACTATTATTATTTATATTATTATACTATACTCCTCAATTGTGTGTGTTACCTATTATACCAAGTAACTCATTTTTCCGCTGACTTTTAATTTATATTTATTTATCTATTTATTACCACACACAAATACCTATAATTACAGGATAACCTAATACAATAGATAATTGAACATAATATAATAAAACAAGATATTATAAACTCAACTTAAAAACTTAAACATCAGACTTATATTATAAAAAATATAATATATTCTTAATTGCTCCTAAAATGTATTAAATATAATGTAAAGCACCAAGACGTTTCCTGGAACACAATGTCTGGATCTCCGGAAGTGGCCTCGTTAGCCGGTAAGGCATTACACTAATATTGATATTGGCCTTATTGATTGGCGCTCGCATCGCAACCTTACAATATTATGTATTAACGTTCATTCATTTTGAATAGGGTTGCTTATATTTTAACCGTTGAAGCGAGTTGTATGGTTGAAAGAATCTTTTTTTAATTTTTTTTATTTAAATGCATTACAATCACACAAATTATTATCTTTGCTAAATACAATGATCTGATCTGATCTGAGGCCTTACTCTCCAAACTGATTTGATTTTGATTCAGATACGATCATGCCGCGTACTTCCTAATAAATTGACATTTGTTTATTTT
This sequence comes from Celastrina argiolus, assembly GCA_905187575.2. Taxonomy (NCBI): domain Eukaryota; kingdom Metazoa; phylum Arthropoda; class Insecta; order Lepidoptera; family Lycaenidae; genus Celastrina; species Celastrina argiolus. The sequence continues at coordinate 5,923,477 of LR994595.1, forward strand.
GATTCTCAATCGATTGATATGGTCGGGAGTACAAAAAGTTACGATCCAACAATTTTCTTTATCCTGATTAGTTTCAAAGTAATTCACCAAATAAAATACGACATACCACTGATATCGAACGGATTCGGTTCTCGATTGTGTCGGGAGTCAGCCCGCTGGATTGCAATATAACAAATATGTGCACATTATATTAAAACATAAGCTAAATATATAATAATATTAATCAGAGATAAGCCCAACAATTAACAAGTTACAAATATATTATACTTAATTATACTGTATAACTGTGTAATAAATCTGTAATATTAAGTTTTTGAATAGAATAAGATTAGTTTTTTTCACTTTTATTGCAACAATTCCAGAACCGTACAATAAAAGAATAAAAACAAAAGCTGAATGCGTTTTAGTCAACCAAACTAGGTACATAATAATAAAACTGGAAAAACTGCACTTAGAAATCCGGTGGTTTAGAATATAACAACTTTTTTTTATACAAGTTTTTTTTTATAGGATAATGAATTATCCTATACAAGGTGTAAAATAAAAGTGTGATAATACTCTAGGGCGTATATGTGCTACCTACGTAGAGTATACTGTGAAAGTAGCAGCGCTGAAAGACTTACTTGTGACTTCATGTTTGTATCAGAAATGCCCCAACATCATGAATTTTCCCATACAATAATAAAAAGTACCTCTTTCAGCATTAATACTTTCTCAGTAAACTGTATAAACGGGACCCATACACACCCTAAAGTATTATCACTCACTAGCTGACCCATGCCAACTTCGTCGAGCACACAAACCGTTTAAACCTGGACTTTAACAAATATTTCAAGACCAAAAATAGCCAAATCGGTTCAGCCGTTCTCGAATTTTAGCGAGACTAACGAACAGCAATTCATTTTTATATATAAGATCACTCATTAATATTAAAACCTGTTTAAATTATATTTCCTATTATAACCTACTTGATATTGTTTGTTGACTTTATTATTTTTTTTAATTTTCCCAATAGTAGGTTAGGTTTCGGTTAGGTTTAGGTTAGCTTCTAGACTTGTGTCATTGTGGTTACATTAAAATCAAAAGTCATACGTATATAATCTACTAGCTGACCCTTGCCCACTTCGTTGAGCATAAAAAGAGTTTCTGATGAAATTCAACTAAAAAAAAACAACGTGGAACCCGCAACGCGGGAACCCGGAACCCGCAACGCGGGAACCCGGAACCCGCAACGCGGGAACCCGGAACCCGCAACGCGGGAACCCGGAACCCGCAACCCGCAACGCGGAACCCGCAACTTGTGAACCCGGAACCCGCAACCCGCAACGCGGAACCCGCAACGTGTGAACCCGGAACCCGCAACGCGGAACCCGCAACGCGGGAACCCGGAACCCGCAACGCGGGAATCCGGAACCCGCAACGCGGGAACCCAGAACCCGCAACGCGGGAACCCGGAACCCGCAACGCGGGAACCCGGAACCCGCAACGCGGGAACCCGGAACCCGCAACGCGGGAACCCGGAACCCGCAACGCAGGAACCCGGAACCCACAACCCGCAACGCGGAACCCGCAACGCGGAACCCGCAACGCGGGAACCCGGAACCCGCAACGCGGAAACCCGGAACCCGCAACGCGGGAACCCAGAACCCGCAACGCGGGAACCCGCAACGCGGGAACCCGGAACCCGCAACGCGGGAACCCGGAACCCGCAACCCGCAACGCGGAACCCGCAACCCGCAACGCGGAACCCGCAACGTGGGAACCCGGAACCCGCAACGCGGAACCCGCAACGCGGGAACCCGGAACCCGCAACGCGGGAACTTGGAACTCGCAACGCGGAACCCGCAACACGGAACCAGCAGCATGGGAACCCGAAACCCGCAACGCGGAACCCTAACGCAGAACCCGCAACGTGTACGGAAACGCTGTCAAATTGAATAAATACTTAGTATCCTATGTCCGACTACTTGCTCTAAGCTACATCCTCACCATTTTCAGCCATATCGATAAAGCTGTTCTTGAGTTATAAATAATTTAACTAACACGACTTACTTTTACATATAGATGTATAGATTACTCCTACTAACTTATGCTAAGCCCGATGAATGCTCCCGTCACAGTCGGTCCAGCCAATTCGTTGAACGTTAGTTAGATGACGACGATGATGATGATGAAAAGTAGCCTAAAGGAATCCTTATAACTTTAGCTATCTACCAGTGAAAGTCTCGTTAAAATCGGTCCAGCTGTTCCAGAGATTAGCCGGAGCAAAGAGACACGCTGACAGACATTTTTTTTTAAATTACATTTTCGTTTTCAGTAAATATCGTTGCCAATGCAAAAAAAAGCAGAAGGTATCGTTTAAAATGTCATATGCATTTAGAAAAACGTTGCTAATTGAAAGTTACATACTGACACTTCAATTTTATTTATTTGTATAGATGTATAGATTTGGAAAACTTCCCCAATCTTGGCGTTTTCACTGACGCGGAGCGGGGCGCATAGGAACTTAAGAGTTTCCAAGCGGAGTGGAGCAGAGATTTCGAGCATAGTGATTGGTCAATTCTGGTACCGCAAGCTCCTGTCCGCCTCGCCCCGCGTCAATGGAAACGCAGCCAAACGTCTATAACGTCTAACGGTCGCCATGGTAACCACGTTGTTTACAAATGGAAAACAAAAATTAGGAAATGCTATACATACCGTATTTATATCAGCTTAAACTATTTGGATTCATGTTTCTGTTAATCCTAATAATTTTATTAATCCAAATAGTTTAAGCTGATATAAAAACGATATTTATAGCATTTCATAATTTTTATTTTCCATTTGTAAATACTTATGTTGCCATGACAGCCGTGTCATATAAACTGCCAACGACGTGAATCGATCGAACCCAGGTTCAAACCCCGCGTTACCAACACGTATTTTCTTCTTTTTTCTAATTTTCTGCTTATTTTTTTCAACATTTTCTTTCATAATAACCTTTTCGTGACAATAACGAACATACCGTAAAAAAAATTTGCGAAATTGGTCAAGCCGTTGCCGAAGCGCACACGATGTAAGAAATTTTAGAGGTCGTTTTTTTACACTTTGGGCTACATTTTTTGGGTTTTAGTAAGGAACCCTACTTTTTTTAAACATATAATATAGCCTATGTTCAGCGCTAGGAATGTAGCTTTCCAACGGTGAAAGAATTTTTCATATTGGTTCAGTGGTTTCAGAGCCTATTCCATTCAAACAAACAAACAAACAAACAAACAAACAAACAAACAATCAAACGTTACCTCTTTATAATATTAGTATAGATTAATGTAAATTTCTAATTTCACCATAGTTATGTCCTAGATTAAGTTAACTCAAGCTTAAAAGTAATCGGCGAATCTAATCATAATTACAACCCACGGATTAGACGGTTCTATAACAGTTCCCCTAATGAATCCGCTTTATACGTCGCTATCAAACCTGAAATGATTGTTCGGATAGTTTGTCGACATCCGCGAGAACTTCCAAACAAAATGTATTTTATGAACCAAATAGGAAGACACTTCGCGCGGTCCATATTTGAGGTGATCTGGGTGGGGGATGTACACTCTTGGCGACATGTAAAATTTACTTTAGATATACGCAGTGGTCGCCTAATGAGGCGTAAACAAAACGGACTATCTGTTTCGTTTTCAAATAATGTATAAAAATAAAAGCAAGTAACACTTCTTCAAATTAATACAGACTGTAAAGAACCTAGTTATATTAACTTTATTATTTACTCTATACATTTTATGAGATCCCTAGCATACCATTCCCTAATGTTCAACTATTGGGTATATCCTGTCGCATTGCGTCGCTTTTCTTTTGCTCCTTCGCTAAAGTGAATATAGCAAGGAAATAAGGGATAGGCATTTTACATTCCAGGGTATATTTCATAAGATCTGCTACAGCGCACTAGTGTTCAACAAATTTGTCTTGTAGTGCGTACACGCTATAGGTAGCCAGGGGCCTGACGCAGTGTATGATCAATGATCGCTACGTTATCATTGCGTTGATCATTTATGTTGTTGGGGTACGCTTTTGCGTTTCATGCAAAACGCACTTTTTGCTAATGTCATGGCCGACCATCCCATACTATCTATCTCTACTATTAACGTTTCTAAATTATAAAATGTAAATATGCCGAATAAAGTACAAATATTGACATTAAAATAAAGATATATTTTTTAAGCATAACATCACATTAAGCTAAATTCAATATTATCCATAATTAAGAAGAAGATACGAAACGAAATTAGCAATTAGTATTTTCCAACAGTGGCGCTAGATGGCGGTCTCCGGAATTTCTTAGGACTTCACCCTTCGCCAGTCGCATTGCCAGTATTAGGGCAATACCATTTTCTAGTACTAGGTCGAGACTCTGTTATATATCTATTTTGTGCTAATGTTCAATAAATTGGTATCTTAGTGCGTACACGCAATAGGACACAATGGTTAATCACTATAATATGCGTCAGGGTTCGCTTTTGCGTTTCAAGGGTCCGCCACAGGGCACGAATTTGTCACGTAGTGCGTACATAGGTCGATAGCCAAGGGCCTGACGCGGTGGCTGCACACTATCGATGTGTGTAAATTAATATAAGTGATTATGACAAAAAAAAACATATATGCGTTTGCGCTTCATGAGATCTAAATACCACAGAGTGCTATTCACTAATGTTTGACATATTTGTCAAGTGTTCCCTGTCGCGGACTCTGTACATCCACGAGGTGGGAGCCAGGGGTCTGGCGCGGTGGCCGGTAATGCGCTGGGGTATGTTTTTGCTTTATGTTCCGTGAAATTTTATAGTCGCGGCGTCGCGCCAGTTCGCGTCATAACCGGATATACTTGTATGTACGATAAACAAACACTGTAGTTTTTGTACATTATGTTTTGTATTGGATACATAGTTAATGGAGATAGCTTTTAATTAAAAACTAACTTACGGCTGCATTCTAATACGATAGTAAAAAAATTAAGCTGCACTCATATTTTGACCTTGTAGTTCCGCCAAGAATAGACAGTGACAATCTGGAAATAGGAAGGTTTTTAACTTAATTACCGTGTCAGTATTTGGCAGTTAATATAGTTAAATTTGTGAAATCTTCCAGGGTTATTTTTTAACCGTTCCAAATCAAGTACCATTGAAACACCTCACTGTACACAGTATTATTTAACTACGTTTTTCATAAATAGCTTTAACCCGAATACGTAGATTATAATATAGCCTATGTTATCCGGACTATTATTATAAACCTATTTAGACCTCTTTTATTTATTAAAATCGGATTTGTACCTTTCTTTACGATTTACATACATAATATTATATAGACTACAAAAATCATTATGCTTCCTTTTGGATTTGCCGTGTTCAGCTAAAAATACATGCAGTAACCCTTAATTAATTATAAACTAGTTTTTGCTCACGGCTTCCCATGCGTGGTACAAAAAGTATCCGTTGTTACTTCTAATACTACAAAAAATATGTGAACACAGTTTCATGATGATCGGCTAAGTTTTCGCGTGGAAGCGTAACAAAAAAGCGGCGGAACATATGCTACTCTTCTATTATTATAAACTAGCTGTACCCGCGACTTGGTTCACGTGGTTTTTGAGTAAATTAAACCGTTTATGCAGCGCACGCAACGAAAATTCCCTTTTTGCAACATTTCTCACTGAAGCTTCGCTCCTACTGGTCGCAGCGTAATGTTATATAGCTTAAAACCTTCCTCTATAAATGGACTATCCAACAAAAAAATATTTTTTCAAATCGGACCAGTAGTTCCTGAGATTAGCGCGCTTAAACAAACAAACAAACTTTTCCGGTTTATAATATTAGTATAGATATAATGTTTAACCTATTAGTTAGTTTAGGTTACCTAAATGAAGAGACAAAGCGGACGTGTTAATACTAGTTGGTCTAAAGGCGCTAGGCTGTTCTCATTAGACGAGCCAATCAGCGTGCCACGCCTGACAGCCTCGGTGCCTGTCGATCGCATGCCTATACTCTACACTATACGCTATTAGATGCATCCTAATACACAGATTATTAAGCTACACTCGGTAATAGTTTGACTTTGCGTAGTGATATTGATTCTGTTTTGGTTCTAATGTTAAAATATCACAACTAGTTGGTAAGTACTTCAAACATTCAACAAAAACCGTAGCACAGTGGTTCAGCGCGTGGTTGCGGGTTTGAATCCCGCCGAGGGAACAAAAAGTTTTCAATGTTCCTGGGTCATGGATGTGAATTAAATTTGTGTATTAATATAATAAAAATCTTAAAATGTTGTATAGTATAACAGTATTAAATATTATATATCCGTTGTCTGATACCTGTAACACAAGTTCTTCGGACTGTACTTCCGTAATTTTACATTATACATAACAGCTACCTAGCATGATCAATGTAGAATTATATTCATGTGTAATCTCTACTAATATTATAAAGCGGAAGGGTTTGTTTGTTTATTTAAACGCGCTAATCTCAGTAACTACTAGTCTGATTTGAAAAATTCTTTTTTTTAAGTAGTCCATATAAAGAGGAAGGCTTTAAGCTATATAACATTACGCTGCGACCAATAAGAGTGAAGCGTCAGTGAGAAATGTTTTAAAACGGGGAAAATTAATTCACATTTGAGGACTTTCGTTGCGTGTCCTGCATAAATGGTTTAAGTCACTCAAAAACCACGCGAACGAAGTCGCGGGCACAGCTTGAATATAAGGCCCGGGTTGTTAAAATTGATGTCAAGATTTTTCTCCCGAAATATCAAACGCTCACGCCGTTGTGAATTAGATCCGACTGCGCCGCATTAAAGAGCACCACTGACAATGGGGATTCGGGTAACAAAGAAATACCCCGGGGCTCAGTTTTAGTTTGAGGGGTGTGGGGCACGGGTGGGTCACAGTTGTTACATCCGAAATGGGTCACGGATGTCACGTCAAGTGGACACTTCAGTAGTTTTTGTGAAGATGTCCTCGGCGATGAATGAAGACAGGAGATATCTATTTATGTAGCTTTTGCCCGCGGCTCCGCTTGCTTAAATAAAGTGAAAGTACTGCCTTACGTGGTCAAAATTAGTGTATTAATCTAGAAATTAAGCTACTACGAGTACTATATCAAACAGTTACTAAAATTACTTAAAAAGAATAATCAACTACTAAAAATTTGTTCAGCCGTTTGCGCATGATGAAGTAACAAACTCACAAACTGCGAATGTTTGTTGTTGTTTATGTGTGTGTGTGTGTATTTGTGTGTTTGCTACAAACATATTAGTGTGATTACATGGTGGTTTATTAAAAACTACTAAGTATATTTATAAATTAAGAAATTAAGAGTAAAAGTTGAATTTTTATAAGTATCATTTCAAAACACATTAGATATACCTATACGTTTCTTCTCGGTGGGTAACATTGCTTTAACCTCCTATGTTTACGCACCAGACAACTTTTTTAACCTCCTATGTTTACGCACCAGAAGACCAGGCCCCTAGTCCCCGGCGGCCCCGCTATTCCTGGCTACGGTAGCGGCCACGGTAACGGCGGGGCGGGGGGTGCTAAGAATCTCCGGAAGAGATCCGGCTACCACCCCCCTTCTAAACGACTTACGGTTCTGAGACGTGGTGCTTCACGAAGGATCTTTTCAAAAGGCTCAATGTCGCTCAGCGTGCTATGGAGAGGGCAATGCTCGGTATTTCTCTACGTGATCGAATCAGAAATGAGGAGATCCGTAGAAGAACTAAGGTTGCTGACATTGCCCGTAGGATCAGCCAGCTGAAGTGGCAATGGGCCGGCCACATAGCACGAAGATTGGACGGTCGATGGGGCAAAAAGATCCTAGAGTGGAGGCCACGTACTGGCAAGCGCAGTGTGGGACGGCCACCTACCAGATGGACCTACGACCTGGTGAAAACTGCCGGGTCACGTTGGATGCAGGTGGCAATGGACCGGTCGCACTGGAAATGTATTGGAGAGGCCTATGTCCAGCAGTGGACAGTAAAAGGCTGAAACGACGAATACTTTATAGAATTGAATTGAAGATGAAAGTACCAGCCCTGAAATACTTACTTTTGACTTTCATGTTTATATATGAGAAGTGCCCCAACATCATAAATTTTCCCATACAATAATTAAAAAAGTACCTTTTTCAGCGCTGGTGCTTTCACAGTAAACTCTATATACGGGACCCATACACACCCTAAAGTATTATCACTCATTAATATTATAGCCTGTATACAGTGTGTAAAAAGAACAGTCACTATAACTCTTTTTTTTTAGTTTTTTTGTTGCAAGAATAACGAAAAATAAATTATATTTTTGTAAAAAATATTCTAGAATGAAAAAAAAATATTATAACCATATCCCAAAGTTATAGTGACTGTTCTTTTTACACCCGTTATATGCTTAACGAGCCAGATAGATGTAACTTATGTTTTACAACTAAAAACCATAACACATACCCTATTATCTAAGGTAAAAGCACCAGTAGATGACCACTTAAGGACGCAAAATTTCATTTTTAATGTTCCATTTTAATTACCATCTTATTTCAAAGAACTGTTAGTTTTTTTGTCAGCTTTTTAGAAGTCATTAAACAAATGAACCAGTATTTTTACTTAAACAATGGTTGAATACAAATAAAAAATAAAATAAAATCTACTATTAGAGATTTAGTAGTTGACCATCAAAAAACTAGTAGATGACCATATTTTGCATCAGTAGATGACCATTAGGATGCTTGAGTTTTAATTGGGTTGGTTGCTAATTATGAAGCAAAATAAGAGAAATTCACGTTTTATATTAGTTTGCAATATTTACAATAGTTCATTTTAATTAATGCTGCTCTTCATATGTTATTACATACAGTATAATAACATGGTAAAAGAAATATCAGAAGTTGACCATCATGGTCAATTACTAGACATTCATGGTAAAACGGAATCAGTAGTGGACCACCCCCGTATTTCAATCTTAACAAAATTTTAAATTTTAAATATCTATTATCATTATAAGTAAACTTTAAGCGAAAAGAAAGGAATAAAATCTTACCATCAACTTGGTGACAAAGTTACTAATATTTAAAATCAAACTTTTTTAATCTTTAAGAAATATGTAAAACAAAAACGAATAATAGATTTACGATGCATCACTCAACAAACAACTGGCGGCCATTAGGAATATTTAACAGATATGGACGCACAGTTCAAGCGCTTCGTTGGCCAGATGGCAGCCCTGACTACTTTATATGGAATTTGTTAAAAACATTGCCGCGAATTCTTATTTTATCGGTTTATGTGCGTTAATGGTCAACTACAGGTACATGGTCAATTACTAGTGACTTTACCTTATGTACCAACCATTTATTATATAAAAGTCTCGGGAGTCGTCCGTAATTTGAACAAATGAGCGAGCGGTGCGGACGAAATTAGATTCCCGACCGGACCCTACCGGTGTGATGCCATTTGTACAGTGTACAGACAATAACAAACCGACTTTATCGCTTTTGAACTTTATTGTACACTAATAAGAGTTAACCATAGTACATAGAGTTTTTTAAGACTGTACATGCTTCACAATAGACTATTTTACAATGCTTACTTGAAGTTTTTTCCATTATTCAACTATATAGGTATTATTTGTTACCACTATAGTTTTTAATCCTCATCCTTGGCCCAGTGGTTTAGAGTCGTCGGTTCGATTCCTTGCTAAAATTGAAAAAACCTTTTTGTTGGGTTGAACAATATTGGTTGTTTTTAATCTAGGTAAATCAAGTTCACGTCCTGATTGATAAGAAAGATGACCCATGCGCCTGATGAGAATGTAAAAATCGGACCTGTACCAGATCTTTCACCAGTCGTTACGAACACAAGCAATGAGAATACTGATAATGCTATTATGTATTGCGCACACCCTTGGTCACTATAAAATAACTTCTGCGAAGTTAGATGTCAATTAAACCGGCTACCGTCACCAATCTCGACACTATTACTTTTCAACATACTTCAAAAAAGTAAGTATGCTTTTATAAATATTGCCTTCGTAGTTGCTTCGTAGCTGGAAAGCTACAAGGTATTAGGAACCGATACGAAGAAAGATACTAGGTGCTACTAAGTACTACGAAGAAATCTACAAGGTGCTACGAACTAGTACGAGGAAAGTTTTAAGGTGCTGCGACCGCTACGTAGAAAGCTACAAGGTGCTACGAACCACTACGAAGAAAGATACAAGGTGCTATGAACCACTACGAAGAAAGATACAAGGTGCTATGAACCACTACGAAGAAAGATACATGGTGCTATGAAACGCTACGAATTAAGATATAAGCTGCTACAAACCGCCACGAAAAAAGATACAAGTTGCGACGAACCACTACGAAGAAAGATACATGGTGCTATTAAACGCTACAAATAATGATACAAGGTGCGACGAACCTTAATAATAAGGTTAAACTTTCAAGTACCAAAAAGCAATTGCCTCAAATCAATGTATTGACCGAATGCAAATACCTTGTAATCCGGTGTTTGATCCCGCTCGCCCTAATCAAAAAATGGAACTTTCAATAAAGAGTATCATCAATTCTACTTAGGGCGCGGCGGGCGTGGGGGGCGCTAACGAACTCCGCAAGATCCGGGGATGTTTTGCGGATAATTATCGGAAAGAATTTCGGGAACTTTTTAACAAGACAGCTTATTCGGTGTTCCTCGTCTACTTAGGGAAACACAAATTAATGTTACGTTTGTCCACTCCGTTTCGATTGAATCCAAATATAAATAGAACGGTTAGCAGCAACATTACATATTATAAAACGAAGTCTACCATCGACTACTGCACCGATTTTTCTGCTGTTTTCACCGATGCAATGAACAGAATGGTTCTCGAGGAAGATTCTAATGTATTAATTGGACCCGATCGGTGGCGCGGCTAACAAATAAACTATATTCTAAGAGCGCACTCTCGATAAAGCTAAGAATACGCAGCTATCAACTGTTTCTGCTTGAGCTACAGGGCTCAGTAAATATTGACCGCGCAATGAAAACATACAATGACATCTCAATTTTGACGAAATCAGTTTTTTTATTATACTTCTACAACCTCCGATGGTTAAGCGAATTGGTGCTCAAGCAAGAGGTCGCAGGTTCGAATCCTGCCGAAGGAACAACAAAAGTTTTCTGTGTTTCTGGGTCATGGATATGTGTTAAATTTGTTTATTAATATAAAAAAAATCTTAAATATGTTTATAGTTTAAAAGTTTTAATATATTTCCGTTGCCTGGTATCAATATGTAACACAAGTTCTTCGGATACTTAGCACGGGGCTACATTGACGTGGTGTAAAGCGTCTATATATTAGTGTTAGTATTAATTAAATCACTTTGGATACTAATAAATTACAGTAACTATATATGTTATAAAAGGGATATTGAAAAATGTTTCTTGATGTTGGATGACAATTATTGTAATTTTAGATTATAAAAAGTTTTTTGATAATTACTAAAATGCGTTTCGGTAATATTTCATTATGATTTTACGAAACAAAGTATTGAATTTCCATCCTTTCGTAAAGTGTTCTACATCACTATCAAAGAGAACAGAAAGCTAAGTACAGTAACAATAATTATCAGTTTCGCAAACAAACACAAATCCTAATACAAAACTTTTTCATTTCATAATACAAAATGATACACTTCCGCACAAAAGTGCGCTATAAGCTCAATCAAAGCAGACAAACGGCCGCAACAAACTCCAGATATCGATCCGTTATTTTTCTCAGAAGCTATTACAGTAATACGGCCAATCCCCCCCCTCCCTTTCCCCGCTACCGCCGTCACTCCTCGCCCGAGAATTAATGATTCCCCTTATTGGAAGCTAAATTTTTTGATCCCACACCCCCTCTGTATCTTTGGCTAATCATTGTAAATATTTTTTAAATTGCTATGCCGGTTTTTCGTTGTAATGGTGGCTATTTTTTTTTAGATTAATGACTAATGCAAATCTTGAGACGTATTAAGACAAAAAATATATTTTTACTACACTGTTAATAATAATTCTGTGACACTTATTTAGAATAGCAAATAAAAGATTGCAAGGTGGCAATTTTTTTAGTCTAGTAATGCAAAAGCAATTATCAATCTTGAAACGTTTTAAGACAACAAATTAATTTTTTTATACACTGTTAATAACAATAATTATAGCATGACATTTTTAAAAGAACAAAATATAAAAGATTACAATTAAAATGTACATTTATGTCCTTGGGTCTAGATTGCCAAGCATTTTTTTACAAAGGCGTGGGTTGGTTAAATATTATTTACAGCAACAACCTTTTTTTTTTACAAAATTTAAAAAAATTCCCCTCCTTCAAAGAACGCAAATGTATAATTAAGTAAGTTTGGGATTATAAACATTTCCTTTCGTCGAATTCTTTTTGTGACTGACAATATTTTTCGCGTTAATGCCTTTTCACCTGTCACGTGATTAGTGAAGTAAAAGCCGGAATAATGTACCCATTTCAATTTATCTCATTTGTGTACAATTAAAGCGATCCGTCCACCGAAATGTACCAACTACCAAGTTGAACTGTGAAAGCGTCCTTATTCCGATCCTGATGGCGATGTCGTATTGAGATCGTCACCTAATTCTTTTAAATGTTCAGCGTACAGTGTTTAAATGATGTTAAGAAAACCATATTGCCTAATATTATATTAATACCGACACAATATTTGTTTGTTTTAACTAAAATATATTGAAGATCCTTAATAGAAATACAGCGTGTAAAAAGAACAGTCACTATAACTTTGAGATAAAATTATACCACGAAAAAGCAAAATAAAATTTAAAAAAAATGTATATAAATACATTTCTAGAATGAGAAAAGGTGGTATAATCATATCCCAAAGTTATAGTGACTGTTCTTTTTACACTCTTTTATGTTGTGTTTGTGCTCCTTTATTATAATAATAAACTTGAAATTTACGGTCATACGTTTTTTGATTCTTAAACTGTTCAGTGGTGTAATTGAAATTTTAATGGGTATGATACATAACACTTAACTGTTTTCCCCGATTTTGTATGATTATGATATATATGATTTGTTTTTGAATTGCGTCCCTATGAAATCAATTTTAAATATGTGCTCTGCGTAATAAGTTATTAGTGTATTATATACATGTTAATTCCAGAATAGTTCCCTTATGTGACGTGCCCTGACGCCGAGCGCGTTCGACTCGCAGTTTTCTGGCTGCGGTCGCCTAAACCTTGACGGATTGAAATTTGTTCACATTTAACTCCGCTCTGAGTTTATTCTGTTATCTCGACTGCGAGACAATTGTACAGTTAACGAATCAAATTTAACTTTCTCTTAAGCGGATATGGAATCCGTTTTTGGATATCTAAATACGTACGGAATACTCGTATTTCTATATACCTATCTATATAGGTACGAAATAAATAAATTAAAAGTAGGTGTTACGCACGAGAAGATACATTCTAAATTCTAAATTATACTTCGTACTAAAACAATACACGTATCGTAGGTTCTGAAAAGGTGATTAACAATAATAAAATTTACATACACCATGGAGTCACATGGTGTCGGTTTTTCGTGTCAGTGTGCGTGCGCATCGTAAATATTTTACTAGTCAACTTTTGGCGCGCCACATGTTGAAATTTATCGCAGAACGCATCTACTTCTGATCATGTTGCTCGCGCGCTCGTTTTACAACGTTGCCAAACATGTTGCACAGTTTCCTTCAAGATTAATACTAATTTAGTTTGTTAGCTATACAATATTTTTTCCTTGTCTGACACATTAGAAAAGTCATATGAGTGACAATAACAAAACATTATAATTATGCTTATCTAATTTCCAATATGTAAATATTTTTAGTAATATGGGGGTAAGTAAATATATACTAACTATAGCACGCCACAGAAGAACGAAACTTTACTTTGAATATATTTTTGGTACATTATGTATAATCTGTGTCCTCGTGTCAACATGAAATAAGTGTCAAATTCAATAGTGTAAAATTCTAGTAGGTAGGTTAGACATTTTTATTAATTAACATAATTATTGCCTTTATTGGATAATGAACTGAAACTAAATAATAGCTGAACCGGAAAGAATAAATCAAAATGAGGACATCAGTTCTAATAAGCGACTCGTCTCAAACACGACAGAAAAAGCCCACACAAAAAGGTACCTTTCACTAACGTTGTACATATTGTAAGTCTACGATAATTTTTTTGTGTTATTAGATAATATTAATAAAAAATATATTTTCAGTTAAGATTGAACGTCCTACCGAACCTCATATTTTAAGTACCAAATACATAAAAGTTATTGTTCCCAAGCCAAAGATACAAAGAAGAAAAAGTAAGTACGATCAATTTTACGCATAAGTAATAACATTGTCTTGCTTAAAATGTTTGCTGAGTTTTGATGCGGTAAAAGTTTGAAGTTATTTGTGTGTTTCTTGTATACATAATATTTGTTATATCATCATGCAAATAATACATAAGAAAAAGCATGCTACTTTGTGATCTCTCCGAAACTCCCTCGGAAGTTTCATTAAAACACACTTTACCTACTGGCTGTTTGACTGTACTGACGACTTATTTGGACTTTGACTACACGATGTAGAAAGCTGAAACATAAAACATTTTCCCGCCTTTTCAACTTGACACTGGCAATGGTTTAATGCTGATACCCATGTATTAACATCAAATAGCAATATTTGTTACGTAAGCATTAGTTATCTGTCTGGCTCTAGTTTCTAATATATTTTGCAGTTGTCTTGATGAACTGGAAGAGGTTCCACAAGCTTCACGTGATATATTCGTTCATGCATGAGCTGGAGAAGGACTTCCCTTCCATCTGTACTGTGTGCACTATCGGTAAATCTGTAGATGGAAGAGACATCAAGGTATGCTAGATAACTTCCAGCGTAGCATGCTCTTGCTGTCTTTAAGTATAGCGAGTGTTTGGGCCGGGGATGTTAGGGAGCTCCGTAACCGTAACCGAAACTATCGGATATCCGATATAAAAAATTACCCGTAACCAAATTCGAAATGAAAGCTTTGCTACTGTAAAAAGGAAACCAAATGTTAATATTCGTAACCGAAATTATCCGGAACAAACGAATAATCCGAAATAATTTAATATCCATATCCGTATCCGAAATTTCATATCCATTTCGTCCCTGGTATGTCCCTGGTATGTCCCAGGTAACCTGTCTTTAGAAAGGCTAGTGCAATGTCCTTAGATGTGCAGACTGCAGACGGTCTTAAGCAGCATAAATGTGTGATCCTCATACCCGGATTATTTTTTTGCTAAATACGCGTTAGGTTCCAGTGTGTGTAAAAACCGTCGCACTCGCGTGTCAGTGATCAGTCAAAGCAGGCTGATCACCTGCTTGTCTGACCTGGAACATGATCCATGCGTCGGATAATATGCATTTTCAAAGTCTATGCCGTGTAGTTCTCTCGTCTCTTATCAGTTCCGTTGGATTTGAAAGTAATTGAAGAGACGTGTCCTTGTGAATCACACACATACTTGGGCTTAATAAAATAATTCCTGCATCTATAATTACATGGCAGGACTGGTTTTTTGTAAAATCAGCCATATATGCACCAGATTCGGTGTGAGGCACCCAAAAAGCCAACCCAAAAAAAATTACCCAGAAAATTGAGTTTAAACTGTCACTAACACATTTTAGGATATTTAGTAACGTATTTAGTAAGGTACATTGATTATAGAGACGGATCTTTAATGAACTTAATACGTTACTATTCTTCTATTATTCTACAATTATATTACTATTTTATTATTCTAAAATATTTAAGTGATACTTTTAACTCAATTTTCGCGAAATCAGAATTTTGCTACATATCACCTTCATCCATTCATATCTTCAATTACCTAACTGTTATTGGTTGAAGATGTTGAAGATATCTAACAGCGACACTGGAAATTCTGGCGTTTGGCTGGACGGCAGCATACATGCGCGTGAGTGGATCAGCGCGGCTGTGGTGACGTACTTAGCTGATACTATTACTAGGAACTTCAGTACTCTACCGTCATACATGACCAATAAGGACTGGTAAGTGGTGACAATCTTTTGCGATAAAATTGAAAGGGATTATTCTCAATTCCCGTTCGACTCGGATTTTTTAATAAATATGTTATTATGATTGTAAAAACGGCTTTTTAATTAGAACCTATCAGATCCTGAATACTAAAAAGGTCCCAAACTCGATGGGGCTGTGTCGTTTTACTGCGAAGTTCCTATAACATATTATATACTTTCCAGCTCGAGCATCAGCTCTATATCATAGTATTATACTTTTTTATTTCCAACACTATATGCATTTTCCTTATGGCATTCTCTACCAGCCAACCCTACGGTGATGTAGATATAGTTTGAGTATGCTCAATTAGGTAATACATAGCGCAAAAATAAATACTATTCATTATAGATACAATTATGTCTTATAATACAAATTTTATTAATTCATTTGTAACCTTTAAATCTTATTGCACAAACGATGATACTTTTAATTGTTGTTATTTTCTGAATCTTTTTAGAGTGGTTACACATTAGGCGTTTTCAACAATTTGCGCGTTTTGAGAACCAGGTTCTGTACAGACAGTGTACTCTGTACATACTCAAGCGCGCGCTTTTTCTTTATCCAAAAAACAAGCATCAGCAAAGCGCGCCTAATGAACACCTGGTCTTAATCTAAGTAATGTTATCAGGTACATAGTGCCCGTGTTAAATCCGGACGGTTACGAACACTCGCACAGGAAGGACCGCATGTGGCGGAAGAATCGCGCCAAGCACAACGGCCATCGAGTCGGTGTTGATTTGAATAGAAATTTCAGGTTGACTATTTTTTATTTCTATTATTTCATCATATAGTGACTGATCTGTTCTGGACCGCTCGACTTCGCTCGCTTTAGTAACGAAGAACGGTCTGCTTACGTCCAGTTGCGTGGGGTTATAATCCAATTCCCATCTGCGTCACCTATTCCATCTCTTTTGAAGACTCATCTCAAGCCCTTTTCTGTTTAATAGGTAGGAAACCTATTAAATAGAAAAGGGCTTCCTTCAGAAGAAGACCCAGTCTTCCTCATTGAAGCACATATGGATACCATGTGCAATCGATGCGGTCACTTTTTTGTGCTATGTTACTTTTTGTAATTAGTATTTTGGAATAGTACTTTTACAATCAAATTTTTTGCAAAATGGTAAAACAAATGACAAAATCCGCCCAGTAATTTTGCGTTTTTTGCATGACAGACATAAAAAAAAAGATATTAGGCCTCTATGGTTGTGCTAGAATATGGTTGTTACAGTTTTGCCTGGGGTACCCACGGCGAGGAGGGGTCGTCAGAGAATCCCCAGAGCGTGTTCTATAGAGGACCAGCTGCTTTCTCTGAACCAGAATCTAACGCAGTGAGAGTATGTATTGATGGTTTTTTTTTTTATCAAAGTTTAAAATGAAGAATACCTACCCAAATAAAAATGCAAACAGGCTGAATTATTTACTTAAAAAAAAGGAAGACTTTCAATTATTGAATTTTTATAAGTTACTGCATATCACCTAAAATTCCATGCACTTAACGGTAAATACCGCGGAAACCGCACATTTTGCCGAAATAAAATTAATCTATGTCGTTTACCGTGTTCTACTATATTTGGTCAAATTTGATCCAAACCAGCCCTAAAAGGCTCTAAAACTACTTTTTAGAGCCTTTTAGTTATTGTTTCAGCATTCTGTAGTCTATGTAAGTATGACCTAACGTGGCGCCTAAAATACTGATTTGATTTTAACCAAAAAGATGTCAAGTAACATCTATGTATACTACATCTATACAGTCAATATATTATATACATCCCGAATGGTGCTAAGCGGAACCCTCGGTTCCCGTAAGTGCCTCTCAGGGGTTCCACATAAATTAAACAAACCGTTAGTTTGTTTGTTACTTAAGTTAGAGTTCACCTAAAAGTGATACACGATTTCACAAAAAGGATTTAAATTTACTCTGTTGAGTTAAAGTTTTTTAAATTATTACTAGCTGACCCGTGCCCACATCGTTCAGCATAAAAAAATAAAAAAAACCATTTAAACATTCCCTGGACTTCTACGAACATTTCAAGACCAAAAATAGCCGAATCGGTTCAGTCGTTCTTGAGTTTTAGCGAGACTGAAAAACAGCAATTCATTTTTATATATAAGACTAGCTGACCCGTGCCCCCTTCGTTCAGCATACAAACCATTTAAACCTTCCCTGGACGTCTACGAATATTTCAAGACTAAAAATAGCCGAATTGATTCAGCAGTTCTAGAGTAGTAGGGTCAGCTAGTAATAATTTAAAAAACTTTAACTCAACAGAGTAAATTTAAATCCTTTTTGGGAAATCGTGTATCACTTTTAGGTGAACTCTAACTTAAGTAACAAACAAACTAACGGTTTGTTTAATTTTTGTGGAACCCCTGAGAGGCACTTACGGGAACCGAGGGTTCCGCTTAGCACCATTCGGGATGTATATAATATATTGACTGTGTAGATGTAGTATACATAGATGTTACTTGACATCTTTTTGGTTAAAATCAAATTAGCGAGACTAATGAACAGCAATTCATTTTTATATATAAGAAGATGTTGTTATTCCAGAACGCGATTCTCCTCTCTGGGACGCGCTTCCAGGTGTTCCTGTCGTTCCACAGCTACTACGAGCTGATCCTGTTCCCCTGGGGCCACCGCCGGGAGCCCTGTCCCCACTACCTGCGCCTGCTGGAGGGGGGCGCGGTCATGGCCAGGGTAACCACGTAAGCTTCCCAGCACTAGATGATAAGAGCTATTTTGAGAGAGAGAAAGATGCAACAGTGAAGTTTTATATGCTAACGTAGCTGAGTAGCCCAGTCATTTTTCAAAACCCGATTTTCCTGCGATCTACTCGGTGGTCAAAAGAGGTTATGTAAGTTTCCCAGTACTGGGAAATTTCATTGCGGAGTCCTAGACAGATTTAACATGTAGGGCACCTGAGATCTGAGTTTCGGTGGCACTGTGTGGTAAGCCTTGCTCGTAAAAAACCCTGGGTAATTGGCTAGTTTTAAGAAAAAAACCAAAGTTAAGCAATAGATGCAACATTGAAGTTTTGTTATCGTTATGGAGCATTTCTTGTCTATTTTCGTAACGTGTACCAACAACAACATTACCTATAGCGCGACCATTGCATATGCAGAGAAAACTAAAGTTTTTTCAGGCAATATACGAGACCACCGGTATGATATACAAAGTGGGGACCACGAAGGACCTTACCTACGACGCCTGTGGGACCAGCATAGACTGGAGTTACGCAATGGCCAAGATACCCTACTCCTACATGATAGAGCTACGCAGCAGGAGGCACCGGTTCAAGCTACCCACGGACCAGATAGAGGACAATTGTCTAGAGATTTGGAGCGCCGTGGGAAGTCTCATGAGATTTGTCGATAAGAAAGACGATAAAATGTGAAAATTAAATATGTTTTATGGTGGTCAAATAATAAGGTGTTTGTACCAAAGATATAGTTGTAACGTCCATTATTTTATTAATTATTCTAGCGTTGCCCGCAAAAAGTATTACACGGATACACTACCTTTTTAACCGACTTACAAAAAGGAGGAGGTTCTCGATTCGGCCTGTTTTGTATGTATGTACACCGATTTCTCTGATGTTAATGATACTATTTTCGTGATTCTTTTTTTATTCGACGCAGAACAGCTGCCATTTTGGTCCCATACAATTTTACATAGCTTGACGCTGTAGTTTTTATTTTATGAACATATTTCACCAAAATTTGTAACGAATCAACATGTATGTAGTATATGTGTATTTCAGTGCATTTGGGAGTTTTTCACTTTCACATTTATAATTGACTCTCAATACAAAAAGAAGAAATTTTAAATATTATGGTGTCTGTTAGTCTGTCTGTATATTTAACTTTGACTTAGAGACGTAACATAGTTTCTCTTTATTGAGATAAACAATAGCCTGTACATTATTATTACATTAGTATAGCCTTTTGCAGCAGCTCGGTGCCAAATTTTGATAAAATTGGTTCAAGTTATGTGAGTAACAGACAAACACGCTCTACGAATATAATACTTTATAATATTAGTGATAAAATGTCAAACATTTTGTAACCTATATCACATATTATACATTATAAATTATAATATGTGATATAGGTTACATAGATATAGATATAGAGTTTGAATTACATAATGCTTACAAAATCTATATTACTCGGTAAAAATCAAGGTAGCACTCATTAATACACTTTCGAGCATTGCTGCAATTGCTTCTTATGCTCCACAAACTGAGCCAACGCCTTAACTCCACTCACCGCTTCCTCGCAGCAGGGAGTGATCTCCTCCTTAGGCAGGAGGAACTTGTGATGCCTACTCCTCAACTCGAAGAGGTAAGAGAAGGGGATCTTAGCAGATCCGTAACTCCAATCTATACTGGTCCCGGTCGCGTAGTACATTATGTTCCTGAAGTTGCCTACTTTGTATACCCGCTTGTGTACATCGTAGACAGCCTGCAAAGAAGTTTAATATATTAAATCTAGCTGAAAAGCTAGAAGAGGGTAACATTTTTGATTTTGTAAAACAAAGATACTACCTAACATTAAAATGGTAATAATGTAATTTACAAACTTCAATATTTATTGTATACAGTCATGGTTCACATATTAAACCGCATTATTTATAGTGTGAAGATAATGATTCGTAAAGCATTTTTTGTTTTGAATCACTGTGTTTTAAATCACCTGTAAAATGGGTAGCAGCGTTTCCGCGGATATTGTTATTATTACGCTGGCCAACTCACTTGCCAAGCGTGGCGAATACAGGCAACAACCCCGTCATTAAAACCTTTGAGGGTGGCTTATAATAATAATAATAATACATTCC
The DNA here is from genome assembly GCA_905187575.2 of Celastrina argiolus. NCBI lineage: Eukaryota > Metazoa > Arthropoda > Insecta > Lepidoptera > Lycaenidae > Celastrina > Celastrina argiolus. The sequence continues at coordinate 5,944,463 of LR994595.1, forward strand.
TTGCAATAGTTCTACACTAACCGGTGGGTCTCCGTGGGCGCACTCCCATGGTGCGTACAGGGAGAGTCGCCGGCTAGTGTCACATCACATTTAAATTAAAATTGTGTAACGGGGCCTCTGCGTGTTGGCTTCGGCCCCACGCATGCCTTCCAAAGGTCCGGGATTTAATTGCCCGTGAGCAAGGAAGCTACACAAACATAATAATAATAATAATAATATCTATAGACGCTTCAAACTACGTCAATTTAGTATCCGAAGAACTTGTGTTACAGTTTTGGTAACTGTAACACAACGGAAATATATATTTAATACTTTTCTACTATTTTTACTTTTTATAATATTTAGGAATTTTATTATATTAATACTCAAATTTAATACACATCCATGACCCAGGAACATTGAAAACTTTTTGTTCCCTCGGCGGAATTCGAACCCGCAACCTCTCGGTCGAGCACCAACGCGCTGGACCACTGCGCTATTGAGGTCGTCATACGTCGTATGTAGACAACAAACCCCTCATGAAAACCTTTGAGAGGCTTATGTCAAGAAACGTCAGAGCTGAAACGACTATACCAGCCCAAATGACCAGCAGACGCTCCATACCTTGGCCATGACAGTAGCTCCCTCCAATAGATCCACATAGTCAGCGCAGGGCTCGGCCGTGTTGCACCAGGGGAAGGATATCACCTCGCTGTACGCGTGGAACGTCAGGAATATCTTGAAGCGGATGTTGGAGTGGAGGATTACGTCCTAAAAAGTATTTGGAATCAAAAATATTTTCGAGAAATGTAAAGCACCGTTGAACAAGATAACGTCCCTTTTTTTAAATTTAAATTAAAAAACGCTGATGAATCGTGCGTTTACTCATACTTTTGTATAAGTATAGTGCTCAGTGATTCTGCAGTTTACGCGGTCATATACTTTATGTAAATATTTTGGAGTGTAAAGGAAAATATTTAGTAAGTAGCCGAGCAGGTAACGCCCTGTAACTTCTAAAATAAGGGAAAGATTAATAGATTTTTAATACTTTATAAATCGTAAACCACATTTTACCTTTCATTCAATCAACTCAAATATAAAAATAAAGAAAAACATTTTATTTCATAAACATAACCTTGCTGCTACAGAACCCTCCATGGGCGAGTCCTACTCGCACTTGGCCGCTTTTTTATACTTAAATGAAGGATTTTAATGTAGTTAACATATGATTTAGACATGTCGTAACCTGTAAATATCTTGTACAATAAGATTACAGTAATCTGAAACTATTTTTGAGCAATGAAAAAAGTACATCATCAATTACGATGAAGTAAAACAGATGAACAATTTAACGAAACGGTTAGTAACTAATTATAACTATGGACCACCAACGTGATATTCTAGTGCAGCTTATCACACGAGACCGCACGCCGCAAAAACAGGCTCTAGTCGGGGCTTAGCGGTCGGCGAGTCAATTATTTGTCCGCAAGCGTTCATGATGACGATTTCATTTACAACACAACGCGGTGCGAAGTGGCATATGAGTGTTGCCCGCGAATTAGTTTAGACTTCTAATGCTCAATCAACCCGCTATTTTACTTACCGTGATTTTGCTGACACTTCTAATACATCGTAACTACGACTATTTTACTTACTTTACCCATGAATTTGTTGGTACTTTATAACATCGTAACTACCGCTATTTTACTTACTTTTACCCATGAATTTGTTGGTACTTTATTACATCGTAACTATCACTATTTTACTTACTTTTACCCGTGAATTTGTTGGTACTTCATTACATCGTAACTACCACTATTTTACTTACTTTACCCGTGAATTTGTTGGTCCTTCATTACATCGTAACTACCACTATTTTACTTACTTTTACCCATGAATTTGTTGGTACTTTATTACATCGTAACTACCACTATTTTACTTACTTGTACCCGTGAATTTGTTGGTACTTCATTACATCGTAACTACCACTATTTTACTTACTTTACCCGTGAATTTGTTGGTACTTCATTACATCGTAACTACCACTATTTTACTTACTTTACCCGTGAATTTGTTGGTACTTCATTACATCGTAACTACCACTATTTTACTTACTTGTACCCGTGAATTTGTTGGTACTTCATTTCATCGTAACTACCACTATTTTATTTACTTTTACCCGTGAATTTGTTGGCACTTCTAATGCATCGTGTAGTTACGATATACACTGTTTTATCAACTTTTACCCACAAATCCTAAGCATTTAGCTTAATATGCCATCGCTAATGATGATAAAGAAACTCGAAAAAAAAATGACGTAACGTATGGAACGTGCAAAGCCGTACGAAGTAGGATATATATGCCATACATTTCTGATTTCGAACTTCACCGTCGTAATTAGCAACTCGGCTAAACTTACAGACTTCAATAAGTCCGCAGGCGTATTACGTATATCTTGCAAAAGCAAAGCAATTGCAAGAATTGCGCAATTTTTGCTCTTGAACTTTATCGACGGTTAAAAGGTAAAAAAGTATAAGCGCTACGAACCAAATTGAATAGGAGAGCAGTTTAAAGTTATAAAATTCAGCAAAAAACTATATTTGATGTCAATGTTTGTTTGACATAATGTTTAATTAATAGTTCCTATGCTTGTCACTAAATTGTTTTTGGCGCTAGTATCGTTGCATAAATGAAGCAAATGTGCATTCAAACACAACATCGATGTATTAGCACAGTTTATTTTGACGTTTAGCAATCGATTTTCGCGCGATTTTTGCTAATCGCTATTTTTATGTAATCAATCGACCGATGTATTGTTTCCGTAGGGTTCTTATAATATTAGTCCTTTAGCAAAAACGTGTGGGTTAATGTGGGTGAAAGAAAGCCCCAATTACCTTTATAGCTTTGGTCTCCGGTTCCGAGAAAGCTGCAGCGCCTTGATAGTTTATATGATTTGGATCTTCGTAAGCATCGTTCTTCGTTTTACCCCAACCGTATCTTCAAAATTAAACAAAGGTTCATAACATAATTTTATCAGCATTATCTACTATTCCCGCGTTGGAACAACAAAAAAATGTTCTTTCCAAGTTTGATTAGAACAATGCAGGCTGATCACCTGATTGTCTGATAAGAAAGATGATCCAGGCGTCGGATGGGTATGTAAAAGGTCGGTCCTACGTCTGTTCTCTCACCAGTCGTGTCAGTTAACCGTCCCACTGGATTATGGAAGTAAAAAAAGAGAGAGTGTCCTTGTGTATTACGCACAATCTTGGGCACTGTAAAACTCCTGCGTAGCTGGCCTGGGTTCAACGGAATCGGTGAGGGGAGCTATTATTATAGCAGCACTATCCTCACCCAAAATTCCTGTTGAGATCGACGCCACATGGAGTGTTGTCGACGCGCGCCCTGCTCTTCCGCCAGAGTCGGTCGCTGGTGTGCGTGTAGTGGTATCCATCCGGGTTCACGACGGGAACGAAATACCTACAACAACTCAAAATATTAGCTCCATACAAGGACTTATTTCGTTGCTTTACTTTCACAACCTCTTATAGTCAGATCCCCCATACATTGTTTTCACTTGATTAGTATAAAGAAATTTTTTCTTGAGTAGCTTCATTTTGATGAGACGTCCAATAATTTTTGGACGGAACTCTTGATGGTGGTAGCTAATAGAGATAGCAAGAATAAAGTTTGTGGATTTGGTGATTCCAAAATATATATTTTTTTAAATAAATCTCAAGATTGTGTTATTCTTTTTGTATGCATATACAGGTATTGTACCCATGAACGCCGTGCCTTTTTTTCAGCGCAGGGGTCGAAAACCATGGACCGCTATATATTACTTCAGCTGTACTACTCACCTGCGGCCTGATTACGCAACTTGCGTGGCTTTCACGACCGTGGACATCAACTGACATTGTGACGTTAAATCTTTTTAAAACACGATTTAATATGATTTTATCAAATTAAAAGTGTTTTAAAAAGATTTAACGCCACAATGTCAGTTGATGTCCACGGTCGTGAAAGCCACAGAAGTTGCGTAATAAGGCCCCTGTACCGCTCAGAAATGACATGCTTAGAGTTATCATAAGATATATTTACAGCCTTCAAAGCGTTATTCACGTTGGGTCATTTCACAGGTTAATTTTGTTCATAAGCTTGTAGTCTATGACGTTTATTGGTGGACGTTGGTAGCTTGACGTTGGCAGTTCATAATATTTGAATCTCTACGCAAAAGGCCAAGTCATCCTAAACAGTAGGCCAAACAGAGAGAGACAGAAAGAGACATTTGATAGATCCGTAAAGTAAACGAGAAGCATGACAGCGCCAAAACAATAAATACTTTTTAATTATATTTAACCCCGGTTTCCCGTACACTATTCAAATGAATGATCAACTAACATGGAACACAGACGCACGCACTTGCAAGATTTGTTAAAATTCCACAGATAAGGTTAATTCACCGAGCGAGCGTGATGTAACTATGAAATATAATAATATGTCCGTTCCTTACTGTCTGATAATAATCTACCAATCAGCGTTCAATATGGGTTGTTGATTTGAATGCCATGTTAGTTGATCATTCATTTGAATAGCGTTCAGGAAACCGGAGGTTAGTTTACTTTTCGCAGCTTAAAAATGTTTCAAATTGTACTACCGTACGCTATTAGGCTTTATTTTGTTCATGGGCTTGTAGTCTATAGCGGGAGTAAAAAGAGCAGTCACTTTAACTTTGGGATATGATTATACTACCTTTTCTCATTGTAGAAATGTTTTTTTTTTTAATTTTTTTTTACAAAAGTTAAAAAAAAAAAAAATTGTCTTTATTATTATTTTTGCGACAAAAAAATAAAAAATGGTAAAAAAACTATTTTTTTTTGTTTTTGACAAAAAAAATTAAAAAAATATACTTACATTTCCGAAATGAGGAAAGGTAGTATAATCGTATCTCAAAGTTAAAGTGACTGCTCTTTTTACACCAGTTATATACAAACCACGGCGATCTCCGCGTACTCACCAGTCCTTGTTCGTGATATATTCCGGTAATCTGCTGTAGTTGGTGGCGAAGTGGTCAGCGATGTAGGACACCACGGCCACGGCGATCCACTCCCGCGCGTGGATGCCGCCGTCCAGCCACGCCGCCTCGTTCCGCGTGTCGCTGTTGGATATCCTCAACATCTGTTAAAGTAAAAAAAAACATTCAGAACATTTTTTTAAATTTTACAAAAATGTTTCTGAACGTCGTTTCTATAACGGGTGTAAAAAGAACAGTCACTATAACTTTGATATAATAATATGATTATACTACGTTCTTTTCGTCATTCTTGCGACAAAAAATAGAAATGGTATTTATTTACGAACAAAAAAAACTACATTTCCAAAATGTGGAAAAGGTAAAATAATCGTATTTCAAAGTTACCGTGACTGTTCCTTTTATACCCTGTATGATGCCTACCACAGGTTTGGGAACTAGCCCAGCGAGAAGAACAGTTGAATTTTTACCAATTATGTATTTCAGTTGCCGCCATAACAACAAATACTAAAAATAAAATTAATATTAAGATGTAGGGCTCTCATACAACAAACGTGATTAATTGCGTTTTGTACGAAACCCTTCGTTGATAAATACTGCTTACACTTGACTGGTCGTTTTTTTTTATAAAACTGAGCTATCCACAACCACACACAAACTCTTAGTGCTTGAAATTTCGCACACGTATTTCTCTTATGTCGTATGCATCCACTAAAGAAGGATCCTTCAAAATTCTACTCCAGGGTATATAAATGAAGTCATGAATCGATGAAAATGATGTCGCAAAAAAATTTTACCCCGAAAATTGAGTTTTAAAAACTATCACTTAATCATTTTAGGTTATGTAGTAACGTATTGAGTACATTGATTCTAGAGACGGATCTTTAGAATAATATACTTAATACTTTACGACTTATTCTAAAATGTTTAAGTGACAGTTTCAACTCAATTTTCTCAAAATCTTAATTTTGCTCCATATCACCTTCATCCATTCATGTCTTCAAATCATTTTACCGTATCCATAAAATACATAACCCCATTTGAGCTCTAACACTCACAGCTCTCATTTCGGGTAAAAACAAGTTGAATATTTCGTAATTGCCACGAAAAATATTCCTGAGCGCAACAAAAAAATAATAAACACTAAATGTAAAAAAAATATTACGATATAACAAATAATGTTATCTCTAGTCAGGGTCCCCCATACATAGTTTTCACTTGATTAGTATCAAGCTAATTTTTCGTGAGTACCCTTCCAAGTTCCGTCCAAGAAATTCTTGAGCGACTCATTAAAATGAAGTTACTCAAGAAAAATTTGCTTGATACTAATCAAGTCAAAACCATGTAAGGGGGAACCTTGACTACTCGTATTATACAATAATAATATTATTTTTTACACTACCTTTATGTCTCTACCCTCGACGCTTTTGCCGATGTTTGACACCATGCAAATTGATGGGTATTTCTCCTCTAAAGTTTCCAAGGCATTGTATACCACGTTCAGCGGATAGAAGTCCTTCCAATCCATAGTTCGTTCTTAAATATATTTTTTTAACTTTTAAAATGTACTTATTATTTAATTATATAATTTCTATTATATAATTTCTACTAAAACATTAACCATTTTGTCGTTGACCTATTAACACTGTAAATTTTAGTAGCGTCGCAAGTAGATGTGTATAACATTAAAGGACAGCCCTGTGATATAATACCAGGCTATTTTTCAAGGTCTTTCGAGATCATAAGTATGTTTTTAAGATCCTAGTGAAATGTTCTTTTGTTAATTTCTCTCTACCCTATATTATATCCCCCCCTCCACTTCTTCACCTCGCTCTCCCCCCCTCTCCTCTCCCGTTATCTTTCTTTCTTTCTCTCTCTCTCTCACTCTCTGTCTCTCTCTCTCTCTCTCTCTTCCTCTACTAATATAATACTTTACTGGTGGTAAATATCCGGGTCGGCCGGAGCGCCGGCGTGGAGCACTGGTCTCGGGCGCTGTGGGTCTCACCTGTTATAATTTAAAAATATTACTTTAATAATATATATTAAATAGTGGTACTCTAAAGTTTAATAAAACAATTCATGTCATGTAAACCTTTACATTTTCAGTTGATACTGGCAGGATATGTACGGTCGGCGATAGATCCGGTTTAACACTTTTAAACCTTATCACTTAGCTATAAGGTTTAAAAGTGTTAAGCCAGATCTGTCGGTGACAATAACTTCTATATTATTATTTTAAAAAAACTTAAAAAATAGTATGGTACGTAAAAAATAAATTATAATTACTTAAAGTTATATTATCACCTACCCATGACCTGGTACCGGTCCTGGAGCAGCTTTTGGAATATACACAAGGTCAGCCTCTCCCCCGGGACCCGTACGTCCATGGGTGATGAGCTCTCGCTGCGGATATATGGCTGGAAGTGATAACCTACCCATGACCTGGTACCGGATCTCCCGGTCCCGGAGCAGCTTGTGGATGTTGGTCAGCCTCTCCCCCGGGACCCGCACGTCCATGGATGATGAGCTCTCGCTGCGTATGTATATAGCTGGAAAAAATTTAGACGCTGATTACTAGGCATGAACGTACTGACGTACTAAAGGTAAGGTAGATAAATAAGTTAATGTGACAAGCATATAGATAGATTAACCCCCGGTTTCCCAAACGCTATTCAAATGAATGATCAACTAACATGGCATTCCAATCAACAACCCATATTATACGCTGATTGGTAGAACATTATCAGACTGAAAGGAACGGACATATATTTTGTAATTACATCACGCTCGCACTTGCAAGATTTGTTAAAATTACACAATTAAGGTTAATTCACCAAAGACACCAATTAGTTGATATACGATTTGAATCAGCGAGCGAGCGTGATGTAATTATAAAATATTTGTCCGTTCCTTTCTGTCTGATAATATTCCACCAATCAGAGTTCAATATAGGTCGTTGATTTGAATGCCATGTTAGTTGATCATTCATTTGAATAGCGTTCGGGAAACCGGGGGATACTCTGTCCCGATTAATGTGATATAATGTAAACAAAATTCAAATCGACCAAATTAAGGGGTCATTGTTTGTCTGCATTGCGAGTTGAATAAGTGACATTTAAATTGCAAGCATTTTAACGGCGCTTATTGTGATTTTACATATATAACACTAGCTGACCTGTGCTCACTTCGTTAAAGCATATAAATAGTTTTACACAACCCTGAACCCGCAACGCGAATTAATTTTTTATTTTATTTATTGATTTGGAATACATAATATTAATCCAAATAGTTTAAACATAAATAAATGCGGTATTTATAGCATTTCACAATTTTTATTTTCCATTTGCAAACAATTTTGTTAACATGACAACCGTATGAGATTGGTAATGAGTAATGACGGAAAAGATCCATGTTCAAACCCCGATGACTATTACGTTTATTTTCTTTCTTTTTCTATTTTTAATAAATATATAATAAATTATATTTAATAAATATTATATAGCCTATATTCAGCGCTGATAGTGTAGCTTTCCAACGGCAAAAGAATTTTTCATATTGGTTCAGTGGTTTCAGAGCCTATCCAAACAAACAATCAAATGTTGTCTCTATATTATAATATATTAACTCTGTACCGATTCAATCTTTATCTATACTAATATTAGTATGGATAAAGATTGAATCGGTACAGAGTGCAACTCATTAGAGTGCGCGGCATAGACTTATTTCATCAATAATATAATCGGTATACTAAAGCCCTTACCTCCCTTTGTGTTTAGATTCTTTAGAAAACTTTTCTGACCGTCTTTTAAACTCTTGATCTTCCATGTCTGGAAACGAATTTGGGAGTTCGCCACGGTGGCTAATTATATTTACATTTAATTTGGAAACAATTTACGAATATTTTTGTACGAAAAATTTAGATTTTCTGTTTTACGAAACTGACGAGAATGACAAAAAACAGTTTTCTGTGACATACAATTTCAAAAAATTTTTTTTACTGTCTCTGATCACTGTATTGCGGCAATGAACACAAGTAAATGCAATAAAATATCAAAATATTTTATTTTATATCATCATACACAAAATGTATGGTTCAAAGGGCAAACTACATACGTTCTGTCTTATTTCGTGTACAATTCTTTATCCTAGTTTCGGAACTAGGATAAAGAATTGTACACGAAATAAGACAGAACGGAACATATTATATACTCGGGTATATAATATATATGCATTTTCTATCAGTGCTTTGATAGGGGCGATCTAAATTTAAATAATGTAGAATATTCAATCTTGTTTTGACTTATACTACATAAAATAAATTCAAATACTAATAATATTACGTAAACACTAAAAACACCAAGGTCTGCCAAAATTTGCCGATCCCTGCTTTATCATAAATTTGCTCTTTAACTTTTATATCAAATAAAGATTTCCAGAAGATATAAACAAGACAAAGGTCACGTAATGAAGGAGCCGGCTAAGGCGCTAAGCGTCGCGGCGCTCGATAATTAGATGTAATCAGATATTTTCAGTAAACCCGCCACCCTCGCATGCACTCCCCTTTAATGAAATAACATTACCACACGTTCTCGATTGCGAATTTGTATTCTCGAACAGTTGAAGACATGAATCGATGAAAGTGATATGTCGCAAAAAAATCCCAAATAAATAGAGTTTAGTTACTCAAACATTTTAAGATATGTAGGTATATAATAACATATTAAGTACATTGATTCTAGAGTCGGATCTTTGGATTAATGTACTTAATACTTTACGACGTATTCTAAAATGTTTAAGTGACAGTTTGAACTCAATTTTCTCGAAATCAGATTTTTGTTACATATCACCTTCATCCATTCATGTCTTCAATTGTGTCTACAGCAAAAGATTAAAGTTCGTTAAAGCTGCACTAGAAGCTAGGAGAATTTATAAATGAAAAAAAGCTGCTGTAAATCTGTCAGATACATTATAAAAATAATGCTGTAGAGTATACATGAACACTCTACTGCATTACAGAATCTACAGAATAACTAGTATAATTATTTTTTTACTTGATAGTACGGTTGAAACGTATAAACAAATGTTATATTATTGTCAGTTATACTTTTGTGATATTAAATCATATCGTTAAGATACCACGTCATTACATAACACGAATTCAAGTCTCACCGACCACGAAACGATATTAACGATGTACTGGAACTGTAAAAACGGACGTACATAAGAAAAAGAAATGTCATAAACTCATAATTAGATTACAATGACATAATAATATATATTCCCGTGGTGCTCTCACTTATTTTTTTGGCCTTTTGAGTCAATACAATTTTGTACTGTCTCCCACTTAGCTTGGGGAGGGAAACTGGAATACTTCCTACTCTTTTATGATTTTTATCCTTTTTTATGATTAATTTCATTGTGGGTCCCAAGACAGATTTAGCTTTGCCCTCGGGCACCCCTGAGATTATATCAAAGGGTTTGTCGTGGTTGGTTACCGCTGTTGATTCTGGCTTACAGGAGTTGCAGTGTTGGGAATGTGAGGTGGGCCAATGCCCGTTAAAAAAAAATATCAAAGAAAATATATAAATCGTGCAAAAGTAATCGTATAGATATATTTCAGAACAAATACATAATACTCGTATGTAAAACCTCTTAGAAAAACAACCAGTAACAGTAGAATAACACTTTATTTATTCCAAAACACTTTTGATCCAACCAGTTACAATATCAACCAATTAACCAATCCTTCTAAAACACAATCATCAGTACTTAAATAAACCTTTAGATTCAGACTAACACGACTGTCTCGTACCACTGTCCGCGAGTGACTCACAGAGTTATTAATCTGAGCACAGATTAAGTATTAGTTACTACGTAACAGATACGACAGTGATATTTTACCGAGTTTCCAGTTGTTACGTTTTGGCAGCACTGTAGCATCTGTCATTTTGACCGCACACCACAGACCACAGCACATCACAGACTACAAACACACATTGTATAAGTGGTTGAATAATCGAGTCCAGCTATCGATACTTTAGTAAGGTATCGATTTTTTTTGTAGGTAGGTTTTTGTAGTTCAGGTAATTTATTTTTATTAAGTAATACAAAATAAAAACAAGTTACATTTATCATTTATTTATTGATTTTTTTTCTAAATTTCTAATAAGCCCTGATTGGTATAGCAAAAATATTAATATTTAACAGAATATTTTTTTTAATAATATTTTAATAATTATCCTAATAAAACTCTCTAATGTCGTAATCCAACCATCTAGTGATGGTAACACACAAGTCCAGGTTTTCCTGTTTCTAAGGCCACTTGCCTTACTTGAAGTGTGCTCTTATTTCAATTGTTTTCATTTCTTTGACGACACAAAAGATGATCAGTCACTTCTGTAAATAAATAACACAATATTTAAGATGAAAAAACAGTACATAAGTAGGCCGGTCACTTAGTCCGGCCAACAACAACAACAAAACAAGGAGGGTTTCTAGTAAAAACTTTAGTTAATTGGCAAAAATAGATTAACTAGTTTTGTTCTTCAGCACTATAAGTTGATACCCTAAATAAAACTGCATTATTATTCTGCTATCAAATATGCTTAAACTGCCATAACACTTCTTTAACATTTATGAAAAGACCATCTTTTCATAAATGTCAAACAAGTGTTACATAAATTTTTTGTTGTTTCAATGAAGTTATCGAAACCACAACCTCCAATTCCTGAGCCAAGTTCCAAACCACTAAACCTTGGTATTTCACAAAAATAAAACAATTTCAGTATCTTTAGATATGTTAAAATATCATATAGAATGAGTGTCAATATGCCATAGTACTTAATACATACCCACTCTTCAAATGACCAACATTTCATCAGAAGCATTTACATCCTCATTGGAGTATATCTAGGGGTATTTCTGTCTGAAACAAATGAGTACATTTAAGATTAATATTGTTATACAAAAGCAAAAAACATTGGCAAACTTAATGAGTCAAAGATTAAGTATAATTATATTATACTGTTCATACTTTATATTACACTAGCTCTAACTATAACGTGTTAAAAGTAAAACTCACCTGATTCACAGGACGATAGAGGCATGCCGTGCTCTGTATTTCATCATCCGTAAGGAGAAATGGATTAGAATGTTTAAATATCTTGGCCTTCTTCGTCAAATTGATATTTATGAAAGTGTTTTTCAGTAACAAGTTTTCGAAGTTGCTCTTTAGAGAGACTTTTCTTTGGATAGTTGGCACCAGGAAGGACAGCCACAGGTTTCTAAAATTAATGTTCTTTGGGAAATAAAAATGCCGTTTCATGAACTAATAGTTGCGTTGCAACCGCCGACACAAGACTTAAATAGTCCCTTAAAACGAAAAACTAACAACATTTACACTAAATTAATTAACACACTATAAAATATTGATATAATGTATCAATAATATGCGGAGTAATTGAATATTTTGTATCAAATCAAGCAAGAAACGAGGATAAACAAAACACTAACAAACTACACGCGGCCATATTTGAGTTTTGACAACATAGATCATTAGCATAGATCATTAGACACATCTAAACAAATAGACCATAGACGTGTGTGACGTCACAAAACGACGCCATTTTGCTTTCGACCGCAGCGCCAAAACGTAACAAATGGAACTACACTGTCAACCCCCTGGAGTGACTCCCCCCAGACGCCACTTTTTCTTCCTTGTCATAACTGTCATTCTCCACTTATTCTTCAGTTTCTCAGTGTTTCCAGTGCAACGAATAAAATAATACTAAAATTATTACAAAACAATGTCAAAATTAAACGAAACCTTACAAATATGTATTAACTAATATGTAAAGTAACCATTGACAATCTGTCATCAGCTGTGGATCAGCTGATGGTTTCGGAACAAAAATGTTGGTAATGTACCAAATCACACGATTACGATTTAGGTAATTTTTGTACCGAGTGTGAGTGAAATAAAAGTGAGAATGTGAACTCGTAGTAGGGCCGCTCTCATGGTAACCCGCTAACCAGACGGCTACCCCAGCGCCCGCCACCCAAATGTCGCCTCGATTTCGTCTTACACGCGTTTATCTTTTTAATTGCGCCCCCTACTGCTTGTTACTCGCTTGTTAGATTTATCGGCGTCCTCTATTTATTGTAGAGATTGTATGTTGACCAAGTGAAAGTCCTATAGAGATGTTATTTGTAAAAAAATATATGTAACATTATTTTTACTCCTCCATATCTATAGTATTACATACACTATTTACATGCTTTTTTATAACATTAAAAAAAATCGGTAATGCTACGAAAAAATGCTGTCACTTATTTTACCTGCTAATAAGAAATACAACATAATGATTAGATCACTACTCAGTATATCATATTAAATTATACATTCATGACCCAGGAATACACAAAGATTTGTTCCTTTCCCAAGATTAAACCCCTCGCGCATACAACTAATCAACCGAGATTGCCAAGTTTTACCAATGATTAGGTCTCTAAGCTTCATGATTGTAGTAGTTGATAAAAAGGCATTTTGAATGAAAATATAAGTCTGCTAAACTCCCAAATCGCTGTAAATATAATATCCAGATAAATTAAGTCATCCACGCTGCTATTCATCCTGCATTTAAGAAGCACATTTTCAATTAAAAAAGAGCATAATATGTGGAAATTCGAGGCCAACGTTTATTTCATTTAAATGTTCCCAAATCGCTGTAAATATAATATCCAGGTGAATGTAATCCCCGCCGCTGTAATGTGCTGATGCCGGGCGCGTGTCCCCGCGCCGCCGCGCGAGATTACCCGGCAGCGCGGCCGTAGCAAACAGTTCGTAAATCAATTTCACTGCACCGGTTTTGTGCATTCAATTAATGTACTCAAAGATGTGATGTACGCATGCTTTTTGGTGGAACTATAGTAGACAAAGCAAAAAAAAATTGTATTAGTATTACAAATGTAAAAAGTTGAGCTGGGTTTAAGAAATAAATATGGCGCGTAACAGAAAACGTGACGAATTATATTTCTTTGATACGTCGACTGCACCGGTTTTGTGCATTCAATTAATGTACTCACATTATGGTATACGCATGCTTTTTGAGAACTATAGTAGGGGAGACAAAACAAAAAATATGTGTATTAGTGTACACACGTAAGAAGTGAAACGTTAATACTGAGTTTTAGAAATAAACTAGCTGACCCGTGCCCCCTTCGTTGAGCATAAAAAAATTAAAAAAAACCGTTATACATTCCCTGGACTTCCACAAATATTTCAAGACCAAAAACAGCCGAATAGGTTCAGCCGTTCTGGAGTTTTAGCGAGACTAACGAACAGCGATAAATTTTTATAAATATAAAGAAAGAAGAAGAGAGAAGATTTTTATATATACGAGTGAGAAGAAGATATGAAGCGTAAAACGTGACGATTGTAATCATACAGTTTTTTGTTTTGACGACCTCCGTAGCGCAGTGGTTGAGCGCGTTGGTACTCGAACGAGAGGTCGCGGGTTCGAATCCCGCCGAGGGAACAAAAAAAGTTTACAATGCTCCTGGGTCATAGATGTGTATTAAATTTGTGTATAATATAATAAAAATCTTAAATAAGTGTATAGTATAAAAGTATTAAATATATTTCCGTTGTCTGGTACCTGTAACACAAGTTCTTCGGATACTTAGCACAGGACCAGATTGACGTGGTGTCAAGCGTCCATAGATATTATTATATTATTATTATTATTATACAGTAGTTTCAATTAAAAAATTTAATTTTGAATTTATTTTTGTCAGTTTTCTCACATTCGCATTGTAACCCTCAGTTAATCTGAGGATTACAATCCGAATGTGAGAAAACTCACTTCGATGTTATAACCATTTCCAATGAAATTAGCATTATTGGAATAGCATGCATACTCTATAGTACAAGACTTTTAAAAAAAGCTATAAAAATATGAAAATGAGATGAAAATACTCTGACATTATAAGTTGTAAACAAAACTAAATTTTGTGTAAAATAAAATGTAATAATTTTAACTAAATATTAAGTTTACTTGAGTAGGTAGTAATAAAAAAAATTCATAATGGTTCTTCCCAAAAATTCACAAGTGTGGGAGTTAAAAGTGAGCGATGAAGTACAAAGGCATTTTTTGAAGCATTTGGATACTGCAGGAGGTTTGTAAGCCTCAATTGCACCAGTGTGGGTTAATAAATAACCCCGAGTTAGCCGCTATTTTCAATTAAATAAGAGTTAAACATCTCACGGCTGAAACCTAAAATAAAGTTTTTACGTTCACGAGTCCCAAAAAACCATATATTTCAGTATCAGTATCCGATTTCGTTGAAACCAGGCCAGCAACGCAGAAGTTACATCTATAGTGCTCAAGTGTGTGTGCAATACACAAGGACATATGTTTATCTTACTTTTACTCTCATACCATCCTTTTGTCCCGGTGGGACGGCATAGCTGGCAACAGACTAACGACTTCTTACATGCCCATTCGACGCATGGATCTTCTTTCTTATCAGACAATCAGGTGATAAGCCTATATTGTCCTAACCAAATTTGAAAACAACATTTTTAGTTGTTCCTACAGGAATCAAACCCACGATTTCCGTATCGGGAGTCATGCTCTATACCACTACGCCACGGAGGCATTCATCAGCTTACCAACCAATAAATATTATACCTACAGTAAAGATACAGAAATTACTTGCACTTTTTCCACTTTGTTAACTAGCTGACCCGTGCCCACACGAATATTTCAAGACCAAAAATAGCCGAATTAGTTCAGCTGATCTCGAGTTTTAGCGAGACTAACGAACAGCAATTGATTTTTATATAGCCTATGTTACTCAGTGATAATGTAGCTTTCTAATGAAAAAATAATTATTAAAATCAGTCCAGTACTTTTTGAGTTAAGTCGTTACATACAAAAATACAAATCTTTCCTCTTTATAACATTAGTGTAGATGTAGATTAACAGATTTATAAAAATACACGACCGGTTTCGACTAAGTCATCATGAGGTAATTTGTTTATCTTTACTATGTAACATGTACTTTCAATAACATATGTAATAAATATTATAGCAATAAACATATGGAAGGAAGACCGAAGTGGCATGGACGTGATGGTAAATGGAGATAGAAGGGAAAAGTTAGAAGCTGTATTCAACGAGAGGAACATACCGTATGTTATAGCCGTTAATGACTTGAACGATGTCATACAGCGGGAAGGCTTTGTTAAAGATACTAGAAGGTCTGCTAAGTTGCCCAGTAAGTAATATAGTGCCCTTATAAAAACTGTGATACTAGGCTAGGATATTTTTATTTATTGTATGGATATTATTGGTTTGAATGTTTTAAGTGAGTTTTTTTTTTATTGTATAAATTGACATTGTTATATATTATTTTATTGTTTTGTAGTAATTATAATATTAGGGTTAAATATATATATTTATTAATGTATTGTATTCAAATTACATATATTAGAAATTATAGAACTGTAAATTAAAAGAAGAAATTTGTATAAATAAGTAAAAGAAATAAATAAGAATGCAAATAAAGATAAAAGCAAATTAACGAGCCCTGACCATGTTAGGGGCGATGTACTTATAACAAAAAAAAAAATATATATATATAGTGCCCTTGCGCTTCGCTTGGCTCATCTTAACGGATTTTTGACACTTAAGAGCACGAAAGATGTTGGTTGCGGGATGAGAGTGACCAATTACCAAAGCAAAGGAATACAATATCTATGGGAAGTAGGTTTAGAGTGTCAATAACGTATCTTATAATAATAATAATAATAATAATAATAATAATAGCCTTTATTCAACAATCTTACATAATATTATACAATTCATTTACGTTATTGACACCAGTTCCACGGAGATTGTCTTGCTTTTCAGCATAGGCCTCCCCTAAAGCTTGCCATAGGTTACGATCCTGCGTTTTCCTTCTCCATGTGCGTAGCAGGACGCTTTTAATGTCGTCTTCCCATCGACGACGCTGTCTCCCTTTTTTTCTCTTATATTGTCTCGGACACCACTCAGTAACATCCTTAGCCCACTTGTCCTTTTTGTTTCGCATCATGTGACCGGTCCATTTCCACTTTAGTTTTTTAACACAATACGCTATGTCTGTTACTCCAGTCTGCTTGCGAATAGTTTTCAGTCTAATTTGTTATGTAGCCTAATATTAAGTAGACTTCTTTCCATACTGTGCTGGCAAGTCTTTAATTTGCGTATGTTGATTCCCGTTAAGCTCCATGTTTGGCAACCATATGTCAAGATCGGCAGAATACATGTATCAAATATTTTTCTTTTTGCTTTGAGTTTTATTTGCGGATTTTTTACAATTTCTTTCAAAGACCAGTATCGTTTCCAAGCTAAATTAATTCTGTTGTTTATTTCTTTTGTATATTTGCCCAAGATACGTGTATTCATTAACATACTCCACCGATGTGCCATTTGCTATGATAGGTATTTTGTCTGCATTTGTCATTAATTTAGTTTTTGAGGTATTCATTGACAGGCCAACCTTCCCACTCTCGTACACTAATTGATCAAGCATCTCTTGCAGGTCTTTTGGGGTGTTTGAAATGATTATTAGATCATCTGCAAATCGGAGGTGGTTTAATAGCGTTCAATTTATGTTTATTCCATAGTTTTGCCACTTGAGACGTCTAAAAACATGTTCAAGGGCTGCTGAGAATAATTTAGGCGATAATGGGTCACGCTGTCTAACACCTATTTGTATGGGAAATTCCTCCCCTACCCTCTCTGTTCTAATACGCGCTTTCATGTTTTTATATATGTTGAAGATGAGACGAATATATTTTTTGTGTACTCCTTGGCATTCTAATGCTTCCCATATTTTAGCATGTTTAAGTGAATCGAACGCTTTGTTGTAGTCTACGAACGCGAGATAGTAAGTTATTCCATATTCGCTGCTTTTCTCAATCACCTGTTTTATTGTATGTATGTGATCTAGTGTTGAAAAGTCACTGCGAAAGCCAGCTTGCTCCTTTGGTTGGTTCTCGTCTAAAATATTTGTTAAACAGTCTAGGAGTACTTTTGAAAATATTTTGTACATATTCGACATCAGGCTGATAGGTCTGTAATTGGCTATATCATCTCTTTTTCCTTTCTTATGAAGTAATATTATAATTGAGGTTTTCCATTGGTGAGGAATATATTCCGTGTGTAGAATATCATTAAATAGTTCAGTAATGGTACTTAGTGTTTTGGTTGACGTCCCTATTAGAAGTTCGTTAGATATGTTGTCTGTGCCAGGCGCTTTTCCTTGTTTCTGAGATAGTATAGCTTTGAGGGTTTCTTCGGGCAATATGCATATTTGCAATAAGATGAAGAAGAGATTCCATGCAGGAATCTCTTCTTCATCTTCGTCGTGAGCAGTAGTTTGACTCAGTTCAAGTAGTGAATCTTCACCACTGTATAGCTCGCGGCAATAATCTGTACCTATGTTTAGTATTTCTATTCTTTTTGATTTGTTTATTTTAGTTCTTCAGTGTGTCATGCTTGTTATCCAGTCTGTATTCTCTTTTAACTCTTGCCATACTTTTTTAACACCACCCATTTTTTCTATAAAGTAATTGATTGTTTCATTTCTTTTATACTGTCTATGTTTACGTATTTGTAGTCTTATTTCCTTGCTTACCCTTGCTATCTCTTTTTTGTTGGTCTTTCTATCCTTAAACAAGATTTTTCTTTGTTCGATTAATCTTCTGGCTATTGATCCTAATTTATGTTTTGATGGTTTGTAATATCTGGCTTTTTGTTCTACTTGTTTCAATTCTTCTACTAAAACATCATATTTTTCTTGAGTGTCCTCGAAGTTCTGAAATTGTAAATTTTGTTCAAGAGATTCTAAAATATTTTCAGGGATTGGTATCGTTAGTGTGTTTATAGGTTTTTGAAGGTGTTTTCTAGATATTTTTAGTTCTGTTGCGTATAATTGGCCTCTAAGCATTCGGTGGTCCGTATTAAAGTTAAGACTGTTCACAACTTCAATATTTGAGAACAGTTTAGGTTTATTTGTCATTATATAATCTATTTCATTTCTTGTAGTACCATCCGGCGATTGCCATGTCCATTTTCTGTTATTTTTCTTTTTGTAATAGCTGTTCATTATGTGTAAATTATTCTTCAAAGCAAAATTTATTACTTTCTGTCCATTATTATTTCTTCTCCCTGTAGTCCAAGGTCCTATTATAATGTCTTCATAGCTGCTCCTTTTTCCGATTTGACCATTGAAGTCACCCATTATTATCATATGGATATTCCAATTTGTTATAGTCTTGTTTGATTGATTGTAGAAATTGATTTTTACTTCTTCTTTGGCAATCTCTGTTGGAGCATAGATCTGTACAATCATTGTTTCTTTTTTGTGACTGGGAAGCCTAATAATCAGAACGGCGATTCTGTCTGATATTCCTCTGAATCCTATGACATTATTTTTCAGATATTTTTTCACTATAAATCCAACTCCATATAGTCCAGCTATTTCGTTTTTGTAGTATAATATGTAATTTTCGTGTTCTTCTATATTTTCTTCTGCTCTCCTTGTTTCGCTAAGTCCTAAATTATCCCAGTTTATTGTTTCTAAAGCGTATTCGAGTTCCAGTAAAGATTCGTTAGATTTAATTGATCTTGTGTTAATCGTAGCTATGTGTAGTCTAGTCTTGGTTTTTGTGTTTAATTTAATTGTTTGTTTGTTATCTTCAGTAAGCTTTAAGGGGGTTTGGTCGTCTACCCCGTCGTATTGGGGATTTGGTACATTTTAATTATCGTGTTGTGTTTTACATTTGCATTCTTCGCGTCTCCGGTGTCCAATAAATCCTATGAATTATTTTTTTGTGTATGTTTGTCTGAGAGTGAGAAAGATCTAGCCCTCATATATGCAAATGCGTCAGTCTTATGCATTTTTGAAGGAGCTGTAATATTTTTTCTTCCATGGTGTATGGGTGTCAGTACGTTACTGGGTGACATATAAGAATCCCTTTTTCTTTTTTCCACTTCAGATTTTTCTTCTATTATAAGTTTATTATTTTTAATATATGCTATTTTCCCACTATCTCTTTCTTTCTTTAATTGATGTTGTAGATTTCTGCGGGTTTCCATTGTTTCCTTAGAAAAATCTTCAGTAATGTAAGTTTGTTGTGGCATTTGTTTCTTATTTTTCATAATTTCTGTTTTCTTCAATTGTGAAACGAGGGTAATTAATATAGGTCTATTTTTATTATCTTGTTTTGTTGTGTCAGTTGAAGTGATAACAAAAATGAATCGACAATAATTCTGACCTTGAATTTGATGTATAAATATTGCAGATATTTTGTTTTCTTCAGTTTATTCAAGTAGAATGGGCTTCTAGATGGTGAATTGCGATGAGATATGTATGTTGCAGTTGGTATTTACTCTTATCTAAAATTAATTTGTGGAGCACTTGTGAAACACTGTTATGCGTTTGACAACCGGAACCGGATTCGGAACCGGATGATAACGTATCTTATCTATCTACAAATGACGAAAAAAACACAATGGCGGGCGAGCGAATGAATTGCATGACATAATAAAAGATATGACAGATAGAATGTTTGAATGAAAGAGTGCCAGGTATATCGGATGCTTACTTTATAAATAGAAATATTTATTTTACACAATAATAAATTATATTGATTGATTTTTTAATAACTTGTAAATAAATCTAAAAATCTCCAGACCGTTTCGTTAGTGACATATAAATTCGTTCCTCAGCATCGCACGGTGATCATCAATGCATCATCTTAAAACAATATTAAAATTAAGCCTCTGGGCCCCGATTCTAGTGACTCGGACATCGACTTCGAATCTCCGTGCGAGTGGAACAGACTGATGATCGAATCGAAGTTCTAGTTACGAGAGTCGGAACCCTGGTCTAATAATAATTACGACATCTCAATTACCTATGTATACATAACAATTACTAAGAAATGAAAAATGCATTAAAGCACTATAATTAAGGAACTAACGATGGAACTGGTTCACTATTTATTATTATTTCCTAATGAAGGTGATTATAGCAATAATTAATAATAACCGTTAGTTACCAAAAAGTATTCGATAACAGTAGACGATTAATAAATTAAATGTGTTTTGGGAATAAAGTGATTGCCGTTAAAAAGATAAAATTGTGTACAAATCACAAATTTTATCGATATTTTTGCGCAATTGTTAGGTAATAAGGGATTTTAAGAAATTCTTTATATCAATGTGGTGTTATTTCGAAACTTTTCTCAGCCGATTACTATAAAATGATTAATTAGTGTGTATGTTTGTAGAGAACAAAATGAACTGGACGAGTTACCACCGGCTCGACACGGTATATAGGTTCATGGATGACTTGGCAGCTCAGTACCCGTACTTGTGTTCTGTCAATACTATTGGCAAGTCCGTCGAAGGCCGAGATCTACGGGTAAGGAACGTTTTGTTATATTAATATTATAGTTATGTTATAAAAATTCAAAACTTTGCATGCTAAAATGTATTAGCAAATTGTGTTGGTACCTCATAATCACATTAATGTAATCTTTCCACCCACATTTCTTGCAAATAAAGATATTATTATTATTATGTGACACTTGCAAAATTAATAGAAAACTATTAAGAGAAGAAAATTTTTAAAAAACGCTTGTTGTATAACGATGGCTCCTAGGAAATATATCGTATGTCCAGAACAAGCATATATTACGTAGAAGCCATCTAGGTATGTATAAAAGGTGTAATATAAATAAGTGATAATACTTTAAGGTGTGTATGTGCCTACTACGTAGAGTATGCTGTGAAAGTACCAGCGTTGAAAGTCTTTTGATTTTCATGTTTCTATGAGAAATGCCCCAACATCATAAATTGTATCATACAATAATTTAAAAAAAGTACCTCTATCAGCGCCAGTACTGTTGGTAGTGGTAAAACGTAACACAATAGATATACAAAGCATTATCTCTCTTCCTTTACTCTCGTATGTAGACAAACGACGACTGGCGAGAGACGCAGTTCTGACTTTTACATGCCCATCCGATTCATAGATTGTTTTGTCTCGTCAGACAATCAGATCAGCCTGTATGGCCCTGACCTTGAACCTGAAACTTGAAAACCAAGTTTCCCATTTATTGAGTTCTCTAATATCTATCAGTCATCGTAATCAGCCTACTGAGCCTATGATTCAAGATGACATTCCTATAATTTTTTACGAAGTTCTAAAACAAAAATGTATGGCATTTGACATAAGGTTCACTAAATAACAAGCGAATTCGTATGTCACTTAGCGAATCTTATGTCAAATCACATACGTTTTGTTTACGAACTTCATAAGTGATGAAAGCGATGGCATCTAGAGTTTTATCCTCGACATGTTTATAAAGAAAATGAGGTTTTACTCTACCATAAAGTATATTATGATTATTATTTATGTTTTGTAAGAAATAAAAGCCTTTTTTTTTAACACTCCCGTTTACTTCTCAGGTACTAAAAGTGTCCAACGGCAGCACCAGCAATGAAGGGGTGTGGATAGACAGTTCCATCCACGCTCGAGAGTGGATCAGTGTAGCCGTGGTCACTTACATCGCTGACCAGCTGGTCAGGAATTTCCATAGGCTATCTGATAGTGTCACGTGCAGAGACTGGTGAGTGACAGAGATAGTCATATTATATTGGGTTGATAAGCGTGAGAGGCAGGAGTGGATTACGTTACCTTAGTCACGTTTTGTTTTGAGCTAATCTTTTAGCCACTTTTTGCACATTATTGAAGCGTCAAAAGAGAAAGTAGAAGAAAATCAGGTAGGATTTTTTCACTTTACAAAAACTACCTAACAACGTCATGTGAACATACAACATTCAAGTAGATTATATTATTTAGACAATTTTACCCGCGTATAAAATATATTATTATTAGATCAGAAGATATTATAGTTTACGTTCTTATAAAATATTTTATGCTACTATAAACAAATACTAAGACTTGGCTACTATTTAGATTTCTTTTTTTTTTGTCTTTGAGCTTGACTCTTATTTCAAAATATTTATGCTTTGTTGGGTTTTTACCCCACCTCCTCCAAATGTCATATGCCACATACCTTTGCCGTGTTAATCAGCTCCAATTTCTCCAGCCTTAATTTATATATAATCAAGACTATTTATATTTAACCAAGAGGTTTATTAATTCACAGTAAAATGAAAAAATATGTTTTTTAATTCCTAATATCCTACAATAGTCTTGCACATGATCACCACAAGATCGCTCCGATTAGGTCGCCGCTCATATACGAACTAGTTCACTCTTCTAATTCCTCTGCTCCCAGCTTGAAATAAAACTACAGAGAAATCGTTCTCTAGTTTTGATGCAGCGACAAAATCTTGTAAGTAATAAAATTAAATAACCATTTTGTTTTTTTTTCTTTTTTTTTTTTTTACTGTAACTAGGTACTAAAACACATCTTAGATGTACAATCATACAAGTAGTAAGATAGTACAACCACAGAATACATAGTGCCAACCACTGCCAGGCAGTGCGGCAGTGCAAACAAACTTGAACACTCGGTCATGAACTAAGGAACTGAGGAGCTGGAAATGGCGGACCTAGTTCACATAGTTTGTCTATGGGAACGTTCTTAGGAACTAGTTCGTCCGGTAAACAAACAAGGTTATCCTACAACCCAAGCTATTACTTTATTCCAGGTATTTCCTCCCCGTGCTGAACCCGGATGGCTACGAATACACGTTCACCCATGATCGCATGTGGCGCAAGAACAGAGGGAGGTATGGCGAGTGTGTTGGCGTGGATTTGAACAGGAATTTCAGGTAAATATTACTAGATTCATGAATACATAGATTGTTGTGCACTTCTATACTAATATTATAAAAAGGAAACATTTGATTGTTTGTTTGTTTGAATTGAATAGGTTGTGAAACCACTGAACCAACATAAAAAATTATAATGTTGTTGGAAAGCCACATTATCAGTGCTGAACATAAGCTATATTATATTTTCAAAAAAATTTGGGTTCCTTACTAAAACCCCAAAAATGTAGCCCAAAGCGTAAAAAACGACCTTAAAAAATCGCGTATTTTTTTTTGGCGTGCTCGTATAATATGAAGGTGGAAGTTTGTTACTTCTTCACGTGTAAGCGGCTAAATCGATTTTGATAAAGGATACAATTTTATATGCAATCTGATTAACACAGAGGCTTATTTTTAACCCGTAAAGCATAGAAATCCTGGGTACTATGTTTATGCTTGAGAAGCGACGGATAAGACCTACATAGTTCATATGAATATAAGGAATGAACATTGGCAACACACTTGTTTTAACTCTAGTGATGATAAGCCTTCTAGCATCAAGAGAGATATACCCGAAAAGCACAGAAATTCCGTGGGATATTATGTTAATTTTATTTTATTTTATTTTATTTATTCAGAAAACTTACAGCTACTTTTACAAATTAATCAACTATATACTAACTATGAGCCAATTACAATTTTTTACATATAGCAACTACATAAATATAGAGTACACAAATGGAATATTGTATAAATAACAATATATAGATAAATATCAACACATATATACATATACACATACACACAGGCACACACATATGCGTGTTTGTATGTAGATAAAAAAAAACTAAATTTTATAAAGTAAAAAGCAAAAAACAAATCAGATTTGCAACCTTCACCATACATGGTTATGAATTAATATACTTATTACAATTAAGTAAGTAATAATAGGTAAATTTTAATAATAGTGAAACTAAACTACGCAAGAGCTAGACTGAAACTAACAGCACTACGGACCGGTATTAAAGAAGGACTTAGTTAAAAACTGTCTAATCGCATGAGGCTTGGCCGAGAAAATGTCAAGAGAAGAGTTAATTCGTGAGAGATCATTAATTTGAGAACCCGCTCTCAAAATAAATGAGTTACGACGGTAATAAGTGTTAAAGGTAGGAACACTTATCGGGACAAAATTTCTAAAATACTTAGCAGGGATACAAAAATTTTATTTACCTAGCAAATGTGAGCTATCTATGTTGATCCGAATTATTTTGTTCAAGTAGCATAAGTCCGCTATGTTCCATCGTATCGTTAATGGTAAGAAATGAAACAGCTTACATCTATCTTCATAGCTCTGCAAAAAACAATTACTCCTGAATTCCAGGTATCTCAGAAAACGCTTTTGGATAGATTCAATCCTATCTATGTATACATCATATTTAGGGTTCCAAACCTCGGAACAGTACTCCAGTACACTACGAACGTGGGCACAATACAAGACTTTAATTACTTTAATGTTTTTGAAATTTTTACTCATTCTTATGATGAATCCAAGTGCTTTTGAAGCCTTGTTAAGAATGTGATGAATATGTTAATCAAAAATTTATTTGGAGTTCATAATAACCCCTCTCTCTCATAGTATTAGTATTCTCAAGCACTTTGTCACAAATGGTGTATGGAAATTTTAACAAATTTATGTTACGAGAAAAGGTCATCGCGTAACCCTTAGAGACATTTAGGTCCAGTTTGTTAACTTCATAATAATGCCTGAATCTAATCAGGTCTTCCTGTAGTAATCAGCAATCATGAGGAGAAGAAATGTTTTTAAATATTTTTGTATCATCTGCATATAACAAAAATTGGGAATGATTAAAACATGAGGCAATATCGTTAAGGAAAATGGAAAATAATAGGGGTCCTAGAAGAGAACCCTGTGGGACTCCTGATGGTATAAATATCCATTTAGAGATACAGCCATTTATAGCAACAGCTTGAGAGCGATTGGAGGAAAACCACCTGAATAGGTTTCCATGTATACCAGCAAAGTGCAGTTTCTGAAGGAGGATTGTGTGATCGATACGATCAAACGCCTTACTAAAGTCAGTGAAGATCATATCCACCTGGTCCCCAATATCCATGAAGGAGGAGACATAATCATTGGATAAGATAAGATTGGAGGTACTCGAGCGTCCTTTTAGGAGCCATGCTGCTCAGGTGTAAACCAGCTTCGTAACGTAGAATACACCTGACGATGCACAATACGCTCAAAAATTTTTGCAAAGATACAGAGTTTGGAAATTGGTCTGTAATT
This sequence comes from Celastrina argiolus, assembly GCA_905187575.2. NCBI lineage: Eukaryota > Metazoa > Arthropoda > Insecta > Lepidoptera > Lycaenidae > Celastrina > Celastrina argiolus. Next base: position 5,970,624 of record LR994595.1, read on the forward strand.
TTTTATTGCAGTTTTATCTCCGCCCTTGTGTATCGGAGTTATGAAAGCGGACTTCCAGATGTTGGGCACGTACCCATCAATCAATGATCGTCTGTAGATCATACAAAGAGGTTGAACAAGGCTCTTAGCACATTTAACAATAAGTATTGGATGTACGTTATCAGGGCCAGCTCCTTTATTAATGTTAACAGATAAGAGTTCCTTAAAAATCTCCGACGAATTGACATTAACACTTCCAATCTCTTATGCTTGAGAAGCGACGGGTAAGAATGTGCATATACCTTACCTATAAGTACATATACAATAAAAACTTCTATATTTTATATTTACTTCCAGCCATGGTTGGGGCGAGAAGGGCGAAGAAGGTTCATCAGATGACCCCGGAAGTATCTTCTTCAGAGGATCGGAACCCTTCTCAGAGCCGGAAACAAGGGCAATAAGAGCAAGTATCCTATTGTAATAGCTTGATAGGAATTTACAAATAAAACTATGATGTAAAACATTTTTAGTTATTCCCTAATATTACAAATATGAATGTTCGTTTGTTTGTTACGCTTTTACGGAGAAACAACCTAAGCGATCATAATGAAATTTTGTAGACATATTTTTAAGGATATTAAAAGTAGTTTTGAAGACGATTTTTTGACGACCCTCGTGGCGTAGTGGTTGAGTGCGTTAGTGCTCAAAGCGAGTTCGCGCGAGAGGTCGCGGGTTCGAATCCCGCCGAGGGAACAAAAAGTTTTGTTCCCTCGGCGTGTGTACCTGGGTCATGGATGTGTATTAAATTTGTGTATATTATAATAAAAAACTTAAATATGTGTATAGTATAAAAAGTATTAAATATATTTCCGTTGTCTGGTACCTGTAACACAAGTTCTTTGGATACTTAGCACGGGGCCAGATTGACGTGGTGTGAAGCGTCCATAGATATTATTATTATTATTAATTAAAAGCATATTTTCCAAGCGGGTGAAGGCGACCACAAAGGCTATTTATTATAAATTATTAATAATATCTTCAACTTAGATCTGGTTTCTATGTAATAATGTTGTCTACATTACAAAAACCGCTGATCAAAGTTACGCCTCGCTCGTAAGAGTATGAGTGTGTTTTTTATTAACACAAAGTCACGCACATACTTATAACGAAACTACACCTTATCTCGTAAAGCCTAAACTATAGATCTAATGAAAAAGGTGTCAATAGATTTGTAGATACGGATTTAAGTTTAAAAAAAGTGTTTTTTTTTACATCATGCTCTAATGAATTTTTTTAATTTACCACCTGCATAATATGGATTATTATATGGTATGTACACTACAACACTTCCGGTTTCAGAGTCTGATCAAATCGTCAATCAGGGGCCTTACTCTCCAAACTGATTCGATTTTGATTCAAATTCGGTCGTGCCGCGTACTCCGGAATAAATTGACGTTTGTTTATTTTGATTTTCAGTTGATTGATATGGTCGAGAGTACAAAAAGTTACGATCTAACGATTTTGTTTATCCTGGTTAGTTTCAATGTAATCCACCAAAAAAAACACCAAAAGCCGATGAGACCGAACTGATTTGATTCTCGATTGTATATTTTGGAGTAGGCCTGCCGCTAACATTTGAGCTAAGCCATTCTGAACGCTCATTGGTATACATCACTCGCAACAACTTCGCTCATCAGCTAATAAAACAATCTCAAACCCAACATCACTTAAGAACCTACGAGTATTTGTGAAATAAAAAAAAATCTATTCACTTTTTAAAATGAAGAACTTTACATAAATTACATACTTTAGTTTTATTATTTTTTAAAACGTAAAAATAACGATTATAAAAATATAGAATATAGATACTTATTTTAATGTTTTTCTATAATCCATAATATGAATCAAATAGTTTTTCAAGTAAGGTTGGGTTTGAGATTGTTTTATTTATACGGGCCTAAGTTCACCAATTAGCGTTTAGAATAGATTGTAACGTAAATAAAATTTAAATATATTATATCTAGCAATATCCCGCGAAACAATTATAACCACAACCTACAAGCAGATGAGTGAGTGTACGCATAGGCACACACGTTTGATGCACCTCCCTCCTTCCCACACTGCTTATGCGTACACTCGCAAGCAAAAAACATGAAAACACCACCACCTCACAAGCAATAATGTTAACACGATCGTGCAAAGCCCCACCACCATGCAGGTTGCAAAACTCGACGCGTGTTTCGCTCCGACCCCGGAGCATCCTCAGGATGTAGACTCTGCGAGCAATGTTCGTTGATCGTTAGCTGATCGATGATTTGATCAGGCTTTCAGAAACTGGGGGTAAAATAGATGATTTGATTGCTTTAGCATCCATTTAATAGCATGTTATTCACAGGACTTCATACTGGACTCCAACACAACATTCAAGGTGTTCCTGTCGTTCCACAGCTACGGCGAGGCGATCATATTCCCCTGGGGCTACACCTCCGACCCTTGTCCAGATTATGTGGACCTGTTGGAAGGTGGTGCTGCAATATCTAAGGTAGGTACACAGCTGCCCAACATAAATTGATTTACTCTATGTAGGTAGAGAAAATAATCTTTCATTTGCAAAAGACTTCATCAAACCGGATCCGGGACTGATATATGATAACTGATATATGATAATAAATGATAATAAATCTGTAGAGAGGTCATGTCTGTACATTAAAGATATTTAAGTGAAAATCAAAAAAAGGGGGTCTATGAAAGCCACAGAACCTAAAAATAACATTTTTGAAAAAAATGTCTGTCTGTCTGTCTGTCTGTCTGTCTGTCTGTCTGTCCATATGGGAATGTTTGTCGTCGCATCACGCTAAAACCACTGTATGGAATGAAATGAAATTTGGCAGGCAGGTAGCATACGACCTGAAGAGCATTATTGGAAATTATTATTCCTAAAAACGAAAGGGTTCCCGTGGGATCTTCAAAAAATTGTAGCTACCTATTTGACGGTATTTCAGCCAAACTACTCAACGTATTTTAATTAAATTTGGCAGGCAGGTAGCTTATGATCTGAAGAGCATAACTGGAAATTATTATCCCAAAAAACTAAAGGGTTCCCGCGGGATCTTCAAAAAGTTGTAGCTACCTATTTGACGGTATTTCAGCCAAACTACTCAACGTATTTTAATTAAATTTGGCAGGCAGGTAGCTTATGATCTGAAGAGCATAACTGGAAATTATTATCCCAAAAAACTAAAGGGTTCCCGCGGGATCTTCAAAAAGTTGTAGCTACCTATTTGACGGTATTTCAGCCAAACTACTCAACGTATTTTAATTAAATTTGGCAGGCAGGTAGCTTATGATCTGAAGAGCATAACTGGAAATTATTATCCCAAAAAACTAAAGGGTTCCCGCGGGATCTTCAAAAAGTTGTAGCTACCTATTTGACGGTATTTCAGCCAAACTACTCAACGTATTTTAATTAAATTTGGCAGGCAGGTAGCTTATGATCTGAAAAGCATTATTGGAAATTGTTATCTCGAAAAACGAAACGGTTCCCGTGGGATCTTCAAAAAATTGTAGCTACCTATTTGTCGGTATTTCAGCCATACTACTCAACGTATTTAAATGCAATTTGGCAGGCAGGTTGCTTATGATCTGAAAAGCATTACTGGAAATTATTATCCTGAAAAACGAAAGGGTTCCCGTTGGATCTTCAAAAAATTGTAGCCACCTATTTGACGGTATTTCAGCAAAACTACTCAACGTATTTAAATGAAATTTGGCAGGCACCTAGCTTATGACCTGACGAGCATTATTGGAAATTATTATCCCGAAAAACGAAAGAATTCCCGTGGGATCTTCAAAAATTGTAGCTACCTATTTGACGGTATTTCAGCCAAACTACTCAACGTATTTAAATGAAATTTGGCAAGCAGGTAGCTTATGATATGAAGAGCATAACTGGAAATTATTATCCCAAAAAACTAAAGGGATCTTCAAAAAGTTGTAGCTACCTATTTGACGGTATTTCAGCCAAACTACTCAACGTATTTAAATTAAATTTGGCAGGCAGGTAGCTTATGATCTGAAGAGCATAACTGGAAATTAATATCCCAAAAAACGAAAGGGTTCCCGCGGGATCTTCAAAAAGTTGTAGCTACCTATTTGACGGTATTTCAGCCAAACTACTCTACGTATTTAAATGAAATTTGGCAAGCAGGTAGCTGAAAAGCATTATTGGAAATTATTGTCCCGAAAAACGAAAGGGTTCCCGTGGGATCTTCAAAAAGTTGTAGCTACCTATTTGACGGTATTTCAGACAAACTACTCAACGTATTTTAATGAAATTTGGGAGGCAGTTAGCTTATGATCTGAAGAGCATTACTGGAAATTATTATCCCAAAAAACAAAAGGGTTCCCGCGGGATCTTCAAAAAATTGTAGCTACCTATTTGACGGTATTTTAGCCAAACTACTCAACGTATTTAAATGAAACTTGGCACAAAGGTACATTGTAACACGAACCATATAACCATAACCAACACAATATTTTTAACTGACTTCCAAAAAAGGAGGAGGTTTCTCAATTCGTAAATATATGTTTTTTTTTATGTTTCTTCGCGGGTATCTTTATCGTTTATGAAACGATTTTAATTATTTTCTTTGTGTTGTGTAGGGTATAATTTAAATTTGGTCCCATTGTCACCTGGTGACCTGATGATGGGATCCGTGAGGGATCGAGGGAAATCCTCAAAATTTATATGGAATAATATATTGATTTTGATTTTTTCTGAAGTAGTCTAAGCATATGTTACCAAACAGTAAGGTTTTGCACCATATCCTTGATCTAAAAGTACTGAACAGAACTTCTGAATCCTTAGAGATACAGGTTTGAAGATTTCAGCGTTGTTTAAAGGAATGCAAGCATATGCGTCGTAAGCATATACTACGTCAATTACATTCGAACTTGGTCTCATAGTTATCAAAGTGGAGACCTGATGATGGCGTCGTGAGGAATCGAGGGAACATCTCGAAATTTATAGGGACACTCATAGTCATTTTGTATTTGTTTCGAGTAACATAAGCATATATATCCGACTAAAAACATAATTTTGAATCAATTATCAATGTAATACCACTACTACTTAGTCTTTGAAGATATACGTTTGGAAATTTCGACATCGCTTATTATACTGCAAGCATATGTCAATTACAATATATATATATCAATTACAGTAGTCATCACTTCACCACCCCTGTCTTCACCAGATAGTAGGTATCCATATATACCATCATAACAATATGATGAAATAGGCAAGTTTTAAAAAAAGGGGAAAAAATAGTTTTAAGCCAAATAAAAGAATGTAAACCGACTCAAAATAATAAAAGAGTTCTATTATAGAACTCATAATATTGAGTTTGGCTGGTACCGACTTTAACATTCTGAAAATTTGTATCTCATTTTATAGTAAATCTACTTGATCTATATATAAACTTTTCTTCTTATATGAACTATACATATAGGTATATTAAAAAAATTCGCGCTGCTCTGGCCTACGTCAGAGCAGCGATGAACTATATATATAGGTATAAAAAAAAAATTCGCGGATGCTCTAGCTCACGCCAGAGCAGCGCTGGAATACGCGAATTTTTTTAATATACCTATATATATATAGGTATATTAAAAAAATTCGCTGGCTCACGCCAGAGCAGCGATGAACTATATATATATAGGTATAATAAATATAGGTATATTTAAAAAAAATTGAAATTTTTAGAAAAGTTATGTCAATATAAGTAACATTTATGTTTTTCATGATATTTTTATTTATTAGTTTTCATGCTAGGTACGACTTGGGTTTTTTCTTTCTTTTGGACTTTTGTTATTTTGTCGTCTAAAGGAAGTTAGTACTTTAACCGTAAAGTCCCAAAGTACTACAGTTCATAAACTAAAAATGTATTTAAACTGCTGCCTTAAATTACTTTTCCACGCGGACGAAGTCGCGGGCACAGCTAGTATATAAATATAAAGTAATGTTATGAAGAGAAAAGAATTCTATATATAATACAAAACAATGTAAATAAAGACACTTCTTTTGGCATTAAGGTGCAGTGTTTTGGTTTGTTTTGTGCCTATCTTAGTAGTAGTAGTCTTATCAGCTATCCCCCTTATTAATACAATACTAACAGTTTACACGCTTTTCCTGCAATCACTAAAGCCATCGTCGAAAGTTCTGTTTATCCGCTGAACGAAATATGATACTTTGATTAAGAGTTCGGAAGTATCGGCTGTCGAGAGCAAAACCTTATTTTGATGTGGGTCAATATTTACTGCAGAATATTATGTTGAAGTTTCAGTTTTCTATATTGTGATTTTTGCGTAAAATGCCTCCGTGGCTCCAGTAGCCAAGCCTTTCGAGTCTGGGGGTCATGGATTCAACCCTGCGGTTTCTACCGCAGGTTCTCAACAAATTATGTTGTTTTCAAGGACAGTGCATGCTGAGAACTCGAAGTAGTCCTAAGGAAATCTGTCCATGTTCGGGTTTCCCCACGATGTTGTCTTTCACTGTTAGAGCGTCCGTATGTACTTCTGAATCTGAAAAAGTATGACACGCCACAAACTTGGAAACAAACCTGCACCCTTTCGAGTATAACGATCAACCCATTAAGCCATGAACGCTTCTAATTGGCTAATGAAAAAGTATACACGCTACAACTTCGGAAATGAACCAGCACTTTTTCGAATATGATTTAACGGGTTTACCAGGCCATACGCTCATAATCTTCTTATTCTTTCTTCTATCTTCTTATGCAGTGGGCACGGGTCAGCTAGTCTTATCTTATATATAAAAATGAATTGCAGTTCGTTAGTCTCGCAAAAACTCGAAAACGGTTGAACCGATTCGGAACTTTTTAGTCTTGAAATATTCGTGGAAGTCCAGGGAAGGCGCGCTGTAGAAGCGTGTACTATGTTTTCTCCTTGTCTAATACGTTACAATTGAAGACATGAATGGATGAAGGTGATATGTAGCAAAATTATGATATTGAGAAAATTGAGTTCAAACTGTCACTTAAATATTTTAGAATACGTCGTAAAGTATTAAGTACATTGATATAACGATCCGTCTCTAGAATCCATGTACTCAATACGTTGCTCCATATCCTAAAATTTATAAGTGACAGTTTAAACTCAATTTTCTGGGTATATTTTTTTTTGCGACATATCACATTCATCCATTCATGTCTTCAATTGTACTTTTGTATGTTGGATCGACTTCCATAAATGAACTGAACTACAGCATGGATTTCCATAATTCTTTGACCGTAATGTTACATTATCCCTGAGTAACAAAGGCTATATTATATTTACAAACTAAATAAGAGTGTAAAGCCAAAGTGTATTTCGGGCTAATTCGTGGACATAATCTAGTTAACAATATAGTTACAAGAAAACTTTTTTGTTAAAATAATTAATGTGAGGGTACCGACTCAATAAACCGCTGTCTTTCACATTTCAAATGGCCATGTAAATGTATTAATACAAATATTTCATTACTAAATGGATTTTTCCGTCCGTTACATCATTTACATCATTTTCCTTTTTTGTTGGGCATTGCACTGCCATAATATATGTACATAATATCTACATACACTAATATTATAAAGAGGAAAGATATGTATTTTTGTATGTAACGACTAAACATAAAAAGTACTGGACCGATTTTAATAATTCATTTTTCATTAGAAAGCTACATTATCACTGAGTAACATATGAATAACATACAGGCCTCCATCTGGGTTATACGAATCATTTGAACAAATTATGGAACAATTATTGTCAAAAATATGTGCATCTAACAAAAACGTTATTATATGTGGTGACTTTAATATTAATTTGTTAGACCTAAACTCCACTACGGTTAGATTCACATCATTGTTTAGATCGTATAACCTATTTAATTTATTTCAAGAACCAACAAGAGTATGTGATACAACTGCTACTTGTATTGATAATATATTTACTAATCTTATTCCAAGTAAAAAAGATATAATTAATAAACTCAGCTCTGATCACTACGGACAGTTAGCTTCTTTTAATATATATTGTGACACTAACCTAAACGAAAATCAAGTGTTTATTCCTGTGAATACTAAACGTATTGAGAAATTTAGGAGTAATTTAAGTTCAAATATTAAATTATTAGATGGGTCAAATAGGTCAGATGAAGCTTTTAGTAAATTGTTTAAGATAATAAGAACCCAATTTAATTCAGTATTTACTCCTAAATCGGTTAGAAAAAGCAACAAAAAAGGTAACTTTATTGAGTGGGCAACTGCAGGAATTAAAATAAGCAGACAAAGACTATATGAATTATACAGTGAAAAATGTATAAATAACAGTGAAACTTTTAAAATATATGTTAAAAATTACTCTAAAATTTTCAAAAAAGTTTGTAAAGCTGCAAAGGCTCTTCATATTAGAAATAAAATACAAAATTCTAAAAATAAGATTAAAACTACATGGAAGATAATAGCTGGTGAGACTGGAAACGTCACCTGTCGTAACACAAATTATGAACTTAGTTTTGAAAATAAAAAAATAACTACAGATCTAGAAGTTGCGACGGTATTCGAAAAGTTTTTTGCTGACATTCCGGTCTCAACTACAAAAAGTCTAGATTCGTCTCCTGCAGCTGCTGAAAAAATACTTAAAGATAATGTAAAGGAATGTGATGTCAATTTTAAGTTCAAAGAAATTGATTCCAGAGAAATTGTTAATACATTTAAGATGTTAAATATCAAAAATACTGCTGATCTCTGGGGCATGTCTACAAAAATTATGAAATCAATAATTGACATCGTAGCTCCTCATTTAGCAATGATTTTCAATGATTGTACAAAGAGTGGTGTTTTTCCTGACTTAATGAAGCATAGCAAGGTTATACCTTTATTTAAAGCTGGGAATAAATCTGATCCGACAAATTACAGACCTATATCGATTTTGCCGACTTTTAGTAAAATATTTGAAAAAATAATTTTAAATCAGTTATTAGTACATTTTAATATAAACAATCTATTACATAATAATCAATATGGTTTTACTAAGGGTCGATCCACAACGGACGCTGGTATAGGTCTGCTTTGTAATATTTTTGAAGCTTGGGAGAGGTCGCAGGATGCGTTGGGTGTGTTTTGCGACCTTTCCAAGGCTTTTGATTGTGTTGAGCATGCTACATTGATCAGGAAATTAAAGCACTATGGCATAAGGGACTCAGCCCTCAGCCTTTTGAGTTCTTATCTTACAAATAGGATTCAAAGGGTGGAGGTAAATAGTAAACGGTCCACTGGGACTAAAATAGAATTAGGTGTCCCACAGGGATCCTCATTTTAGGCCCATTTCTTTTTCTCATCTATATTAATGACTTACCTTATCTAGTTAAAGATAAACATGAGATAGTATTATTTGCCGATGACACTTCACTCATTTTTAATGTGAAGCGACAACAGTCAAATTATGACGAGGTAAATAGTGCTCTCTCAAAAATAGTACATTGGTTTAATGTTAATAACTTATTATTAAATTATAAAAAAACTAAATGTTTAAAATTTACTTTGCCCAATGTTAAGCAATTACAAACCAATATACTATTAAATGATGAGAAAATGAAACTAGAGGATTCCACTGTGTTCCTGGGTATAACACTAGATAGTAAATTACAGTGGGGTCCTCACATTGCCAATCTTGCAAGTAGGCTCAGTTCTGCAGCATATGCGGTTAGAAAAATTAGAGAAATTTCTGACGAAGACACGGCGCGATTAGTATATTTTAGTTATTTTCATAGTAGGATGTCTTACGGCATTCTCTTATGGGGAAATGCCGCCGACATTAACACAATATTTGTGCTGCAGAAGCGGGCAATACGTTCAATTTACAAAATGTCCTCTTTTGAATCTCTAAGAGAGAAGTTTAAACAAATTGGTATTCTTACCGTTGCTTCTCAATACATTTTAGACAATGTGTTGTACGTTAAAAAGAATTTAAGTAATTTTAAAATGAAAAGCGACAATCACAATAGGAACACTAGAAATAAGCACAAGCTAGATATACCGGTGATCAGACTGAGTAAAGTTAGTAAATCATTTAAAGGTCAATGTATACGCCTGTACAATATAATCCCAAATAACGTTCAGAGCCTCCCTATCAATAAATTTAAAATTGTAGTTAAAGAACGTCTTTGTTCTAAAGCTTATTATAAGGTCAATGATTTTGTTGACGATTGCACACCTTGGGAATAAGATGGCCACATGCAAGGCTACCTCAATGTACTTTATGTACTCTGTCTTTTGTTATAATATATAGATTAAGTTTTTACATTGTTAACATATTATGTTTACACTTTTAAAAAAAAAGAACAATTTTCCATCTTTTTGCTAAAAGATGGCCCCGTCCGAGTTTCTTACGCCGGTTCTTCTCGGCGGGCTAGGGTTGAACCGGTGGTGGTTTATTTTTGTTGACTTTCCGAAAATAGCTTGTTAAGTTTAACTTGGAAATAAAATTATTTAGTGCCTCAGCATATGTGTTATTGTTATTAGGTTCAAATTACACGTCCAATAATACACTTCTAGTTAATCGTATTTTACTTTATTCTACTACGTAGATAATACAATAAACAGTATCTTATAAATAACTATGTAGGTACACTGACCCCACTAACCTATCCGGGCCTCTCAAGGAGACTAACTTAAAACTATCTTAGGCATCAACGTCAATGTCATCTTTGACATCTAGTTGTTTTAAATACATGCATAGCATTATGTAACATCTCCCTTTTTCGAGAAACGCATACAATTTAATAATGCTTAAAATATACATGATTACAAAATATAACTTACTAATTAAATTTCTCATGTATGTACAATTTAGGTTGTTTTACAGTTCTACCAGATCTGGTAACATAATCTGTACCTATTTGCCTTTCCACAGGAACACAGTTGTCATTATGCCTACTAATATCCTGAGAATTTTCACTCGTGAAACAACTAGGATTTATGGGAAGTATATTGCACGTATCATGACCATTATAAGAAGGATCTATTTTTTTAAATTCATGTTTACCGTCACCCGCAAAAGAGGAAGGAGGATTTATATTTTTTAAACTATTTTTCCTATGTCTAATATGCGCTCTATTTCTCCTATAGATAACACCATTCATATCGGTAATATAATGAGACCTACCACAATCTAGATTTCCGTGTATTACGCCAGGAGTCCAAAAATCTTTGGGATTCTTTTTAAAATAAATGTCATCTCCAGGCTTAAAGACTTCATTCCTTTGCCTTGCACATCTGTCAAAGTAATATGTCATTTTGTTTTTATTTTTGACATAAGATTTTTTGTAAACAGAAAATTTTACTAAATTCGGTTTTAATTTTTTACACAGGACAGGTATATTCATACGTAAACTCCTAGACATTAATAATGATGCTGGGCTGGGAAAGTCGCCTTTAGCTGTGTTCCGGTAGTGTAGCAATGCTAAATACACATCAGATCCATCCTGAGCGCATTTACGTAGTATATTTTTGGATAGTTTTACAGCGCTCTCCGAAAAACCATTACTTCTTGGATAATATGGACTCGTGGTTATATGCTCCACGTCCCATTCAACCAGAAAAGATTTGAACTTACATGAGTTGAAAGATGGACCATTATCCGACACTAATGATCGTGGGATGCCATGGCGTGCGAAAAATGATTTCAAGTGTTTCACCACGTTATCAACGTTGTAATTCTTATGTAAAGAAGCTAGCTCAAAATATTTAGAATAGTAATCTACACAGACAAGGTAATTCTCCCCATCAAAATAAAATAAATCAACCCCTACTCGTTCCCAAGGGAGTTGTGTAATATCATAACATTTCAAAGGTTCCTTATTCGTGCTAGGTTTAAATTTAGCACATACCAGACACTGTTCAATTAAATTTTTAATGTCTGCATTTATATTGGGCCAATAAACTGTTTCCCTAGCAATGTTAAGTGTTTTATTTATACCTAAATGACCACAGTGAATTTTATCTAATATTTGCTTTTGTAAAGCCTTTGGGACTATGAGCCTATTGCCCTTAAAGAGTAAATCATTCATTATATGTATTTCACTTTGAATATTCCAATATGGTTTTACCAAACAGTTAATTTTGTTTTTGCTTGTTGGCCAACCATTTTTTATATAAGATTTAAGCAAATTAAATGATTCATCTTGTTTACTTTCCTTTAAAATTGACTCTAAATATGACTTTGATACTGAAATATTAGAAAAAATTGAATTGACATGATATTGCAAGTCTTGTTCACATTGTGGTACATATGTATCAGTGAGTGAAGCTCGTGATAGCGTGTCTGCTATATACATATGTTTACCAGGTACATAAATTACTTCTAAGTCATATCCTTGCAACGCAAGCATCATTCTCTGCAACCTAGCTGGCACTTCATGAAGAGGTTTTTTAAAGAGATAAATTAAAGGTTTGTGATCTGTATGAACGGTAACAAGACCTCCATAAATATATTGATGAAATTTATTACAACCAAACTGTATAGCAAACAATTCCTTTTCAATCTGAGCGTAGTTTTGTTGAGAGCTTGTCAATGTTCTTGAGCTATATGCAATTGGTCGCTTATTTTGCATGATTACGGCGCCCACTGCATTCTTGGATGAATCTACTGACAAAATTAAAGGTACATTGCAATTATAGTTAGCTAATACAGGTGCTTTAGTAATAATATCTTTTAGTGATTCAAAACACTTTTGATAATTATCATCCCATAGGAATGGTATATCCTTTTTTAACAAGTTTCTTAAGACATTAGTTTTGTCTGCTAAGTTTTCAATGAAAGGGGCTAAAAAATTTAACATGCCTAAAAATCTTTGTAAATCCTTAATGTTTTTAGGTGTAGACATATTTTTTACAGCTCTAATTTTATCTGGATCAATTTTAACACCATCTTTGCTAAAAATATAACCCAAATATGTTATTTCTTCTAAAAGAAACTTACACTTGAGCTTGTTTAATTTCAAATTTACCTGCCTAGCCCGTTCTAAAAATAATTCTAACCTCTTATTGTGTATTTCAATTGTCTCCCCATATATTAAAATGTCATCACACCAAATAATTATGCCTTCAATGTCCCCAAATAAATCAATCATAGTTTTATAAAATATTTCTGTTGCAGTATTAATCCCAAAAGGCAACCGTAGAAATTTATAGCGACCAAATGGGGTCTGAAATGTGCACAAATCACTACTTTCTTTTGTTAATTTTATATTATAAAAACCAGAGAACGCATCCAAGTGGGAAAAATATTTAGCTTTAGACAATTTTGACCTGACTTCATCAATATTTTTAATAGGATAATGACTTCTCAATAGATTTTTATTTAAATATCTAGGATCTAAACATACCCTTAATCCTCCTGCCTTTTTCATGGTAATGACTAAACTACTTACCCATAATGTGGGTTTGTTAACCTTTTGTATAATTCCCAGTTGTTCCATGATTTCTAATTCTTTCCTTAACGGCTCGATGAGAGCAAACGGTACCTTCCTCGGGGGATCTACTCTTGGTATGGCATCCTTCTTTAATACAATACTGTGTTCATATGGAAGACATCCTAGGCCCTGAAAAACATCATTATATTTGATTACAATATTGTCACATGTTTTTTCATATAGGTTATGTATATTTTTCACAATTTTATTGTCATTTTGACAATTTACAGAGAAGTTTTTTGTTATTAAATTTAACTTTATACAAGTTGGTAAGCCAATTACAGTTGGACAATTCAAACTTGTTATTACAAAAGTAATTGTTTCAGGCTCAACTTTATTATCTAATAAACAGGATACATTAGATACTGCCACTATGGGAATTTTATGACCATTGTAAGCAAAAATATTATAATTTTTACACTGTTGTTTGTCTTTATTTTTAATATACAACTTTGAGCTTTTACATGTGTCTAAAGACATCATATTTATATCTGCTCCAGTATCAATTATGCAATCTACTCTTTTATTGTTTATATTAAGAAAATAATGCCAAGAATTATCATTTTTACTTAAAATTGTGCTATTTCTATTACTTTGTGATTCAATGTTGAACAATGTCCCTATAGTAAATCTCTCAGCACTATTTTTTGTTACTTCATCATCGAGATTTGAGTTGTCTACTTCAGAAACAACATTCCTGACATTATTTTTCTTATAACATAAATTAGTAAAGTGTCCATATTTAAAACATGACCTGCATTTATGCTTCCATGCTGGGCAGTTGCGATGAGCATGTGTTGTGTTGCATCTCCCGCACGTTGTTCTGGACCCGGGTGTGGCTGATCTTTGTTGATAATGCGGCACTGGAGATCTGGTTTTTCTCCTATGCTGGTGCGATGAAAACGATGATGACGGAGAACTGTTCGGACGGTTTCTGTGTATCTTGTATACGGTGGCATCTTCTCTTCTTTCACCCCCATTGATTGAATCTTCACTCTTCTGTGCCATAGTGAGTGTTCTACACAGCAGCTTGGCTCTTTCCAGGGAGAGATCTTGTTCTTGTAGCAGCTTTTGTCGAACTTGTGAGAAGTTTGTGGCCATGTTAGCAATGAGAATATCTTTCACCAGGGACTCACGAAGCGTACCAAACTCACATGAATGACTTGCATTTTCTAGCTCCATCAGAAAATTGTCCAATGATTCGTTCACACGTTGTTTTAATGTGAAGAACCTGTGTCTTGCAACTGTCAAATTCTTCTTTGGTTCAAAGTATTCAACAAATTTCTCCTTAACTTGTTTGAATGTAGAACTGCTTAGGTCCAAATTGAAGGAGTTGAAGATGTTTAGACCCTTTTCACCCATAGAGTGTAGCATAATAGCAATCTTCCTTTTGTCTTCGGTTTTTTCCATTCCCGACGCCAGCAAATATATCTCGAACGATTGAGTCCATTTTCTGAAGTTTTCAGCATTATTGTTGATGATTTCCGTCGAAATTTCCAGCTTTTGTACTCCGTTTGCAGCCATTGTCGTCATTGTTGTTGAACCACACCCAGCCGGTCTCGAAATTTCTTTTTTCGCCGTTCTCGACGTACCCTCTCTTTGGTTAATATTTTCTTTTTCTTCTTCTGACACCATATTTAGTGCCTCAGCATATGTGTTATTGTTATTAGGTTCAAATTACACGTCCAATAATACACTTCTAGTTAATCGTATTTTACTTTATTCTACTACGTAGATAATACAATAAACAGTATCTTATAAATAACTATGTAGGTACACTGACCCCACTAACCTATCCGGGCCTCTCAAGGAGACTAACTTAAAACTATCTTAGGCATCAACGTCAATGTCATCTTTGACATCTAGTTGTTTTAAATACATGCATAGCATTATGTAACAAAAATTTTTTGAATTTTGAATTTTTGAATTTTATGCTCAACAAAGTGGGCACGGGTCAGCTAGTTTTATATAAATAGAAGATAATAATTTATTTCACTAATGTTAAATTATTATAAGAATATTTTTGTTTTTTTTCTGAATGTTTTTCTTATGCTTAATATTTTAATTTATTTTACTTTGTATTTTCTTATAAATACTATTGTTTTTTTTTGTCTTATTGAATATGGTTTTGTAAATTTTACAGAAAAAAAGGAATAAACGATTATTATTATTATTAAAACATTTCTTTTTTAGGCAATTTTCGGAACCAACGGCCATACTTACAAGGTGGGTAGTACGAAAGACCTAATGTACTACTCGGCAGGGACCAGCGTTGATTGGAGCTACGGTGAGGCCAATATACTCTACTCCTACATGATAGAACTGAGGTCGAAGGAGCATAGATTCCTCCTACCCAAGGAACAAATACTTCCAACTGCTAAGGAAAGCATGAATGGCGTCTTTCGGCTCCTGGACTATATTGATGCGCGCAGCAGTTCAGAGTGTTCGTTATGTTCTAAATAAAAACAATGTGATGACAAAAAGAATGAAATAAATGGTGAAAATGGTTGATGGTATTTTTTATATATGTTTTTAGGCAACTTGAACGTAGAGATTCCAAAAGTTATATAGTATAAAGTATGGTGGAATATTATAGTCATGAGAGTTTAGACTGAATTATTAATTACCTTAACCTTTATACAAGCTATGATTTTAATGAGTGTTAATACTTTAGGGTGTGTATGGGTCCCGTATATAGAGTGTACTGAAAAAGTACAAGCACTGAAAATTGAACTTTTTTTTAAATGATTGTATGGGAAAATTTATGATGTAGGGTTTGCAATGTGCAGACTTGGGGAGACTAATTAAAAGATGTATTTGATCCGACTGTCGTTTAATAACTAACTTATATTACTAATCATTCATACAATATATAGGGAGGTGATACACACACACTACACCTCCCCCGTATTTTTGAAAAAAAAAATTACACAAAGTTTTTTTTACTTACAAATCTACCCAAAATAATATATCTAACTTAATCTAATAACTAATTTTAAACCTCTAGAAAATACACATAATTATACAAAATACAATTCTGTTCTTGTTTTAAAAAAATATCGCAAAACCTGTTTTAATATTAGTGATGGGTTGTTGACGATGTTATCAATTATTTTAAAAATCTGAAAATTATTTTTTAATAAAATATAGTAGATAACATTTATAAATTTATTATTCATACAATTATATATTTTCATTTTAATATTTAACATTTTACAAATTTTAATTAGTAGGTAGGTATCATAATTCATCTCTCTTTTATGTCGCTCTTCTAACATAAAAAAAAATATATTTTTTTAAACTCCACTTTATTTATGTCAATTTATTTAACATTTTCGATACTAACT
The DNA here is from genome assembly GCA_905187575.2 of Celastrina argiolus. Classification (NCBI taxonomy): domain Eukaryota; kingdom Metazoa; phylum Arthropoda; class Insecta; order Lepidoptera; family Lycaenidae; genus Celastrina; species Celastrina argiolus. The sequence goes on from LR994595.1 coordinate 5,987,481, forward strand.
ATTTTTTCATCCTTTGTTAGAAATATTTTCATTTCACATTTTACTATCATTTCATTTATTCTACTAACATATTGATAAGTGATCTGGCCATAGTCACTTACATTAAACATCATCATCATCTTACCTAGGTACCTTATTCCTTTTTTATTTATATTCATTTATATTTATTTATAGTCGACTCTATAATACACTTTTATGGTACTTTATTTATTTTCAACATTCTTCATGTGCGCACTTTATTTGGTACAATACTTTATTTTATTATCCACCATAATAACGGGACCTATTTTAAGACTAACCATAAAAAAAAATAAAAAAAATATGTCTCCAACCATTTTGTTTAAGTGGAGGATTATTCCCGCCGAGCATGCTCTAAGTACCATTTATATTTTCTCGTACCATATTTGTACCATATTTAATACTAAAGGATTTGCTTTAAGGCTACATGACCTCCAACTATTCTCACAGAGAAAACTCGTTTACACCATGATCGAATGAAGGATTCCTTTTGCGTATTTTATTCAAATAATGTATTCAGCATTTATTTATTCAACATACATAGCATTTTAGCTAGTATTGAATTTATGCACTATGGCATTTTCTTTCTACATCCATCCAAAATCCTAACAAAATAACCAAATCCATAATTTTGACACACTCAATATTTAAAATATCCATGAACTATTGGGTGATCAGGCCAACAGCTACTAGAGATTCCATACATCGGCGCATCCCTATCTACTAATAAATAACAATCCTATTTCAATCATATTCCTTCTTATAAAACTAAAACCAATATCCTTTACTTCAAACTAACCTTTTCTTTACATTCCTTCATAAAGCTTAAAGCATAAAGCTAGGTATGTTACAAAACTAAATATCACATTCCTAATCCTTCACAATAATATTACGTCATAAATCCGTGTATGTATGTCATGTCATATCCAGTATTCATTATTCTAAGAAAATGTAGCTAATCGACTTACATATTTTATGTAGTTGAAAAGAATTTTAATACATTTCTCAAAAAAAATATAATGTCTCTTATGAACACTATTTTCCTTTACCAATCTCTTTATTTTTTACTTTGCTACAACAAACATAATTAAATTTAAATTATTCTTAAAAAAAAAACCTTTTAATCAAAACTAACTTGAGAATTAGATTGCATTGGAACACATAGCGACATTAACATAATAATATTATTGTTATAATTATTTGTCCTTGAAGGAAAATTATTATTGTTGTTAATTGCAACACAATATTTTGCACATGTAAACTACTGGAATTCTAAATATGATTGCTTGACACTTTTGGATGCATGTTGCAACTTCAGGTTATGCATCGTATTGCTAATGTTTTACTTCGCACCATAAATGGTACAGCAAAAGTTGAGATGATATGCTATGCGATACTATTGATGATCTCATAACATAGACCATGGGTGGTCTACTAGTATTTAATTTAATTTTGCACTACTGAATACGAAAATATTATATTATTAAATTAAATCTTCTGTCCTTACACTATGTAAACTAAATTACCAAAATGTATATTACCTTTAAGTTACATACGAACTAACAAAAAATTAACGTTATATTATGTTTTTAAAAATTCCTATTACCAAAAAAAAAAATCTTCTGTAAATTATAATTTTTGTACAACCCTAGCTTCGATTAACAACAGTTTCTACTTACATTTTGTTGTGCAAATGCTGCGTTGGCACCGCTGATATTCGACGCTTTTTCCAGCAAGGCGTTACTTACCTTGAAAACTTACCTGTGATGCTACCTAACTATTTAACCAACTGCGCCTAATATTTAGATAGTTATGACTCATTAATATTACTATGTATTCCTTTTTCCATATACCAAAAATAATGGACATTTATTCTACATCATTTTTTTTATAACTTGAGTTAAACTTATTTTTCGTACACAAGCAATATATATAGTAGTAATTATTATATTATTTAAAATGCATCGTCAACACCCATTTATATTAATTATTTATAAAATTAATAACTTTTTCTTTCATTTAAACCATTAAAAAAAAATACCTTGGCCTTAGCCATTTTATTACAAAAAATACTATAAAATCTCTTAACTCGAAATATAGATTTTTACACACAGATTACAAACAGGATAAAATTGGAAAAGAAATTATAAATTACACATGCTATAAATAATTTTGAGAAAAAATATAGATTCAGAAAAAATTATATAGTGGATATTACAATTTATCTAAATGTTACGTTACAAAACGTCTTTTTGCGTCCATGGGTCGCTGATCTCCCGGCTGCATTCTTTTCCGACTCGACCATCTCCCGGCTGCCTGCTCTACGTTTCCAACCATCTGACTCCTACATCTTCCAGCTGCCTGCTCTCTATATCCACTCACCTGACTCCTACATCTCCCAGCTGCCTGCTCTCCATATCCACTCATCTGACTCCTACGTCTCCCAGCTGCCTGCTCATCATCTCCAGTTATTTCATTTCAACAACTCTCAGCTTCCTGGTCATCATCGCCACTAATATTCTTCTTTATTTTTCACTAATATTGTAATTATTGTTATTTTATTTTAACAGATTTGTATTGTCTCTATCCACTAGGTATATATTTATTTTAATATTACTTATCTATTATTTATTTAAAAGCTACACACACCGCCGGTAAAAATATTAATAGTTCATTTTCTTATTTTTGTAAATAGTTTATTTTTTTTCACTAAGTTTTGTATCACTTCACAAATAAGTTTCTACTATGTCCAATTTTTAATCACTTTTACTTTAACTTTTCCTGTTCCATCTGCGCAGCGCTGCCACGAGGCAGCACTGGCAGGGTCGCCATGCAATGTGCAGACTTGGGGGTCTCCCCAAGGACGACAGTCGGATCAAATACATCTTTTAATTAGTCTTAATTAAAAGATGTATTTGATCCGACTGTCGTTTAATAACTAACTTATATTACTAATCATTCATACAATATATAGAGAGGTGATACACACACACTACATTTTTCATACAAACATGAAAGTCAAAAGGAAGTCATTCAGTACTGGTACAGTCGGCTGCACTAACATGGATACATCTACAAATTTGCAAAAATATGTCTACGTTAGTTTTTCAAAAATATCGTCACCTTATTGCATTCAAAGCGATGTAACCAGCAAAGGGTTTCAAAATTATGAATGCATTATTTTCATAATGAAGTAAACAGCAGTATTTCAGTGAATAGTATACACACTTAAATTCATAATTATGAACACGCGACAAATTTCAGTAGCATGTAAACATTGTTTATTTCATTATAAGTGACGATATTTTTGAAAAATTAAACGTCGACATATTTTTGCAAATTTGTAGATGTATCCATGTTAGTGCAGCCGACTGTACTTTCACAGTATACTCTACATAGGAGGCACATACACACCCTAAAGTATTATCACTTAGTTATTTTACACCTTGTATAAGTAGGTAGAATTTAGCCCAGCCTAAGGTACAGTACAGTTTACGCGCTCCCCATAAGATTTCCATAAAATAATATACTTTTATATGATATACTTTTTTGTTTTTCAGATATATTGAAAGTTTCAAATTGTTCTAAGTACTCGTATCTGCTATTTAAACTAACGAACATCGGTTTTTTTGTTAGCTGAGTTAGTAACAAAACGGAAACTTACCACTACATATTTATATTGTACCAAATGCTGTTGCTTCCGGCGACTTAAACTGTACATTTTGCCGAAACAAAAAGTAAGTCCTTTGACGTGGTCTGCTCTTTACATGCTAATAAATAAATGATAATATTGAACGTTGTATCCATTTTATAGAATTCACTGTGAAAGTACCAAGGCTGAAAGAGAGAAACGGGGAAAAATTATAACTAATTTCTGTTATACGTTGTATATGTGCCCATCATCATCTAAATGGGTCAAGTGCGAGCCTATTGAATATACAAAATAACAAACAAGTATTTCTTCTTAATACCATTATAGTGTAGAATTATAAATTACATTATTATTACAATCTTGAAAGACAAAACTATGAACTAAGGAAGAAGAAATCCATTTAGGGCTTTAATCTAAAGCCTAGCCTAGCCTCTACGGCTAGCTCAGAGCTGATTGTAATTGTTAACCCTGGGCAGAGCATACTTAGCATAAACGAGGATTAGGCGTGTCAAACTATATTTGCTTAACAATGAGATAGGATGGGAATTTTGTTACTAGTAATTCCATTTTATAAAGGTATATTAAGCAGTCTAAAATTCTAAATAGTTAGATTTTAGGATACAACGAATATTATATATAGCAAACAAATTTTAGTGACTATAAATTATATAAAAAAAAATATTAATTTTGGTCGTTGGTTTTTTTTATGTGTTATTTTCCAATTTAATACCACTTCATGGTTCATAAATATCAAGCCGAATATAGTGTGAAGAGAACGACGCGTAGAGCATTTTTTGGTTGGGCAACTCATATAAATTATTTACCATAACGCGACAAATTACGATTAAAGATCTCCATAAAAGTCACAAAATAGATGAGCTGCAATCCTTGTCAAGTCTTAGGTCAACGACTAGTGAGTTCCTGCGTATACACTAGGAGCCCCAGCATTGTGAGATTCACTACTTGTGGTCATTTTAGACCTTAAAATTATTCTTTTTTTCACTTATAACTTATAAGTAATTTATATGTGGTGCCAAAAAAAATATCTCTAGACGTCATTCTATTCACACTATATTCGGCTTAATACGAATAATACTCATATATTAAGCCGAATATAGTGTGAATAGAATGACGTCTAGAGATATTTTTTTTGGCACCATAAAACATCCAGTAGTATCCCGTACACAGCTTCAGTCGCTCATATAAATGATATGATTATCAAATGAAACCGACAATCATTTTTAGCGACAAACAATGTTGTCTATGGAAAATATTTTATCTATTTGTAATAAATCGAAACCTTTGTATTATAAAAACAGTATTCGGTAATGAAGGCCTGCGGTCGGGAATATGTGATGCGAGTGTGTATGTAAAATGGATGTAATGTGTATGATATGGATGCAATCCAAAAATGTGCGCCCACACCGCCGGCGCGGGCCAATATTGTTTATTGTTTTATGGCCACACTTGCCAAGTTTCGTTAAAATCATTAATAGGCTTGTCTATTTAACTGAAATATAATTTACCAAATGTACTAAGACTTATGCGTAACATATTTTAAGGGTACCTAAGTTGTGTTCTTTTTTTAAACTACCACCTGCAAATGTATATGTCGCACTCATCTTATTGAATCTGGTTATTTCATTGAATCACTAGGCGGTTATATAATGGCGTCAAACAGCTCGTACAGATAGCAATGTGTTGATATATTTTTTGATTAATTTACTTTAATGTTCGTTTTATTAGTACTCATTCGGAAATTTCGAAGTTTAAAACTAAAATATTAAATGGCTGTCCTAGTCTCGGATTCTAAAAGTTGGTAAAAACAGGATTCAATGAAAGCGCTAGTCATTCAATTAAATAGCGGATTCAATCAGATGACTGCGACATATATGTATATCACTACATAGTATAAAACAAAGTCGCCTTTTCTGTCCCTATATCCCTATGTGCGCTTAAATCTTTAAAACTACGCAACGGATTTTGATGCGGTTTTTTCCAATAGATAGAGTAATTCAAGAGGAAGGTTTATATATATATTACATGCATAATATACTAAGGCAACATTGCTAATTTTAGAGGTTTCTAACGTGATGTCGTAAATTAACCTATTTTAGCAAAAACGCTGCCTAAACCCGAGTTAGATCAAATTAATGTACTACAGTATTGTACACCATAAAAAGGTCTACAAAAAAGTCCGCGATGGTATATGTTTATCTTTTAAGGATAACCCACATTAACTATTTTTATTGTTTACTTTTTACGTGAAAAAATGGCTTATTTACGAAGGTATTTTAAGCAATACGGCATCCTTATCGAATTAAGTACCTTAAATACAGTGTGCAATTAATATAGATCAATATGGTTCCTTACAGCATGTAAATTAAACAAATATTTTCGGAGATATTACAAATTTTATTGAATTTAGCAGCAATCGGACGTGTTTATTATCGGAGCTCTCTGACATAGGCATATATATTTTATGCCCGTGCAAAGTCGGAACGGGCCGCTAAGTTTTTATATACAACGTTCATAGTTTTTCTGTAGTGTATTTAATTTAGTATCAGCATTGCACCCGTGCAAAGCCGGGGCGGGTCGCTAGTATATTATAAATACATTCTGTGAATAAAAAAAATATAATAAATATATGTATAATAAAAAAAGGGTAATAAAATATTCACAGAATATAATATAACTATTGTGTATGTTGCCTCTATGACAACAAGTACTAAAAACAGAACAAAATAAATATTTAATTTCGACTCCCATACAATGTGATTTAGTTGTTGGTATGTTGTTTAAACGCAATCCTTTTTTTTGTGCGTCCGACTCACACTTGACCGTTTTTTTTTAAAGTCTAGCCTAATGCTACTGACCATAATACAACATCTATTATTTATTAATATTAAAAGAACTTACTAACTTATTATTTTCCACAAATATTTGCGTTCCAAGCAGACCACGATGAAGGGCGAAAAGAAAAACAGTTTAAAAATTTCCGATAACTTTATTTACATCCTAGCATTACTTCCATTTTACAATCAACAAATATTTTAAACAAATTCAAATACACATTTATTTATCTAACGTATAAACATCTATCGACATCACTATATCGAATTCGTATCAATGCTTATTGTTCTACGTTTTAATGCCGTTAATATACAGCTTAGCGCATTAATTTTCACGCTATGAAAAAAAAATACAGCAGAACATAATAAAATGTGCGTTCAAATTACATAGAAATAACATTATTAATAAACATTAGACACGAAATGGGCCGAAAAAAACAAGAATATGATTAAAAATTTCGTTAGTAACATTACTCCCATGCAACTCGAACGCACCTCAAATCGCCTCCTTTTTTAGAAGTCGGTTAAAATGTTTTCGATTTTAATGATATTTAGGGCCGATATTTCAATCGTCAGATAACTTTTATCTAAGGAATAAATATGTGACTTTGGCAGATTTTGTATGGAACAAATGTCAGTCACACGTTTATTCAACAATCTAAATTAGGCCCAAATCTAAATTAGGCTTTCTATTGTAAGTCCACTCAAGGGTATAAAATATGTCTTGTTTGTTCTGGTATGTACTACCAATTTATTTAAGGTGCTTGTGAAAAAAGTACGAAATTGTTGAAATATAATATTTATAAAATAATGTTGAAGGCTAAAAATAAGTCGTAAAGGGTAAAAGAAGTTTTTTCAGATCATTAATAAGAAAAGTTTTTTTAGTTTTTGAGCACTTTCTGAATTTTGACCCTTTATTTACAATACACATAATAATATTATTTTAATAGCATTAGATATAATATATTTAAATTAATATAAACTAATATTAGATAGCATGTTTACTCAATATTTTACAAATATTAATTTAACAATTATTTTTACAATAAAAAGTTAACAAAACATTAAAATATACAATAAATAATTTATTTTATTTTGATTTGCCACCTATCCATTTTTGAAATATGAATAAATAGACAATATATTTTTTTTTAATAAGATCAAAAATAAATTCAGTAGTAAATTTGGCCCTAAATATTTGGGGTTCTGAAATAAATCCTGAAGTGAAAAATATAGTCCAATAATTTGGTAGTTTTGCCTGAAAATATTTCCGAGGGTTTTGAAAATGGGTTGTAACAGAAACCTACTCGTACATAATAACCAATTTGAAAATTTTTGATGATTAAATTCCAAATCAAAATCTATTAAATTATTATTATCAATGTGCAAAACTTCTAACTTTTCTTACCTTTTTTGCGACCAAATTACTAGGTTAAAATAAAAATAACCATCTTTGTAAATTTTTGAAAACGAACTAAGTGGGATAATTTTGTTTTAAATAAAGGAGAGAGACACTTTAACACTTGTAGTTCTGGAGACAAATAAAATATCAAGAATAATTTGAACAATTAAAGTACACGTCAAGAAAACCATTGTTTGTTTGATTGTCACTTAACTTTTATAGTTTCTTCACCATACCTGGACCCTTAGTCAATATGTAATCGCTGTTATCACGCTTGATGATTAAAAACAAAAATTTATGGTATTCGACATAAACTTAACGATATTGACACTCGAATTCGTATGTTTTTATGTTAAATCTCATACATTTTTGTTTTCGAACTTCGTAAGTGACAATAGCGATACCACCTTAACTAAGTCATAAATATTTTACGACATTCACAACAATTTCCTCTTTTTTGTTAATAAATTCAATATGGACGCCAGACGTCTACCGGTCTTCTTTCGGACGTTATCAAGGACTTGCTTCTGGTCCTCACACCCTGATTGGTCCAGTCCGGCGACGCTGGTCTCTTTTTACTCGAGCTGGTCGAACCAGTTTCTTCTTCTCTATCCGGACTCGAGTTCGAGTTTTCTTTGATGGGCGGAGGTCTCAGCCACCAGTCGTAGCCTCCGTATAACTGGGAGTACAGCCACGCGGGGGGGGTCGGCAGAAGTGGGGAGTTTAGGAAGAGTTGCGCCGCCAGAGCGCTGTGGAAGAGCGAAGAGGGGGGCGGGAGGGGGTTCAGGCTCTTCCGCCTGACAGATGTGAAGGCGCCGGGGCGGTCGTCAGGGGGAGGGGAGTCGGAGGCTGTGACGGATATGTCGTCGTCCTGGGGGGAGCCCGGGCGCGACGTGGCGGGGCTCGTCGTGCTGTGCGCGTGCATCGTCGTCGTGTTCTCCGACGTTACTTCTGTTGACAATAGTTTGGTTATAGTATGGAAATAGTTTATTGTTGTCATCACTTGCAAAGTTAACGATTTGTAAATTCAATAATTATCTATTATTGATTACCAGCCGAATATTGAATTAATAGTTGTGTTAAATGGCGCTCGACATGCGTGGCATGTCCTATAATTCCGGCAAACGACAGCAGGCCAAGCAGGAACATTTGACAACTCCGTGAAAGTAACGTTGAATAACTTGGATAAGATTTGTAGGAAAAGCATAACAGCACCAATACTTGACATTCGATAACAGCTTTGCAGTATTTGGCCGTAACATATTATATCTAGTAACAATTGATACGGCTTCGGGCAGTTATACAATTTGCAATTCGATTATCCTTTGAGAACTCGGTAAGCCCTGTAGCAGTAGTAGCCTTCTTTTAGACACTAGGGCCTCAGCCTAGAATTTTGCGGGCAGCGGGGCGGGAGCGGGTAAGGAGGACCGTTCCCGCGCCGTTGTTTTCGAGAACATGATCCATTTGATTTGACGCAAAAGATCCTGCCGCTTCCGCGCCGCCGCCGTTCCCGCCCCGCTGCCCGCAAAATTCGAAAACCTTAAGACTGCATATTGACGCAAAAAAACGAAAATGTTGTAAGTACAATGCTGTAAGTACTGCTTTTTCGTATTCTTACGTCGATATCTTTTATTCTATGTAATCTTTACCTGTGTCCGGCTGCGGCTGAGGGGGAGGCGCGGGGGGTAGCACGTGCGGCGTGAAGTGCGCGTGCGACGGCAGTAGGGGTGGCGGATAGCGTAGCGCGCCCCACTCTCCTCCAGGTAGGCCGGCCAGCTGGTGCGCTATACCTGAGGACAAGTGATAAAACAATTAAAAACCTGTGCGACATACTGAATCGCACTATCGAAGTTTCTTAAGTTCGGCGCTATACAGGTATAATAACCTTGATACCTCCACACTACAATCTGGGAATCGAGTACGGATCAATCTTGGCTATGGACTTATAAGAAACCAAGCTGGCAATAGTCCGGTAAAGAATTACGAGTGCGTTAGTGCACAAAATAAACAGGGCTCTAATTCAAGATCGTATCGCTATTTATCGCTTACGAAGTTCGAAAACAAAATGTATGGAATTTGACAAGCTTCGCTAAATGACGAGCGAATTCATATGTCATTTAGCGAAGCTTATGTCAAATACCATTCAAAATGTACAATAAACCTTTTCGAAATTCGCGATGGCATCTTGAATTAGGGCCCTGGCCGTTACATTCATTGTGTATTTGGTATAATTCCTACACTTGTAGTAGGCATTTGAGAACTAAAAGAATGTCGATTCTTTTAGTTCTCAAATGCCTACTACAAGTGTAGGAATTATACCAAATACACAATGAAATGACTAAACCGGGAAAACAAACTTGTCATAATCACATCAAAAGCTTAAATAAAGCCTTTAATGATTTTGAAGAACTCGTTAGCTTAAAGTGTTTCTCAAACTGCGCGCTTCAGCCGGGTAGAGGCGCGTAGAGGCACCGACTAAATAAAATATATCTGTAGAGTTTCAACGCGACTTCATATCTCGTAACGTTGTTAAATAATATTCAAGGCGTTCCAGACTTGTGTAAATTAAAATATTTAGTACTGTATTAATAAAGAAGTCTCAAACCCAACCTCACTTGCTAACCTATTTAACAATAAACAAAAAAAAATTAAAACACGTTTCGTTTCACTTTTAAAAATGAAAAAGTTTACTTATGGTTAAGTTTACATACTATACATTTTTTCTTTTTCTTTTAAGATTATAAAAATATAGATTAAACTTATTTTAATATTTTTCTGTAATCTATAATATGAAAGTTATTCACTATTAAAAGTGAAATGAAACGTTGTTTTATCTGTCAAATAAGTTCTCAAGTAAGGGTTTGAGACTTTCATATTAATACGGGCCCTAATTTTTTCTCTGAATCTACTGGTGCGGACTTCGATTTTCTGTTTTAGTAATCTATACTAATATTATAAAGAGGTAACGTTTGATTGTTTATTTGTTTGTTTGTTTGAATGGAATAGGCTCTGAAACCACTGAACCAAAATGAAAAATTCTTTCACCGTTGGAAAGCTACATTCCTAGCGCTGAACATAGGCTATATTATATGTTTAAAAAAAGTAGGGTTCCTTACTAAAACCCCAAAAATGTAGCCCAAAGTGTAAAAAAACGACCTCCAAAATTTCTTACATCGTGTGCGCTTCGACAACGGCTTGACCAATTTCGCAATTTTTTTTACGGTATGTTCGTTATTGTCACGAAAAGGTTATTATGAAAGAAAATGTTGAAAAAAATAAGCAGAAAATTAGAAAAAAGAAGAAAATACGTGATGGTCACGCGGGGTTTGAACCTGGGCTCGATCGATTCACGTCGTTGCCAGTTTATATGACACGGGTGTCATGGTAACATCATTGTTTACAAATGGAAAATAAAAATTATGAAATGCTATAAATACCGTTTTTATATCAGCTTAAACTATTTGGATTAATAAAATTATTAGGATTAACAAGTAGTTTAAGCTGATATAAATACGGTATGTATAGCATTTCATAATTTTTGTTTTCCATTTGTAAACAACGTTGTTACCATGACGACGAAGACGTTTGGCTGCGTTTCCATTGACGCGGGGCGAGGCGGACAGAGCTTGCGGTACCCGAATTGACCAATCACTATGCTCGAAATCTCTGCTCCACTCCGCTTGGGAACCACTAAGTTCCTATGCGCCCCGCTCCGCGTCAGTGGAAACGCCAAGATTGGGGAGGTTTTCCAAATCTATACATCTATACAAATAAATAAAATTTAAGTGTCAGTTTGTAACTTTCAATTAGTTTTTCTAAATGCATATGACATTTTAAACGATATCTTCTGCTTTTATTTTGCATTGGCAACGATATTTACTGAAAACTTTCGTTTTCAATGTAATTTAAAAAAAATTTATCTGTCTGTCAGCGTGTCTCTTTGCTCCGGCTAATCTCTGGAACGGCTGGACCGATTTTAACGAGACTTTCACTGGTAGATAGCTAAAGTTATAAGGATTAATTTAGGCTACTTTTCATCATCATCATCTTTGTCATCTAACTAATGATCACCGAAAAAAATAGCTTAGAGCAAGTAGACGGACATAGGACACTAAAAAGCTGTAAAATGGAATAAATTCCATTTGACAGCGTTTCCGTGAACGTTGCGGGTTCTGCGTTAGGGTTTCGCGTTGTGGGTTCCGCGTTGCGGGTTCCGGGTTTCCGTGTTGCGGGTTCCGGGTTCCGCGTTGCGGGTTCCGGGTTCCCGCGTTGCGGGTTCCGGGTTCCCGCGTTGCGGGTTCCGGGTTCCGCGTTGCGGGTTCCGGGTTTCCGTGTTGCGGGTTCCGGGTTCCGGGTTCCGCGTTGCGGGTTCCGGGTTCCGGGTTCCGCGTTGCGGGTTCCGGCTTCCGCGTTGCGGGTTCCGGGTTCCCGCGTTGCGGGTTCCGGGTTCCGCGTTGCGGGTTCCGGGTTCCCGCGTTGCGGTTTCCGGGTTCCGCGTTGCGGGTTCCGGGTTCCCGCGATGCGGGTTCCGGGTTCCCGCGTTCCGGGTTCCGGGTTCCCGCGTTGCGGGTTCCGGGTTCCCGCGTTGCGGGTTCCGCGTTGCGGGTTCCGGGTTGCCGCGTTGCGGGTTCCGGGTTCCCGCGTTGTGGGTTCCGGGTTCCGCGTTGTGGGTTCCGGGTTCCCGCGTTGCGGGTTCCGGGTTCCGCGTTGCGGGTTCCGGGTTTCCGTGAAGCGGGTTCCGGGTTCCGCGTTGCGGGTTCCAGGTTCCCGCGTTGCGGGTTCCGGGTTCCCGCGTTGCGGGTTCCCGCGTTGCGGGTTCCGCGTAGCGGGTTCAGGGTTCCCGCGTTGCGGGTCCGGGTTCCCGCGTTGCGGGTCCGGGTTCCCGCGTTGCGGGTTCCGGTTTCCGCGTTGCGGGTTCCGGGTTCCCGCGTTGCGGGTTCCGGGTTCCGCGTTGCGGGTTCCGGGTTTCCGTGTTGCGGGTTCCGGGTTCCGGGTTCCGGGTTCCGCGTTGCGGGTTCCGGGTTCCGGGTTCCGGGTTCCGCGTTGCGGGTTCCGGCTTCCGCGTTGCGGGTTCCGGGTTCCCGCGTTGCGGGTTCCGGGTTCCCGCGTTGCGGGTTCCGGGTTCCGCGTTGTGGGTTCCGGGTTCCCGCGTTGCGGTTTCCGGGTTCCGCGTTGCGGGTTCCGGGTTCCCGCGATGCGGGTTCCGGGTTCCCGCGTTCCGGGTTCCGGGTTCCCGCGTTCCGGGTTCCGGGTTCCCGCGTTGCGGGTTCCGGGTTCCCGCGTTGCGGGTTCCGGGTTCCGCGTTGCGGGTTCCGGGTTGCCGCGTTGCGGGTTCCGGGTTCCCGCGTTGTGGGTTCCGGGTTCCCGCGTTCCGGGTTCCGGGTTCCCGCGTTGCGGGTTCCGGGTTCCCGCGTTGCGGGTTCCGGGTTCCGCGTTGCGGGTTCCAGGTTCCCGCGTTGCGGGTTCCAGGTTCCCGCGTTGCGGGTTCCGGGTTCCCGCGTTGCGGGTTCCGGATTCCCGCGTTGCGGGTTCCGCGTAGCGGGTTCAGGGTTCCCGCGTTGCGGGTCCGGGTTCCCGCGTTGCGGGTCCGGGTTCCCGCGTTGCGGGTTCCGGGTTCCCGCGTTGCGGGTTCCGGGTTCCCGCGTTGCGGGTTCCGGGTTCCCGCGTTTCGGGTTCCGGGTCCGGGTTCCCGCGTTGCGGGTTCCGGGTCCAGGTTCCCGCGTTGCGGGTTCCGGGTTCCCGCGTTGCGGGTTCCCGCGTTTCGGGTTTCGGGTTCCCGCGTTGCGGGTTCCACGTTGTTTTTTTTTAGTTGAATTTCATCATAAACTCTTTTTATGCTCAACGAAGTGGGCAAGGGTCAGCTAGTAATTGATAAAAATATAGCATCAGTACATATCACACTTTGTAAGTGCGGGCGTGTTAATTCTTCACATACAAACGGCGGGACTAATTCTAATAACATTTCATATGGATGAAGCTTTAAAACTTGTGTTATTGTCAGGCCTATCTTAAGATAACACATTTAACATGAGGATTAGGGTAACATACAGGTTATTTTTTATCTAGAAATATTAACTGTTCCCCTGGAATAGGTACTGTTTTTATGCGTTTATAAAAAAATATAGGCATTTGTTACTATGGTATTTTAGTAATTTTACATAGCAGGTACCAAATCAGACCATTGATATCCTTGTATCGTTTTTTTTGTTATTATATATAGGTATATAAATATATACCTACCTATATTATATATAGGTAGGTATATATTTCAATATTTTAGAACGAAAACATAACCTATAAGCGCAAAAACTTTGAGAATACCTGGCTTAACGCAATCAACGGAATAATAACGCTAAGAATTATCTGAAGACACGCTCCACTTACGCTCAGATCACAATATTTAAATAATGAGACGGCTCTCCCCCACAAAGCTTGTTTCAATTCGCGCCTTATCTCGTTCGTGGCACTCTTCAGCCAGGGTTGCCAATTGAAAATATTTTACACCTAAAGTGACTTAATTACTTATATGGAAGCATTGTTAGTAACCTTTATAATAAGTGCATATTTAAAATGCTTTTAAATGTTTGGAGTGATAAATAGCGATTGTAGGCTTTAGAAAAATAGCGAGAGAATAAAAAAGATGATATGTCCTACTGAAGATATGAACTTCTATAAGCATATTATAAGTGATTTAAAAAATTCTATTACATCAATATTTTTGCCAAACTGTCCTATAATTAATTCATATTAATTGGTGACTGATACAACCTAACACCTCATAAAAGAAATTAAAATACTATCCAGTAAAGGGACTAAAGCTATGTTCTAAATATCTGACGAGAATTTTCTGTCCTCATTTTGAAACTATATTCGCTTTATATTTGGCTTCACCCAACGGTGGTCTGTATGATGCTTTACAATCAGAGCTTTCCACTGTCTATTAATACACAAAAGCTCCTGAACTTCAGGAGCTTTTGTGTATGTTTTAGAAGAAAAAAAAATTATATGTCTGAAAATCATGATCATCAGACGAATAAACAGTTGTTTTTCATTCCGTGATCAATATACTTACGTCTCATAAAAAATGCTCGTCAGATGTTTGATATTCCATAAAGCTATTAATGATAGGAAGCGTGTTATGGCGTCATAATTTCCAGTTGACATTTTTCAGCGCATAAATTAACAAAGTTTGTCGGCCGCGACCCCGTATATTTGGCTTAACCCTTTAGCACCCACCTTGGGTAATTCCCACCCCGGCCCGACCCTTTCAGCAATAGAATAAATTACTGGGCGTTTTATGCCGCTGATACCGTCGCTGCGAAAATGTAAAACACATTATTTGGAATCCGTCGCTCAGCCTTTATAGGTGTAGTGCTGCAATTAGACAAAAGCCGCTTTTTAGGATTAAGCGCCCATCAGACTTTATCGCTCATAATATAAGTTATAAACGACGTACAGCCGCTTGCGTCGTTAGGATGATTACTTTATGATTTATAAAGGCTTTATCGGTTTCACATTAAATTATTTATTTTAGATAAGATTTACTAAGGCTTAGGCATTATAGTCGCTTATAGTCGCAAGTTTAATTCTTAATATTTTGAGTACCTTATAAAATGGAAAGGTCGTAAAAAATCTGGAGAGTATTTAAAAACTAAATTTAAAATTGTTATAATAATAATCTTTATTTCGGGCGGCATAGGCCCATATTATAAATACCTTACAGACTAACATACATATTATAATTATATCTAAGCTCTATCACGTATTATGATCGGCGACGTGATGTGCGCCTCGCTCCGGAGTCTCCCCCGGAACCTTCGGTAAACTACACCCATCGGCCAGAACTCCTCCACCTCGAAGGTCGATAAGCGATCTGTCGGTACTCTCACCACAAAAGAACTAAAGCTAACTTTATGGCGAGACTCCAGACGCTCGACCCTCAAGTTGAAGGACGTCTTCTTCAAGATGTAGCCCACGACATCCTCGACCTTCGTGGACCAGTGCAGGCGGGACACGTACAGCGGCGTGGTCGGTATTTCACACCGCAGGCGCTGCTCGGGTCCGCAGGGTGCGGTGCCGCGGTGGTTGCGGACGGCGGGCTTCCTCTTCTTTCTTCTCTCCACCAATGTGAAGCCCTCCTCATCGCATCTCCTGCTCTCGCCCTCGTTAGATCGAGAAGGTTCTGCCTTACGGCTTTCCTTAGCCTTGCGGCTCTCTTTCACCCCTTTCGTCTTTACCCCCTGGGGAGGTGCGGGGGAGCGGGCAGTGACACCCGCAAAACTTTTCTTCTGCTGAGTCGCTGGTTGACTCAGCTTCGGCTCGACCTCGAGGGGAAGGCGGGCGGGAGCGGCGACGGTCGCTGACACATAGGAATCCGCTGACGCGCAAAAGGTATCAGCTTGCGCGCCACGGCGACGCGTATTTACAAAGGTTGAATGCTCGGGTGACATACATAGTGAATTATTACTTTTCATTTGCAATAATTCATTACGCAAATCACGGATGGTGGATTCCGATGCATTCAACCTACCTCGCATCTCGTCCAGCTCTGCCTTCATACTATTGAAGTTCTTCAGCAGGCTGGAGACGTCGACGTGGTCCATCGTCACCACCGGCAGCTTGTGGAGATCTTTCGCCACAAATGCCGGCACGTCGTCTAGATCCGTCTGCTTCAGCAGGGAGATTATGTCCTGCACACTGTTATACTAATTTTACTTTTATGTACATTGACTTTATGCATACCTACTAAAAAGTATTAAATTATTTATTTATTTATTTATAGTTAATTAAAACGGGTGACCCCAATTACATTAATTAACTTATATCGAAGCACATTATATATTTAAGTTGAGAAATACCAGTATCACAAGTTTTTCGAGATGTAATTACAGGGTCAGATTGACGAGGTGTAAAACAATCCATAAAATTACATTTTATTTTTGGACTACGCGCCAGAAGTTAATATTATGAATTTCAAAAGGACAATTTAAATTATTCGTTTCGAGTTAACTGAATTTTATAGAATACCTTTCCCCTACAGGAAATTATTGCAATAAATCACACATCAAAGGTGTAACCTTTATTATTATTCTAAATGTGGTTCTTAATATCTGAATAAACCAAATTTAGATTTGCAGCGTCGCTACATATTTTAACAATTCACCTCACAAGGTTCAAATATTTTTGTGTAATTAATTGTTACAAATGACGCTCTTTAATTAACAATAATAATTAATTGGTTCAATTCAAATTACTATCTCCCAATAATGATAAGACCTTCCTACCTCTTATAAAATATTTATTTTTAAGAAGGTAATATCTTATTTTAAATCAACTTTATACATTACATATTGTACACATAGCCAATGAATAGGTTTACTTAATAATATTATTCCGATTGACTTGTTCTTCAGCCAATGTTTTGTGACCTTGAAAAGTGCGTATGTATCAGGAATATTGCATCAATAAAATCCTTACATGTTATAAAAACAGCCAAGTGCGGGTTGAAAGGGTTCCGTCCGTACAAATCTATCAAAAAAAATCTCGTATATTTATTTTATTCTATTTTTTATTATTTCTTGGTATAGCGGTTACAGTAGTATATCAACTATGAAAATTCCAACTCTCTGAATATCACGTTTCATAACATACAACCTGGTGACAGAATCTTAGTAACATGGCCCATTTTTAGATACCCTTTAGGTACGAAACCCTGACAAAGTCATCCATCGCTTCTTTGTTTCTATTTCATGCTTTTTTCGCCAATGGATAAAGTGGTTCTCGAGGATAGTCCCGCCGAGGAAACAAAAAGTTTTCAATGTTCCTGGGTCATGGATGTGTATTAAATATGTGCATTAATATAATAAAAATCTTAGCTTAAATATGTAAAAGTATAAAATTATTAAATATTAGGCCCTGTTCTAAATATTCTTCGGATATTTAGCACAGGGCCAGATTGACGTGGTGTGAAGCGTCTTTAGATATTACTATTACTATTACTATAGTTTTAGTGTATTAAATTTACACGTTTGGTGGCACTGCTGTCAATCCGTCAAGGTAAGTTCGCCGGGATGGTGAAACAGACAGTAATATATAATTCTAAATTAAATGTATAACACATGCACCGCTCGTGCCCATTGTAAAAAAATGTGTGTATATTACACACGTAAATAAACGTCACTTTTGTTTTAGAAACAAATTGGCGCGTAACAGAAAATAGTGACGATTCAAATTTCTCTTTCTTCTATATCCATACTAAA
This sequence comes from Celastrina argiolus, assembly GCA_905187575.2. Lineage (NCBI taxonomy): Eukaryota > Metazoa > Arthropoda > Insecta > Lepidoptera > Lycaenidae > Celastrina > Celastrina argiolus. Next base: position 6,005,664 of record LR994595.1, read on the forward strand.
TACTCTTCTTCTTTCTTCTTCTCTTACATATAAAAATGAATTGCTTTTCGTTAGTCTCGCTAAAACTCGAGAACAGCTGAACCGATTAGGCTATTTTTAGTCTTGAACTATTCGTGGAAGTCCAGGGACTTTCATACGGTTTGTATGCTCAACGAAGTGGGCACGGGTCAGCTAGTTCATGTACAGTTCAAAATTCACCGAAAAAACAAATAAAATAAACACTTGCGTGCAAAAAGTGCGATTGTTTCTAAAACTATTTGCAATTATCACATACAATCAGTGATGTGAAAACAAAACGCTTTGTTTCTTGTTCAGAAGAAAGGGGTTCGGACCATTTGCATTCGTTAAAAATGCTAGGATTCTTTGTGTTGTTCGCCGTGTAGTGTACGACGCACTTTTAAGCGCTGATCTAGATTTCATGTTGGAAAAAAATGTAGATTATTGTAAATTTTTACAAGTTGTGTTTACATTATACTCATTATTATTATTACTATCTAGTGATGAAGATCCAAATTCATTTTAATGATTACTTTATAAGGCTATATTTTTGTCTTAGATAGATAAATGTATGGGTTTAGACAACTTTAACTTAATACAATAATGTTGAATCAAAAGCGTGCTAGTGTGAAAAATATGTGGCTGTATGAATTTATTTAAAAAAAAACCAGATAAACTGTAACTGTGCCAAATTCATGCTCCTCTATTATACAGTTCTCGTAAAACTTCACTCAAAGTTTTCGCTTCACGTATTGATATATAATATTTACGGATATTTATTTATTTTTGTTCAATAAGTAGTTATTACATTCTTTATAAGTTTTGAATCGTAAATTACAAACGTTTGTCGAGATTCAAACTCGCAGAACTAATGTAATGTAATACCGACTTGTATAATAAATATAATATACGTTACATTTCACATGTATGAATTTGTGCTTACTTAATTTTATAAAGAAACTTTTCGTATATAACTCATGTACAAAGTAAAAACAGAATAGAAATATTCGCAATTAGCTAAAGTATCAAAACTCATCGGGCGCAGTAAACAATCGCAAGACGTGCCGTCCGCTACATTGCTTCCAAGGGATTTTTTTGCAGTTTGAAAAATAGCTTCGCTGCGAGAGGGTTGAACCCAAACATTTTAATGCCATTTGCTAGATTGCGTCTTGCATTTTTCCTGCCTTTAGTACCGCGCTAATCCGCGAGCGGCTGGGGATTATTGGATGAAAGTATTTACTTCCGGATGTCCCGGCAGGATTTCTTTTACAACCCTTTCTTAAGTTATCAAGGGCCGGGAATCCTCAAAACATTAGCGCTAATGACCTACACTTTGGAGTTACTGATTGATCTGTTAAGCCCGCTTGTTGTTTGAGATTTACATAATAAGATTATTAATATTTTTTCTAGTAATGTATGGTTGAACTCCTAAATCTTATAATTTACCTTAATTAGAGCTTTGACAGTAACATACATAATTAATTACGTAAAGCAAAAACTTTATACATCTTTTACGAAAATTGCGCGGACGGAAAATTTTCCACACTTATATTCTTTAGTGTAGAGAAGGATCGCGGAATGCTAATTTTACTTAAAATAATGCTTATATTTATACATCAAAATATTAATAAAAATAACAACAACTCACACAATCTTGTTTGTTGTCACACAAATTTTTGTAATAGACCTACACATATTTTGTCAACATTATTTTTGCAGATTCCATAAACAACATACCTACTGTAATAACATTTTTATCAGATACCTTAGTGGCAGAAGATAACTGAAATTTAAAAATTGTAATATAAATTATTTTTATTATATTGGTTCATTTTCAATCTATAGTATAAACTATATATTAGGTCCTTACATATGAAATTGGCGTTTTGTATGGGAGGAACATAAAGGCGATTTTTTCATATTAAAATATATTTTATTAATCAAAGTATGTACCATTGCTATCTATACGCTTTTGCCATCTTATAGGTAGTTCATTGATCCCTTTACTAAAAAAATCATTCGGACGGGAATCAATGAAATCTTTGAAAGCGGTTTGGACTTTCTCATCGGAATTGAATTTTTTTCCTTGCAAGAAGTTATCCAAATTTCGAAAAAAATGGTAATCTGTTGGAGCAAGGTCCGGAGAGTACGGTGGATGTCTTAGACATTCCAATTGAAGCTCCTCTAATTTGGTAGCCGTCTGTTGGGCCGCGTGTGGTCTAGCGTTGTCTTGAAGCAGCAGTGGCGTAGAGCTATTGGCAAGTCTCGGTTGTTTAACGGCGAGCTTTTCCATCATGGTTTGCAGTTGCTGACAATAGACATCAGCCGTAATCGTCTGATGATTTAAGAAAGCTATAGTGTACGACACCGGCACTAGTCCACCAAACGCTTACAAGTAACTTTTTTTGAGTTAATTTTTGCTTGGGGCAAGACTTTGCTGGTTCACCAGGGTTCAGCCATTGAGATGAGCGTTTACGATTATCGTACAGGATCCACTTTTCATCACATGTAATGATCCGATTTAAAATTCTTCATTATTGTGCCGGTTGAGCAATGTAACGCAGCAGTCGACGCGCGTTTGTCGGTTTGCTTCACTCAATTCATGAGGTATCCACCTTTCAAGCTTTTTCACCTTCCCAATTTGCTTCAAGTGGATTAAAACGGTTTTGTCACTAACACCGCAGCCTGTAGCTAACTCTGATGTGGTTTGCGATGGATATGCTTCCACAATAACCTTCAATTCATCATTATCGACCTTGGTGTCCGGCCGTCCACGGGGCTTGTTCTGCAGGTCGAAATTTCGAGAATGAAAGCGTTGAAACCAAAAACGCACCGTGTTTTCTTTTGCGACACCACCCCCATACACATCATTAATCCTTCGAGTCGTTTCTGCAGCACTGGTGCCACGGTGGAACTCGTACTCGTAAATAATGCGATATTTTAAGTTTTCCATTTTGTGAAATGAGTGACGCAGAAAAAAAAGCAAAAGAGAAAAAAACAAATGAATTACGGTTTTCAAAACACAAATGCATGAGTAAATAGCTGTTTAAATTTTAATTTGGATTTCCTAACCATAAGGATATATTTAAGATCAAAGTGGCCAGTACGACAAAACGCCAATTTCATATGTAAGGACCTAATATTAAACAATCTTAAAAATTATTTACATTTACATTGAAAATTTACATTGTAATAAATTTTTAAAATTACATTTTTACAACTTTAGTTGCCTGTACCAACTCCGAATAGACATTCCTGTTATACTCTACCGTCTGCATCAAAATTGTAGGGTATATATCAATAATCTGGGTCAAACTCTTACAAAATAGAAGCCTTATTTAACAATTCCCTCCGGGCCCGACTTGGCTGTTGGGGGCTTAACTTGTATGAACTTTTGATCAGATTCAGTCAATTCGTGATGTTACAAATAAATACAAGGAAAATGATAATAACAAAGTTCTTGTAAAGTTTCCGTCGGAAAACTAAACCATTTTCATTATCTCGACCTATACGTACAATTCCTAAAAATAAAATAATATGTGAAATTAGTAAATTTGCATAAACATTAGAAATGAACATCTATAACAGCTGTCTTATGTTTTTAATTGCATTCAATACTTTTCTGACTCTACTATGACGTATATTAGGTAGAGGTTATTTCGCTATTCCGATTTGCCTATCTAGACTAGTTCAAACCATTTTCAAGCTGTCGCTCAGAAATATGGCTTCAATTTGCCAAATATTAATTGATATTATAAATATCAATTGACACCCCCTCGAACTAACAAAAGATAGATGCCGCCCGTACATCATAAGGTTAATAACAGGGCTCCCGAACTAACGATGGCTCTTTGTCAACGCTTAACCCGCGACATCTTGGCGGCCATCTTGGATTTCAATCTGCTTAACACTTAATGAATTCGCGTCTATTGATTTTGTTTAACCCCTTTTTGTTTAGCTTAATTAACCTTTGGTGAAACTACCTTAGACAAATAAGAGATTGGAAGTTCGTTAATGTCGTTAGCGTTAAAAGCCCGTCGTTGGATTTTGGCTGGCTTAAACATTACCTTATTATAGCATCTGTTTTGTAAATATTTTATCCTTAAGCACCTATAATATTAAGGGATTTTTAAAACATTTTACTATAGAGAGTGATTCGTTCGTATTTTGAGCTATCCCTTGTAGTAATTATACTACAAGGTGCACCATAGTAATAAAAAAATCATGTACATTTTGCATTCTATCTCTACTAATATAATAAATGTGAATGACCGTTTATTTTTTGCGCGAAAACTACTTAACCTAAACTTTGTAACTTAGAGGTATTAAAAGTAACCTATTTCCACGCGGGCGAAGATACATGAAAAAGGTTTTATACTATAATAGAATATACCAAATATCTGTCATACAATTATAGACCTCCTCTACTCTATTTTAGTAAACACCGACTCTCTACCGCCGTGTATTTAAAGTAACGTTGCATAAACGTCAAAATAACACACTCTCATTAAGGGCGAGGTCGTTAGGGCCCCAGGACAAAACTAATTTCAGAATTCCGCGTCGGCGACACAGTGATAGCTGGGGCAAATCACATTATACAAATTGGAAGCCAATAGATTAGTTTGCTTTAAAAGGCACAGAAGCACAATAAGGTTTTAACTATTATTTTGCGATTATAAAGTATAACTAAGTATTTACATCACAGACTTTAGGAAATATCTGCTAAATACCTACTTAGTACTGAGTACAATAAATCGACGATGAACTACTAATATCTTCCAATATTAAGAAGGATGTATTTACTTTCCACATATAAAAGGATTTCCGGCACGATTTGTATTAAATTAAGTTACTAGTAATCTCCATTCAGATGTGTTCTATAGGCTAAGCGAGATCCAAAAATACTTCGAAGCAATTTAAAAAAATGTCCAAAAAGTAGATAGAAGGTAATAGATAGATATATATAATGAAATAAAAAATACTTCATATTCGATAATCTATATCTGTAGTTTATGACTGCAACTGTAAATGAATACCAAATTAAATACTAATTACATTAGATTTTCAATCAACTTTATGTCCAACCGCAATAATCAACCGACAAAAGAAAATCAATGCAAATTGACGAATTATACAATGATGTATAATGACGTCATATGTGCCCGAAATTGCACATTTAGCGTTAATCGCGTCACGCGAATTCATTTGAGCGTTTAAAGTGTTAAAAGCGAATCACGTACAAAAGGCTGTATGGGTGGGACATTTAAAATTTACAAATGCGTAATTATGCACCCGCATTGTCGTGCGGCGGAAGGGTTACTTCCCCCTTCTTACCGTGGTGGGGGAGCCCCTCCCCTCCCCACCCGGCTTCCGGGCCTAATGCTATATTTAATTTTCTCTAAGGCTCCCTCATTAATAATGCGAGAGATGCGACTTTAAGTGGCGCACACACGAAGACACGATGAGCAGAATGTATCGCGAGCTTTGAAAGTGAATAATATAGTGATTTCAATTATGTATTCGCTGGATTAGTATTGTGTTGCATAACGGTGATCTGCAGGCTTACTCCCGACACAATCGAGAATCGAATCAGTTCGATCTCAAAGGCTTTTGGTGTTTTATTTGGTGGATTACTTTGAAACTAACCAGGATAAAGAAAATCGTTAGATCGTAACTTTTTGTACTCCCGACCATATCAATCGACTGAGAATCAAAATAAACAAACGTCAATTTATTCTCTAATATATCTGTATCTAATAGATATAATAATCTGAATCAAATTCGAAACTGTTTGGAGAGTAAGGCCCCAGCACTGAGGAGTGGTTTACGTTTTTATGAACATAACTGATTGAATTTTGTTGAAGTTGGTTCTTAATTAAAATTCATGTTCACAAAAATAATACACAACTTTTATTTACACATTTCACTTTATTACGTTTCTAATAAAGCAGTGGTTGAAGTTTTTCTGAACATAACAGATTGAATGTGTTGTTCTTGATGGAAATTCCTGTTTACAATAATAATACACAACTTTTATTTACACTTTTCCACTTTATTACGTTTCTAATAAGTTTTTACAAAATAACACGACTGGTTTCGATTAAATCATCATTAGGTGTTTTTTTCTAAACACGAGTAGTAGGTATGACCTATTTACACTCGTTATTACTGCATAGCAGTTTACCTTTAGTTTTTTATGAATAAAAACTTATCTACTTTAATTTTAAAGCTTATATTTCCTGGCTATTATTACGAATCTCTTGATACCTCTTTTATTAAAATCGGATCAGCGGTTAAGGTACTACGGTGAAATAAACATACATAGACTTTTAATTTTGGCTTCGCCATTATCTGGTAAAAAGATGCTTTTATCAGCCGTATAGCTATAATATTATGGTAATTAACAGATAGAATTCGTTTATTTACAGGAAGAATAACAAATAAATATGCCTTAACTTAACTTATAACCTGCTAACAAACTTGGTGTCACATCCAAAATTCGTCGATCACACTAAGACAGTGGTGGTCACACTTTTGTGCCCGAGGGCCGCGTGGAACAATGTGATGTATTACGGCGGGCCGCATACTGATGAAAGTAGAGGAGGCCCAATGTGCATAGGACTATCTCGTCATCTTTTAATTGTTAGGCACAAATTATGACAGATATATGCAGGTAGGGCGCACTGAACATCACGATTGAGCCACAAATGCGTCAATACGTTATTCATGTTATTTCGGGATCTTGAACACTGACGCGCTACAGAGGTCATTATCCAAGCACACGGGTCGCATATATGCTAAGAAAATTTTCCAAAATCAACATTATTATCTATTATTATCTCTGACTTCTACGCATATTTTCAAGCAAAATCAATTTTAATGTATGACTGTTCAAACAAATTCATACACAGCGGGTCGCACCATTCCTGCCCGCGGGCCGCAGTTGACAATCACTGCACTAAGAAGTTAGGTTAGGTTAGGTTAGGTTAGGTTAGGTTAGGTTAGGTTAGGTTAGGTGAAACGTGAGCTCAAATTTTCTTAGGCGAAGCCTATGCTAGCTGCGGGATTTTTGTGCTCATGGTGTCGGATAATAGGTATTTCTATTGTCTTTCATTTGGTCTTTGTTGTGTTTCGGTGCGCCTTACGGTTTCCGAGATATTTAATTTTCAGTGTGTTTTTATCTTAGGGCCGCTACTTTATTGTATCGTCGGAAGGTCGTCCATATAGAACAGCACTGGTCGACGAGTTTGTCCCGGTGTTGGTCTGTGTGGGTGACCTCCACGAGGGGGGGAGGAGTTTTCTTTTATTAGGTTAAGTTTAGTCTTTAATATGGTGTAGGTATTATTATTTTTGGTGTCGGTGTCTTTATAATATTTAGTTTTTAGGTGGTTTTTGGTGTATAGGAAAATTTTCCTATACATTTCTTTGGCTTCTGCCAGTGCTTCGCTGGTAGTTGGCCGTCTTTTGTTTTGACGATATGTCAAATGAGGTAGTGAAGGTTGATGGGGGGGTAGATGAGACTGAAGAGAGAATCAGTAGGTCTTCGGCAGGGGGTCTTCGACTTGGGTTCGGAGATTCCTTGACTGTGGCGGAGACAAAAAAGAGTTTTCGCCCGCAGGGATATGCCAGAGCTGGCATCACTCTGGAGGAGGTCTTAGGCGATTGGTCTATGCCGTCTAATTCCGAGTCGGACATCCAACGGGGAAAACGCCTTTTCTCGGAGGTTTCCGGCTCGGATACAGAGGTGGAGGAGGTGGCGGGTAGAAAGATTTTTGCCAAGCGTGGAAAAACACGGGGCAGTGAATCCAGACTGTCCAGTGTTCGTCGTGAGGCAGAGTTTGTTGCCTCGCTTGAAAAGAGGTCGTATTTAAAGGCGGCCGCAGAATCAGGAGAACAGGACATCCCTCCTGGCCCCTTGGACCTGGATGTCGATATGCTTGGGGCAAAAGAGCTGATGCAGGCCGCCGAGGCCAACCTGCAGGAAATTCTCGGCATTGCTGGCAGATCCACCAATCTGAAGGGTGGATATGCCAACAAGATAAGGCGAGCGACGGGGACGGTTAAGACGGTCCTCGATGCGCTTATGGCGCGCACCGAGGCGGAGGAAACACGCCGCCTTCGCGCCGATAATGGGAGGTTGCAACGGGAGGTAGAAAACCTACGCGAAGAGGTGCGTGCCTATAGACGCGAGTATGAGGAGGCGAAAAAGGCGACCAAGAAGCCAAAGCCGTCGCAGACATCGTCGAGTCCTATGTCCAACGAACAGCTGGGCATCTTGGAAAATAACATCGCCAGGTTGGTCGGCAATCTAGTTGACGGCCGCCTGGCGGCTCTAGAGGATCGACTTCCGCCTCCTCGAATAGTCCGCCCGCCGTTGGCCGGGGATAGAAATAAGGTCGTAATAGAGACACGGCCATCTGTTTCTGAACAGGAAGAACCGTTGGAGCGGGAAAGGTCGCCAATTTTTAAGGTGCCCCAGAGTCGTATACAGCCGACTCCAAAAAGGACCACAGTTCCAGCGGGTCAGAAAATTAGGAAGGAGTTTCCGGACTTGCCGGTTCGTCCTCCGGTCCGGCCAGTGTCAAGCGCTGGTGCGTCCCAGAAGAAAGAAGGGTCTTGGTCTAGCTTTGGACCTTCCGCCTCTAAAGCAACTAAGACCCCCCGTGAAGCAAAGCGTCCGGCGTTGACAACAGTATCCGAACCGTCACCAGCGCCTGCAACCACCTCCTTGGACACCTGGACCGAGGTGATTAAACGCAAGGCGCCAAAGAAGAATGCGCAGGGACCAAATAAAACCCCTGCGCAGAAACAGAGGAGGGGAGCCAAACTGGTTCTCCCTCGTTCCTCTGCTGTGGTGATAAAGTTAAAGACGGAGGCTGTCCAAAAAGGAGAAACCTACAGCTCTGTGCTGACGCGGGCCCAGCAGGGGATCAACACAGAGGAGCTCGGCATCGGGCCCCTAAGGGTTAGAACGGCGGCAACCGGATGCCGCCTTATTGAAGTTCCAGGGCGCAATAGTGAGGGAATGGCGGACGCTCTAGCGCAAAAAATGGCGATATTGCTAGGTGAAGAGGCGGAGGTGATAAGGCCCGTCAAGAGTACTAGCTTCCGCTTGACGGGTCTCGATGAGACAGTGACGGCGGAACGAATTAGGTCGGCGGTCGCCGCAGAAGGGGGCTGCAATCGGGAGCAGGTGTGGGTCGGGACAATATTTTTTGGCCCTCGCGGGTCCGGCTTTGCCCGGATGTCGTGCCCATTGGTTGCGGCTAAAAAACTCAACCAATTGGGGGCGATCCGGATAGGATGGAGCAAGGTGCAGCTCCACCACGAAGGTGCCCGCCCCAGGCACTGCTATAGGTGCCTGGGAATGGGGCACATGGCGGGTCTGTGCCAGTGCGAAAAGGACCGCAGCGGATTGTGTTATCGCTGCGGTCAGCCAGGTCACAAGGCGGCAGTGTGTGAGACGGCCGTGCCACGTTGTGCAATATGCACAGACGTTGGACTAAAGGCCGACCACGTGATGGGGGGCCGTTCGTGCAACCCCCCACCCGTTCGTGGGAAAAGTTACTCCTCCCCGAGATCCATGGGGAGGGGGCCGGAGGCGCCTGATGCCCAGATGACCGAGTAATGCCAGCACATCTCGGCATCCTACAGGGCAATCTCAACCACTCCGCCGCAGCTCAGGACCTCTTCCTGCAGTCCATGGCCGAGTGGTTGATTGACGTGGCGGTCGTTGCGGAGCCCTACTATGTCCCTCCTGTGCCACACTGGGCTGGGGACGACACGGGCTCCGTGGCCATTGTAGCGAGGCCAGGTGCAGGCCCCTCCCTCATACCCAGGATGAGGGGGTCTGGATACGTCGTTGCCGCTCGGGGGGAGTACATCATAATAGGGGTGTACTTCTCCCCGAACCGCAACCTAGCCGCCCTAGAACAATTCCTCGATGTTCTAGGGCCGCTGATTAGGAGGCTAGCCCCACTTCCCGTGATAGTGGCAGGGGACTTCAACGCCAAGTCCTCAGCGTGGGGTTCTACTGTCACCGACCCAAAGGGGAGGGAAGTGGAGGAGTGGGCTGTAGCCTCGGGGTTGTCCCTTCTCAATACCGGGACAGCCCTCACCTGCGTACGGCGGACGGGCGGTTCAGTGGTGGACCTGTCGTTCGCTACTCCCGCCGTCGCGCGCAGAGTGGAGGGGTGGAGGGTGGAAACGGAGGTGGAGACACTTTCGGACCACCGCTATATACGGTTCGAAGTGTCTCCAGCCCCGGTATCGAGTCCGGTGTCGGAGTCCAGGGGGCGTAGCAGGTTCCCGCGTTGGGCGCTCACCAAGCTCAACCGGGAGCTTGCGGAGGAGGCGGCCATTGTGGGCCGCTGGAGCCTACCGTCGATGGAAGGTATGGGGGTGGACGAAATGGCTGGTTGTCTCGGCAACGTGCTCACAAACGTTTGTCGGGCAGCCATGCCCCAAGTACACGGTCCCCCCTCTTCTCGGCGGTCTGTGTACTGGTGGTCGGCCGAGTTGGCTGACCTTCGCGCTGCTTGCAACGCGGCGCGAAGAGCGTACGGCCGCAGCAGGAAGCGCCGCCCCCAGGACGAGGAGAGAGACGGCCGGCTATACAGGGTCTACGTAGCGAAGCGCGAGATCCTGAAGCTGGCCACCAGTCGGGCTAAAGAGCGAGCGTGGCTGGAGCTGGTAGAGGGTCTTGACAATGACCCGTGGGGTCGACCGTACAAGAGGGCGCGAGACAAACTCCGCGCCCAGTCGGCCCCACTGACAGAGACGCTCCAGCCAGAACTGCTGGGCGATATCGTCCGGGAGTTGTTCCCGGACTCGCCAGCAGGTTTCGCTCCGCCGCAGATGGCCCGACGGACATCGGACTCGATGGAGGAGGGTGTTCCGCCACCCGTCACCGACTTGGAAATGGAGGCGGTTCTTTCCCGCCTCCGTAGCAAGAGGAGGGCGCCAGGTCCGGACGGGGTGCACGGGAGAGTCCTATCAATCGCTCTCGTGCATCTCGAGGATAGTCTCCGGCAACTGTTCAACCGCTGCCTTCAAAGCGGACAGTTCCCGGAGGCATGGAAGGAGGGTCGGCTCGTCCTTCTACCAAAGGGCGGGCGACCACCGGACTGTGCGTCGGCGGTGCGACCGATCGTGTTGCTGAACGAGGTGGGCAAGGCGTTTGAACGCGTCATAGCCTCCCGCCTCGTTCAACACTTGGAGGAAGGCCCAGGGCCCGGACTGTGTGATGCGCAGTTCGGGTTTCGGGCGGGTCGGTCGACCATCGACGCACTGCGGCGCCTTAAGTCGGTGACGAGTGACGCGGAACGCGGGAGGGAGGTGGTGGTGGCGGTGTCGTTGGACATCGCCAATGCCTTCAACAGCCTTCCCCACAGCGTAATACGTGAGGCACTGTCGTTCTTCGAAGTGCCTTCGTATCTCGGGAGGTTGTTGGACGCGTACCTCTCCGATAGGGAGATCGTGTTCGAGGATCGGTCGGGGTCCTTAGTGAGGCGGCGAGTCGAGTGCGGCGTCCCCCAGGGTTCGGTGCTGGGTCCGAACCTATGGGACGTCGGATACGACTGGGTCCTGCGGAGCGGCCTTCTCCCCGGGATGAATGTCATCTGCTACGCAGATGACACTTACGTCACATCCCGGGGACGAACGTACCAGGAGGCTGCGCGGCTGGCTGAGGTGGGAGTATCACTCGTGGTCAGCCGCATAGAGCGATTGGGGCTTCGGGTTCGTCTTGAAAAGACCGAAGCCCTGCTCTTCCGCGGGCCTGGGAGGAAAGGACCCCCACCAGGTGCACGACTCCTTATCGGAGAGACGGAGGTCAGGGTGAGCCCAACACTCAAGTGTCTGGGACTCACTCTGGACGGGAGGTGGACCTTCGGGCCCCATTTCCAACAAATGGGGCCGAAGGTCATAAGGGCGGCCTCTGCGCTGGGCCAGCTCCTACCGAATGTAGGGGGGCCCAGCGATGCCTGCAGGCGGCTATACTCCGGAGTTTGTCGGAGTATAGCCCTGTACGGAGCCCCTATTTGGGCGGATTCCCTCACCGCCCGCAATAAGGCTCAGCTGCATAAAGCGCAGCGGGTCACGGCGGTGAGGGTAATCAGGGGCTACCGTACAGTCTCCTGGGTGGCAGCCACTGCTCTGGCTGGAGATCCGCCGTGGGAGCTCGAGGCGTCGGTGCTCGCCGAAATGCACCTCTTCCGCGTCGAGAAGAGGCTGCAAGGCGATGCGCCGACTTGGGAGGAGCTCTCGCGACTGCGGAGGCTGGGGCAACAGTGGTTGCTACGAAGGTGGGGTGAGGTCCTGGCGCAGTCCCCGTATGGTCAGCATACGGCCACGGCACTGCGTCCAGTTCTTGCGGCGTGGATGCGCCGCAAAAGAAAGCCCCTCACCTTCCGCCTTACACAGGTACTCACCGGACACGGATGTTTCGGTGCGTACCTGTGTAAGGTTGCCAGGAGAGAGCCTACGCCAGCCTGCCACGAATGCGGCGCTGCGGAGGACACGGCTCAGCACACCTTAGAGGTGTGCGATCGATGGGCCGTGCAGCGCCACGATCTTGTGGCAGTGATTGGGCGGGACCTCTCGCTTTCGAGTGTGGTTCGCTGCATGCTCGAGAGCGATGAGGCCTGGCAGGCGGTGGTCTCCTTTTGCGAATTCGTCATGTCGCAGAAGGAGGCCTCGGAGCGGGACAGAGAGACTGATCCTCTCTCTGTTCCGCTTCGCCGGCGCAGGACGGGGGTGCGGAGGCGTCGCTTTGCGGCCCACCCATCTCACGTCTAGTACGGGGCTCCGGGTAGAGGGATGGGTAACTTCCCCGGCTTTGTCAGTCTCGGCGCCGAGGAGAGCGCTTCAGTTTGCCGGAGCGCTCTCTTAATTTGATGGAAGTCCGGTCCCTATAGAGGTGAACCGGCCGGTCGAGGGAGGAGTAGCCTGTGTTTAGACAGATCCAGGCACTCCACCCAACATAACGGCTGATGGCAATCCGCAAGTGGTTTTAGTGGGTAAACCGGCCGTAGCGAGCCGGGAGTCCCACATACCCCTCGGGGACCCTCCCGGGGGGATGCGTAATGCATTTCCCTTGCGAAATCAAAAAAAAAAAAAAAAAAGGTTAGGTGAAACGTGAGTGTTGATAATTTATCATGATTGTAAAGGGTTAGGGCAGAGCGAGGCAGAGACGTATGATGGCGGATCTCGTTTGCATATTCGACGGCAAATCGTTTTAAACAAGGACACATTTTGCTACTTCGCTAATTAGTTTATTGCTTTTGGCTTTGATGCGCGTAACAATTCTTCTTGGGGAATTAATACTTTTGACACCATCCTTTCTTAAGCTCTACGATAGTGACTAATCTTTTACAAATTGTTCAGGACTTAACGTGGTCTAGCGGTTCTGACCCTAACTCTCGACTCAGATGTCGCGGGTTCGATTCCCGCGTTGGAACAACGAATAATGTTGTTTTCAAGTTTGGTCGGACAATTCAGGCTGATCACCTGGTAGTCTGACAAGAAAGATGGTCCATGCGTCGGACGGGCATTTAAAAAGTCGGTCCTGTGCCTGATCTCCCGCCAGTCGTGTCGAGAGAGTGCTTCTGTGTAACGCACACACTTGGGCACTGTCAAGTAACTCCTGCGTAGCTGGCTTGGTTTTAATGCAACCGGCCACCGTCACCGAAATCGGCGTGATCCAACATCTAATTCTTAATTTACATAATATTATTTACTCTAATAAATGATCTTATTTACTTTTATTTAACATACTTTTCAGTTTTAGGTTTGAGGGCGTTTTTTTATTTTAAAGTGGTGTAATTTAAAAACATAACGTAAAGTATTTTTTTTTTGGAAATCGCTTAAAAACAAAACAAAATGACAGAGAATCGCTAATTGAAGACATGAATGGATGAAGGTGTTAAGTGGCAAAATTCAAATTTCGAAAAAACGTTACTACATATCCCACATAATTTTCTCAAATTAGCGATTCTCGATCATATTGTATTGTTTTTTTATCGACTTACAAAAAAAGGCCGAGGTTATTTACTTTGAGTTTTAGTTAAATCGGTTATTAAAATGTCATAATTCCAAACAACACTAACTATTCCACGCCAATTCCAATCGCATGGATGAAACTCATCCCATCCCATCCCATTATCAATTAAGATGCAACGTGTTCGGGTGTCTTGCGCGAGGTGTGTAATCCAGTTAGGGCCCTTTGACACCCACGTAACTAGGTTTGGCCGGCACTTGGGTACAGTGTACACCGAGTTCCCCTACTACACCCGTAATGATTGTTTGCGAGACGACGCCTTATTGCGTTGACGATTGTGTTCGATGACGTCATCAATGTTCGCAAAATGGCCGTCGAATTGACCTATGTCGTTGACATTGGGATTCAAAATCCGACCTAAGCTTGTAACGCCTTGACGTGTAACATAAAATTACTTGTTATATTGCTACTTTATAAATGACTAGCCCCGCGATTTCGTCCGTGTGAAGTAGTGTAACAAAACCGATTTTGAAACATTCTTTCAATTTTAAAATGCATGTTAAGGTAACTTTGAGACATAGAATAATAGAAGCCTACGCGTCAGAAAATGACGCAAATCAAACTTTAAAATTTTGCCTTAGTATGTTTATGTAAAATGCTTACGCCTACATTAAAGTCTGGTAGCCTCAAACTGTCTGGTACTAAACACCTAAATCTTAAGTAAGCGTAAGAAAGGAAAAATTGAAATTAAATATTCCAATTTTTCCTTTCTTACGCCAGTTCTTCTTGCCGAGTTAGTTCCGGAATCTCTAGTAGTTCATCGTGAAGGACAATTCGCCTAGTTAGAATCATAGACCAATTACATATTTGTATAATTGTATAATTGGTCCATGGTTAGAATCAATTAGAAATAAAAGATTTTCCTTTACAGATATTTCTAGATTCTTCATAGATGTTATTGTGTCTACAATCTATTTTTAAAATACGTAAATATAGTTGTACCGAGCCTGTTTCTTACAGGTGTCGGCGAGGGTCCGGGAATTGGTAATTAATTGTAGCGGAGAACTTTTGGCGCAAATTAAATCCCCCATCATGGCGGCACGGCGGCGGTCCGGTGACAGTTTAATATTCGCCCGAGACGCGTGAAAAACATTCTTTTTCATTTGTTTTTTAATTTTGCATGTTCAAATAAGTTTAATGACTTGATTCCATAATAGATACGTGTGCGTTTTATGTGAGCATCAAATTAGTTGTTAGCCACTGTCGACGCTCGCTCTAACTTCGTGCTCATCGATCTGCGGCGAACTTCACTCCTTATTAGTCCTTATTTCTTTCACGCCGCTCCTTTCAACATATTTTACGACAATTGCCATTTTGTTTACTATTACATTTTAATAATAATATCATTATGTAATAATCAAGTCGGAAAAAATTAAGCGTCTAGGAAAACTTGGCATATTTTGCAGTGAATAAAAATCATCGGTAGTTCCCAAACGCCGCAAAAACATTTACTCCAAGACTCACAGTCGGAGCGTCCAAGTTTTCATATAACTTAATATTCTACTCGTGTTACATTTTTAAGGTAAAATTTTGTATTATTATCGAAGTATAATAGCGAGCGTTGACGTGTCTACTTTTGACTTTGCTGCAATGTGAATTGAGTCTCATAATACTTATAGCCAGGGTTCCCCCATACATTGTTTTCACTTGATTAGTAACAAGCAAATTTTTTTTGAGCAGCTTTATTTTGATGAGACGACCAATAATTTCTTGGACGGAGCTCTCGATTGTGGTAGCTAACAGAGTTAACAAGGAAAAAAAATCTCAACTTTCGAGCGTAGGACCGAGATAATGTACCACGCAATTTGTAGATAATTATATCTGTTGAATTACTACAAACTAAGTGAATACTGGAAATGAAAAAGGCTCTATGTGCCAAAACAAAATGTGGAGGAATTGTTGATTAAAATAATAACACATCTTCATAATTACTTTTGTTTATTTTTTTAAGGGAAATACTAATATAAAGATATAATCTCTTTGTGTAGAAATAACAAAGTGTTTTACTTATCAATTAGTACATCAAACTTACAAAATAATTGCCAATGTAAAAAAAATGAAGGTACAATTCTCACTAACTTAAATTAGGCTCTAAGTGCCTAGCGCAATATTTTAAATAAAGATTTAAGTTCCAAGTTCGTTTTGGTATTTGCACATAAAAATCTTCCTTTTCTGCTTTTTTCTTCCTTTTTCCTTTTTTCTTTTATCTGCGTTTTTCTTCCCGAAACCACCGGGACCGGTAAGAACAACAGGTGCAATGTCCACCATTTTCATAATACTGGCGGCACGCTGGCAGGGACTTAAACCCTTTTAAAAAACGATACGCTATGCGTCCCACTCCCACGCGTTTCTTATAGTTGTACCTAAGTACCGAGCAAATAACTACCCTAGTCACTTAATGCTTATTTTAGGTTATTGGCGTTGGCACATAGAATACATTTCTGCAATAAAATACGTTTCGAATTTTCTGGCACTTAGACCCTTTTTTATTTCCAGTATTCAAGTAATAAAAACAAAATCATCTGGTTATTAATAAATAATTTAAGATGACCTCGTTATCGATACTAGTTGGCAAGTGAGAACTCTTTGATCAAACCATTGATTTTATAGGACAAATATTTTTTCGGGTAGTTTCGATCATTATCTTGAGATTTATCAAAAAAATATATTTTGGAATCACCAAATCCACAAACATTATTCTTGCTATCTCTGTTAGCTACCACAAACAAGAGTTCCGTCCAATAAATTCTTGGGCGACTCATCAAAATGAAGGTACTCACGAAAAAATTGCTTGATACTAATCAACTGAAAACAAAGTAGAGGGGAACCCAGACTATTACTTAATTTACAGGCTCTTAATAACAAGTATCTTACCTGATAGCTTAAAAGGTAGCGATCCCATGAGCGGGTCAGGCGCGAACCTCGGTCCGAAGTGGAACGGGTGGAATCCGTGGTGCCTGGTCTTGGAGCGCGGCTCCCGGGGCCCGTCCACGGTGACCTTGATCGCCTTCTGGTACGTCGCCACTTGGGGGGGTGACGTCGCCAGCATTATCGTCAGGCTGAACGATTTCCCTGAAAAGGAATTTCATTAGGATCGATTGTGGCCGAATAAACTTGGAATTTTAATTATACCTTATATCAAATTCATTTTTTTTTAATTTTCTAACATTATTGTTCGTGTGTTAATATTTTTATTAGTAAGGGGGCTAACATCAAACCACATTTCTAATGTATTTCGGGAATTGCCTGTCATATACATACACAAACCATCACTGCTGAGAGCTATTGGCAGAGTGGTCGTACCGTTAAATAAAATACAATTTAATATCGCAATTGCAACTTATTAACTAAAAGGTTAAAGTGATAACGTGTATTAAATATCAAAAATACGATGCGGTGTCTCTTAACATTTTCCAATTTTCCGAAATTCAACGGTAACAGTTCAAATTCGTTGCGAATGTTAGAGAAACTTTATCTTAATCCTGTATTTACAGAATCAAAATATTCCCTTATTTGTCGTCTAAATAAGCCGGCATATTTAATGAATTCGAACATTCTGGAGCGTTCGGCAATATCTCAGGCGCGTCGCGGAATGCCGCTGCGGCGCGCGACAGCGTCACGTCCACAGATTCTGGAGTGTTCCACGAAAAGGATTACAAAACTGAATCCTGTTTATATATAATGAATTCTGTTATGTTATATTAAAATAGCTAAGAATTTTAAGGTCGCTTTATACCAATAACTAAGCAGATCTCAGAGAGAGTGGTTGAGCGCGTTTAATATGTGCTTATGTGCATTAAATAATATGTGCATATTATAAAATTTCTACAGGAACAATTGTATATCAGTTGTTCCTGATAACCCCACAGATATAATATACGCTTTGAAATTGCCGTAATCATTTGAATGTTTCATGAAAATGGTAATAAATCTATATATTATATTTAAAGGTTCTTGTATGTCTCTAATATTCCAATCGATTCCAAGTAGTAATTGACTATGAATACTTCATATACAGTCGTTAAAAATGTCACTTTAAGTTAGTTACAGCAAGAGTACCCGTGCCATCTTTTAGACCATTTTTTCCTGCCGTGGCAGAAAAACATTCGCTTCTCCAACTGCGAAATACTAGATAGTCCAAGTATCTAGTATTTCGTATGGTAATTGTGAAGTAGTACTCCAAGTATCTAGTATTTCGTAGTTGAACGTACAAATTGCCAAAACTCGAAACCTCGAGTTAATAATTTGGCAAACCTACAGCCGCAACCTGTTACTATATAAAACCATAAATTATTTGCTCAAGTCATGTCCGACACGCGACCCATCCATAAAACACAAAACCACCGTCAACGATCACTTAACAAGTGTTTAGAGCGTACAATTAACGTAAGAGCTGCGATAGAATCCAGACGTAGCCTCACCATTGACGCTTTCGTTCCCCATGTTTCGTTGCCGTTCATATAAAACCGTTGATGCATGACTGATCATGAATATGACCGCGATATTTAGGTAATTATGTAGAATATCGATGATGCGGTGGGATTGCCTTCGTAACATATCAACCACAATGCAGCCGCATATACGTCGCTAAACGTTGGAATAATCGCTCAGATATTGACACGAGCCAATACTACAGTTAGTCAGATAAGTGATACTGAATGTCAATCATCAGGGGCCGTATTATGATCTTTTACAATACCAGCCTGGTTTCAGGCAATTCAATAGTACGGCCTTAAAGTACCTTGTTCCACTTCATGTTACAACGAAATGTCTTTCCGAATGGATCCATCCTAGTTTGGTTGTCTGAAAGTGACATTCGGAAGCAAGTCAAGTGTCACGTGGCGCTAACTGGCTGTCAATAGGTGATCGTAATACGAAAATTCCAGGCAGCTATGTTGTATGGCGTAAACTGGCTGGAATTAATAGCTTGTAATAGGCCCCCTGAACTCCAATTCTCGTATTTCATTTACGGAATGTAAACTCTAATTAAAGTTAAGTACCCCCTATTCAGGGGTTGTCACTGCGACTGCTGGACGTAATGTCAAGGGCAGCATGTGACTTGAGTGTCATCTAATTTGACTACCGTGTCAGTATCCCGTCATCAGACTTTCATTTTACTTTCAATTATAAATGCATCGTATTGGTATAATTTACTGATTTTATCATTTAGACCAATCGAAACGTTTTGACGTTGGCTTGACGCTAATAAGAATACCATTGTGCTGTTTTGACCAATCGCGAATCATTGTAACTTTATTACGATTACAACCTCCGTAGCGCAGTGGTAGAGCCCGTTAGTACCCGAGTAAGAGGTTTGAATCTCGCCGAGGGAACAAAAAGTTTTCAATGTTCCTGGGTCATGGATGTGTATTAAATTTATGTATTAATATAATAAAAATCTTAAATATGTGTGCACTATAAAAGAATTAAATCTATTTCCGTTGACTGGTACCTGTAGCACAAGTTCTTTGGATACTTAGTACAGGGCTAGATTGACGTAGTGTAAAGCGTCCATGGATAAAAAAGCGTCTATAGATAATTAATAACATCGTTTTTGTAACTTTATCGAATGAAAATCGTATAGGTTAAAGTTTTTGAACGAATTTTCATTCGATAACGTTGTGAATTTGTTTCAAACTTTGTTGTCAATTGTTCATGATATATATTTTTCATGGAAAAGCGTTATCGTCATACAGCGTACGTATTTTTAAGTAAAAATGCCACAGCAATCGTCTTTGTTTTTCACATTGAAAATTCGCCGGCTACTCTATTCTATGAAACCAATACTTAAGGTTTTGTATGTCGTTTTACTAATTAATATAATATTATCCGACTCTCTCTATCTATGATTACCTAACACACTTAAACAAC
Organism: Celastrina argiolus; assembly: GCA_905187575.2. Lineage (NCBI taxonomy): Eukaryota > Metazoa > Arthropoda > Insecta > Lepidoptera > Lycaenidae > Celastrina > Celastrina argiolus. The sequence goes on from LR994595.1 coordinate 6,025,591, forward strand.
ATTTTCGCAAAATTCATTGTGAATAAAAAATACGTTGACTTTGACTATAATACTATATGTAACTATAACACATATAACACAGGATAATTTTTACGTAATATTATACATTTAATTATGGTTATTGAGATATTTAGTTTATTTTTGAATTGTACACAGTCAATTAGAATGAATGTGTTTCTAACGACCACGTACGGTGCATGTCTTAGCTGTTAAGATAGAGCTGCTATTTTGGCGATCTGCCATAAGATCCCATGTGTTTACTTCAGGATATGTTAAACGTTCCTAACTTTTACAGGATGGTGTTTTCAGTAAGGAGACTGAGGTGGAAAATATTAAATATAAGTGGATTAAATATAATTAAAATACAGAGGATAAGATTTTTTATTATTATATTAATATCCTATTTTGTAACGAATGTAAAAAACAGAGACTAAGATTAATATCTTACCCTCCGTTTTTTCATTTATCACTGTATACCACTTGTTTTGAATATTTTTCACCTTAAATTCTTTAATGACAACAAGTATTTATCAATTTCCAATTTTTTCAATAGCGACATTGGTTTTAACAGTCACCTACAATCTGTTTAAATAATCTTTATTGTCGTTTATATTAATGCTTTTAACTTTTAGTTACACTTTTAGATAGACTATTGAAACGTGCCGTTAGATATGTGAAATTACAACATACATAATTCTCATAGATTGTCTACAATTAAGTACGACCCCTCGATATCGAGTTTGAATTCCGCAAGAAAGGCATAAAATCTTGGGTGTATATTAAATACGTTTATGGTGACATAAGAATCTTGACTATAGGTAGTATAACAGATTGAAAGGTTGTGGTATATAATTATCATGACGTCATTATATTTACACACACGTGCAAATTTCGCCCACGCTGGACGCGCGTGGTCTGCCGGCGTGAACTTAGCTCCTGCTGGCCGAACGCCAAAAGACGTCTGGAAACGACCGACGGGATATTCCATATACAGGTATTATAATATAGGCTTGAGACGTTCTTAATGCAGAAAGGTTCAATGGTTTAGATACTGACTTTCTGCTAGGAGGTCGTGGGTTCGATCTAACGAGGGCGTTAGAACAACTACAGCAAGTCTGCTTAGGACAACTTATGCTTCGGATGGTAGACGTGCCAGTTAGCCGTCCCAGAAGGTTATGAGTTATGAGAGCTTTAAAAAGAAATATAGCTTGAAGCATTTTAGTGACTTTTGTGTCATATAAAAATCACAAAAATACTTCCAACAGTTATAAATAATAAATAAAATAAAATAAAAAACGTTTTATTTCCAAATGAAACTTACAAAGTTATTTTCGGAAAGTCAACAAGAAAAACAAGCTACCACCGGTTCAACCCTAACCCGCCGAGAAGAACCAGCGTAAGAAACTCGGACGGGGCCAACTTTTAGCAAAAAGATGGAAAATTGATCTTTTTTAACAGTATATATTTTTTACAATGTAACTTAATCTATAGCCTACACATATTAATATTATAAAAGTTATAGTACATATCTATACATATAATAAATCTGTAGAGGAGTCGTGTCTGTACATTGAAGATATTTGAAAAAAAATATGATAGGGGACCTTTATTTACGCAATAGTACCCAAAACTATGATTTTTGAAATTTTTGTCTGTTTGTCTGTTTGTCTGTTTGTCTGTTTGTCTGTTTGTCTGTGGGTTTGTGCACGCTAATCTCAGAAACGGCTTATCCGATTAAGATGTACTTTTCACTAATATATTGCGGCAAGCTTCACTTAACATTTAGTGTTTGTTTTATGTAAATCGGTTCATAAATAAAAAAGTTATGACAATATTAAGAGATCATGTCGTTTTTGCTGGACGTTTGTAGGAAGCGCGCGCCGGGCCCGGGAGCCGTGCGCCGCCGCGCGCGCTCGCCGCTTCAAATTGTATTCGCAGCAAACGCACCGGGGCCGCGGGGGTGACTTTTATTTGTTAGTTTTAGGCTTGCTAGGTAGGAACAATCTAAGACTTTTTTTCTTGAGTTTATTACGAAAGTTATTTGTATAAAAATAGTTAGTACTTTTACTGTACAGTCCTTTGTGATAAGTAGACCATATTTGTTAGCGTAGGTTAGTAATAAGTAAATAAATAAAAACCGGCCAAGTGCGAGTTGGACTTGCACACCGAGAGTTTCATACAAACCTGATTGACGTAGAATTTTGATTTGGTTACAACTTGAATATATTAGAGACCTAAGTATTTGTTATAAGTTTCAATTAAACACATTCATGACAAACGGTACGAAGTTTAAAAAAATCTAAATATTTTTTCTATCTATATAATGTTACTAAAAACGTATGGTTTTAGACGTTGCTTGGTTTCAAATTTTATGATTTTGAGTTCACGGGCAGTACCCTTTAGGTTTTGATTCCCTTACGAGTGTCGAAAATGACGAAATTTAGCGACATAAGCGACTGCTTTTGATTGCATTGGCTAAGAAGTCTGATTTTTTCACTGCTTCAAGGAACAGTAGTTCCTGAGTATTTTGTATAATTTTCATCACAACACGCGTTTCTGAGAAAAGGGTCTTGACAGACGGACATGGAAATGATCTTATAATATGTGTTTCGTTTTTTCCTTTTGAGGTACGGAATCTTAAAAACAGTTTTAAGATTTTCAGAAATATATTGCTCTTTTTTTTGTTTTTTCTATTTCATAAGATAGACGTTAAAAACATCTCGATAGTTACTAAACTGTGTTACAGGGGAAAACTGTTAATACAACTCGATTCCAATCGAGATACCTTTTGAAATTCTAGCCTTTTGCGGCCTGCCATGGATATGTGTTAACAGTGTGATTATTATGGGTTTTTTTTGTCAAATATCATAATATTGATAGAGTATTCTCTTATACAAATATATCCATACGCCAAATGCCGTACTTTTAATACAATTATAGCAAAGTTGAGTAGGTACCTACATTTATACAATACGTTATCCGAGAGTTATACTCAGCGTGCATCATTAGCAATGTATAATATAATTTTGGATTCTATATTATAGTTCTCATTCCGTTTGTTAAAATTCATACTACAGCCTACTATTACTGTACATTTTTATAGTTTTCTTTGTCCAAATTATGTATTCGATAACTGCATAATATAAAGAATTTTGATTAACATAAGTATTGTGTTTACAGTTAAACTAAAAAAGTTATGTCAATATAAGTTACATTTATATTTGTCTTGATATTTTTATTTCTTAGTTTTTATCATGGACCGAATGGTTTTTATGTTAGGTACAACTTAGGTTTGTTTTCTTTCTTTTGGGACTTTCTATATTTTGCTACTTTTCTATATAAAATCAGTTAGTACTTTAACAGTGAAGTGATTTATAATCAGTACCAACATGTTTGGTTATTAATAAATAAAAAAACCGGGCAAGTGCGAGTCGGACTTACGCACCGAAAAGACCGCAAAAGTTTGCGGCGCGCTGTCTTAATATCATTGTCGCTACACCAGCAGCGTCGGCGTGGAAACGATCATCGTCTGCAGTCGCTGCGGCGCAAAATCCATACAAATCTTAGTACTAGATGTTCGTCGTATATGTGAGCGTACTATCATTTATCAAGTAGTCCCGTTCGCATTATACTAATTGTACACGGTCGTTTGTCAAGCTGGTAGTAGGAATTGTCAACATAAAGTAGTTTTTTAAATACCTCAACGACAGTTTTTATAACTAAAAATATTTAAAACAGATTTATTATAACACTGCCCTAAATCACTTTTCCACGCGTACGAAGTCGCGGGCACAGCTAGTAGTAAATAAATATAAGCAGCCATCATGGTTGGCCACCTTATTCCCAGGGTGTGCAATCATTAACAAAATCAATTATCTTATAATAAGCTTTAGCACACAAACGTTCTTTGACTACTTTTTTAAATTTATTAATAGAAAAATTTTGAACGTTTTCTGGGATTTTATTGTATAGGCGTATACATTGCCCTTTAAAAGATTTACTTACTTTGCTAAGCCTGATCATAGGTATATCGAGCTTGTGCTTATTTCTAGTGTTCCTACAATGATTGTCACTTTTTGTTTTAAAATTATTTACATTTTTCCTTACATATAATAAATTGTCCAAAATGTATTGAGATGCAACGGTTAGTATTCCTATTTCTTTAAACTTATCTCTCAGAGATTCAAATGAGGACATCTTGTAAATGGAACGTATTGCTCGCTTCTGCAGCACAAATATTGTGTTAATGTCGGCTGCATTTCCCCATAAAAGGATGCCGTAAGACATTCTACTGTGAAAATAACTGAAATAGACTAGTCGCGCTGTATCTTCGTCAGAAATTTCTCTAATTTTTCTGACTGCATATGCTGCAGAACTGAGCTTATCTGCCAGGTTGGCAATATGAGGACCCCACTGTAATTTACTGTCTAGCGTTATACCTAGAAACACAGTGGTGTCGACTAAGTTCATTTTCTCATCATTTAATAGTATATTGGTTTGTACTTGCCTTACATTGGGCAAACTAAACTTTAAACATTTTGTTTTATTAGAATTTAAGAGAGATAAGGTTAGGTTAGTTTTTCAGAAAACTTCCGATTTATGTAATAAAATTACAGTCAACCCACGCTTCACTCGATTGGAATACAACTTAGTCAACTCACTTACAAGAAAACTCCGCAACTGGTTCAAATAACTTAGCAACATCTGAATCTATATCAATATCGGAACAAACTTCATAAATCACTGAAGTTATTCATAAAAAGACTTCTCACATATTGCAGCGCGCACGTGTCGCGCTTGGGGAGACCCGCGAGGGTTCATAAGATGTTTGCATCGCATAACACCGTCCTAGGGGCTATGATATTATGATCATGTTAATGCTATAGAGCCTAATGCACATCTATATAAGATGTAAAATAAATGAGCGATAATACTTTAGAGTGTGCATGTGCCTCCTATGTAGAGTATACTGTGAAAATACTATCGCTGAAAGACTTACCTTTGACTTTCATGTTTGTATGAGAAATGCCCCAACATCATAAATTTTCCCATACAGTAAATTAAAAAAGTACCTTTTCAGCGCTTGTACTCTCTGTAAACTCTACGGGATCCATACACTCCCTAAAGTATTATCACTCATTAATATTATAGCCTGTATTACATTTACAAGTGAAGTAAATACTGTAAACAAAAAAAAATACGAAAATTGTGCAAACAGATGATAGTAAAACAACTCACTTTTCAAGTGAGTTGATATTTACCAAGATGGATTTCTTGTGCTAAAACGATATCCAGTTTACTGTTGAAGATGTTAATACTATAGAGCTTGATGCCACATCTTCGAGGAGACGCGGGGTTACATCATTTAATAACGATAATTAAATAATTAATATGTTTACATGGCATAACACCGTCCTTTATATATTTCTAGAGCCTTATGCTACTTATACGTGAAGCATTATGAAGTGAGATATGTTAGATATAATATTAGAACATACAGATATATGAAAATATTGTCATGTTAATATAGTTAGTTCGTCGTATGTTCCATACGTGTTACTTGTCTTTGAGGAACCATGTTGTTCCAGAACTTAACATAATTGTATTTTATAGTTTTATTTACTTGCCGAGTGTAAGTGACTTTGTATTTTTTAACCTTATCAATATAAATATAGTTAGAAAAATGTAACATAAAAAGTGTGTATATGCGTACGCACGTAAGAAGTTCTACTTATTTCTGTAAAAACTTGTTTAACATCATGGTGTCGGTTATTCGTGTCAATGTAAGCGTGCACGTAAAAAATTACAGTATATTTTTCCTCACGCACTAAAAGAAGTATAACTTAAAAAAAACAATATAAATGTTGTTAGAAGCCAAAGTCTCAAAATAGTGAATAGCTGGGATAAAATTCACCCTGTTGTGTTTCTCCCTCACTCTAAGCCTTAAAGACGATTAGGCTTTCAAGGAGCAATTAGGCGACATTCGACTTGACGAAGACAAAAGGTTGGAGATAAAGTCTTTTTACGACATAGACAACAGCATATAAACCAAGCCAAGGGCTATAGTATAGGCATAATAGCTCACCTAGACAGTGGCGTAGCTAGGTAACCAGAAGCCCTGAGGCATAGTGTAAGTTAATTTTAAAATAAATTAACTTACACTTTCGAGCATCCTGTATATACACGACCGCGAAACCGGTTAGCGAGCAGTGGACGATGCGTTGCATCGAACCTACTCATTAGAATATTGTTAGTTGGCTACGGCGCGCGGTGAATGGTACACATGCGTATGCGTTTGACGTAAGACCTATTTACGATGTTAATAATATAATGTTAAATAGTGTTTAATTTTGTAGCATGTTTCTTATATGTTCTATAATTTAATATTATAAACAAAGCATCGAGATAAACCCTTGTCGGGTTTACGGTGCTACTAGTACTATATGTAAACAAATGTAATAAAGTAATAAATAAATAAATAAATAAAAAATAAATAAAAAGTAGGGCCATTATTAAAATCGTATGTTCAGCAATTCATCGCTTTACCTTCACAACCCTGTATCTATAAACTTTTCAGAAGAGTCAAAAAACTTAATAAATTTATATTTTATTATGACATGCATTTTGTTTTAAATAAGGTTCAGTTATGTACAGTATACATCCAAAATCCATGTCATGAGAAAATCTAAAATTATTAAGCTATTGGCTCTACTAAAAAGTTGTAGTTTTAGAGATACGAGGTTGTGAAGGTAAAACCAAGATTTGTCGTGATCTCAATTCGATGGAAAACGTATTATAGTCAGTCGATAAAGTGGTGTGCCTATTAAAGTGCCTCCGTTTTATGTGAGTCTGTCAGAGTTCGAGTCCTTGAACTTGGTAGACCCGGGGCACCGCTCATCTACTCCTCCGGTAGCTACACCACTGCGCCCACACCAATTTACGAACGAGTCTAAGCAGGTGTTATTCTATAGCGCCTAAGTGTGTGTGCAATACACCAGAGCACTCTTTCTTTACTATTTTAATCCAGTGGGACGGATGATTAACACGACTGGTAAGAAATTATGCAAGGACCGATTTTTTACATGACCATTCGGCGCATGGATCATCTTTCTTGTAAGTTATTCAGGCTGCATTGTACTTGACAGTAAAACAACATTTAGTTGTTTGTACGATGTCTGGAGTTGATAGTCAAAGTTCTATACCACTAGACCACGGAAGCGTTATTAAGTAGATATCAAGTAGGTAACTATAAAGCTTCATAGAACTAAGGTCATGTATACAGGGTGTAAAATAAGTGAGTGATAATACTTTAGGGTATCTATGTGCCTCCTATGTAGTTTATTATGAAAGTACCAGCGCTGAAAGACTTGGTTGAATTTTCATGTTTGTATGAGAAATGCCCCAACGACATAAATTTGCCCATACAAAAATTTAAAAAGTATTTCAGCGTTGGTACTTTCACAGTAAACTCTATACCAAAAAACCCTAAATTATTAGTTTTGTGTACATTGCATATTATAGCATTTATTAATCACCCAAAACCCAAACAAAAGTCATAATACGCTTTTCTCAAACGCCGGCATCAAATTACAGCTACACTTTCCCTGAAAAATGGCATCTCATTCGGATTCAGATTAAAAATCAGCTTTATAACCTCATAAAGAAGGGGGCGTTAAGATAAAAGTTGCGGGGCTAAATAAAAAATGAGCCGCATCGGTGATGGCGCCTTTGATCTTGGTTGCACGGCTTACGGGGGCTTTTGAGCTTAATGCGCCAATTTCGATATACCTGGCGGTCAGGACATTAGCCGATTGAGTATATTGTGGAATTAACTTCGATTACTTTGGTGAAGTTAGTTTATTTTTATTCGTATATTGTATTCAGCCAATGAGGACGCTCGGCTGTCACGTCATGTTAGCGCTAATTGGTTGCGTCTACAGGTAGTATACCTATATACAAGGTGTAAAATAAATGATAGTACTTTAGGGTGTATATGTGCCTCCTATGTAGAGTATTCTGTGAATGTATACCTGCGCTGAAAGAGCTTTTTTTTTAAATTATTGTATGGGAAAATTTATCATGTTGGGTTTTCGGCACAATATACTTTACATAGGAGGCACATACACACCATAAAGTCTTATTTTACACCTCGTACCTTGAATCGTGCATATCATTACGCGGCAAAAATTACACTTCTTAAAGAAGTGTAATTCTTACCGCCACTGCCTTGCCTACTAGACAATATATAACGATCAAAATATGATTGCAGAATTTTATTTTCATATGGAACGGTAACAATAACAATTTATCATAACATAAGTTAAACATGTACAAATTATACAGCTAAATAAAAATGCGAACTAAAAAACACAAGACGTAAAATGTAATATTCAAAGTAATAAAACCGAGGACAGCGCGAAACTCAAGTTTATTGAAGTCTTAAAAGAACAAAAGTCAAAGGCATGCACAATTAAAAATCTCCCGAGAGACGCACCTCAGGTCAATATTACAAAGTCCCTCAATTTTCACCACTCCCCTAATAACAATAATTAGGAATGAGTGGTTCAATAATTAAAAACGGAAAAGACTCGCAAAAGACGGCGGACCTCCCTCCCTTCTCTAATGAATACACCTCGTCTCGTTTAAATTAATAAAAATTAATGTTAATGTTCTACTTCGCTGGGTTTTTTATCAAAGATATTATACCTATTATATTCGGCGTCTGATAGCCACTTAAAATTTATTCTGAGAGCCATTTACGAGCACTAATCATTATTATGTAACGGTGTCTATAGCTCAGGGTTATATAGGTAGAATGTTTAAAAAAGACGGTATATCGCTCAGAGTTATTTAATGATATAGTAACAGCCATCTAAGCGTTATTCACGATGGTTCATTTCACAGGTAAATTTTGTTCATGGGCTTGTCTATAACAAATAAAGCACAAACCTAACTTCCTTTGGTGATTTTCCTGTAGAATATCCTTGCTTGCTACCACATTTCGGTGTCTACAATATTTGTTTGATTTCTATAGATAACTTCCATATAAGAAATGAGACCGTCGGGCGAATGTGAAAAATATTAATCTTGATAAAAATGTTCACTTCATGCACCTTCAAAGAGAAACCTTAAGTAGCCTTTCTAGACACAAAAAGCTAAATTAAATCCTAAGTGATATTAAAATGTGTAATATTTATAACCCTTTATTATATTGAAGCCGCGAAAAGAATTCCAAATAACAAGTATAATTTAAAACCATTAGGTTTTATACCAAGGTGCTGCATCAAAGGGAGTTAATAATAAAACGCGGAGATGTTTTTCGCCGTGAATCTTATAGAAATAATTTTCCACCTGCGAGGGGAGACGGGCCCTTTTGTATCGTGTTACAGCTGTGAGGAACACGCGCTAACTTCGCCTTATTAGCCCAAAAGCGCGGATATTCTAGTATTCGATGTCTTTGAGTTTAACTATTGAATCAAAAAAAAAAGTTTTCTTTGTAGTTTTTTAAGGTTTTATACTTAATAGCTTATATTAAGCGCCTCCGTTGTCTAGTGGTTCTGAGCTTCGCTCTCGACCCGGAGGTCGCTGGTTCGATTCCCACGTTGGTACAACAAAAAATGTTGTTTTCATGTTTGGTTAGGATTGTCCTAGGCTGATCACCTGATTGTCTGACAAGAAAGATGATCCATGTGTCGGATGGGAATGTAAAAAATCGGCCTGCGCCTGTTTACCATCCCACTGGGTTATGAGAGTAAAAGGATGAGAGAGTGTTTTTGTGTATTGCGCACATACTTGGGCAATATAAAATAACTCCAGGTCGGTTTTAATTAAATACTACCAACACCGAAATCGGTGAGGGGAGCTATTATTTTTATATTTCTTATTAATAATTTAAAAGTTTGTATATTAGTAGCTACTAAATTATTTCTCCACTTAAATTTGGAACGATTGAACACAAGTTGTATAACATTTTGTTTTGTTTCTATAGTATGCTATATATTCAAACGCCAGGATACATATTGCCGACTAGACTGTATTGTTTTGTATAATATATTAAATAATTATTTTACTCACAGAAATGTACCTAATGCTTACACAAAGTTACTTTTTTTTTATCAAAATCTCTATTGAGTTTTTTATTTATTCAAGTCAATATAAAAACGCATTATCAACAGGCATATACACGCAATTACTTTCAAGATTCACATTTATCTTTTTAAAATGTTATTTGGGCGAAATGTTTAAAAGGCTAAGCGAGGAGGATAGGGGACATACGACCCAAGGGTATTTTTTATCCTCGACTCTAAAGTGGGGGTCAATCAATCGATTAGCAGATGTCGCTTCTTGACTACTGATGCAGTAAATTGGCCCGTTATTGCTTTCGTATAATGAGATATATATTTGAGCAATTGAAAACGGTTCATACGGTTTAAATTAGCACAGCACAGATATAAATCATTGATTGCCATTGTCTTTAAATGGTTATACGCGATAATCTAATGCGTGTCTTGTTGTAAATTCTGAATACTAATAGTGATGGCTTTCACACTGCATCAATATGGTCTTGTTGTGTACAAGGTGTAAAATAAATTAGTGATAATACTTTAGGGTGTGTTTGTACCTCCTATGTAGAGTATACTGTGAAAGTACTAGCGTCAGTGACTTACTTTTGACTTTCATGTTTGTATGAGAAATGCTAGAATATAATAAATTGTCCCATATAAATAATTATAAAAAAGTACTTCATTAGCGCTGGTACTTTCACAGTAAACTCTACACACCCCAAAGTATTATCACTCATTAATATTATAGCCTGTACATCTGAAGCACTTGTGTTACCGGTTACTTTGTAATTAAAATAATCCTATACGAGTACATAAAATAATAATCGAGGTTAAATTTTATATTAGGTATACATTTCCGTGACCCAAGAACACATGAAACGTTTAGTTCTTTTGGCGGGATTTGAGCCCGTGACCACGTGGCTTAAGCACCAATGCTCTCTCAACCACTAAGCCACAGAGATCTTCAAAATTATATTTAACAGGATATTCATTTGATTTCAGTATAAGTACACTATAACCCTGTTAACTACACAAGCCAAGAACAAGAGCCAGTTTCTTCTAACTTTCTTCGAGCTACCTTGTACCATAATATGTTATTGAATGTACTATAGGTTCTTGGTGAAAATTCATGTTATATAGTAAAACACAAACTATGCACGTAATTTATTTATTCGTGTATTTTAAGTAATAATTAATGTAAAATAACAAATAAAGTGGAAAAAAGGGCAAGTAGTTTGTGCCTACCATCCGGCAAACGAGTCAATTACGTTATCGCAATCGAGCCGTGATTTCAACTAAAGCTGACACACAAAACGCCGAGAATTGGACCCTCATTAAATTTTTCGCTTATTAAAAATTCCCCGCCCTGTCCGTCAACATCGGGTCGGCAACTTTTTACGGAGCGAAATAAAAGTTTCGTCCCCCCGTCCTTAGCTCGATAATTTGAGTGAGATTTTCTCGCAATTTAAGATAAACAAAGAGAGCGCTTACCCTTAATTGGAAAGCAGAACGTTATTCAGGAAGGAACGTGACAAATAGACACCTCTTAACTTATTTTCCACTTTCCCGCTATATTGGTTTTTGTATGGCTTTTGTTTGTTTAAGAAAATGTTAATGGGCTCGGTCAGCTCGGAATTAGGAGAATGGACGACTCGGTTTCGAATGCACGCTTTGTTTTTTCAATATATTTACCGTTAAATGGATATACGAATATACCATTGTGTTTTTCGATAAGTTATATTTGATATAAGTATATCTTTTTAGAAAAACGAGCGAATGTTTTTTACAAATTTCAGCACGTTTTAAATCTAATCGGTTTATCGTTTCTCTACTAGAATCAATTTTATCGAAACTTTTACAATTTTGTGCAGTTAAAAAAAACTGCTAAATTATACTACTTCGTACTATATACCAAATTAATGTAATATTATTGTGTTATAACATATATTTTTTTTGTTTTTGTTGTTATTCCAGCATGCATCCCAAACAACAAATGTGTTTTTTTTTTTTGCACTTTATGCGAAACCCGTCGAGCGCCAGTCGTACTCGCCCTTGGCCGGTTTTTTTATACAAAAATGACAGACGATGTTGAACTTCGTATTTGGTAAATTTAAACTCTATCTTACAACTATAACTATAAACTTTTGAAGTGTTGCGAGTAGATTGCGACAAATTCTGTACACTATAAATCCGCTAATATTTAACGTGTCTCCCCTTCATCCCCCACCATTCGTTAGTTCCCCCACTATTTGAATACACGGCAAGTTTACACTTCACCGATGCTCGCTCGTACCCTAAACATTTAAGTTTAACATGCGTTCCGTTTGTTTGATATCGAATGAAAATAGTTTGGAACTCCGCATTACAAATTACAATATTTATGTCTGCTGCCAAGTTTTACATGATTGGATTGTTGCTGTCGTGAATAAGATATGATATGTGTACAATCGTGGAGCGGCACTCAAATTTGTGATTTGTATTCTAATCGTATTGTGTTTCGTTCTGGACTGTGTAATATGCCCTTCCGACTTATTGGCTTAGAACTTATAAACAAGAGATAACTACATCGTTTAACACTAATTTCGGTAATACACTAAATTATTTTTTAAGTATACTTCGACTTTCGTGAACGAACTCATGATTATGAATAGTAGCTTAGACCATTCTTGATAACGTCACCTTTCAAACAAAAAAGTAGATCAAAATCGTTTCATTCGTCTAGGAGCTGCGAGGCACGCGACAGACACACAGACAGACGCGTCAATCTTACATCACGAGGGGTGCTTTTATATATCTTCTTCGGAGGTAAAAAGGTCATTTTTACAAACACTATGGTTGACATATTTTTATGAAGAAATCTAAAATGACCACAACGAGTGAATCTTACTATGCTGAGGCTCGGAGGCCTAACCTAACCAGAATTTAAACTAATCTGTTTTGCGACTTTTTTGGAGATCTTTAAAAGTGATTTGTCACCTTATGGTAAGTAATTTAAAAACAAAAATGCTCTACGCGTCTATCTCTTCACACTATATTCGGCTTAATATATGAACCATGAACCACCACATACATACAGAAGCTGGCTTAGTTTCAGTTCCACGTCTCCCACAAATTGCTCCTCTAAGTTTTAGGAGAAATGAAATAAAAAATACTGTTAAGTTAAGGTCCCCTGTACAATGTATAGGTGTAGGAAGACATATCGTGTCCACTGCCCGGTTGGTAAGTGGATCCGTAATTGCGAAGTGCTATAAGTGCGTCGCAAGCACTAGACTGGTTCAAACACGGTTTAAGGGTTTAGTCCGGTCTAACCGAGGATTAAGTTAAACGAACGATTACTTTCTAATCGATTGCGAGAAATACTCGGTTCTATAATAGCTTTAATACGGTTTTATGTTACTAGCTTTTGCACGCGGCTCTTCCCGTGTAAAATAGTATGTATAGTGAAGTTTTCGGGTTACAAGTAACCTTTATGGTTATACATTGTGTGAGCTTGTATATGAAATTGTATAAAAAACAAAATTTAAAATTAAAATAACCTCCGACTTAAGGTGTAATATTCCTATCACACCTAACAAACGACCTGATGACCTTGAATACCTGAACCAATTTCCACCAAACATATCTAAGAACACTCTCGACTGATATACCTTTCAAACAAAAAAAAACGCATTTAAATCGGATCATCCGTGTATGAGCTACGATGTTACAAACAGACATTTACACAGACACGTCAAACTTATAACACCCTGTCGTTTTTGCGTCGGGGTTAAAAATATATTAGATTTCAAGTGCATTTACGCACCTATGGTCACCACCATAGAACTTTCTTTCTAATTTTTTCTTCCTTTGAAGGCATCGAACGGAAACCCGCACTTAATTGGTCCTACACGTATTGACCTGTCATTCCTCTGGACTAGGCTGTATCAGAATGCCGTGCTAACGAAGGTTTTATGGTATAGCCGTTTGCGTATGACGAAGTATATTTATTATTTAGCAATAATTGAAGACATTAATGGATGAAGGTAGCAAAATTCTGATTTCGAGAAAATTTTGTTAAAACTGTCACTTAATATTTTAGATACGTCTTAAAATATTAAGTACATTAATCTAAGGATCCGTCTTTAGAATCAATGTACCTACTTAATACGATACTAGATATACTAAATTGTTAAACTCAATTTTCAGGGTCAAATTTTTTTTGGACATATTCATCTCCGTCATCCAGTCATGTTTTCAATTTTAACTACTGTTTACCATTATTATGTCAAGCCCATGAACATTGAAAACTTTTAACTCGCTGGGATTCAAACCCGCCGCTGGTTTGATCTTCGGAAACCACCGAGCCACAACGACCATCAAGTTTCAAGAACGCTAATTAACGAATTAATAAGTACTTATAACGATTTATTCTACTTCAAAATTCAAGAAAACGGTCCAATATTACACCATCGCTGTATCGTATTTTCGTACTCTATATTCTAATTCCTCGATCTTAACAGATCAATTACCCCCATTGACTTAATACGAGAGAAGACCTGTTCAAATATTCAGCAGGGTAGGGTGAGCTTTGTTTTGAGAGCCCGGGGAGGGGTTTTTATGAGTGTACATTATCGTAAACATACAGATATACAGCCATGCAGACGCATCAAATATTAAATATGTTTCGACGTTTCAAAATCTTTGATTTAAAATGGGCAATTCGCAATAAAATCACCCTAGAAGCCTAGGGTGAGTGGTCTGGGAAAAAGATGAAATATTTTATGGTTTTTGCGAGGGTGTCTCAGATTTCTTATAGCGTTACGTACGATATTAATTTTTAAGAACTTTCATATATTAACAAATCTACCAACGTAGATACATATTATATCGATAGTACAATGCAAACATTGTACTATCGATATAATATGTAACGAACTATAACAGTTGCGTCCTTATAAAGTTATAGGGGGTGTTTAAAAAGAACATTTAACTACTCTTTGGGATATGATTATACCACCTTTTCTCATTCTAGAAATGTATATTTTTTTACAAAATTATATATTTTTTTGGCCTTTTCGTTATTCTCTCGACAAAAAATAAGAAGTGGTTAAAAGTAAAGAAAAAATTTTTTTACTTAAAAAATACGAATAAAAAAATGCATTTCCAAAATGAGGAATAGAAGTATAATCGTATCACAAAGTTATAATAGTGATAGCCCGTGATCTAGTGGATCAACTATTGATGGTGTAGGTTCGATACCAGACTGTGGCGTGTACCAATGAGACTTTTTTAGATTTCAAGTATATATACGGACTCATGGTATCTACCCTATTTATTAACTTTCTTCCCAAGTAATAAAATTCTTCATCCGACGAGGAAAAGGCGCACTTGGTTGGTCCCAAACATATTGACCTATCATTCCTTTGGACTAGGCTATGTGGGAATGTCATGCAAGCGAAGATATTAAATAAGAAAATGGATGAAGGCCTAAGTGTGTATAGCACTCCGTACCAGTGTTGCCAGAACGCATGAAAAAGTACTTTTATATACTAGTAATTCCAGTTTTAATACATACTACTCGTATAAAAGGTTTACTATGGATAGACTATAGCATTTTAATGTTTTGGCAAAACCGTATTTTTAAAAATCCGTACCTTTTCAGAGAACCAATGGTACTTTTTTGGATATCATACTGGCAATGTCGCAATCATCTGATTGAATCCGCTATTTGATTGAATGACTAGCGCGTTTATTGAATTAATTATTTTTTTTAATCAAAAAATATATCAAAACATTGCTATCTGTACGAGCTGTTTGACGCCATTCTAAAACCGCGCTAGTCATTCAATTAAATAAGCAGATTCAATCAGATACTGCGACAGCAACACTGCCACGTACTGAGCTTTGTTTACATTTAGATGACATTGAATTACGGAGTATAGTGTCATTATCTCACCTCTCCCGCTCCGTCCCACGAACCGGAGGTCGTTGAACTTGGCGACCTGGTTCTTCATCACGGCGGTGCAGTTCCGCAGCTCTGCGGAGCAGTTCTCGTCGTTGCCAGCCCGCACGGTCACCAGCGTGCCGTCACCCACCTCCCCCAGGGCGACCACCTTGAACGCCACCGGCAGCGTCTTGTTCGACCGCCAGTGGGGTGGTAGGACTGTACATACCTGGTTACAGAAAGATATGGTTTATATCCCGTTTAAATAATTTAAAAAAAGTTCTTATTCAATATTATAACGCCTAGCCTGATTGCCTTTTAGCAAAACGGGTAATCAAAATTGTTCTCTTTAAAAATATATAAACAATAAAATGTACCTTAATAAGTTTCAATAGCCCTTCTATCTATGAAGGTTGAAATCTATACAATGTGTCAGCAGCTTACTGAGACATGGTGGTAGACAGCCGTCAACAGACAAGTACAACTTATCCTTACTTTATAATTATCAAACAAAGTCCTCGATCGCGTTTGTTTGTCTGTTCGATAAACTCAAAGACTGGTACTTAACGGTGCATTTACATCAGAAGAACAAAGAGTAGACCTAGATGCATTATTTTACAATAAAAATATATGTTTACACCAAAGAATTTGGTATAGTAAATAGGATAAGCATTCGCTCGTTTGATGTTAAAACACCTACACACATAATAAATAATATTATAACAAATGGGCAAATATATCACTTAAAGTAATACTTGTTGCAGTTATTACACAACGGATCTTTAATACTCACAACATGAGGGCAGCCTGTCTTTACCAGCTCCCCGGGATGGTCGGCCAGCAACCCCTCAAGAGTTCTTTCCGCCAAGAGCTCAGCCGTGAGTGGCTGGCTGGGCAGACTGCCGTAGCTCGACGGCGGGGCCTCGTGCCCCAAACCATTCGTAGTTGAACTCACTTCACTCGATAGATGCATCGTCCGATATTTTAGTCCGAAACTTAACACTTGAACATCACTCAGTCCGTCACATGGCTTCTCGATTTGGCGCCGATATTATGGACATCAGGCCGTACTCGCCGACAAATGTGATTTTGAAGTATGGCGCCATTGTTTAATTTACCTAGAAGAAAAACAGACAGACTTTAAAATGTACTAGCTGACTTCGTTCGCGTGGTTTTTGAGTAAAACCGTTTATGCAGGGCACGCAACGAAAGTCCCCAAATGTAAATAATTTACCCCGTTTTTGCAACATTTCTCACTGACGTTTCGCTCCTATGGGTCGCAGCGTAATTTTATATAGCTTAAAGCCTTCCTATATAAATGGAATATCGTTTGTAAGTAGAGACGGATTTATGTTTGTTACACATAAAAACTACGGAACGGAGTTTGATTAAATTTGGTATCCTAGTAGTTTATACACATGGGCTACTTTTTACAGCAGAAAAAGATACGATCCTCACGGGATTTAATTTGGCGCGAAATAGCAGAAAACATCTAATAAAAATTATATTATTCAAGAGGTTTTTTAGCAAACGCTACTAGGCAAAAATACTTTAACAATGCAAGTTTATACCAAAAAAAATATAATACGAAATACATTTGTCAAACAGACGGGCAGAATGGGTACAGCATCAAAGGATGTCACATAATCAGCGACGAGGGAGGAGGGTAGCCGGGCGGATGAAAAAAATGCTCCACATGTCTTTGACTTTTGACTTATTATGTAGAGTTATTTGAAGTGTAAGAAACTGAAAAGTAAGACACTAAAATATTGTTATACTCCGATCCGTTTCAATGTGATATAATAATTACACAAAGGTCAATAAACAGGGTGATTCATGGCTCATATATCAAGCCAAATATAGTGTGAAGTGAACGACGTGTAAAGCTTTTTTTGTTTCGGCACAACATATAACTAAAAAAAATCAAAGGTCTAAAATGACCACAAAGAGACACATTTACAAAGTCACGTCAAACTTATAACACGTTTTTGCGTCGGGGGTTAAAATCTTATAGCACCCCGTCGTTTTTGAGTCGGGGGTTAAAAAGTATGTCAGCAGACCTGAACCGATTTCCACCGAACATAGCTGGGAACACTCTCGACTAATATACCTTTCGCAACAAAAAAACCGCATAAAATCGGATCATCCGTTTGCAAGTTTGAACGTAGCACCACAGACAGACACAAAGACAGGTCAAACTTATAACACTCCGTCGTTTTTGCGTCGGGGATTAAAAAGTAAGTCTTTCAGAGCTGGTAATTTCACAGTAAACTTTACATAGTAGGTACACACCGTAAAGTAATATAACTCATATTTACACCTTGTATAGTTTCCATCTATGGAGTAAACTGTATATGTTCAACAATATCATACACGAATTACACTGACATCAAATATTGACAACCCCTGCACGTAAGCCATTACATGTTTGCGATACGATATGTCGGGATGTTACACTTAATTCAAGGCTCCCCCTTTTACTGCCTTCATGTTGTTTGCTTTGATTCGCGATAACGCCTGAGGCGGATCAAATATATTAATTTTTGTGTAATTCTACCGAGATACGTTACTTACGGTGGGGTTGAATAGAATTAAAAAATTGCTAATCGTGATAATCTTCTGTAAGAGTATAGTATGTGAACCTATCGTAATAATCTTCTGATTTTATATTTTGTATCAATCAAAAGATTGATGTGGAAATTGTAAAGTCAAAGGTAGGTATCAAAATATTTTTAAGCTATGCAATAGCTCAGCAAAATTTGGTAGCTTCTATCGCGGGCTTTGAGCGTGGGGACCGAATCCAGAAATTGCGTAACGACAAAACCTAACACCCCCTAAACAACACTCACTTGGTGGGGTTCGGGGGGTCGTTACTAATAAGAATTATATTTCCGAACACAGTCCCACACAACAATTAAAATCCTTCACAATACTTATATATTTCACTAATGTTTTCGATAGCGTAATGTAGAAAACTGCAGAAAAGTAACAACGCCATCTAGGTTTAAAATTGTGAACTAAAAGTTACATATTAAGTTTATTGAACCATATAAAATAAAAAATACTATGCAATAGCTTTACCGCGGCAGTTCCCGAGTACCACACGTATTTTTTTGTTTACGATTTTGTACACGGATTAGTTTTCCGAAGATAATATTATGTGGATTAGTTTTCAGAAACTCTTTTTTACTTAGTTCTAGTAGGATAATTAATTTAAGGTGTACAAACTGGCTTCAATAACCTATAAAATATACGTGACGATCTCAGTAGCGCAGTGGTTGAGCACATTACTGGTCGAGCCGGAGGTCACGAGTTCGAATCCCACCGAAGGAACAAAAAGTTTTATGTATTTCTGGGTCATGGATGTGATTAAATGTGTGTTTATAATAATTTAATCAAAATCTTAACTATACTCGTATGTATAGAATTAAATATGTTTCTGTTATCTGGTCCCCGTAACTCAAGTTCTTCTTAGCACGGGGCCAGATTGAAGCGTCCATAGATATTATACTATTATTACTTAATTTAATATTATATATAAAAATGAATCGCTGTTCGTTAGTCTGGCTAAAACTCGAGAACGGCTGAACCGATCGGCTATTTAAAGTCTTGAAATATTCGTGGACGTCCAGGACAGGTTTAAACGGGCTATGACCCGTGCCCACTTTAATGAGCATACAAACCAGCATAGTCTATTACTATAAATTAAAACAATACAATGTGACAACGGAATGGTCATTAAAACGGGTCGAAAGTCGTCAAACAGCATTAGTCCGTGACTTATCAATTCTTCACCACTCTAAACAGTGGTCTCCACATTCACGTTTACGTTGGATTTTACTCATGAATAGAAGAACAATGAAATCTTGGAAACACACAGGGAGGTAAATAATATAGCGCGGAGGGCCTGGCTTGTTACTGCGCCCTCCACAGGGCACTCGCTACTGTTTCATCTTTGAATGGCTTGTATGGAATTTTTTATACTCAAGGAGAGACACCACATAAAATATGTGCTATTACAGTAGACTGCCTAAATAATAGGCATGTTGACTATTTGTTTGTCTATTCTTTATTAGACAAGATCATAAAAACTTTTTTGCATACAATGAAAAATATCAAAGATCACCCAACGATGTCACTATCAGCTACTCAAATAAATTTGCACAAGTTATTGCGGTGTGTAAATTTTATATAATAGACTTATAAATTATTCAAAATTAAAACAGATGATGTAGATACGTTTACTATACCTACACGCTACACAATTAGTCTTGAAGGCTTTTTTGATAACTTTATACAAAACAATTTTATTAATTTTTTTTAAACCATTAAAGTACGCCATAAACTATATAAGTTTATCCGGGCACTACTGTTCATGTAGACATATTATTATTGTGAGTGGCATAAGGATATGATATTATTTAATTTAAACGTTTTAAGAATATTTTTAGTTGTTATAGCCGGTAAACTAGTAATGTAAAGCTATAACTATGAAGGAGTATAAAAATAATAAACAGATTGTGACGTCACTTTGTTAACCCTACATAGACATTACAAAAATATAGTTTTGTGAGAAAGAGATGGAAAATGTTTTAAAATGTATCCTAATTCTTATTTTAGATTTTGCTAACCTTTTTCTTCGTAATGAGTCCAAAAGTAAATAAATGTAATATTCATTCAACAGCCCAATTAAGTGCTTGTGTATACAGTCGCTATGAAATTATCCGATTTTCCTGATGACTGTACATGACTTCGGTCAGTGGATGCACAGTCACAATCATCAATCATCTCCGATCAATCTCCGGACAGTCGCGTCCAATTCCAGCTCACAATTACAACGGGTTATTTAGTTACGTTCACACCTCAGTACTAATCACTTACCAATCACAACTACTTCTAACTATCGACATATTCCGTATGTTGTCTTTTGTGTTAGAAAACTTCATGAAAATTCGAAGTAAAATTTCAGAAAAATTAAAAATTTCACATTTATTTTACGAACCTCATATCTTAATCAAGTTGAAAAAAAATTAAAAAATTTATTTTCAAATAAAACTAAACAAGTTATTCTCGGAATGTCGACAAAAAATGCTACCACTGGTTCAACCCTAACCCGTCGAGAAAAACCGGCGTAAGAAACTCGCACGGGCCCAACTTTTAGCAAAAAGATGTAAAATTGTTCTTTTAAAAAATGTACATATTAGATATGCGTATTTTACAATGTAAAAGCTTAATCTATATAATAAAACAATAGTCAAAATACATTGAGTACATTAAAAAAAATTTCGCTGATGTCCATCTTATTCCCAAGGTGTGCAATGGTCAATAAAATCGTTGACCCTATAGTTATTAAAATATAATATTAACATTTGAACTGCTAATAAAAAAATATTTACACAACTCAAAATTAAAGCTTTTTATTTCCATAAAGGTTATTAAATAACACTTAAAGAATTTTCCTATATGATGCCTACCACCGGTTCAGAAACTAGCCCGGCGAGAAGAACTGGCGTAAGAAACTCGCTACTGATTAGCTATTCAATGTTCCTGTCTGATACGTCGAAAAAGTTGTAAGGTTTTAAACATTTTATTTACCCTAACCAAATTATGGTAAATATTGGGTAGGAAATAAAAATATGTTCTACTAAACAACTCTTAACATAAAAGTAACATGGAAGTTAAAAATATAATAAAAGACGTTGCGTAGCAGAATGTAGCAGGTCTACGAAGCTTGCTACGAAACCTCCATTCGACAAACCCATTCGTACAGAATTTAGCAAGCGGTTTTATTTTTATTGAATACAATATAATATACAAAATTAAAATATAGTGCAAGACATAGCGTAGCACAATGTAGCAGGTCTACGAAGTTTGCTACAAAACCACCATTCGACAAACCCATTCGTACAGAATTTAGCAAGCGGTTTTATTTTTCTTGGATACAATTATATAATAATCAAAATTAAAATATAGTGCGAGACATGGCGTAGCACAGTGTAGCAGGTCTACGAAGCTTGCTACGAAACCACCATTCGACAAACCCATTCGTACAGAATGTAACAAGCGGTTTTGTTTTTCATTGATACAATATTATAATCAAAATATAGTGCATATAAACAAGAAAGATGATCTATGCATCAGATGGGCATGCGTTATTTTATGTAGAGTAAATGGAAAAGACAGTATATTTGTGTATAAACTATAAAATATAAGTGCACTATAAAAATGATTCCTGCGTAGCTGGACTGGTTTCAACGAAATCGGTGTGGAAAAATTATACCAACTTATTATCTATCTTGCAACTTTCTCAACTTTACTACTGTATAATAGCAGTATCTCTCACGGGTCTCTGAGCAGCCATAGTAACTATAACTTAGTCTCCCATAAAAGATAGAAATTCAACCTTACACATTGGCTATTCTTTGTCACAGTCCCTTAAAGGGTCGAAGGGTCCCCAGGGCGGTGGGATAATGATCGTGTTGGCGACGGTTACAAATAGGTTAGCTAATGCAATATCCGGCGAACACCCTTGGATATTCAAATGGCCGAATCTTGGACAGGTTAAGAAGTATACGTGTAGTAGGTGTAGTTTGATTGCTGAAGTGTTATATTGGCATTATGCCAAAAATTAAATTTGTGTATAATACTCATATAGTTAAAATATAAAATATGTGTTAAGTATAAAAGTATTAAATACTAGCTGACCCGTGCCCACTTCATTGAGCATGGAAACCGAGTAAGCCTTCCCGGGACTTCCACGAATATTTCAAGACCAAAAATAGCCGAATCCGTTCAGCTGATCTCGAGTTTTAGTGAGACAAACGAACATCAATTGATTTCTATATAACCTATGTTACTTAGTGATAATGTAGCTTTCTAATAAAAAAAAAAGAATTATTAAAATCGATCCAGTACTTTTTGAGTTACAAAAATACGAAAATACAAATCTTTCCTCTTTATAATATTAGTGTAGATATTTCCGTTGTCTGGTACTTATAACACAAGTTCTTCGCATACTTAGCACAGGGCCAGATTGACGTGGTGTGAAGCGTTGATGGATATAGATTTAGCGAACCTTATTTAATATTCGATACTTTTTTTTTTGGATAGAATTATTTTCATCATAATCAACACTGACCGTTATAGCTAGGTAAAAGACCAGGGCCTTTCAAGATGCCATCGGTACTACGAATATCACTTACGAAGATCGAAAACAAAATGTATGGGAATTGACATAAGCTTCGCTAAGTGACATTCGCTTTTCATTACATATACTAGGATATGCCGCCGCCGCTGTGGGTAGACTATGTATTGAAAGTATTTTATTTTTATTTAATGGATAGCCGTGGCTTCAGCCACCATTTATTCGTTTTTACACTTTTCTTTTATGCTACTCAGGGAGGACATCCCTCCCGTTTGACCCCTTCCCCCTTAAAAAAAACTTTAATGGCGAAATTGTATCAAAACAGTCCAAAGAATTAAATCTAAAAAAAACAAATACTCCTCTTTATAATAGTATCTCGTAGTATATATCTGTAGCTATGACTTAACAAAAACCATTATGGTATGTATACCTAGATTTATTTATTACATTAGCTAATAGTTTAAATTATTTCAGATATATTATTTCCATTCATAATCCCTAATTCTTTACCGTATTAGTTTAAAAAGAAGTAAAGATAATTTTTTAATATTTTTTTAGAAAAAATAAACAAAGAAAATTGTTAACTTTTTAATTAAACCTAATATGTTTAGATAGAAAAGCCGAATGTCTAATATATTTAGATTGGCGTGGTGGCTGGTGGCGCGACCCTCCGACATAAACAACGGGATGCGATCAACCATCAGACTGGAATGTGGCGTCTGGTGACGTCATTTATTAAAATACCACACCAAAGTGGCTGCGAAAGATTTAAAAGTATTTATTCCCATTTTGAAAAGTTTCAGAAATATATTGAAAACGGAACGTAAAATTTCAATTTTAACAGGCGCTAATTTTTCATTGTCTACCAATATTTAAATAAATAAATAATCTATAACGTATTTTTTTAATTGCTTATTTTTATTGACACACACAGTCTAACAATTTGTTTTATGTTCGATTGTTTTTTTTCTTTTTTCCAAACTATTACTTATTTATACACAGTTAATTGTGAAATGCTATGAGAAAAAAACAAAAATACTAAAATAATCTTCTCCTTTTTGGAAGGCGGTTAGGTAGCGCTAAAATTATTGTGTTTTATTAATACTAAACGAAATACAAAAAATATATTCTCTAATACTCACTAATAGCAGGTAAAAATTAATAATTTTGAAATAATTATAAGTTTTAAAATATGACGACCTCCGTAGCGCAGTGGTTCAGCGCGTTGGTGCTCGACCGAGAGGTTGTGGGTTCGAATCCCGCCGAGGGAACAAAAAGTTTTCAATATTCTTGGGTCATGGATGTGTATTAATATAATAAAAATCTTAAATATGTGTGTAGTATAAAAGTATTAAGTATCTTTCCGTTGTCTGGTACCTGTAACACAAGTTCTTCGGATACTTAGCATAAGACCAGATTGACGTGGTGTGAAGCGTCTATAGATATTATTATTATAATTAACTAGCAAAATTTATTTTCATTGCATATACACTAAATAAAAAATACGATTTCGATATTTAAAATTATACTTTGGAGTTTGTGTATATTTAAAACAAGGTTCAAAATTTTTAAATATCATTCTCTTCTCGGAGTACGTTTTAAACAATACACGCATTGTTACGCCAAGGTTCCCCTAACTTGTCTAATGGGAGTTCGCACTTACTTTTTAACAGCCCCTTTACTGCTCGGGAGGAAATAATTACAGGTGCTTGACGAATTTGTTTCCTTAATAGATTCACACTTTCCTTCTTATTATAACGAGGTATGTGACAGTCATTTCAAATTAATTTAGACAATATATAATTTGTCGCTGGTTTCAAATTCAGATTTGAAAAGATCAATTTTCCATCTTTTTGCTAAAAGATGGCCCCGTGCGAGTTTCTTACGCCGGTTCTTCACGGCGGTTTAGGGTTGAACCGGTGGTAGCTTGTTTTTCTTGTTGACTTTCCGAAAATAGCTTGTTAAGTTTCATTTGGAAATAAAACGTTATTTTTTTTACCGGAGCGTAGTAGGCTTCCAAAAATATTATTTTTTCGTTTTTATTAAGTGGGGATAGAAATATCAGTGAAAGCTTTGTTTGGAGTGCTGATAATTTGGTGGTACCTTTAGAGCCTGTTATCCTATATCTAGATAGTAATAATATATTAATACGTGATGCAAATATTTTGTAGAACTTTTTATAAAGTCTGGCCAAGTAATGAAGGAGTGATTGATTAAAAAAACGTCGTTTAAAATATGTCTAATAATCAAAATACATTAAATTAATAAAAATGTAGTTTCACACACTACCTCTAATTAATCATTCATACTACTATGCGTTTGTATAATAATAATTTTTCAATAATATATTTCGTAAATGAGTCTTTGATAAAAATATTCTAATAAAATGTAAACTACATTAATTGAATTAAGACCGAATTTCAACCACTTAACTACTAACTACACACAAATTACAATATAAATTATACATTTACAGAAACATACTTTGTGTGTGTTTTTTAATAGATTTTTTAAATTGCCGCGTAATATTGTGTCAATACTATAAAGAACTATTTTGTATTAAAAGACAATTTACCACACAATCTAAGTATCAAACAACTACACAAGCAGAATTAAGAAAAACTATTAGAGTTTAAATTATTATCATTAAAAACTACCTATCTACAAGACAAACAAAAAACGTGTCTACGAGACAAAACGACAAGAAAAAATTCTATGTTTTTGTTTAAGTTTTTTGCTACACTACAATTTTTAGTTTTATTCTGTGACATAAAATTATATTTTTGAAAATATATAACGTAGTTGATATATTAAATAAGTAGAATAGAATCACTCTCGTGTTAAATTTTGTCATTAAGCTTACAAAGGCCCGTATAAATAAAACAATCTCAAACCCAACCTCACCTTGAGAACCTATTTGACAGATAAAACAACTTTTCGTTTCACTTTTAAAAATGAACAACTTTATTAATGTTACATAGTACTTTAATTTATTTTCTTTTTATACCGTTATATTCATATTATAGATTACAGGACACAATAAAATAAGTATAATGTGTATTTTTATAATCTTTATTTTTAAGTTTTAAGAAACAAAAAAAAAAAAAGTATATAACATAAGTAAAATTCTTCATTTTTAAAGTGAAACGAAACGTTTTACTTTAAAAATGTCAAATAGGTTCTCAAGGTGAGGTTGAGTTTGAGATTGTTTTATTTATAAGGGCCTAAGTGTACGCTTCACTTTACTCAAGACAAAGATAAGATCTGAAATATCTATAAACTAACAAGTGTCGACACTCGGCAAACAAAAGGCACACCCTTAACGTAATCAAAACTTTAATTAATCAGATACAAGTTAAAGCCGCCCGCTATCACGATGTGTTATCTACAGAGTTTAATCGTAGTGTGCGCCCAGCCTAATGAGCCTGCGGTTTCAGCCCGAGCGCTCGCAGCAAACTTTAGAATTTAAAAAAAACCTTTTTTTTATTTTTCGAAAAAAAAACTAAACAACTTACTTGCACAAAAAAAAAAGTTCAAACACTGTCACACACTGAAGTCCGCACAAAAAGTTTCCAAGAAACCGCTAGAGGCGCGCGCTCGCCACCGAAACGTGGTCGGCATTAAAACCTTAGCGGGAAAGAAACGGTCCCCTTATTACGTCTCGAAAGAAATCGCACACAGCGACGCGGCGAAAGAAGTCACTCACACAGCCACGCTGTAGGGGAGACGCGCCGGTGTGCGTCGTATTAAAGAGATAGTTGAGACGAGGACACATTAGAATTCTTAAGCGCTTAACGTTTAGCTAAGTGGTTATACTGGATAGCGTGAGATATAAAGCATGTACTTAGGAACCAGTTTCCGTCATAAAAAATTATTGTGTCTCAAAAAAACGTCGTCAAAAGTATATAAAAATAAGTTAATGATTTGTGGTAGTAATTTTCTTTATATGCAATTTATTGGCATATTCAAACATGGCTAGACCATATTCATCGTAGTATATCTAATAGTATTGTGGCTAGTTAGCCATAGTGGGTATTTATCCAGTCAACGATGGTGAATTCTCTTAAGCAATTACTGATCTATGTTTGGCGAAGTGCCATTATAATTTGGAGCATGGAAATACATTATTTATTTATTTTATTAATTCATTTCAAAACTTAATATTATTTTTTAATATTTAAAATTAAGGTCGCAAGAGTTACTTGGCACTGTTCACAATTTTTTCATGAAAATTGTTAAGTTTTTACACTGCTACAATTTATTAAAAAAATCTTTATACATGTATTTTTTGGAGATAAACTATTACAAGTTTAAAATGTTGGAGAATATATTAATAATAGGCGTAAGAAGCAGTTATAAACATCGCTTACGATATCCAATGTGTTAAGAGTGAAGGTAAAAAGGCATCAATCTCAAAAGATAGGAAATATCTATCAACCTCCTGAAATATATTCTTGTATAATTTCTCTACGATAATATATTGTGACCATCTAGGGGATTAATGCATGTCCTATTTTTCGCTACAAATCACTATTATTGTCATTTTTAAAAAGAAAAAAGTTTACAAGTTACGTACAAAGTGCAAAATATTATACACCAAAGAAGTAGCGTTAATTCTCACCGCATCATCACGGTTCGCCAGCATTGGTAACCGCAGGCTTCTTTGAGAACAAAAGCGACATTGCAAAATAAACTTTGTTACTATATGTTAAGATTCATTTAAGATTGTTTCAGTAGAAGCAAAACTTTGTGATACTTAAGACCATCTGTTAATCAATTAAATTGTCACAGGATTGACAAATAAAACTGATGTTCATACAGACGACTGTTTTAACGAAATTAAATAAAAAGTATCATAATAGAGTAGTAATATAAACTAGTACATGTACCGAAAATTTATGACTAATATATTAGTCTATCTCATATGAATCCGAATGAATGTGTTTGGCAGCTTTCTACCACACCCGTCTTCGTAACGTAAGAACGTTAGATGAATTTTTGAGTTAATAACAGTCCAAGGTCTTAATTTTCTTTCATTTTCTACCTACTTTCTTAAACCTACTTTTCTACCTTTTTCTTAAAAAAACCTATTTTGATTTTTACAAAGTTCTTAATATATAACACCAAGTGTCTCGTGTAATAAATTAAGGCTCCACCGAAATAGTTTACTGAAATACCTATGCATACTAAGTACACGTTAAATTAAAAATAGACATGAAAGGAATCTTGGAGAATTTCGAGGCGCATTAATAAATAAACAGCGTCGACATAGCGCCGTATAGTGGACAAAGACGCACTCACACAGGCGCGGCGCACACCACCGTAACCACACGCCCACCAAACACGCCCAGCGTCTTGGGTTTTCTTATAAACCACGTTGCGTTCGCCGTCCCGCTCTATCATAGTTGGGTCGTAGCGTTCTCTCGCTCGCGCGCAATGACGAGCTTCACATAAACGACGCCACATTCCCGCCTTTTTTCCCACTCCATTTTGACAGCTCGCGGCTCCATATCTGGCCGGAAACTAAGACGGTGTTCACAGCCTTTCTTACTTTTTATTTTAAGACTCTAAAGTTGAGTCTTTAAAGTTTTTTATTGTAGTACTTTTTGGTTTGATGTTTTTACATGAAGCGGGTTCATGATCTGCTTCTGATTAACATAACATTCATAAACTGACTGGCTGATTTCTCATTACTAGTCTATAAACAGACTTAGTCCCAAAATAGATAAACTTTATCCTATTAACTGTCAAATAACTAAATTTAGAGCCAACGTTTGAATTAATAATAATACTTAAGTCCAACATTGTAGAGAATATTTTTATAATAAGTAACATATCCCAATCCATAGTAGCGAAAAAAACAAGCTTCCGACATTTAACATCTTGTTACTTCCTACTGCATCACAATATATCCTCCTCTACAGTAACTAAATATCCTAAAGATGTAAAAACTTATTTAGGGGTATTATAAAACAATTCGCTCCAATATGTGCTGCGTCTTATCGACTAAGTGCCTCAAGACGCGTTAGCTGGGCGGGGCCGCTGCGGCGCTCCGCTACGGCACACCGAAACACACATTTTTGCCGCCGCAAACCTCGCGCCGAAGGTTAGCCGCGGCCCGCAGACAGAGAGAGATGGGTGTACCCGACAGAGATAGCGGGAGTCGGTAGCAACGCGCATGCGCCAAAATAGCGCGGCAAATCTGACAGTCCATGGAAACTCTGAAGCGATGAAGACGTTTGAATACGATGCGCTGGAATTTGGATGGATGGGATTTGAGATAGATTACAGTACAAAAGAGTATTTTTAGTATACTATTTTTACAATAACTATTTTTATTATAATGATATTGTTACATGGCTAAATCATCAACTTTATTTTACTAACTTAGCTTAGGGAAACCGAACACCGTACTGCCTATCGTCCATCTGTTAGAATACTATTTGTATATAGGCGTGGATTAACTTGGTATTAAAATCGGGGCTCTAAATTTAACAACATTTAATAAAGCAACATTTTTTTACTTTAATCAGTAAAAACTTCATATTATGCTTAAACGATTCGTAAGCTCTACGCGTTGTCTACGCGCTGTCTACGAATTGCTACGAGACGCTACGAAATATTAGTAGAGACGATATTTTTTATGTTTTTGTCGATTATACGTATTACTTTATAAATTTTTTTTAAATGATATTATGTAATAAACAAATTATGTTTATAAGGTATAAAATAAATGAGTGATAATACTTGTGGGTGTGTATGTATGTGATATCTCCTATGTGAAAGTATAAGCGTTGAAAGCCTTATTTTTAACCTTCATGTTTCTATGAAAAAATCCACAACATCATAAATTTGCCCATACAATAAAATTAACAAAAAGTACCTCTTTCAGCGCCGGTTCTTTCACAGTAAACTTTATATACGGAACCAAAACACACCTTAAAGTATTATATCACTCATTAATATTATATATATTAATATAATATATATAATATTAACACTCAATAATATAATATATATAATATTAATGAGTGTATTATTTTTATTTTTATTTTGTGTTTATTTTGTATTGTAGCCTGTATTTATTTTTATTTTTTCCTATTTACTAGAATGTAATGTATTTTGATGTTTAAACCTTCTGACGTATCACGTTACAAAGTTACCGACGGGAATTAAAATATGTAGAGATATTGAACAACCCTATTCATTTGTTTGTGATGCGTCCATAGATATTATTATTATATTGAATTTAAAAGGCAAGTGACGTCACAGACTCACCACAGCAGATCACACCAAGAACCATTCGAAATCCACAATAGACCAAATAAACTTGAGGCGACCTCAAGCCGAACTTATGTGGCCACAGGGTCGGAGCTATCACAACAGCGGGCAGGCCAACTTATGTGGCCACAGGGTCAGACCATGGCGCGGGGGGCAACTTGTGTGGCCACAGGGCCGGCGCTACGGGGAGGGGGTTCTAATCGGCGGTCGCGCCCGCTGACAATTTGCAGGTTAGCCGCGACCGACGCGACCGCCACCGCGGACCGTCAGTATCTTTGCCCTATCAACGGTTATAATTTGTGTAAACATTTTTCACACTGACGACGACCTCTAGCGCAGTGGTTCACATTGGTGCTCGAGACGGAGGGTTCGAATCCCGCCGAAGGCTGAAAAAGTTTATGTTCCCGGGTCATGGATGTGTATTGAGTAGAAAGACCAGACGATTAAACGCTCGATAATGTCAGCATTAAAAAAACCAGATCAAAATCGGTTCGTCTGTTTGGAAGGTACGATGCCACAGACAGACACACACTCAGACACATAAAATTATAACACCTCTTTGTTTTCGTGGGGTTGGAAAAGAGTACATTGTATTAAACAGGCTTGAAAAAAAACAAAAGAAACAGGTGAACATAATGTCTGTACCCTAGCACAAACCTAAAGCATTACGACCAAAAATCATTTAAACCTTAACAAAATCGCGCTGAATAAATCACTTGACACTTGTTCGTAAATAAACAATTTAAAATGTCAAGAATAGGGCAAGGGCGACCCAACCCTTCCCGTGTCTGACATTATGTTTTCTGACAACCAATTTTGAGATATTTGCCTTGCCTTCTGCCGAACGTGTGTTCGTGTGTACACAGTTGTTTGCTGTGTTGCAGAGTTTACTGTAGACTTACTTATTCATAGAGAAGTGTATGATGTATACAGATTTTGTACTTGGGATAAATTGATTTGATAATATGCATTCCATTCTAATTAACAAAAAAACACAATACAATTTTATAACTACACAATTTTATAACTAGCTGAGTAACAAAACTTATAAAGCTGAGTAACAATAAACCCAAGGTCGTCCTCATTAGGCAGATTACCTAGCAGGTTTAAAGAGTTTCCTCGCTGGATGCTTACTCTCTGAGCCCTGAAGTCTCGGGTATGATGAAACACAATGAAAAAATCAGTTTAAGAGTAGATACGTACCTAAATTACTTACAAATAATAAATAATATATACTACCACAGATAAAACATAATAATATTATGTAGACTAGACTTAAGGAATTTGGCTTATACAGGCTATATACGATAATATTAATGAGTTATAATACTTTAGGGTGTGTATAGGTCCCATGTATAGAGTTTACTGAGAAAGTACCAGCTCCGAAGAAAGTACTTTTTTTAATTATTGATGATTGAAAATTTATGATGTTGGGCCATTTCTCATACAAACATGAAAGTCAAAGTATGTTTTTCAGCGCTGATACTTTCACGGTATATTATGCATAGGAGGCACATACTCACCCTAAAGTATTATCACTCATTTATTTTAAGAAAAAAAGCTACAAGAAGAAGAAAAATATAGAAGATTTTACGCCTTTTCTATAAGCTAGTTTTAGTTTAGATAACTGTAATGTAAGAATTTTTATTTCCAGTAGTAGTATATTGTATTAGTAAGTGGGTACTCTCCCTCACTTAGTTGGTTATAATCGAGCGCCTGCCGGTACAGCTGTGTCTGAGAAATGAACACATAGTGATGTGCTGTGTTGGCCAACGTGAAAATAATATATAAATTAAGTAGCCAGAGTGAAATCGGATTACATTATACTTTGCTATTGAATCGCTCAATTTATTGATACAAACCTTAGTTTTATTTGTTGCGGTATTTTAAATTCTTTAAACGTACAGTTTGGTTTTTTTTTGCATTTGGTGAACCAAAAATGTATCATGTTGGTAAACTTACGACTATTGGCTTCACTACTATGTACATCCAAACTGCTGAACGCTAAATGAAGTAAACTAGAACTCAACTAACCTTTTGTAAAAGATTGACAAATATTTATATTTTACGACAATACAGTACGTTATTAATTATTGGTCTATTTTCCTAGAAGATAGCTAATTATTTTTATTTGAATTTGAGAAATATGTCTCAAATTAACAATCTAGTAATTTGTTAAAAAAAAGTATATAGCTGTGTAATGGTCACGGCCGTTGGGTTATACGTGAATACGGTTTGCACGTAGCGTGATAAATTATCTGGTTCTTTAGCTATCCAGTAGTGTAATTAAAACTTGAATGGTGATGATGACATAATGTAGCTGCAACACTAAACAGTATCCGTTAAGTTAACATTAATTTTTAATTGCGTCCCTATGAAAGCATTTTTAAAGACGTACTCAGGTTAAAAATAAAAAGTATAAAAGTGTCGATATCGATAATAGATATCGACTACACGCACAACCCTTCTGTTCACCATATGCCGCGTCGGCGCTCGCCCTTAAATTACAGAACTTCCCGCTCATAATAGAGAGATATGCCTTTAATATCTGCCTGAAACTGCTTGCCTTGTTTATTTTTTGCCGTCCTTATATTAGATATTGCGCTGATAATATTAGATAGCGTGGTCTTTTGTTTGTAGTAAGTGATTATAAACGTGTAAATAATTTGCTTTCCTTTGTCTATGAAACAACAAAAAAAAATTGCTCTTTATAATAATCTCTCACTAGCTTGATCTAGATCATGTATTCGATTCCTGTGTTTATTCGAGTTCTGTTATGTCTGGTTTGGTTAATGCAGGCTCACCTGATTATCAGACAAGAAAGGTCTATG
Source organism: Celastrina argiolus (assembly GCA_905187575.2). Lineage (NCBI taxonomy): Eukaryota > Metazoa > Arthropoda > Insecta > Lepidoptera > Lycaenidae > Celastrina > Celastrina argiolus. The sequence goes on from LR994595.1 coordinate 6,058,834, forward strand.
GTAAGTCGTTTCTCTCATCCATCCCAAGGTTACGAGAGTGATATTGATAAGAGTGAGACAGGACACTCTCTTTTACTCTCATAACTCAATGGAACGGATACTGAACACGACTGGAGCGAGAACTGGGTGAGAACAAGTTGAGGAAGAGAGTAGTATGTAGTATAACAAAATTAACATATCTTATTTGAATAAAATAAATTTTTATTCATATATTTTGGTAAAACTTGCATTTACTTACATATATTTTAGCAGTTAGCAAAATGCTCTACACGCGAGTGCTGATGTAATTTTTTGAGGCACGAGTCCTGGCGGGTTAAAAGGATCAGAATAAAAAATGGATTAGTTCTCATAAGGAAAGAAAAGTATATAAAATAACCTATTAAAATCCATGCTACGCATTTAATTATTTTGTAAAAATTAATAAAATTTACTTTAATTACTCTGTTTATAGTTTTCAGAAGACGTGAGTTCGTATGTCACTTAGCGAAGCTTATGTCATATTCTATACATTTTGCTATCGAACAAAAAAAAAGGGGCGTGTACAGAAAAATGTCTAAAAAATATAATTTTTCACTCCTGGCGCAATATACCGGTGAAAAATATGGGGAGACTGTTCTTGACAGCATCTTTCGAATTTTGAAATCTAATCTTGATCGTCATTTGGTATTCGCAGCCACCATCACACCGTGTTTACTATTAGCTGCTATTGACAAATTCCTTTTCATTTTGTGTAAGAAGGAAGTCAAACATGGAAGTCTACGTCATAGGTGTCCGAATACTCATCATATTATACGGAGGTTGTGAAATCTAATATTATGTTCTTAGATTTACCTCCGTAGCGCAGTGGTTTAGCGCGTTGGTGCTCGAACAAGAAGTGCGGGTTCGAATCCCGCCGAGGGAACAAAGAGTTATCAATGTTCCTGGGTCATGGATGTGTAATAAAAATCTTACATATGTGTATAGTATAAAAGTATTAAATATATTTTCGTCGTCTGGTACCTGTAACACTAGTTCTTCGGATACAGGGGCCTTACTCTCCAAACTGATTCGAATTTGATTCAGATTCGATCGTGTCGCGAACTCCCGAATAAATTTACGATTATTTATTTTAATTTTCAGTCGATTGATATGGTCGGGAGTACAAAAAGTTACGATGTAACGATTTTCTTTATCTTGGTTAGTTTCAAAGTAATCTACCAAATAAAACACCAAAAGCCGTTGAGATCGAACTGATTTGATTCTCGATTGTGTCGGGAGTATACCTGCTAAGCTAAGAGGTCCAGATTGACGTGGTGTGAAGCGTCCATACATATTATAAATGATTATTATAGAAAGTACCTAATGAACACACAGTTGATTAATAAAACCGCTCGTGTTTGTCAAAATTAGCTTCGTAGACATATGCAATGCTTTGTAAAAAAAATAAAAAGAATATTTATGGTACGGTTCCCGTAATAAAAATCGTCGTAGGTACGGCGGGCCGATTGGCTTCGATTATGGCCCCGCGGAGACTAATATCTTCGTTCGTTTTAGAGGGAACGTTCTGTCGCAGATGGCGAGGCCATCGCAGTGTCTTGGAGGGTCACTCCAGTTAAGTACAACGTAACACAGGTGTGACTGCGAATAACGATTAGGATTGTGATCGAAATTGCCCGACATCAGGGGTCAGTTTGGGTTTACTGTCCTTTTTATTGGTGGAAATGTATTTCCTTTTTTTATGTATACCTGTACGTGAGTACAACAGTTTTGAAAAAATATATAAAAATTTCACTCAGTAAAGATAAATAATAATACGTTATGTATGATGTCCTCAGCTGTGGTGCTGTGGTGGTTAGGGAATTCTACTCGTTAAAAGATAAAAAATACATTCTAGAAATGTAATTTTTTTACAAAAAATTCCAAAAAAAAATTTTTTTGCTTTATTGTTATTTTTGCGACAAAAAAATAAGAAATGGTGAAAAGTAAAAAAAAATTTTTTAGTTTTTGACAAAAAAAATATAAAAAAAATGAGGAAAGGTTGTATAATCGTATCTCAATGTTATAGTGACAGCTCTTTTTACACCGTGTATAGTAAAAATCATAAAATGTTTTTTTCTAATAATAAACGCGAAAATATACAAACCAACAGAAAACAAAAAATTCCATTTAGATTAGAGTGCGCTGTCATTATATTACGAATGGCCGTAAACTGCGCGCCGAGCGTGGCCAATTTCTCCCGCCATTTCCCCCCAATTTTTTCAATACGCGTTCGGGGTCATTTAACATTTTTATGTGTAATCTTGCTCGGTGGCGATGAGACAAGGATTTTTGCGCCGCTCGCTTTATTTTATCAACTTTTTATGACCTTTAGAGATTAAATCTATGGGACGTCACACGGAAGTAACCGATGTAGCCCTGGTTTTCTTAAAAGCGTCATGTTCAGCGTAATTCAGCAGTGAATTATGTTTTTATGCAAGAAACAGAGATATTTGTGACCGTTTGGGAAACCGTGCCGTTTTGCTTACAAATAAGATATTTTTATAGGGACAACAAAAAGTTGTGTGTTATTATTGTGAACATGAATTTCCCTCAAGAACCAACAGTACAATTCAATGACGGTTGGTATTACGCAAATGATTTTTCTAGGAAAATAAAATACTCGTACCTTTTTGTTTTGGATAGAGAACGTACTTAGTTTAGACGTAGGATAGAACTAGACCATTTATTTTAATCAGTTTTGAGATTAATTAATCATTATATCCGTCACAATTTCTCAATATTCTCAATGTTTGTTGGAATAAATTATTACTCACCTACATAACTCTAGGGCTTTTATCAGTTACCGGTGTGCGCTCACTGTTTCGAAGTCATCAAATATTACTGTATAAAATAAAAGTTTGCATACAAAACATAAAAACGGGGGTATGCAAGTACATTTGTATGGAAATAAGTCGCCCCACGCCCGGCGCTGTTTAAAAATACATCAACAGTTATTTGTTGTGACTTGAGTCGGTTTGACGCTCTCCAGATTTGATTGCTTTTTCATGTAGATAATGCTGGGGGCACTCCTTATGTATTCTCTGACTTTTATACTCTATCTACGACTTTATACAGGGTGTAAAAAGAGCAGTCACTATAACTTTGGGATAGGACCTTGGCTGAATCTAGAAATGATTTTTTTTCATGAAGTATTTTTTTTTGCTAATTATTATTTTAGTCGCAAGGTTTGTTTGGAACAACGTTCTGCATTAAATTCTTAAATTTTATAATTTTTGCCCTAGTACGTATTGAACGTCTTACGCGTGCTATTGACCTCTCAGCGTAATCAGCTGATCGCTGTGTTGTGCACGTTGTACATTGCCTATTGAAAATTCTTAAATTTATAAAACAGTGGATTAAAAGCAAATGACTAGTACCAATGGGTATATCTCTTACCTGGTTATTACCCCACGAAGTTATAGTGACTGCTCTTTTTACACCCTGTATATATTTTCTACCACCATCGAAAAATTTAACACTGTTGATCAGGTTGACCTCCCGAGGATAGGCTAACTTCTACTTGGACAGGTTCCAATCATGTTAGGTTAGGTTAACCTTTTTAAATTTTTATGGGCTTATCCCCTCTTCAGGATATACTCCAAGACTATACACTCAGATAGGACTCTCAGAGCTGTCGCCGGTACTTTACTCACTAAAACCACTTGGGGGGTGCCGTCAGCCTCTATGAAATGGGGATATTCTGTTCTGGATTTTTTCAACTTTTTTCCGAGTTTTGTCGCGGGTTCGAATCCCGCCGATGTAACACAAAGTTGCATGTGTTCCTGAGTCATGTATGTGTATTAAATTTGTGTATAATATAATATAATACAAATCTTAAATATGTGTATATTATAAAAGTAATAATAATGCCTACCACACCTATTTCGGTGATGAAATCATAGCGATTTGGTATGTCATTTAGCGTACCTTATGTCAAATCCCATACATTTTGTTATCGAACTTTGTAAGCGATAATTAGCAATGGCATCTATAATCAGCCCCCTGATTTCTTAGAGATCCCAGATCTCAAAAGGTTTTGCTACTGACTATATAGTAGGTACCTACTTATTGTTATCTTTTCGTAAAAATTATATATAATTTTGTCGTGACATATATGTCAAATATGAATGCTAAACCAGGTTGACATTAATGTTGCAAAACCTTGTTGGTTTAGCATTGCGACATAAGTATGAATGATATTGTAGTCAGTTGTTGCGATTCACTACAAGTGTGTGTGTGGACAAACGTCACACCCTTCCATTCATATTTTGTTCCATACTGTAAGTATACAAAAATGATCCCCTACATCCTTCATGTTACAATTTTGCGTAGGCTTTACCCCAGACACGCATTTTGCGACATGGCAGGCACTTGCTTTACGGCTCAGACACGCAATTCGAGAAGACTAATCACTTTGCGAGTGCTATACCAGTGTGGCGGTACTACTAGCGCCACAATCCTGCATCGCGCTATCGAAGGTTTCTAAGTCCGGTGCTATATATACGACATCTGAAAACTAGTACAGTGGGCTTCGGCCTGACCGAGCATACCATCTCGCTCGGTCGGAGAATCTCCCTTTTGGGCTACCACTAGTACTCCCATACCAGATACGAGTTTGAGAATGCTTATACCAGTCACATACTTTACGCAGGCTTGTACCAGACATGTCATATTTATGAAAGATTGTACCAGAATCCGACACTTATTTTTCGTATGTTTATACTAGATACATACAATTCGTGTACCCACGAGACACGTTCTTGTCTAGATAAATTTTCTCATTTTCAGATACATTTCACCCTGACCTCCAAATCCTAATTAAAAGCGTGACGTGCCATTTTTATTACAAAAGTTGTTCGTAAAGTATTCTGACGCAAGTCAGAAATATACGGAAAATGTGTAAAAGAGCAAAATAAGAGCCACTGTTTAAGACGGCTCGCATTTTCCACACGACGGGACGTACTTAATAGAAAACGTTGCTACGAAACCTTGTTGTCAACCAGGGAAGGCAATTTGAACCACCCAACCAAAAAATATGCGATAGGACCTTGTTGCAACGGCATACGACTGAAATTCTCTTGCACGATATCATTGAGGTGTCTATTCATAGTGATAACCTTATATTTCATGAAGAATGGTTGGTAAATTTTCAATACTCACTTTATTAAGGGTAGCGGAAGGAGGGTGAACGAAACGGCCTTTATTAGATTTTCTCGAAACGTGTGCACACCATACCCTGTAATATACAGGCCTAAGAAAGTAGTAAGTTTCTTAGGCCTGTATATTTACTTAATAACTATAAAACGAAACTTAGAAAGTATGCGTCTAACACTAAATTTTAAAACAAAATATGCGTAAAGAAATTATCGGTATTAGAATTGTTATTAACTATAGAATAATGTTTTTAAGATGTATTTTATGTAACTTGAGCACGTTATTAAATATTTTTTTTGTTTTCTAGGTATAGTTTTTTGTTTTCTTAGTATAGAAGGACAATATTATTTTCATGGTTATAATTTAAGTAGGTTATCTATTATTATGATGGTATTAAAAATATGAACATGCACTATGTTCTCAATAAGTATTCATACTCCTGTTGTTTAATGAAAAAAAATATTCATTACTTTTAAAAAGTGTTTAAAACATAAATTACGACGGAAAATTCCCTACGCCGTAGCTTGAAGCGTAGCATCTGCGGTAACTATTAAAAGTGCCCTCTATATTTTCATGCTAAAACAATTTACAACTGGAACTGAACTTTCTGCTAGCTAAGTATAGATGGCGTTGTGACGTGTTTGTTACATATTATTAATCACAAAATATAAAATAAAGTAAAATAAAAAATATAATTTCTAAAAATCTGGAGAAATGAAAAAGCATTGTTTTCTTTTCTTTACATTTTTTTAGTTTATAATAATTCATAACAGACAGTGACACATTATTGTTTGAACAATTGACTGCTTTTAGATTCTTTTTCTTTTATTCTTTTAGATTTTTGTTTTGTGTGTTTTAGAGATCTCCAAGTAATAAAATTGGTCGGTTTGTGATATTATAGTGATATCTTGGATAATAATAATAATAATAATATAGGAAATGACTCAAGTTAAGTATTACATTTTTAGCATTCGCAGCAATGGCCAATGGCTTGCGGCAGTTAACAAATTAAGCAAAGGACGAATATTATGATGAAATTAAAAAAATTCGGTTGACAAACGACAAGCCGTTGACACTTGACAGTTGACATCGACATTTGACACAGGACACTAGCAACTAGGCTTGTTTTTGAGGTTATCTTGTATAGCTTGTTATTCGTGATGTGTCAAGTTTTTTCAGATAATTTACGTAAATTACGTTTATTTGTAATAAATTGATGTAAAAACAAGTAATAGTGCATATTATACGTTCTAAGGAGTAACCATATATATAATATTACTCTAATCTATGAGAGTAACACGTTGACGTGTTATTGTTAAACAATGTCCGTTGTAATAGAAACTACTCTCGGGGATATCACCGTCGATCTTTATTTGGACCAGCGACCTGTTACGTGTTTAAACTTCCTCAAACTATGCAAAATGAAATATTACAATTACAGTTTATTTCATACAATACGTAGTGACTTCATAGCACAAACTGGCGACCCAACCGGGGAAGGTACTGGCGGTGAATCCATATGGGGTATCCTAGAGGGACCTCAGAAAAGATTCTTCTCGGGTGAAAAAATGCCAAAAATACGCCACACCGGCGCGGGATTACTATCTATGGTATGTACTGACGAAATGATGGTGGGCTCACAATTTTTCTTTACTCTTGCTCCTGACTTAGATTCTTTAGACGGAGTCCATTGTGTTATAGGGGAGGTGACGGAAGGGCAAGAGGTATTAACCAAACTAAATGAAGTCATATGTGATGAAACAAAACGGCCGTACAGAGATGTCAGAATAACACACACAATAGTTCTTGAAGACCCGTTCAATGATCCTCCTGGGCTAAGAGCACCATCAAGATCACCATCTCCTAATCCGGAGAGACTTAAGGGTGGTAGAATTGCACCTGATGAAGATATAGATGAAACTCAAGGTAAAAGTATGGATGAGCTACATGAAATGATAGAGGAAAAAGAAGCTAAAGCTCGAGCAACAATTTTAGAAATTGTTGGTGACTTACCCGATGCAGATATAGCACCACCAGAAAATGTACTCTTTGTCTGTAAACTAAATCCTGTCACTACTGATGATGATTTAGAGATAATTTTCAGTCGTTTTGGTAAAATTGTCAGTTGTGAAGTTATAAGAGATAAAAAAACTGAAAATTCTTTTCAATATGCATTTATAGAGTTTGAAAATAAAAAATCCTGTGAAGATGCTTATTTTAAAATGGATAATGTCCTTATTGATGATAGAAGAATTCATGTTGATTTCTCACAGTCTGTTTCTAAAATGAGATATTTAGGAAAAGGAAGAGGTGTCCAATATTTAAATGATGAGGTCATTAGAAATCCTGAAATAAAGAAAAGAGATGATACATCAAGACAGAGCCACAATGATAGAAGAAAGTATGATAAAGATGAAAGGGATGAAACATCAAGAAGGCATAATAATGACAGAAGAGACGAAAAATCAAGCCGGCGATATGATCATAGACAATATGACCGGGAAAAGAATGATGAATCAAGAAATAGACAAAATGAGAGACGACAGTATGAAATTAACGAGGATGACCGGTCAAGAAAGCTCCATAATCATAAAGAAAGTGAACATTTGTCAAGAAAACATAACAATGATAGAGATAAGAATGATTCATCAAGAAAGAAAGACCATGATCAAAGGCAGCAACATCGAGATAGAAATGAATCAAGGGATGTAAACAATGAAAGAGAGAACAAGGAAAGTAAAAATAGTAGAAGTTACAGAGATAGGTATGATAAAGATAGAGCCAACAAAAATGTACATAAGTCTCGAAGCAGAAGCCGCTCCAGAAATCATTCCACTCAGAGACTGCCTAAAAATGGTGATCATAGTGACCATAGAAATATTAATTTAAAAAGATATGATAATAGTCACAAACTGTCTACACAAAAACTGGAAAAGTCATCGTCACCAAAAAGAGATAGAAGTGAGAGATCTCCAAGAAGACAAAAAGAGTCAGGGTCTCATGAGATGATAAAAGATGGTAAAAAAGGCCATGATGAAGATGATAAAAAAAAACTTAAGCAGAATGATCATAGAAGTAAAGATAGGCATGAAAATAATAAGAAAACAAAACATAAGGACTCGAGAACACCATCACCTGTAGATGATAAGAAAAAAGAAAAGAGAACTAAAAAAAAAGAGAAAAGCAAAACAAGTAGCAGCAAGAAAAATAATTCTAAAAGGAAACATAAAGAATCAACATCGTCCGATAGTGATTCTGAAACAACCTCTTCTAGTAGTGATTCTAGTTCATCTAGTGATGATAATAAAAAGAAAAGTAAATCTAGAAGAAGGAAAAGAAAATATTCTTCATCAAGCAGTAGTGAATCTAGCTCCTCAAATTCTTTCAGCTCTGACTCTTCTAGTGATAGTTCTAGTTCAGATAGTGAACCTAAGAAGAAGAGAATTAAAAAGAACAAAAATAAATCTAGCAAGAACAGTAAAAAGTGACAGTATAATATTATGATATTTAACTTATTACTTTTAAATCCATGGACAAGAAACTTACAAATTAAAACATGTTATGAAAATGTGTTGTGTGTCAGAATAAAAATCCTTAATTGATATTAATATTTTCTCAATTTTCAAAATGATGATCTCTAAAATTTATTCTTGTTGAACTGAAAAAGTTGATAGTAAACAATTGTTATGCAAGTTATATCTAAAAAATTATACCTAAGTACTTTTGCAGTATTGTAATAGTATGCATTAGGCAGTACGCTCATCCTTTTTAGTTAGCTTAATTTATGATATAAAGCCAGAATAAATTGCATTATTTTGTGAAAAATGTTATTAGAATATAGCACAAGACTGATAATCCTATTACTATACATTTGAAAGTTTATAAGGATGAATGTATTGTTTGTGACTCTTTCACATAAAAACTATTGGATGAATCTTTATCAATTATTGTGTATGTTAGTAGTTTGGGCTATTGCTAATATTACTTCCTATTGCAGCAAAATTTATTAAAACTGAAATAATCTAATATAAAAGGAATTGTTAGTCAGCTTATGAAACAGATTATATTATGTACATACCTATGTATAGGTATTTCATATTAATATTGGGATACTAAATTAAAATGGGATTTATCATATATTTTTTTACCTTGGGGTAAAAATTATTACAATATGTGTTGTAAAATTCTTTACAATTATTAATTTTAGCTATTTCTTTACGAAATCCGAGGCTTTAGGTGACTTAGTTCAAATTTCAATTTTGAAGTAGGTTTAGCATTAACTCTTAAAAATAAGCTAATCATATTCAATATCAATTGTATTTTAATTGCTTGTTAATTCAAACAAGCAAATCTCTACAGCCTTAACTAAGTATAAATTATACCTATATTTTGTGATAGGAAATATAATATAATGATAAATTTGTTTGAACATATTAAAATGGAAATAATAATTTGTAAATGTGTTGTTATTATCACGAGATACTGTTTATAAAATTACTCTACTCTAACTAGAATAATAATTTAATTTTTCTAACCATTTTGCCAATAGTAATGTAATACATTATTATGCAAGGTACTTCGACTACCTCCGTAGCGCAGTGGTTGAGTACGTTGGTGTACGAACGGGAGGTCGCAGGTTCGAATCCTGGCGAAGGAACAAAAATTATTCTGTGATCCTGGGTCATGGATGTATGTATGTATGTATAATACAAATATTATTATATATTATAGTACGAAAGTATTAAATATATTTCCGTTGTCGGGTACTTGTAACACAAGTTCTCCGGATACTTAGCATGGGGCTAGATTGACGTGGTGTGAAGCGTCCATAGATATTATATTATACCTACCTACAGTTATTTCAGTGAGGGAAATGTGAAATACCGGCAGTCGGCACATACCAGTTTTCGCTGACAATCTTAATAGAGAAATAAATAAATCGGCTGACAATCAGCTAATCTGTCTGCTCGTTTTTGTTTGCATACGTATAACGAATTCAGTGTTACCAACTCTCAAAAATAGTATCATAAAAGTCAGTAAAAACATCGACCTATATCGTAACATGCTTATCACTTGTCGATATACTTAGCAGTTCAGTAGCCGAATAATTTTTTAAAAAGCTAGTAAATAAATACCACTTAACTTTCTTCCCCCCTATATTCTACTCCCCCTATTGACTTATAATGTGACATGAAAATGATAATAACTTGCTGGGTAATGATAGGTAATAACTTGCTGGGTAATGATAATAACTTGCTGGGTAATGATAATAACTTGCTGGATAATGATAATAAGCAAGTTATTGATTTCAAGTAAGTGAACTATTCTTTTCTACGGTTTTATACTTGGGTACCTACCTACTTTAATACTTGGGTACTTACTTGTTGGGAAAATAAGTAGGGTACCTAATATAAGTAAAAATGCGCTAAGAGTTCGTGTGTTCGATATATTATATCTTCTTCTTATATATAAAAATGAACTGCTGTTCGTTAGTCTCGCTAAAACTCGAGAACGGCTGAACCGGTTCGGCTATTGTTGGTCTTGAAATGTTCGTGGAAGTCCAGGGAAGATTTAAACGGTTTGTATGCTCAACGAAGTGGGCACAGGTCCGCTAGTATAAGTATAAAGTAGTACTCTAATCTATGGGTTCGATTCCCACGTTAGTACAACAAAAATGTTGTTTTAAACGGTTTGTATGCTCATCGAAGTGGGCTTAGCTAGTATGATAATAAAGTAGTAGGTACTCTAATCTAAAGTAGTAGGTACTCTAATCTATGGGTTCGATTCCCACGTTATTACAACAAAAAATGTTGTTTTCAAGTTTGGTTAAGACAATACAGATGTTCACCAGATTGTCTGGAAAGAAATCGGTTAACCGTCCCATTGGGCTACGAAAGTATAGAAAGTTAGAGTGATTCTATAGATATATGCGCACACACTTTGACACTATAAAAATAACTCCTGCGTAGCTTGCCTGGCTCAATTAAGCCGGCCACCGTCACCGGAATGGGTGTGGAATGCTATTATTAATATAAGTATATTTTTTAAAAATTCGTGTATTCCACAGTGAAGTGGTCGCTGTAACGAACAAAGCCATCAGAAATAGCTTGCTGCGATAACATTGATACAATGGAACCTATCACCTGACAACAGGATGTTGTTCGCTCCATTGGCGACTCGTCTTTTGTGCCTCTAAAGTGTCTGAACGAGATAACTGCTTATTTTAGCCTATTGTATGGGACCAATTTTACCGACTGGACTGAGAAAGGGTTATGCCAAATATCAGTTTTCACCTCTGGGAATCTTTGGAAATTCAGGAATAGAAATTTACAAATCTAGTAAGTAGGTAAGTGTGGCAACAAATTTCGAATACTTACTTTTTTATTAATTTTGAGTATACACATCTAATAACTAGTTCAGTCTCCGAAAGTGGAAATATACTGAAGTTTCGTAAGTAGGTGCGTCATGTACCTACTGGCGCGAAATGTGATGTAGGGCTAGATATTAGAACTTAGTTGGTTTAGTATTCGTGCAAGTATAGGTTTCAAATCGTTTACTATCACTTATCAGGCAATCCGTTGGCTAGTTTTTCGGTCTTATTTCAAAACACTCTTGCTTTTAGTATTCATGTTGAATACTTAAGTTCGTAAGGTAGGTATTATTTTTAAAAACGAAATGAGGTACTGAATGGTCAAAACTAATAGACCGGAAAATTTCGGTATTATTTATTTATGTAAATGGATGGATTAGTACCTAATTACCTATGTGGAAAACCGCACTTGCCTTGGCGAGTTCAGCATCCTGAGTACGCAAACATTAATTATGATAGTGTTTAATGGGTCGTGATTAATAAATGCTGACGCCAACATCTGACTTTTCTCATTTCCAAGCGATAAGATATTTTTATGAAGCAAAAACGTTATTAACGCGACTAAGGCAGGGCCGGACTTGCTAGTAGGTACTGGGCAGTAAGTAAGTAGGCACAAATGCCCGAAAATATGTAGGTAACTATTGTACATGCGTAGGTATACATAATAAAATATTTTGGCTTACTTAAATTGTATATTATGTAGGTAACTTATTTCCGCTTATAAGTTTTACTTCTGCACCAGTCAGCACAAATGTGCAGATAAATTGCAGGCACAGAAGTTTCAAAATGGTGCTTTATAAACATAAGTACATACTCAACTAGTAGGTAACTACTGTCTTCGCTGTTTATTCGTTATATTCCCTATTTGTAAAAACTGTATTTAATCATTTTAACATTTACAGAAGTTGCCGTCCGGACTAACTGCTTACCGAAATGCCTAAAAATCGAACCACTGTAAATTTAAATCTCAATCTATAACTTTATACCTAATTGCCCGTTCTCATTAAGGTAGATAACAATAATTATAAAAAAATGTAAAGTCCTATTTTATGCAGCAGGTAGTCAATAACTCCTAAATGCAGCCCTGGAGTGTACATTGCGCATGTCGGGCTTGTATCGACGGATGCCATAATTTTCTTCCCAGTACGCCCTGGTGTTCGCCACTCGACCTCAGAGAGTGGACATCTTTTCATTACGCAAAAAAATTATTACTTATTGTTCTAAATAAATAGACATTATTAAATATGTTAGTCATCTCGCTTGCAGCATTTGTCGCTGTATTTATCATCAGCAATGCTTCACCCACTCCAACCAACAACAAAGGTAGGTACTTAACTGAATTAAAAAGAAAAATAGTACTTTTCTTTTGTTTCTAGTGTTAAGGTGATCAGATTTTACTGAAATACGTATTGGTAATAAATAGTTATAATAACAAACATATTTTTGTCGTATCTATGTAGGTATTGATTGTAGTTGTCAGAGCAAACATTCTATTTTTAGCAACAGGTGTCGGGCTATCTGCGTAATTCCTTTCATAGTTCAACTTTGGCCTTTTTCAACATTTAGTAAAAATATTAACTAACTACTTAATTATTCTAAAACAAACTATTATTTAATATTGCTTATTGATATTAATTTTTTTTAACTGTTTTCCATTATTTTTTACTTTTGAATGAAACCACAAATAAATCTATATCTGCGCGCGCAGCGTCTAGTTAGATCTCTAAACCGGGTAAATGAACTTTTTTTTTGGCTCGAAGAATTTAAAACTAATATTCAGAGTTTGTCTTATAGATGGATCCCCAATTGCAGAATTGCCTGAAAATTGGGACCAAACAAAAGAAACACAATCGTTATTTCTAAACAAGAGCGACAAGAATGATTTGGAGCCTTACCCCCTTGCCCTCGCTGAAGAAGGTAGATCCTTTAGACGGCAAAGAAAAGGCTTTAGTGGAACTGACGTCATTTCTTTATCGTCTTAAATATTTTTCTTTGTTATGTACCTACTATGCTAATTTTACAGTACTTTAGAAAAAAACTTGAACAAGAATAAGTATCGTTATTTTGTTTATTTAATATTACAAATTAAAAACTAATTAGTACCATTTAATCAGGAAATGCGGAAGGTTTTGACCAGGCTGTGGACCAGCGATATGACAACTCTCAGTCAACTGGAGAACTTGACAACTTAATTATGAGACCGGAATTGTATGGTGAACCACCAGCCATGCAAGGACTTTCACCAAATTATGAAAGCCGACGTAGAAAGCGAGGCAGTGGCACTAAAGTCGGTGGCGCCGGAGCTGCGACTAAAGTTGCAACTAAATCTGGATCAGGCAAGAAAAATCTCAAGTGAGTAATAAATTTATAAAATAATGTATTTTTTATTTAAGAAATGTCTGTTACATTAAAATATTAAAATTAAATTCTTAATTTATAGGATTTTTCTAAATTGTTTTCTCAACATTTCAGATCCAATGAGGCTCCTTCGCCAGTGGATATAGCAGCCCAAGAACATGACTCTAACAGAAAAAAACGAGGAAGTGGAACTAAGGTTGGTGGTGCAGCTGCCTCTGCCAAAACAGCGACCAAAAACTCTGGTGGAAACAAAAAGAACTTCAGGTAAGTGGAAACAAAAATAAGCTAATGTTATTAAATTGCCTTTTATTTAACTTTAATCTTACAATAAACTTAATTTATTGAAATTAAGTAGATATTATTTATTTTAATATAACCATTGTTACAGGCCAATTTCTGACAGGCGTAAACGAGACTCTGGACTAAGCGCAGCTGACGTAAGAGCGCTTCTTAACTTGTGGGAAGCTCAAGAGCGCAGGAAGCAAGAATGGAATGCGAACCAATGGGCTGCGGAGAATTACTACAACCGTATGAATTCTATGGAAGAAGATCAACCTGAAGTAGATGAAAATGGTGATATTTGGTATAATGAGCCCGTTGTAGTAAGTCCTCGCGAGAGAGAGTATCCACGACACTCTTATTTCTCGGAACAAAATCGTATGGCTTTAGCTCATGGCATTCCAGATATTTACCAGATTGATCCTAATGAACTAGCACAGAAATACGAGGAATCTCGTCGCAAACGAATGTATGCCAACAAGATGAAGCGCTTCATGGTTGCTAGGAAGCGGTCTGATGGAATGATTCACCAGAATGGCTATCGTCCACGCGATGACCTTTATACGCTGGCTGAACTTCTGCGATCTGCACCTCGTGTGCAAGAGCAAGACATACCCGTATACCGACGACTGATTCTATAAACTTAACCCTTGATGACCATTCAAAATGTAAATTATTACAATTTCTTAGGAAATAGTAGACACCATTAAGGATTATATTTTATTGACATATTAACTTCATGTTACTTGTTAGGCTGGCTATTAGAAAACGCACATTATTTTAATTTATTACACTTAAAAATGTGTTTTACTTGATTTTCGATAATTATGCACAAGCTGGGTTTATTTTAGGTGAACTATTTTGATACTGTTTTTTAAAAGTTTTTACTAGGTTTAATAATTTGAGATGTACTATCTCAAATTATTAAACCTAGTAAAAACTTTTATGATGAATTTTCGCTAACCCCAGGTTGCATATTTTAAGCGTCAAACGTAATCTATTAAAATATTCGCTGTGTTAGGATATATTATGTAGCTATCATAATAATATATAGAAAAATTATGACTTTTATTAGGAATAAAATATTTTAATGGCCTATAAGTGCGACAATTTTGTTTGAAAGACACTAGTTTGTATTCAATTTCGTAAAGTATTATAATATTATATGATAATATTTTCTTATTGTCCCCTACCTCATTTGTCAGCATATCCCACACATTTTTATTATTCTATCATCTAATAAAAACTGTAACTAGAATTAGAATGTATGTTAAATACCGTACATAATTATATTACCTGCTATATTAAATTAGCATTATCTAATAATAATTGTTGTTTTTTTTTTTGCGTAGAAAAAAAGTATCTTATTAAAATGAGAAGAATACTATAAATCAAAATACTACATATGTAGTTAAATAAATAATTGTTTCAATTTTAATATCGTCCCGAGTCAAATTAATATCACGTTCAACTCCGGCCCTGGCTTATAAATTTTTTTAAATTTTGTGGAATTAATTTACCAAGAGTCGACTAATAATTAATTAAATGTACGACTCTGAACGTTATGTTAATTAATATATATTATTAAATTGATGCCTTATAAATACCTATTTTATTATTAACAATAATAATCATTATTATTTGAATCATGTTCGGATGTTTAAAGCAAAAGCCGTGAGCAAATCGAAGAAGAAGAGATGTCACGATTTGACATTTGTTCTTCAGTTGCAAAGATGGCGGCCTTGTCGCAGTTGCTATTCTTTGCTAAACAATAATCAGAAAATTGATATTATCCAACTATTTTTATCTTTTTTGCTATAAATTATTGCTTAAGATAATATTAACATAAATTATTTACAGGGTAGTTCAATCTGATAATGTGATATTTAATGTGAACCCATGGCTTCCAATGTGCAGGACTCTTCCGTCGCCCAACAGACGTTCGTAGAGGAAATAGATTACAATGAAATTCAGGAGTTACAGGTAAATAATCGTTAGTTGATTTTTGATGATATAAGTACGTTATTACACTGTATATTTATTGAATAGGTGGTCGGAAAAGGAGCGTTCGGCGTGGTGTGGAAAGGTCTTTGGCGAAACACTTTCGTGGCTGTAAAACATATAAATTCTGAGGCTGAAAAACGGGAGTTTGCTATCGAAGTGAGGCAGCTGTCGCGAGTGTCACACCCTAATATCGTGAGACTGTACGGTGCGTGTACAAAAGGTACTCATGTATGCCTTGTTATGGAATATGCAGAGGGGGGTTCATTGTACAATGTTCTTCACGTACGTCCGAAACCAAAATACTCAGCAGCTCATGCTATGAGCTGGGCTAGACAATGTGCAGAGGTAAATTTATTTTGAAATATAATAAAACTTAAGTTTTTGAAAATAAGCATCACACACTTTTACTGTTAGGAATATATTTAAATTCATGTAAACAGATGAATTGAAACTACTAGTTATTATTAATTTTTTTGTATAACAACAGATGTATAACTTCTTATTATATTTTATTGATAAAGAGATAGATTATCCATACCCAGCAATAATTAGATGTCATAAATATATTTATGGCTTAAAATTAAGTTTGCATTCCCAAAATATGCCAGTATTACTGGCCAGTGTGATCTAATGTAGCTGTTGCTGTCATGCTGTTAGCATCATTAACAGTATGAAAACTACAAATGATGTCAGTTATACACAGTGGCCGGTAATACTGGCATAGTTTCAATATTTAATATCTTAACAAATATTATTACAGGGAGTGGCTTATCTACATGCAATGAAACCAAAACCGTTGATACACAGAGATCTTAAGCCACCAAATCTGTTGCTTGTTGCTGGAGGGCAGAAGCTTAAAATATGTGATTTTGGTACTGCCGCTGATAAAGCGACATACATGACAAATAACAAGGGCAGTGCTGCTTGGATGGCTCCCGAGGTAAGTTTGTTATTTAAATTATATCTACTCAAAGTGCTAAAGATATTTTAGATTAATATTCAATATTTAATTAAAAGAAATTACCCAAACAAAATACCTTATCTATTTAATAATTCATATGGTTAATGGCATCCGAGTAACATAACAACCATTTATTGACTGCTGAATTGTGAGAGGGAAATTTTTGAAATTGAGTTTCACATTGTGTCTCGACAACAACAGGCTCCTGAAAGTGAATTTGTCAAGGCATGGTTGTATTTTTACATGTTTCTTTTCACTCTGACTGAATAGTGTAAGGCATTAAAATTTACTTGTCCCAAAGGAGGTTTTTTGAAGTGAATTGAAGTGTTACATGGAGTACCTACATAGAGTACATTCTATGTTAGAAAAGAATATTAGTAAATACTAAGTTTGTCTTTTCTAATAAATTTGTTTGTCCATTATCTTGTTTTAGGTATTTGAGGGTTCTTCATATACTGAGAAGTGTGATGTATTTTCATGGGGTATAATCTTGTGGGAGGTGCTGTCAAGAAGAAAGCCATTTGAAGAAGGTGGATCAGCATTTAGAATAATGTGGGCTGTGCATACAGGTACATATTTGAAACAGTAATTTCTATTAATAGCTGCAGCCATTTGGATGTTCAGTAATTAAATTAACAACTTATAAATTAAAATAAAGTCTATATATAAAAAAAATCTATCTAATATTATAAAGCGGAAGAGTTTGTTTGTTAGTTTAAACACAATAATCTCAGGAATACCAGGACCAGTAGTCCGATTTGAAAAAATATTTTTTGTTAAATACTCCATTTATAGAGGAAGGGTTTATGCTATATAACATTATGACCAATAGGAGCAAACCGTCAGTGAGAAATGTTGCAAAAACGGGGGAAATTATTCACATTTTCGTTGTACCAGTCATTTTCTATGCAAATGTATTATGTTGGTAAAGTAAACACTCATGACATGCTGTGATTTATAGCTTAGCTCTCAACTACATGGGTTTTAATCCCCACTTTGGATCAACAAAAATTTTTGTTTCTGTCTGGTTGGAATGTTGCAGTATAATCACCTGATTATTGAGCAAGTTGACAAGAGCATGTCCATGTGTCGGAATGTAAAAATTGATCCAGTGCCCGATTTCTCACCAGCTGTGTAGGTTATCCATACCACTGTGTTATGAGAGTGGATGAAAGAATGCTTTTATGTGCTATGCACACCATTGCGCATAAACAGAATCTCCTAGCTATTTCATCTAAATGAGCCTCAAAAACTAAAATTAATGTGGCAGGTCCCACTGGCAGTATAGCCTGAAATAATTGTTATAAATAACAAGTATAAACTTGTTAGAACAAAAGAAAAAGTTGGTAACCAATCTCTTTCTTTGTTCTGAATCAAAAAGAAACTTTTGCTAAGTAATTGCTATTCAATAAAATACTTGAGCATTGTAATATTTTTAAATTTGAGTTAAAATTTCCTCCTATTTCATCAAATAGGTTGTTAGAGGAACAAAACTAAATATTTATTTATAAAAATTACTGCCGTATAACTTATTGCATATTATGGGATCTTCCCATATTAGCTATTGGCCTTCTTATAGTCCTTAAGGAAAAATAATAATTTTGTCATGTCCAGATAGGCAGATGTAGCTTGTCTGCACTTTTAACTCCTGGGACTATTATTCTATATATTATAATAATATTATGTAGTTTTGACGGCATAAAAAAATATAATTTCATATTTTTATAATATAAGGATAAGTACCTATTCTGTCTAGTGGAATATCGTCAAATTGGTATTATTAAAGGCTAGGTTTGTCATACATGGTTTTGTTAAATGTTAACATTTTTCGAATTAACTGCCTCCAAAATGGTTTGTATATGAGAAATGTAAAATTTTCCGTGCTGTTAAATAAGATATGGAACCTTCTATAGACATGTCTTGACATTCTCTTATTATATTTATAATGGAACAAAACACTTTATTTAATGTAATATGTATGTGAATTTCAGGGCAAAGACCGAATTTAATAGAAGGATGTCCAGAGCCAATAGAGCAGCTAATGACTCAGTGTTGGGACAAAGTGCCGGCGGAAAGGCCGAGCATGGCAAAGGTAATATTTATTGTTGTAGCACAAAGTAACTAAAAACAATGCATTATTAAAATCATTGGTTTATTAAAAAAAACAAAATGAAACAATGACAGTATGTACTAAGTACTGTGTTAAATTCATTTGTTAAGAGGAAACACCATGGTTGAGAGAAATACAAAATAGGTTTTTATAAAATCTATTTCTGTCTCGCAGTGCCTTAGCTAGCCAGCACTAGCGCGATAGAGACAACTGCAACTTGGACTGAAATTACCTATTAAAATTACCAGAAATCGACGTTTAGGGGATTCCTGTTTCCTCCTCCAAAACTTAACCTAGGTTCCTATTTTTTGATTTTGTTGTTTATTGCAGTAGCCAAATCTGTTTCCTAGATGTTTAAACATAGCGGACAGTCTGGCCATTTTCTTTAGGTTTTTAAATGTCCATATCTCTTTAAATAATTAATTTATTAAAAAAGGAAAAAATAGGGACGTACAAACAATATCCATAAATATTCAGGAAAAAAATAGTTACTCTATAGGTATTATCCAGGGAGGAAATAGAAATCCCCTAGACCTCTATTTTTGTATGGAAAAAAATTCGTGGTGTTTCCTCTTAATAGTATATTTTATAAAAAGATTTATGAAGTAAATCTTTAAGTAAAATTTTTGCTCTCATATAAAAAGCAAACATTTTACTGTTTATTAACAAATAAAAACTGATCTTTAAAATACAATAAAAATATTTTTTAAGCTTTTCTTATTTGTTCAGTTGTTAAAATTTACTTTTTTTCCTAGGTTGTAGATATCATGGTAGCTTTATGTGATTTTTTTCCTGGTGCTGACACTCCCATCAATTTCGATGACCTTGAGGAAGATGATGAGAGCTTAGAAGACAACTACATGATGTACGAAACTCGTGACAGCTTTGAGGACACTGACGCAGAGAGCATCCCGCAAAGTAACAACCCGCTACACTATACAGATGATACATCAACCAACGTGACATACAGGAATACAGGCAAACCCGTCTCACCCAGACCACGAAGTTTCGTCGAGTCTCAAGTCAGCAAGCTACAAAATCTACTAGCTGTGGAAAGTCAACCAAAGCCAATGGTGGCAAAGGATGAAACAGATTTGCAAAGAATAGGTGCTGTGAAAATTCCTCAACCATTCAAAAAACCCGATACGCATTTAGAGGTTGGCAAGTCTCCTTTGATTAACAGGACTTCAAGCTCGCCTGTACCCTCCGAGAACCATTACATGCCAAGCGAGGGTAGTACTCCTCAAGATATGTTAAGAGTCTTCCGAAGCCCCGTTGTATTCACGGAAAGTTCTTCACCGAGGTTGTCGCCAATAGTCAACTATAACATTGGTAACATGAATCCACGTCATATAGATATAGATTACCTAAACAGAGACAATGATAAATTATCTAGGACTCCGTCGGCACTTAGCAATACAAACTCAACGAGGAAGGAAGATTTTAACCAAAACTACTGTGATAGACTGAGCAGCACAAATAGTCCTATGATGCAGGAGTACAATGGGAACTCACCGCATGGTATGCCAGTTGATGCTCGGTATCAGACACCATTGCAAATTCAAGTTGATCCAGTAAGTACACAAAACTATTTTTTTATCCCCGACTTAGCGTGTAACATTCCTATCACCCTAACAAACGACCTGATGACCTTGAAGACCAGGGCCCTAATTCTCAGGCCTCGAACTTAGTTTTTACTATCGGTCTCTCCCGCACATGCAAATGAGATTTACCGCGCGTGCGAGCGGGATATACTAATATTCGGAACTAAGTTCGAGGCCTGAGAATCGCCGCCCTGAACCATTTTCCACCAAACATAGCTAGGAACACTTGACTCGACCTTTCAAACGAAAAAAAAATGCATTAAAATCGGATTATCCATTTGGGAGCTACAATGCTACAGACAGACACATACACATTTACACACACGTCTAACTTATAACCCCGTCGTTGATGCGTCGGACGTTAAAATTTGGGAATCATCTAGACACGTGTCATGTGTAGACTTACCTCCTACTAACAAAAATATTTACACATGACTGTCAGTGGCCATGTTTCAATTCCTTAGAAAAGTCTTAGGCTGGATATTAGGTAGAAATTTAGAAGAGGGGGGGGAAGGGAAGGGGTAAGTGAAGCCGATAGGAATGGAGTTAGAAAAATCCTAAGGCTATAATAATGCCTCCCACACCGATTTCGACGGTGACGGTTACCGGTTTCAACGAAACCAGGCCAGCTACGCAGGAGTTATTTTATAGTGCCCAAGTGTGTGCGCAATACACAGAGTCACTCTCTGTTCCTTCACTCTCGTAGTCCAGTGGGACGGATAAAGTACTCGACTGGCGAGAGAACAGGCGCAGGACCGACTTTTTATATGCCCATCCGACGCATGGATCATCTTTCTTGTCAGACAATCAGGTTATCAGCCTGCATTGTCCTAACCAAACTTGAAAACAAATTTTTTTTCCAACGCAGAAATCTAACCTCTGATCGAGAGCCAAGCTCTGAACCACTAGACCATGGAGGCGTTTAACAGTATTGCTGACATTTTTTATCAAGTGTCTTTTGGTATAAATTATCCTTTCTGTAAATATTTTTATTGATTCGAGGTTAAATATACTTTTAAGATTTCTAAGAAGTCTATAAATAAAAAGTTACATCATACACTATACTGTCATTAGTTGGGATTGGAAATCTTCTACGCCCGGTTTCTGAAATGCTGATTAAACCGTCGATCAGCTAATCTGTACGTTGATTGGTGAATATACTCGCAACAACGTTCGAACTCGCTAAGTTTAGTTTCTACGATGCCACAGTTAAAACATCGTGGACTAAATAGTAAGTTCGTATGGCAAATAAATCATGTGCACATATTTTTCAGAATGCGTGGGAGCTCAAAGACTTGAATGATCCACTGCACTATGATGGATACTTGGAAGTGAGGAACATTGCTGGTTTTGACAAATTTATCGCCGTCGGTAAGTGTTCACATTAAGTACGCTTAAAACACTAAATGTGTAATAAAACCCTTGACAATTTGTTTAGGTGTAACCCAGAAGAAAAAACAAAATATCTTTCTATAAACGGCGACGTTAAAAAGTTTTTAGGTGCCTTAGGGCGGCGTGTTTCACCAAGCAATGTTAAAGTTAATCCTTCGTTAAATATCATGTTGTTTTTCTCGTTATTCCTATCAATGAAGGAGGCATGGTATAATAACAAGCCATTAACACTAACATGCGTTGATGAAATCAGGAGTAATCAGGACTAAGTCCCAAGTCTAAGTCACAATAACATTGCCTGGTGAAACACGCCCTTAAGATATGCTACGTCATTTAGCAATCGTTTTGACAAATCCCATTATTTTCTTGTTTTCGGTCTTTGCCGAAAATTGTCGTTGCAATGAAAATTTCAATAACATTCTGTGTTTTATGTATGAATTTAGGCCGAAAGAAACACGAATGTGATTAAACATTATGTTAATAGTGTTATTTCCTTGCAATTGGAATGGAATGAAGTAAGACTCCTAAAGGTGTATGAATACAATAAATTTCTATGAAGAATGTATGTTATCCTATAAAAAGTATGGTGGCTAGCGTTGGCTATATCAGCATCATCTTTGACAAACACTGTCGTTAAAAAAAACAAGGCGAACTGTCTCTGTTAGTGGCTTGACATTAACTCAAATTTCCTGCCAAGACAATATTATGTGGTGTATGGCTACTGTAACAGAAAACTAAACAATCTAGACTAACCGAAATCTTTTTATAATTTATGATTGATATGATTTTGTTTATGGCTCAGAATGCTATCAGTTAGTAAAGCAAGTTTTGGGATTATGATGTCTTCGCGTTTCGATGCTATTTACGTTCCAAAGTCACATTGAGGAAATGATTAGTACGTTTCGATCATAGATGGCGCGCATAGTAACATAATTTATGATATGTAAATACATTAAGGCGACGAATAACCGCAACTAGCGCCACTCTTTTTAAAATAAATTTTACACCGACACAAAGATCTTATTAAAAAAAGTAATCGGTTCAAACTTTAAGTAAATAGTTAAACTAATTGATTGGCATTTAATTACAGCTCTAAATCCTATACTGTATTTACTCTCATAAGTAATAACTAAAGTGGCCGTTTTAGTTAGTGGCGCTAGTTGCGGTTATTCCTCGCCTTAAATGAAATGAATGAATACAATTTAATTTTATTCATATTGTTATGTCAATAAAGTAAAACGTAATAATAAAACAGTTAGGTCAAATTATTAAAGTGGTTGTCATATTGATTTAATACGGAATACACAAAACTCTTATAAACAAAATTTCCAAAAGCTATTGCAATTTTCAGCTCTCCATTAAGAACTAATTTTTATATATTTAGATTATTTAATAAAAATAGTCGCGCGATTACCTCATTCTCTACATTCAAAGCAAATTGCTTTTCAATTTTAGATATATATGATTCAGCCAACTTCAAAGCGAATTTGAACCCACGCATTCACTTTAAAAACACTTAAAGTTCTCAATTAAAAGTGCGATAAATCAACTTGAGTGTAGCAATAAAATCGGCAACCAACTATTCAGATACTAGTCTAAACTTGTACTAATGCATCATGTTATGAGCAACGGCGGAAAATAGTCCTGCCAGGACACGGTGAGTCACTACTCGTCGATATTTCCAGAATAGTCCGAGAAATGGATTGCATGATGGTTAGTGCTCATAAACTAATTACTAAGGGATAACTAGGAACAATTTACAGCTACGTAACAGTAACATCATCGAAAGAGTATGAGTTGACAGTATATTTGACATTCGATAACGTTACTACCAATAGGTATGTAGTTGACAATAATTGCTCCTTGCTTGGCCTACAAAGCTGAAAATTTTAAAGAGATGTCCATAGATTCGTAATAATAGATATTTAATTTACGTAGTCCTGTTAATGTTTTTTTAGATAGTACCTATTTTATAACTGTTGCTATATACTAAATACATTCTAAGTTTGACACAATATAGTTGGCAAAAATAAAATCTATTTTTATGTTTCAAATCTATTTACAGAGTTTGTAAAATATTGAATGTCTAATTATTACAGAACTAAATATTTTATTGCTATGCTTATTAAAAAGTATAATATAAACAAAATATACTTGCTATAGTACAGACTATATACTATAATACCAAGTTGCTAATGACCCTCGACGCTCATGGTTTATAAAAGACGATAGAAAAGTAGTTCATACATATCTTTTGTAGGGATATATTGTACAATGTTAACTGTTTATTTGATTAGGGGTGATTTTTCAATCGTCAGATAACTTTTATCTGTCGAATTAACAAGTGATTTTGACATTTGTTACATACAAAATCTGTCAAAGTCACATTAATTCCTCAGGTAAAAGTTAACTGACGATTGAAAAATCGGCCCTTATTCGATTATTTATTATTCGAGTATTCTCAAAGGGCATTCGGTTTGATTGCATAAAATTGTGCAGACAGTTATAAATAATTCGAAGATATTATCTCATAGTTTGGCAACCTCGCGGTACAAAACAATATAAATTAAGACGCTTCTTTTGGCATTAAGGTGTAGTGTTTTGGTTTGTTTTGTGCCTATAGTAGACGTACCGACTATCCCCCTTATTAATACAAGCGTGTACTATGTTTTCTCCTTGTCTAATAAGTTACAATTGAGGACATGAATGGATTAAGGTGATATGTAGTAAAATTATGATTTTGAGAAAATTTTGTTCAAACTGTTACTTAAACATTATAAAATACGTCGTTAAGTATTAAGTACATTAATCTAAAGATCCGTCTCTAGATTCAATGTACTTAATACGTTACTAGATATCATATTAAGTAATAGTTGAAACTCAATTTTCTGGGTATTTTTTGTGACATAACACCTTCATCGATTCACGTCTTTAATTAATACTTGACAGACCAATGACAAGGAATTTTAATCTTTAGTATGAATAATTTAAATTCCTCTCTGCTATAAGTTGTCTTTTAAATTTCGATGACGAATCAATGGAAAATCTTATTCCACAATGATAATTTATATTTCTACTAGCTGACCCGTGCCCACATTTTCGACGTTCGTTGAGCATAAAAACAGTTTATGATGAAATTCAACTAAAAAAAACAACGCGGAACTAACATATTAAGCTAACGCCGGTGAATGCTCCCGTCACATTCGGTCCAGCCGATTCGGAGATCATTAGTTTGATGACGATGATGATGATGAAAAGTAGCCTATGTTAATCCTCATAACTTTAGCCATCTACCAGTGAAAGTCTCGTCAATATCGGTCCAGCCGTTACAGAGATTAGCCGGAACAAACAGACATGCGGACAGACAGACAGACAAAAATTTTTTAAATTGCATTTTCGTTTTCAGTATCCTTTATCATCACATATGCATTTAGTAAAACATTGCTAATTGAAAGTTACAAACAGACACTTGAATTTTATTTATTTGTATAGATGATAATTTATCTTATTTATATAATCTGGAGCATTTTAAAAGTATAGATTTATTTTGGAGCCCGCCTTTTTTAACACGCTTTTATAAGCTTGGGTTCTATGTATGTATATTTGTAACGGAATCTTTGAGCATAATTTTTACCAATTTCTAGAGGTCTTATTAATTTTGCATAGGTACGTATCAATGACAATGCAATTAAGTAGTTAAAAACTATTATTTTAAATAAAAAATACTATTATTTTAAATAAAAAATACTATTATTTTAAATAAAAAAAAAATGGTTTTAAATTAAAAAAAAAACTATAATTTTTAATTTGTATTTCTTTATTAAACTCCACGACTTTTGCCTTCCGTTTTGTTTTCGATAGTGTATACTATCTCGGCAACAACGAGATTGCTCATGCGTTTCTCGGAGTTGCGGATTTATCTCAACACGGCTTCAGTTCGCTCTAGTTCTACGAAGAGGTGCGGCTTGACAACGCGCAGCTTCGCAAATATCAACCGTTACTCATCCGTGTTCGTCTGCATTTAACTTAATTAATCCTTACTTCCTCTATGCGTTTAGTGCCAGGCGCTTTTATGTTAACACAAAATTATTAATGCCATTGAAAATATTTACTCGACAATCAGTTGTGTATAGTAGGTTTTGTAACTGATGCTAATACAATACAATATTATTATAGCTTGCGACTATGAATCCATAGACTATAGACTGAATGACAATAGACTGAATAGAATCCATAGACTATATTCTACAGTCGGCAGTGTCATATTTGCGTATTTTTACTGTGAAAGTTTTTCATAGTGTATAGTTTTTCATTTGAAGTTTAAATATATTTTTGTTTAATTGTTATAAAATGTATCGGATAATAAAGTATGAACCTTTAATATTCGGGTGAAAGTGTTACTAACTGTTTACAATATGTGAATATGTGAAAATTTCCCTGTTTTCGGTTTGTTTACGCTTACGTTAAATTAAAAAGGGACGTACTATAAATATTTTAATTATTAAGGCCGTATATAATACTTCGCCCGCATGATATACCCTCCTCACCTCGTTGGGTGTTGAATTTTGAACAATCAATCTTTAGTAGATATCTTCGTCGTAATATTAAGATTACGTGTGCATTATTTTAATTTTCTAGTCTCAAGGATTTGGCATGTGCAATAATACTAAGTAAGTAAGTGTTACCATAACGCGGCAAATCACTATTCATGGTATAAGTCATTGATTAGTATTATTGCACATGCCAAATCCTTAAGACTAGTAATACCACTGTATAAGAGGTGCCAAAACAAAAAATGCTCTACGCGTCCTTCTCTTCACACTATATTCGGCTTGATATATGAACCATGAATCAACCTGTAAAAAAAACATTATTTTTGCTGCCTTAAACATCCAAGACTTAATTTCCGAAAGCGCCAGTTTTTTAGAAACTGGTGACAATGACAATTTAAACACTTTTTTAGTGTAGTCATATTTTTAAAAGCGGCCTATGCCTGAATCATTTTCGTCATAACCCGAAATTATAATGTCACTCGCGCACTGTAATATTTATGTATTCGCATGAAAGCGCATGGTCACAAGTTATTATTTGTGTCTTTAAATAACTTTATTGCTGATGAATAAGATCCAGTATTTACGACGTACTCAAATACAGTAACATGCTTTGGAGAAAATAATGGAAATTCACTTTCTCGTAATCATATGCTTCATTAAAAATAACCAAGCTATTTCTGGTTTCCCTTAAATGGTTCAAAGTAGGAAGAGCATTTATATTTTTTGCGTAAATTGTTATAGTTATGCTTGGATTTTGATACTGCTTTATCATGGAGCCATAATTTTTCTGTTTTTGCAACGAGCTGATTGCTGACATTTAATAAGCCTTAAGTTTTCAGTCTTTTTACCTTCTTACGGGAAATACCTTAGGTAAATACAGGTGTTAGTTTTCCCAGCCTTAAAATAATGATTTCTTCTAAAGACTTTGCTTTGTTGTTGTGATTCTACGCATATTTCTATTTATTGCCTGATCATAGTATCCTATGTTTTGTGTTCTTGTTGATTTTCGAATTTTTATGTCAGCAATTCTTCGCCCTACAAAAAATTCTGTTCAGCGATCAAACTGAGCCCTAACAATTTATAGGTTATGTTTTAATTGGCCACGTTGTCTCCGCCTAGAGAGAGTTATGGCGGCATTAAACCGTAAATCTGGTTTTATTTTATTAGAAATCTAATAAAATATATTCACTGGTTCGGTCCAGATGCGTTTTGGGACGGTCCCAGAGTGAGTCACCGTTCTCGGAAGGGGGCGATCCTATTTTAGACTGTGTCCGCTTACCTTCTAGGAACCGCGGGACCAACGACCGGGCGCAACACTAGAGTATTGTTAGATCGCGAATGGTGTTTCTCGTGTTAGACGATCTGTCGTCGGATAATTGTTGTGAAATTGTACATATTTAAGACTCGAACGCATTCACATCACATTGCACATGACTTCCGACACGTAATAATTTTTATGGCGGCCGCGAGCGGCGGCGGGGATGATCTCACATTTAAAATCCAGATGCATGCCTTCATTTCCTAGTACATGGTTTTTGTTCAAAAACTATTCATTTTCTAATCAAATATTTTCCTTAAGCAAATGATTTTCGTATTCATTAATCAAACTTTTCTTCGTTATTTCTGATCTGGGAGGATCAAAATCTTGAGTGCCCTAATCTCTTGCAATTTTATCGTTGCTTATAATACTTTCACGATTGCATACGTTAGTGTTTTTATTCGACGTTTATGCTTACAGCAAAAACAAATTGCTTTCAAAAAGTCATTAAAGGATTACTTGAACATTTGTGTATTTGCTTTGCACGATTATGAGCAAGAATTTATTTTTTTCTTCGCCGTTCTCGTTTCTTTATTTTTGTGTCCGATATTCGCGTTATTTGTAGTCATTAAAAGCAGTACGTATCTTCTAATGTAAACATGTTCTCTTGACACTGTTTACATATAACTTCCGGAGCGAAATCACAAATTTTTGCGAATCGTTTTAGCCAAGTTTCAAATGCCGAAGCATGAAGAATCGTTAATGCTGAACGGTATTTTAAAGGACTGCGCCCTTTCTTAAATATTATTTATATTTTACCCTAGCTTTCAACTAAGGCAATACTTTTGTCATTTAACTTTTTTTTTCGTCTATCTTAGTTAGGAACGTCCAGATTTTGCTTTACATTTTGCTTTGACCTTCCATTCATACCTCTGTAGGTATATTTACATGGAATAAAAACGATTTTCATTTCATACATATGCAACTTTCAAAGAATTGAACCAGTTACACCAATTTTCCTTTTTTTATATGCTTCAAATTCATTTGCAGCCTTCAAAGAATGTTTGACGGCTGTCGCCCCACCATTAAAAGGTGTAGTGAGGAAGCTTTGACGTTTACGAGTTTCTGTTATCTGTAATATATTTTGGAGATTTTTACGGATAGCGCGTGCCGGGATGAGTCAGACCGACGTCAATTGGGCCGCAGTAAAGTAAATAAGTCGTAATATTTTCATAGGAATATCTGGTCTGGACGTGTTGCTTGAATAAACGGCAGAATTTCATCCATGAAATGGATTTTCAGGTCATAGGTCGAACAGTGTAGATTTTTAGGTTTCCGTAGCAACAACGTAGTTTACCATGTCCGTCAGTCTGTATGTATATCTCTGTATTTTACTTTTTATACATGTGAAGCGGGATGATTTTTGTGGGTATCGTTGAGTATGTATTCTCATATAAAGGGAAGATTTCATACAGGGATTTTTATAAAGTGAATAGTCGACCTACAAAGTGGCTCCCAAGTTTGCGTCCCCCTTATCTCCTTCTTTAGGAATTGTATATAAATATAGAAGTATATTTATAGAAAATGTTATTATTAAATATTATTCAGTGTTCACATTTCGCTTCGTAGCAAAATCTTGTGTTTTCTCACAGTTTGATTAAATATTAAAGTTTACTTCTAAAATAAAAATGCTTTCTCTCCCAAGACTCTTCCGTACTGATTAAACTTCAGCAATTACATGATACGGCATAACAAACGGTATTGTTCAAATAAAGCCGAGTCATTTGTCGCGTGTCAACACTCGGTAACGCATCGAGCGTGCATGAATCAGCCCGATACAATTAATCTAAAATAAGGTTATTGGGAAGGCATGGGACGGCTCGGTGCGACGACGCACAGTCTCGCGCCGCCGCCCTGCGCCGGCGCATCGCTGCAGCCGAATGCATAATAACAACAATTGTCGCGCGAGAGTTTCGAAACTACCCTCACGTTCACCGATCCAATGCTCGTCGGACTAATATAGCTAGTGGAGATGCCGCATAAAGACTGTTCGGTCCAAGTTTCTATAACAGTGCAACCGAATCGCGACAAATTACAAGTGTATCTAGACGTTTTCATGAGTAAGTTTTTTTATATCGAGCGAATGTTTTTATAAAGTTATTGTGAATCGTGAAAAATATTTTCACAATCTTTTTATTTGACTAATGGTATATTCAAACGCGTATGATATATTGATACACTTACAAAATATCAAATTATATAAATAATTTTTAATGGGCCTTATCGTTTATATTAATGGGGATCGTAAAACATTAAAACATGAATAAAAATGAAATTATTTTAGAGCATCTTCATAATATAGATGAGTGCAAAGGGATTTATATTGTAATATTTATTGAAAACTCTTGAAAAATTATGTGCATAAACGATTTTAGTTTTTTTATCTCCCTAAAGTAAAATAATTTAACTTAACAATACTCATCTAATATCAACCTTAAAATGCACACGCAATTTCCAAACGTAATAACTCTATGCTGAAATGATTGAAGTGTTTAGAAAATTGATTTTCATAATAAATGTGACATCGCCGAAGTCAATCAACCGCGGCGCGGCGTAAGAATCCACGCACACCGCTATCTAACCATTCGATTGTTTGGTTAGAGGTTTATGAGTATGAAAAGAGATGCTACATGATATCTATCATCAGGATAAAGATGTAGATAACACCAAACTTTATAATTTAAAATATTGTCTTGTCTTTGCTATGGAAGCAATTTAAAAGACATCCTTTAAAATACCCTTGATGATTGACTCTAAAGGGCACTGATTTGTTCTAGGCTGACTATGTTGTCACAATACGCTGCATAACCATACGCCATTAAAAACACCTGCCCCGGTTACCTACTCAGTATTTAAAGTGTGGTTACATCGTTTGGAGAATACTAAATCGTCCTATATAAACATTTTATAGCGATCTATCTTTTCTTATCGATTGGTATACCGTATCCGTATCGATGTTACATTTCATTTACAAGAAACTTTTCTATCTTTTTGCTAAAAGATGTCCCCGTCCGAGTTTCTAACGCCGGATCTTCTCGGCGAACTAGAGTTGGCCCCGTTTCATTTGGAAATAAAATAATATGAATAATATGATTTGATACTAATTCAGTCCTTCTCGTCAGTGTGAGTTATCTATTAAAAAGTCTACGGTGTACGGCAGCTCTAACGTGGTCACAAATATCGCCGCTAAAGATCGGGCGACTGTGAAATAATCGGCTGTCAAGTGACACTGCCAAGCGCTCTCCCCAGCGTCGAGTGACGCTTTCGGCGAGCCGATGAATCACTGCTAATTATTTTATGATGCGATAGCTTATAGTAAACAATAGCCAGGTATCGGTAGTACTCGGCCGACGTCCAAATTCCCGACGGCACTAAATCTATCCCCAATGTTACGAGAAATTATTTAGATATTTTGAATCTGGTAAGCAACTTTTATATATTACTAGATGTGCCCGCTCGTTCGCGTGGTTTTTGAGTGACTTAAACCGTTTAAGAAGCGCACGCAAAGAAAGTCCCCAAATGTGAATAATTTTCCAACATTTCTCACTGACGCTTCACTCCTATTGGTCGCAGCGTAATGTTATATAGCCTGAAGCCTTCCTCTATAAATGGACTTTCCAACAAAAAAATAATTTTTCAAATCGGACCAGTAGTTCCTGACTCTGAAACAGACAAACAAACAAACTCTTCCGCTTTATAAATTTATAATATTAGTATAAGTAGATGTGTTGTTACGCATAATATCGCCGGTTCTTGACGCATCGAAAGCAACTTAATAGCAGCTTACGCGTTAGCTTTCAAAGATATATAATATGTAGGTTATGAGTCGTGAGATCTGCAGAATATAGTCCAGATTATATACAAAATCGTTTCTAACTTTCATTCAAAACAGATTCCTTGTTTACTTCATCTATTCCTAAAGCTTACCATCACCATCATCATAAATCTTGTAAGAGATTCATGAAATTAAAGACTGGTTTTTGTGTCTACTAGTATGTATATCGAGAGCCCTCATAAAGCCTATAGTACTCTGAAGTATATCGTGACAATAATCATGATAAATATTCGAAAGATTAATGAAATTAAAGACTTGTTCTTGTGTCTACTTGTATATTCCTAGAGCCCTCATAGGGCCTATCCTAAAGTATGTCACCATCAGGTGATACTAAAGGCTTGATGATTTATTACAAATCTTCTCCGAGAGATTAAGACAGTTTCTTGTGTCTTCTAATATATTTCGAGAGCTCTCCTAGAGCATACAATATCCTAAAGTGTATCATGACGATCACGATTACAAATCTTCTCCGTGAGATTAAGACAGTTTCTTGTGTCTTCTAGTATATTTCTCGACCCCTCCTAGAGCATACGATATCCTAAAATGTATCATCACCATCATTATTACAAATCTTCTCCGTGAGATTAAGAGATTTTCTGGTATATTCTGAGAGCCCTCCTAGAGTATACAATATCCTAATGTGCATCATCACTTCATGATTACTAATCTTGTCTAAGAGATGAATGAAATTAAAGAATCATTATTATTGTACATTTCGAGAGCCCTCCTAGAGCGCCACATGCGCGTGACAGATGTTCGTGTGCCTCTCGACTGTTTGTGATCTGTTTTAGTGTCGTATCGTAAGTTAGAGGCAGCTCCGTCCACTTTGAAGTCCGGATACGAACGTTTATCAGGTGTTCGAACCCTTAGCGTTACGACTCCTTTGATTTCTTTAAAAACACAGACAAGTCGAGAGCGAGCTCGTAATTCTCTAGCCGTCAGCGAAACAATGGAGTATTTGAAAATAAACAGTGCGGTGAGACATTTTGCAGACGGCGCTTAGCGTGAATCAGACTGCTAAACGATTGCCTTTATAGTTTTGATGGTGGTGCGCAATCGGGCCGTTGGCATCGAGGAGACGTGACTAACCGTTGGCCGCTCTAGATACTATCAAAATATGTGACAAGTTTATTTCTATTCGGAACAACACATTCTCGATATATCCCCCCTCGGAGAACATCTGCTGATTTTTTCACCGACGTAACTAGGTCGGGGCTCGCTCCCGCGTCACGGGCCGCCTACCCGTCGTTTACGTTTACGCGGAATCGTTACTCTTCTTTGACCTCGCGGCTGTAATGCCGCTGATTCTCTGATCAATTGTGTAGTTGCTTTCTGGATTTTCGCGTTTATGTAACGTCTGTATTCCACGATACTCGTTGCGAATTTTGCCGGCCCTTAAACTATTCGAGTTCCCGGTATGTATATTTTGAATGTTGTTGTTCTCACACCTTAGTTACTATTGTGTACTTTTGTTTCGTCTTTAGTTACTGCATAAGCGAGACAAAAACTAGCTTTGATAGTTGTTGATTGGTCAATATTTACGACAGTATTATTTATTTTTACGGTCTCTTCGATAAAACTTAACATTTCAAGACTTTTTAATTATTTAAAAAAATCTTATCTTTATATTCATCGCATTAGATCCTAATAACTACAATATACAGGCATCCAAACTTAGCAGCACTTGCGCTATATAGAGATCTATATCAGCTTTAAGTACAAGTGTTACTATAATAGTTTTAATTAAAAGTGTATATTTAAACGTAGTATCGGCTCAGGAGCGCCCCAGAATACGCGTATGACTCAGCCCGAGCTCAGCTCTGCCAATCGCTACTGTATTGCTTCCTGCATCACATGTTTTTATTCAATATAAAATAATTATATAGCCTCACTAGAAACATAAAAAACTTTGCCACCAAACTACACGTGTCAGATTAAGATAACTTTTCGTAATGATAAAAATTAAGTACCGGTAGATAATGTGTTATGTTTATTGTTTGAACAGAATTTAATTTCTGAAAGGGACAAACTCTTTGATAACCTCAATTAGGCTTAGGTACTCTAGCGTGATCGTCTACCCAGACATTTATTTTTCTCAGGGACCTACTGGTCCGCACAATGTCGTTTATAACTAAATTGCCAATTTCTATTATTGCTTTCAATAGTTTCATTGACACATGCTATTCTACCATTTTACCTTGCAATTAAATTTTACGTTGCAATTCAGCTTCATTTGGTTTTTAGATGATTGGGATAGTCAATTGGTTTGTGAAGTAACTCAACAATTCCTATAGTGAATTTTGTTATTATGTTCAATTCACGGGACATACAAAGTGATGTTACCGTCTTTTACGGTGAACTTGTATAAATTCTGTTACATCTAATTTCTAAAACATAACTTTTAACATGCGAAAGTATTTATGAGTGTGAAGTTAGCAGAAATAGAAATACGAAAATGAACATACTTGATACTATATGCAGACATGTTGTATAACATGTCTGACATGTTGAGTTTTTTGTATATAATAAATAATTACTAAAATAATCACTTAAATTTTAAAATAATTTAATAGTACATGTTGTATAATATTTTCATACATACTGTAATTCATTGAAAATCGACTCCTTTCTTTTCTTTTTCAATTACTAGTCTAGTCTTTAAGTTTATACGACAATTTGAAAATATTCGTATTTTTATTTCTGCTAACTTCACACTAGTAAATATTTAATCTGGATGTAATCTATCTGAAAACGATAACGAGACCTGCCCCAGATTCGACTTTACGTTGAATTTGGCACGAAATTGTAAACTGCCCTCATTACAATGGGTGATCAAAATATACAATTACGTCTCGAAGTGTGTTACATGCGGAGCGCGGGCTTGAGAACTTGTAAAACTTTTTATCGCGAGTCTTACTCACGCTCCCCACAAATAAATTGTCATTTCTTTTTTATTTCTGCCCTTTGTATAATTACGCGCAAGGACAACTAAATACGTCCGCCAGATATTTCCGAATCAAAAAGAGTCCGATGAATCACTTGTTTTTTTTTAATTCGGTGTGCGCGTTTTAATTCCCTGTCACTCGCCAAACTCGAGTCTCAGACTAAAAGTTTCAGACATTGTACAAATTTTTGGCACGCGACTTGCAGGTAAGTGACGGCACTCGAGGCGTCCGATGCGAAAGTAATAAAAATGTTAAGCTGCTACTATATTGTCCGGAATCTAACTATCCGCAGAAAATTCTGAGTGCTGAAAAAAAACCTCTGCGCTAATAAATTACAGAAAGTCAAACACACGAGTGTCGAGTTGCCAAATATGACATTGACGTTAGACTAGTCGCTCCAGGAGCACGATTCTCGGGTAGTGGAAAAATGTTCGAATATTAGTATATCCCGCTCGCACGCGCGCTAAATCTCATTTGCATGAGCGGGACAGACCGATAGTAAAAACTAAGTTCGAGGACTGAGAATTAGGGCCCAGGGCGCTGATTCAGGATGCCATCGCTATTTATCGCTTACTAGTATGGGATTTGACATAAGGTTCACTAAATGACAAGCGATTTCATGTGTCACTTAGTGAAGCTTATGTCAAATTCCACACATTTTGTTTTCGAACTTCGTAAGCGATAAATAACGAATGCATCTTGAATCGGGGCCTTGTGTTAAATTTTTCTCTAGCCCAGTTTCGACTCTTATTTTGAGTGCTCTGAATTTCTACCAGACTTCCAGATTCCGGTTTATACTGGCCCAGCCCTAGATCTCATCTCGAAAATACACCGCCAGTCTCATGCTCCATGTCAGTGTCCGAATCAATTAGCCAGATATTATCCGGTATATCGAGTGGATATAAATTCCGAAGCTCACGGAAAAACTGTCACCCCGTTTGCGTTCCGTGACAAGTGGGATGACGTAGGTCGGTCTGCGTTCCGTCTCGATTCCAAATCGAAAACATATTAATGCCACCGAAATCAAAGCGAGCTTAACTCTTATTTACGGTTGGATACTGTCGGTGTGCACAGTTTCTGTCACATCAAACTGAATGTCCTGAAGATGTTAATGAGGTCTTAATTATGTGTCGCTGTTTTGGGCGATGATGCATAGGTTTAGTTTTTTAATTATAGGATACATGTTTATGGCGTAGTGATAATAAATGATAGATTTATAATAAAACTCATAACTTTAAGTAGGGAACCAAAAATTACAATGCAAATGTTCCTTTACTAAAAATTTCGTGGAGTTAATTGTAAAATTAAAATATCAGCTGATTACTTAAAGCCAATTTATAACGAAGACCATATTGTCTACAGAATATAATACACTAATATTTATGATAACATACATGATGTACCTAATAAGTATTAGTTTTATGTAAACAATAATATTATTGGACAAGAAATGTATTGCATGATATGCATTTATTGAAATATACAGAAAATGCTTTAACCCTGGAAACAATTAAATATTAACGAGGTTGAACCCATTGACTAGAGAATATAAGTCACTCATAATGATGACACCTTCAATGATGGAATAGGTAATATGTAGACAATGACATAGACAATGATAATAATAGACAAGAAATTTGTCGCGTGATATTATAAATATCGCCAAAGTGCAGGTTGCAATTGTTCATATTTCTGTTGCCAAGATAAATATCTAAAGTCATTTATTAAGTTTTCAAGAGCGTCAGCTCAGCGTTGTGGGGACTACATTATTCCTCTTCTATTGACAAAAACTGCTATTTATGAAAGTTTTATGATAAAACAAAGGTACAGTAGATTCTGAATCCGGAGAAAATTCGGATTACTGAAAATAAAACACTTCTTCTTTTTTATGTATTCCGTATGTGCTCTGTAGTGCTGTCACCAATGACAGAGTGATGGACGAAAACTCTACTGGAGGTTTTATGTTAAAACAAGGGTGCGGAATACTTTATAGAGAGGTGAAAAAATATAACACTTTTCGCTAGGAAATCGAGTTGCAAATCGAACTCACGATAGCCAATGAATGTCAAATTTGACAACTTGAAACTTGCCGCGGCTCCTCCGTGTGATCTGTACCTAAATACGCGTCATAGAACGTTTTCATACAATTTGAATATTTAAATAACGACTGTCATTAATTTCGCACTGTTATGAAAGTCGGTCACGAGATCACTATTTTTATTAAATTTAATAATAGAGAACAATAAAATAATACCGTGTGATGTTTTTGTTTCTCTTGATATTGTTCAATGGTCGTTATTGATTGTCGTCATTTCATTATAGTTTGTAAGTCTTCGAAATCGTTACTTAATGTTATGGAAGCTGAAGCTAATAGAAGAAGTGTTAGTAAACTTCAATTAATAGTGGTCTTAATTTTAACGTTTGATCTTTTTTAAACACAATTTATAATTAAAAAGAAATTCGTAAGAATGGGTATCTAAAATTTACCATACGTGATAGGCGTAGGAAAGTCCTTTAATGTATTTATATAATAACACAAACTATCCGTCGTTTGTTTTTTTTTATTTCTGTTGTTTTGCATAAAGTTGTCTATTGACAGAAAACGAAAATATCCCAACATGATTTAATGTTATGGAACCTTTATAAATATTTACAAGCCTCCTAATATTTATCACACTCGACATTATTAAACGGCGACGCTGAATTAATGTTGCGGGCGATATTAACGGTAATAAACAAGAGTTATGTCTCTTTATAACACGACGTTAGATTTGAATGGCGTAGTTAAACATTTCTCTTGTCGCAGTGCCCAACATTGATTGAAGTCCGGTCCCTTACGAGGGAGATTTGCTGGCCGTGGAGGTGTCCTATGCTAGTAGTAATACTCCTACATCCCCCTAGGGAACCCCACCCGCGTAATGCGTAACGCATTTCCCCTCGGCGTCATTGTTTCAGCTGTGGCGTCTATAAGCCTCTCTCAAAGAATTTATTGGTTGCTGTAGCTCGCCGCGCTTGATAGGCGGGTTGGCGAGCGCAGTGTTAACATATGTCCGCGGAATCTCTGCCCATTTCCGAGAATATGTTCCCTCTGTCGCATTTTACCACACCCACGGGAAATAGGGAGTGCTTGTCTTACTTCGGCACCCCACTGATCCCCTGCATTGGGTGATGCGTAAGCCATTTCCCTAGCGACGCCAAAAAAAATTAAACACTTCTCTGCGGGATCGGTCGAGGCGTGAGTCATTGGGTTCAGAGATGATCCATCAACGCCAGTTTATACCAAGTCTGTCAGCGGGCAGCGCGTTAATTATCACACCCGTGCGTATCGGCACTGGCCGGATGGTTAGCGTTGAAATTTTTAGGCTAAACTGTTCTCCTTGTAAAATCATTTCTGGGTCAGAAATCTAGCAATCTAGCCTAATAATTTTCCTTGTCCTTGACGGCCTTTTTATGCGTAAATTTTGTGGATTTTTCTCCGTTAGAAATAATTCCATCAGCTTCTAGTGGGTATTTTGGGAACCGGAAATGTTGAAATTCTTTCCGACAAAATGGAGATTCCTTTCGAATGTGCCCCGTCTATTCACACATGACAGGTATTCTGTTTACGTCCAATCTACGTTTGTTTTTGCGCACTGCACCTTTGGCTGATGTACAGCGTAATCGGTGTATGAATTAGGGCCGCCTGCGAAGCTGCAATCGTCCGCACACTAAATTATCCCTGCGCGGCGGGCACGCGCTCGTACAAACACGACGTCGACGCCGGCGCTCGTCCAATACTATAAACCCGACAGCGTATGACGCAAATGATGCACGAGGCTTGTTTTAATAAAAAAACATTTGACAGACATCCATTATATCGCTTCCGACTGTTTCGTTTGCTACGTTGATGTATATTATATCGACGGACAGTTTTCTGCGGGACTTATGACGAGCTGGACGTAAGAGTTCCAACGGGATAGATAGGCGTATGCGAGTGCAGCAGGCAGGAGCGCGTGGGCGGGGGTCGTCGACCCGCCGCGATGCGCGCCCTGCCAGTGAAAACGGCAGAAAACCTCACGAAGGGCGGCAGCGCGCGTCCGCATTTAGCCCGCGCTCGCGCTGACTCACCGCGCCGCGAATAGCGGTTTGTTTGTTGCACCGCCCGCCGCCCGCTCGCTCGGCCGCGTATTTCGGTCCGGGCGCAGTGCCGGCCGCGCGCTACCGCCGCTCGCACGCACCATGCCGCCCCGCCCCGCGCCTCCCCGCCCCGCGCCGCCGCGGCTGCTCACCATCAGGGACACGGTCAGCTGTAGTTGGATATTTTACAGTGAGTGTCCCCCGCGTGGACGCTTCCTACGCGGAAGTGCCGCTATAGGTCACATTCTGCGTCAGCGCACCCCGTTGCGATAACATCGGTTCCTGGGATTGCCGTGTATTTACGTTTTGTAACAAAACGAGGAAGTTTTGAATTACTCCACTATCGTGTGAAGAAGCCTAAAAAGTTTTTTTTTATAACTGTGCATTTTTTTAAAACGTTCGTCAAATTTCTCAAAGTGATTTATTTAGATTTGAATCAATTCTTGAGTTTCCTTCCCGCCTTCGAAGTGCTGAACATGTTTTGTAACACATTTTGTAACGCGCATATAACGGGCTGAATCATCTTTAAAATTATAATTTATTTTTATATTCAAACAATGATATGGAAAATTCTGTTTTCACATTTTATTTAAAACGACTAGATACCTACAGACTATTTTATTTAATTGTTTAGAATGTTATTTTTTCCTATATTTACATAGTTTATTTCCACAACAACGTTTTTGTCACTGTAAATAAGGTTTGTTTATTTTACAAAACTTAATTAAGATATTTAATATTTAATATAACACCTAGATCTGAATAGTATTTTTCATCATTTATATTTTTATGAATAGATACGATAAGACCCAATGGTTGACTGGCAGAAAATGCCATACGGCATTAAGTCCGCCTTTGTGCAGTTTATGCATTAAATTTAATAAATAAATAAATATGATAATAAAATATTAATACTGATACAAGAACATACTAAAATTCTACGAGACCTTGAGTCCTTAGCACTTATTAACTACTTAAAAATACTAACAAAGATAGCATCTCGTAATTTCAGTTTTCAGCACAAAACACACGGCTCGTTCGGTCGATGACGTGTTGGTACACAGAAAAAAAATACATTTAGCCTACAAACGTAGCTTTGATCCAAGGCCAAACCACAGCAGGCATTCGCTAGATGGTGTGTCCTATTTCAGAAATAAAAAGCTGAAACAAAAACATGTTACCAGAAACCGCAAATCAAGAAAATATATTTACCTACTTGAAAATATAACAATGCGCGTTTACCTTGAAACAATGGTCTTGGCCTATTTAAAATATTAACTGAAATAATTCAAAGAGTTTATAAACATTGCATTGGAAAGAGTACAATATTGTCATTGTAAATACTCGCACAGCAAGTCTAAATTCGTGTGCCAATGAAATGCTATAACTTAATATTCATTACATCATTAATCTTCCACATTACGTTGGTAGTTTGCATCACATCTATTCAAAAGATCCCTCTCGCCTATATGGGGAATACAGGCGAGAGGGACTAAGAGTAATCTTAGTTTTTTTGTAATTTGCTAACCGTAAGGTTAGCAAACCCAAAATTTATTACAAATTTTTCTTTTTTTGACATTTTTTTACCAGATTACTGCAAAGCCAAATGGGAAGGTTTTGGCAGTCTATATATAAAATGTTGTTATAAACAATTCATACTATGAATATGTGTTCCACCATAATGCCTAAACTGTTCCGATTTTAATTAAAGAAATTTGAATAGATTCGTAAATATATCCCAGAGAATATAGGCTGTATAATCTTTGTAGTTGGATTAAAGCTTAGTTATTTAATGAATGTCATACAATATTTTATATAACTGATTGAAATTCATGTTTATAATTATATCACAACTTTTAATAC
Source organism: Celastrina argiolus (assembly GCA_905187575.2). Lineage (NCBI taxonomy): Eukaryota > Metazoa > Arthropoda > Insecta > Lepidoptera > Lycaenidae > Celastrina > Celastrina argiolus. The sequence goes on from LR994595.1 coordinate 6,099,714, forward strand.
AATTTTCCACTCATTTTTTCGTTTACGTTTTGAAATAGTTTTATATTAATAAAACGACCGGTTTCAATGAAATGAAGTGAAAAAGTGTATAAAGAAGTTGTGTGTCATACGTCTACGTCACTCAAATCCTTACCCTCGCTTCTCTATTTCCAGGTAACAGCAGCTCGTCAGCCGGCGAGGGCACCGCACCCGCCCCGGAGCCCGACCCCGACCTGGACTCCATGCACATGATGCTGGACCCCCACCTGCGGCCCATCTCGCCGAACCTCGGCAACGACGAGAGCAAGCGGATATTCGACGAGCACAAGCAACTCGCGCAGGAGTACCTCAAGGTAAGAAATAATATCTAATAGTAACCAAGGCCTCAGAACTGTGTCTTAAGGCGAGGCGGCCCGACATTAGCGCCACTCTTTTTAAAATTTATTTTGCAACGACACAAAAATTACTTATTAAAAAAAGTAATCGCTTAAAACACTAAGTAAATAGTTAAACTAATTTATTGGCATTTAATTACAGCTCCAAATCCTATAGTGTACTTACTCTCATAAATAATCGCTAAATCGGCCACTTTTGGCCGTTTTTATGAGAGTAAATATACTATAGGATTAGGAAATGTAATTAAATGCCAATAAATTAGTTTAACTACTTATGTACTTAGTGTTTTAACTGATTACTTTTCTAATAAGATGTTTGTGTCGTTGTAAAATTAATTTTAAAAAGAGTGGCGCTCATTTCGGGTGCTGCCTCGCCTTAAGAGGAAAGCCTTAGCCTGTATAATAGGGTAGGGATTTGAATGATTCAAAATTCATATTTTATTTCCAAATTAATCTTAACAAGTTCAAACCTAGCCCGCCGAGAAGAACCGGCGTAAGAAACTGGGCGGCGATTCTCAGGCCTCGAACTCAGTTCCGAATATTAGTGTATCCCGCTCGCACGCGCGGTAAATCTCATTTGCATGAGTGGGACAGACCCATAGTAAAAACTAAGTTCGAGGCCTGTGAATTAGGGCCCTGATAAGTGAAGATGATAGGAAAAAACCCCACGCCATTGATGCAGGTTTTATTTTATAGTGTCCAAGAATTTCGACATACACTAGAGCACTTTCCCACCCTTTTACTCTGATAAACCAGTGAAAGGCAGAAATGACTTTATAAATCCGTTGCTGGGATCATCTTTGTTAATTAGACAATAGGTGATCGCTTGCATTAAAATTATACAAGCGTTATATAAATTATACAATTAGACCAAACATATTTTTATTCGTTTTATACCGCGACACCAGATGGCGCCACAGCGTGTTAGAAACAAACTAGTGTTTGAATAAATCAATCCCCCTTCCTCCCTTATAAAAATGTAGCAGTAGGTGTCTGGTACCCAAGTTATAACACAACTTATTTGAGAACTCTGAACGGTACTGGAATGTTGTGGTACATATTATTATTATTTACATAAATATTATATTGTCGAACGTCATTTTCATTAAATAGTTGTCATACGACCGGGAAACGTTGCTAGCTCTGCCAAATTGTATTAATCTGTCAAGCTTATCGATGCAGCTACAATGTTTCGATCATAATAATGTCTCCTGATTACTATAAATAGATTCGCAACTCTCAAAATATTTACAATAAGCGCCCGCGATCTTTTGTATGTAGAAGACTAAAGACATCGGAAATTGCTCGTTATTACGAATTAAGCAAATTATGAATAAACAAATATAGCCTGCATGCATGAAATAGAAAGGCTATATATAAAGAGGGCGCTTTATGTGTGGTTGTTGCAAAAGTACCAAAAAGTTTGTGATTGATAAAAATTTTGTTACGTAAAATTCCGCAATATGGCGCAGTTTTATATGTTCCTATAGTGCAGACTAGAGATAAGGAGTTATCATCTCTACGACAGAAAACTGAAGAGATGTCCGACGAAAGTCCATAAATTACAGATTCAAAACTGGCCACAGTGACGCTAGATCTGCAACGGTGTATGTGAATGTGCTTTATCTACTTCAGACACAACCGTCACATTATATTTTTGATCTATTTGTAATATTCTAATGAATTTGTATTTAATCTAATGTAGGGAAATCATGCACCTATTGCCCACTTAAAGACTTTAAACACATATACAAAAAGTAAAAACCTTTTAAAATACTTTAGCTATATATTTGATTTTTTTCACAAACCTAATAAAACTCTTATACAGTTTTAACGCTTTTTTCTTAAAACTTACTTGACTAAGAAAATGTTTTTTTTACAACATTGCCAATTGTCAATATTAAATCTACCAAACATTGACCACAGATCCATCTAGTGGATTCTAATCGTGCCAAAATGACACATATTAAAGCATGATAATATATTTTTAAAACGGGCAATCTCACTATGGGTTACCCCTAATATTTCATGATATACATACACACATTTTTTTTAAAATCCTTGATGTGATTGTGGTGCCACCCTAATTTATGCATTTTGATGGACACTTCATATATACTGATGCTTCTCTCCAATCCCCATGCTAGGAGCATATAAAACCGTGATATTTTGAAGAACTAAGTTTGAACCAATCTCTGTTCTCCACGGTTCCTGGTATGTAAATATTTTGCATACGGATAAAACAAATTAACAACATTACATAATGAAATGTTGCATTTGTTATTACAGATTCAGACCGAGTTGGCTTATCTAAACAAGCACAAGTCGGAGTTAGAAGAACGGATGGACAACGAAGAACTACGGCAGAAGAGAGAGATTATACAACTGGAGAATGAGAAGGTAAGCCAACAACTCTTACTAAGAGCGACGTTAGGACTAAGGAGCTATTGACGAGCGTTTTTGTGATGACAGGTATATACATACAGTGTGCTTAGTGCGAGTATTTGTATAGTTCATCCCTGATAAATTGAACCTAAACGTGAACAAACCAAAAACACAGAAATTTTTATATATTCACATAGTGTGCACACTTATCAAGACTTTCACAGGTATATTAAAGGATTACACTTCATTATCCAATACATTTTATAACAACTAAACAATAATTAATATGTTTAAACATCAAATGAAAATCTTTCGCAGGAAAAATTACGCCATTTTGACGATTGTAGAATATAAGCCTATAGTATATGTATTCATAGCAAACAAAAATCATTGTATTAATATTGGCCAATTGGCATCACTTACGAGTCTTTGGTTGTGTCATAGACGGGTTTGTTTACGTTTAGGTTAAATTTATCTTAATTAATTTTTATTTAATTTCCTTACAGTGAGCAGTGACAAAAATCACTAAGAACACAGCGTTTAGCTAAGTTAAAATCTAATGTAAACTCAGTATGGTATTAAGTACATAAATCTAAAGATCCAAGTAGATAAAGATCCGTCTCTACAATGCACTTAATACGTTACTACATATCCTAAAATGTTTATGTGACCGTATAAACTCAATTTTCCGGGTAATTTTGTAAAAAATTGCGACATATCACCTTCATCAATTATCTTCATGATCTTAGTTCATAATCGTTGTGCATTTCTCATTTCAGGACTCGCTAATAAAATTATACTGCACGCTAAAGAAACAACTGGCGAGAACGGACAACGAGAGCTGGCTACTACCTGAGGAGCTACCGCACGAGTGAAGCCGTTAGTGTTCTCGCGCCTTAACGACGTGACATGCGCAGTGTGCACGACCTTTACGACGTGACCAGCGGTGCAGTTTGCACGTACCTTGTCTTGCTCGCGTCGCACTCAATGTGTAGTATTGACCTGAAGCTCGATTCACAAATTTTGAATTGAGGTCCACAAGCTGCTGGCAATATGCGGGCTATACTGTGCAAACACCTTTACTGAAGTGTCGTCGTGCGCAGTGTGTAAGCACCTTTACGCCTCACATAAAGACAATTCCAATTAAGTGAACCAATTGTTAGATAGTCGTGGATGGCTATGAGATAAACCCTTTTATGGAAGTATTTTACTCAATAGATATAGATAATGAACTAGCACTAGTATGGGTTTAATCAAATATCTTGAAGAAAGAACATTCAGAGAATATGTTTCACGTACATAAAATACGTTAATAATGGGATTGATGACATTATAGTTCAATGGTCTATATCTATGGTTTAATATTTCATTATAAAGGGGTAGAAGGTTAGGGACCATTTCCATCGACAATGGCCATCGACTTAAATAACCAAAGAGTATTATGTCCATAAAAATCGTAGACAATAATAGTGCACTTAAATTGTTTCAAGTGCCGTGCAAAAGGGATAAAATAAGATTGATCTCAAGTCCAAATGAGTCTTCTAGTTACTTTACCCATACAGGTTTTTATTTTGTGTGTATCTTTAATATTGCTTTAATCCTGGGTAAATCCGAGTGTTTTAGCGAAAATTCAATTGAAAAATGGAATTATTATATAGGGCAAGATCAGTGTAATTAAAATATGCCCAGCAGAAATAATATAGTATCCTTTTCTTGTCGCATACCTTACCATATTATTTAGTCGTTCACCGAATTCATATTATGTTGTCGTAATTTGTTACTAATCTTAGATGTAAATTATGTATTAACAATTATGGAATAGCGTCTCTAGTAGCGTTCATAATATAATTGAAATGTTTTTTAACGTGTATGGACGCAAATAATATTCATTTTTAAACACAAACCGAAGATTTTTCCAGCTCTTTGTTTCTTTTTATTTTAAATGTTTTTAATTAATTAGCATAAATGGCGTCAAAGGATACTTTTTGTAATAACAGTTCTTAAATTTGTCGGCCCTTAAGAATTTAGATTCATAGTATGTCGTAAAAGTTATTATTTAATAGTTTTTTTACATTGTCAATTTAATTATTAAATGATTACTAGAGACACTATTACTATGTAGATCGCTATAGGCTATATTTGATTTTATAAGCACGTTTTAGTGCTCATTGTTTAAGTCGAAAGTTTTTATGAAAATTTGATGAAATCTGTAACACAAAACTTTTGTTTGTGCTATAAACTTTCAATGTATTATTTTTAAATATGGTATGAATTGTGTAATATAAGTTAGACATAGTCTTGTAAAGTCGTTAAGTTTAATATATTTAATATTAAAATACTTTGGTGTTTTATTCGTGTGCGTTAACACCCAGCCAGATGTGGTTAACTTTTTACCTTCGCTCAATAAGAGCATTGGCTTCTCTAATTGAGCGTTATATTTTCGTAATTTGCTTGATTGTAGTTTTCTTGAAAAACGCAATAACGAAACTTTTCAAAACGTTACTCCGAGATGTTTCTTTAAATCAAAATATTTTCAAGAAAATTTAATGCGTATAATTTTGAACGTTCCGGGGCTGTCATTGAGAGTAAACAAAAATCATCTGTATCTTGATCCGTTGTGTAGATATTCAAAATCCTGCTGAAGTAACGTTTGGCGATTTCCTAAATCTCGAAAACTGCTGGGTGCAGTTCTATAATTTTAGGCATGGCATTAAAAAAGTATTTATAATACACCGTTTAAAAGATTTTTAATTTTAATAAAACTACTTAGCATCTTACACTTCTATTTACCTAGAGACCTACTTAATTTAAATCTTATACTAAATCTTATATCGAACTTCAATTGAGTAACGTTTCATCAAGATCCAATAGCTAATTATAGTCAGGGTTCCCCCATACATGGTTTTCACTTGATTAGTATCAAGCAAATTTTTGGTGAGAATCTTCGTTTTGATGAGTCGCCCAAGAATTTCTTGGACGGAACTCTTGTTTGTGGTAGCGAACAGAGATAGCAAGAATAAAGTTTGTGGATTTGGTGATTCCAAAATATTTGATTTTTTTTTTTGATAAATCTCAAGATCTAAATTATCCGAAAAAATATTTGTCCTACAAAATCTATGGTTTCATAAATGAGTTCCCTCTTGCCAACTTGTATCTGTCGCAGTCATCTAATTGAAATCGCTATTTCATTGAATGAATGAACTGAAAGACTAGGCCTAACATTGATTGAAAATCGTCAGTCAACGTCCAATTATCGGATTCATATATTATTGATACTAGAATTTACAAAGATACAAATTAGAAAAAAAAAATCACTTAACTAGATTTTCCATAAGAAGGTAATTATTCAACGAACTACGCTAAATGACTAAGTGACGTTCAGCCAAGACGTTGGATGTTACAAAAAACAACATGACAAGTTGTCCTTTAAGTATTTCAATTTAATGTCGTCATTCGATAAAAACGCTAGTCATTCAATGAAATGGCGATTTCAATTAGATGACTGCGACATATCGATAACGAGGTCATCTTAAATTATTATTAGTAACCACTAACCAGTTGATTTTCTTTTTATTACTTAGTTAATATTAATGTAATTCAACAGACATAATTGTTCTACAAATTGCGCGGTACGTTATCCCGGTCCTACGCTCTGTAGGGACCACACAAGTGTCTTATAATGCATGCTCATTTACTTAGTCAGTCGCGTCCTCACCTCCGCCTTAGATTGTCGTTAGAATAGTGCACTAATTGTAATCTTACCAATTGTATTGAGGACAATATACGTATATGATATTAATCTAGTTCAAGTGATTTATCTCCCTAACTCAAGTAATATAAACCCTACATTGGTGACCCCGACAACTGAACTCGTAAAATTTGTGAGCAAATGTGTCGCGTGTGTTAAATATAAAGTGAATACGATATGGCTACACACGATATGGCTACACCTGGGCCCAGCCAACAACCCATGGCGCCTGCTGATGTCATGGCGATCTCCGTGTCGTCCAGAATTCCAGATTTCTGGATTGATCAGCCGAGGGTCTGGTTTATCCGCGTCGAAGCCATTCTCGCTCCACAGAAGATGAGCGATGACAACAGATTCGACTTAGTGGTTTCAAAATTACCAAAAGAGGTGATCATGCAGATAACCGATTTTTTAGCCCAGCCGCCACAAACCGGAAAATTTCCTGCGCTTAAACAAAAATTACTTGGGCTTTTTGAAGATTCCATGGCCAGACAAATTGAAAAGTTAATTAGCGAAATGGAGTTAGGAGAGCAAAAGCCTTCTCAGTTACTCCACCGCATGCGCGATTTGGCTCGTGACAAGATACCAGACCACACACTTAGAGTACTCTGGCAAGGACACTTGCCACAGACGGTCCGCGCAGTTCTCGCAGTTTCCGAGACCAAGGATCTCAACAATTTGGCGGTCATCGCAGACAACGTTGCTGATGCCACTCGTCCACAGCTAGCTGAAGTGACACACAGGCCGAGACCTTCAGAACCTAGTGAAGATTTTCACGGAATCGAAAGTATTTCGGCAGAGTTAGCCAGAATAAATCTGAGGTTGGCTAACATAGAACGAGGACGGTCAAGATCAAGATTCCAGCGAAATAGTTCAAGAGGTCGCCAGTTCTCCCGCCCACGTTCCCTGTCAAGAGGTCGCAATTCTTCGTCACCGCAATGGTTGTGTCGGTACCATTACAAGTTCCGACACAATGCTCATCGATGTGTCCAGCCATGTGCGTGGAAGCCGAGGGAAGCTGGTAGCAGTACAAACTCCCCATCCCAGTCGGAAAACTAGGAGAAGAGGTGCAGCCCACGGCGGAGGCATGCACCATCGTTCCCCGCAACCGCCTAGCAGTCACGGATCGCAACTCAGGCCTACGATTCCTCGTGGACACAGGTGCCAATGTGTCTGTCCTTCCGGTCAGTAGAAATATGTATAAATCTGTAGAGCCATCTAATTATAAATTGTATGCCGCTAACGGTACCGAAATTTGAACTTTTGGTACAAAAACCTTAATTTTAGACTTAAATTTAAGAAGACCGTATCGATGGGATTTCATTATAGCAGAGGTTAAACAGCCGATATTAGGCGCTGACTTTTTAGTTTACCATAAATTATTAGTTGATATGCACCGATGCAAATTGCTAGATCAAGTTACCGAGATATGCACTTTAGCCTCTGTTATAAATGTAAATCAGCCTTCTGTTACATCTATTGTGGAAAATCATCCCTATTTCGACATATTAAGCAAGTACCCCGATATAACAAAACCAGTGTCATTCAAGGAAACTCCTCCTCATAATGTGTTGCACTATATTGAGACAACCGGTCCGCCAGTGTATGCGCGAGCGCGCCCGTTACCTCCCGATAGATATAAAAGAATTAAAGAGGAATTTAGGATTATGCAAGAAATGGGTATCTGTAGGCCTTCTAAGAGCGCATGGGCTAGTCCGCTTCACGTGGTTCCCAAAAAGAACGGCGAATTAAGACCTTGTGGCGACTATCGTCAGTTAAACGCGATTACGAAGCCCGACAGATATCCCATCCCTAGGTTACATGATTTTACATATATATTGGCAAATAAAATTATATTTTCTAAATTAGATATAAATAGAGCATATCATTGTATTAGCGTAGCCCCGAGTGACATCGAAAAAACGGCAATTATTACCCCATTCGGCCTTTTTGAATTTCCCCGAATGACGTTTGGTTTGAGGAATGCAGCTCAAACGTTTCAACGCTTTATGAACAATACCGTATTGCAGGGTTTAGATTTTCTTTTCAATTACATAGATGACGTCATTATAGCCAGCGAAAATGCAACCTTACATAAGCAACACTTAAGTATAGTTTTCGAACGATTTAAGAGCGCGCAATCAAATTTCATCAAGTCGAAATCGCCGCGAGAGACGATATCGACTCACACAGACGCATAACAACACGCATGTGTGGGTTAACGCTAGGTCGAGCGTACGTAGCGCGCGCGAGTAATATTGGTAGTTTGATCCTAATGAATTTTAATATTACCTACCATTTCAATACTTCTATAAAATTAAATGGTATTTAAGTTATTAAATACAAATTATACATACTCGACATGCTAGTAATCGCCCGCGGCTCAGTCCGCGTTACTGTCTAACCGTCGGGAATAACTTTCGCGATGATTGTGTGAAAAGAGTTTCATGGTGGTTGGTCAGTAGATGAGACGTGAAGAAAGTAACAAACAAACACACGAACAAACAAACAAACTTTCACATTTATAATTTAGGATAAGTAAGTAATGAGAATAAAAAATTCAACAACCTAATTTTAATAAAAATATACCAAGTTATTTATTTTTCATCTTTGATGTCCAGAAATGTTTGTCCCTAAATATTTTACTGACCCACTTCCGACTACCCACTAAAATGTACTAAAATACCAATTTTTAGTGGGTAGTCGGGATGGACATGCTTTTTTCAGTGACAAAAATGTTGTCACTATACTAACTAGCATTTTGCAACCGTCTGATTATTGAATGAAAATGAAATAAAATTAAAGATTATTTGGATAAAATGTACATTATGGTCGGTTGAGTTGGCGGCTGCAATTTTTATGGCGAATAGAGCTATATGTAAGGAGTCATTAACCAAAATTTAAACTTGCGGAAACTCGTAGTTTTTTAGTTATTGAAAAAATAAAATTCGTATTTTTGTATGAATATTCGACTACTTTTGACGTAATTCTGCCCGATTATCTAGTTAAGAAAAATAGGTGATTGAACTAGAATAAAAATGGCTTTTGGCGCTATATAAAAAAAACTGTCAAAATTACGTCAAAAGTAGTCGAATATTCATACAAAAATACGAATTTTATTTTTTCAAAAACTAAAAAACTAGGAGTTGCCGCAACTTTTAATTTTGGTTAGTGACTCCTTACATATAGCTCTATTCGCCATAAAATTTGCAGCCGCCAACACGACCGACCGTAATGTACATTTTTTCCGGCATAACATGTATCTCACAAGTTTTTACTGTAGAAGAACTAAGTAGCGAGACTTGGCAATTTTTACAAGATATGTTTTTGATGGGATCTCAGTTCTTTTTGTAGAAGATTTACTAAACGCGTGTTTTTGTCAAAAGGGCAAATACAGCTTTGTAATCCTATACATTTAAATGACATTACAAAGTTAATTATGCAGTTAGTCTAGATAATTCTACAGAAATATTTTTTTAGGTTTTTCCCTTATTTATACACTAAACACTACTTGTATTCCAAATGTGAAGCTTCTATGTCTGCTAGAAGTGCCTAATACTTTTGATGATCGGTCAGTGAGTGATTGAGTCAGTGACAAAAGTAAGGAGTTTGACAAGTTATAATTATGTAACTTCTGTTTCAAATTGAATTACATTTGAAATATACTGTGTTTGTACAATGCTTTCCTAGTAACTAAAAATGAAGGCTTCTTTTAATCCACAACAAAGTTATAGGGAGTTGAAAATGGCCTAAACTGCTACGAGAAATTGATGGTACGGCCGTGCTCAAGTTGACAGAAGCACTGCCGTGCCCCCAGATACTCGGTTATATTGATGACAGTTACATTAAAGCAGACATACACTCAGGGGCTGATGATGATTAGTATAATTTTTAAATAATATATGAACCACACCATCTTTTAACTAAAAAAAACCGCATCAAAATTTGTCAATCATTTAGGAACTGCGATATAACAAACAGACATACAGGGGCTGATGATGATTAGTATTATTTTTCAATATATAAACCACATCAGCTTTCAACTAAAGAAATTGACATAAAAATTTTTTGATTAATTTAGGGGCTGTGATATTACAGACAGACATACAGGGGCTGATGATGATTAGTATAATTTTTAAATATACAAATCACATCAGCTCTCAACAAAAGAAATTGACATCAAAATCTTTTGATTAATTTAGGGGCTGTGATATTACAGACTGACACACAGGGGCTGATGATGATTAGTATAATTTTTAAATATATAAACCACACCAGCTTTCTGCTTAAGAAAACCGCATCAAAATCTGTGATGCATTTAGGAGCTACGATATGAGAAACAGACACACAGGGGCTGATGATGATTATTATATAAATTTTAAATTTTATAAATAAACTCTGAACAAATTACACACCTTTTTTGTGGTAACCTCTTAATATTTTTTTTTCTATATAAATATTATGAACTTTGTAATCGACATAATATAATCTCTGTAAATTTCCCCCATTTCTCATAAAAATATTAATGCTCGTCAAAGCGTCAATTCTGCGTAGTCGCACTATAAGTCCATGAGCGGACCAGGTCGGTGAACCTTTATACTTTGATGGTCCCGCGCAGAGCGACACAACCTCCCCTCACGAATTCTCAGCGGGTACTAAATAGATCGCGATTTACATGACGCGTGCGCTTGGTTGAAAACAAGTAATTTTTAAAAAATTGAATAATGGGATAAACATCGTTTTTTAATTAAATAAAAAATAGTGTCAACTTACCAATAGTATGATTATCAATTATAAAAATAATATCATCGAAGAAATTTAGTTTTTCCAGTAGAAATACAGCACTGAAAAACGTAAATTATGTCATTTTTAAAAGATTTTTTATGCAGTTAACAATACATATATTTTTAATTTTTTATCAATATTTCATTGAAGGACTTTATAATCTTTTTTATAAAAATAGAAATTAAACTATATTAACACGATTTAATTGTTATTTTCTTTATCAAAGTGAGCTAAAATCGGCATTTTTGCGATTCGGCGTTCCGAAATCTTTAAATTTACTCAAATGTACTACTTAAAACTTTAATTTTATAAAATGATGTCCAAAATAAAGAGTTTATCTTCATATATTTCTAATTGTTTTATTTAATTTAGTTATTTTATGCGTGTGAGGGGCAGTCAAAAACACCGAAAAACTGAAACTTCGTCGTAAATTGAATGCACGCTCTTAATACATATGGTATCACTATCAACCTGAGTAAATGTAGCTTTGGACAGTCGCGCGTAGAATTCTTAGGACATGAGGTTACTTCGGATGGCATTAAGCCACTTAATGAAAAAATTGAGGCTATTGTTAATTTCCTTAAACCCGAAACTGTTAATGATTTAAGACGATTTTTAGGTAGTTAAGTTAAGGTAAAATAAGGTTCTCTAATGTGTTAAAATTGTATCTTCTGATTGTTTTGATTGTATTTTAATTTTTTGTATTGATTGTATTTTTAACTTTTCTCTGTCTTCATGATTTATATTAGGAGGGAGGATAGTGTAGGGACCACACAAGTGTCTTATAATGCATGCTCATTTACTTAGTCAGTCGCGTCCTCACCTCCGCCTTAGATTGTCGTTAGAATAGTGCACTAATTGTAATCTTACCAATTGTATTGAGGACAATATACGTATATGATATTAATCTAGTTCAAGTGATTTATCTCCCTAACTCAAGTAGCACCTAAACTCCACACGCTCGAAAGTTGATTTTTTTTTTCTACCCCAAACAAGAGTTCCGTCCAAGAAATTCTTGGGCGACTCTCCAAAATGAAGGTACTCACGAAAAATTAGCTTGATACTCATCAAGTTAAAACAATGTATATGTATAGGGGAACCCTGGCTATTATCTAATTATGAAGAAAAAAAATCTTAAAATTCCTTGACAACATCATGCTATCGTATTTCGTATCAGGGAACGAGACATGGTATTTTAACAAGCCATGCGTTGGTGAAATTGAGGCTTGATTTTGGAGTAAATGAAACAAAACATTCAGTCGGAATATCTGTCAGTTTTAATTCTCAACCTTGTCTATTGGAATGAATGTGCTTTAACAATAAAATTATCCAATTTGGCACCTCTATATTATAACATCAAATAATACTCAGAGATTCATAAATAAATATATTATCACATAACATCGTATGGACGAATGTTAAGGTATTCAAAGGCCGGTCAGCTATTCGTGTAACACCGTTTAGCTACTCTTTCACTACTACATCAGATGAAAGAGACGACATGGCCTCATGCAATAGTCGAGTAACAATGTATGTATTTACATAAAACATATTATGTGATATAACTATTTTAAAAAATAAATCGCATAATCTGTAACAAAATAATCATATGTAAAATAAACTAATATTAGTATTTGTGACGTTAAAAATAAATGCCAATGTCTTCTTTAAATATCTTAAATATATAATTATACGATAGATCTCCACAAAATAAATATTTAAATAAAAATCAGATGCTTTACTAGATATTTATAGTATTTGACACAAAATAATCAATTTCTTAAAAGCAATCCATAAGCTGCACATTACTCCACACTTGTCTATTAAAATCACGTAAAAAAACTTCTAAAAATAGTGGAAGTATTCTTGTCGAGTCATATTACTTACAACTTTCTTTAATAATGCGCAACGATTAAATAAAAATATAATAAAAGCAGTCATATAAATAACATAGGAATTATACAAAATGCAAGTATTTCATAAGTATCTTTAACTGTTTCGTGAATGTTCAATTGTGTATATCTTAAAATATCAAAAATGTAATTCAACATAAACGTCTATATTCTTAGTTGAACTATTGTGGTTATAACGTGGAATAGTGTTTGGAAGTATTGTGGCAATAAAAGTGCCTCTACTATAAGATATGCCTTTTATAATATTATAGTTTCCTAAATAGTTAATATCAAAAAAATATTTTACGTGACAGAATTATTAATAATGCATTCAAATTCGTACAAGAAAATCCATGATAATAAAGAGTATTCAACTTTGTCTATGGTTGAGGCCGTTAGTGCAAAAGTGGTGTAACTATTAAAATCTAATTATTTTCTGAGCACCTATATTTTTGACGTTTTTTTTATGGATGGCAATGAAAAAACGGTTTTGCACTAACAGCCTGACAGATGAAATTTAAAGGGTCGTCTTATTATACTCGACCCAAAATTTCACATTAGAAGCTCTTTATAAATTTACAATTAGAGAAACAACATTTAAATATTTATATACAATATATACCTTACTCGATAAATTTGTCGTCTAGACGATAAAGTATAAAATATATAACTTGGGATATTCAATATTTAAAAAATCTATATTGCTCGATACAATACAGTGATAGACTACAAAACTAATAGATATTTGAGGCAAACGTTAGGCAGTAGTTCTATATGGCACTCGTGTGCCGCTAACTTCACTACTCTTGTCCAGAAACTCATTTTTACTTCCTGTCCTAGAGTACTAAATTGAAAGAAGAATGATAAAATTATACACTACAGCAATATATCAGCAAAATCTAAAATAACTTTTAATAATTTTACCTAGACAACTAAATCAACAGAATGATTGATCAATCAATCTTACTAACCAATTACTATTGATTCGACAGCAGTGGACGTTTAAAAGAACTGAATGTATACTAAGGTTCGAGCATTCTGAACGTTTTTACAGTATGATTCTATTTAGAATTGTCTGTTTACATATCGTGACGTCTACAGTTGGTAGTTAGTCACGTTACACGTTGTAAATCAAATAGAAAATTATTAAATTTGAATAAAATGAATCGCATTTTGAGATTTGTAAGCTCATACATATTTTATAATCTCAATTTATCTCTAATAATCACGAATGTGTTATATACAAACAATATGAAACACTGGCCCACCAAAGTTACAAGAGATACAACCAAAACGGGAACTAACCTTTTTTCTTTTACCGACTGTACTTAATTAAAAACAATATTGTATTTCCAAACAGAGCATTGGATACAATGTAACAATCAACATTTTAGAAAAATATTAACTAAGAAATTCCATTTTTTCTGAGTGAAAAGTATCTAATATTTTCAACTTAAACATGCATAACTATAGAGTTCGTACAATATTTCAGTCACGTATGAGTAACACACTATTAATTATCTGTTTCGTTGCATTTCTATGTAAGTATATTATGTTTTATACAAGACTACTATAATATCGAAACTATTTTATTAAGGGTCTATCTACATTTCCACGTCACGACGTGCAGTATCGTGTATGTGTGTATTTCCGTGTGATGATAGTACTTGGTATTGCAACGTCCGCCGTCTTTCTAACAACTACTGAAGCAAAAAATGCCTGATATTTACAATTTCACAACGTCGTGACGTGTAGATGTTGACCAGACGTAACATGTAACTTAAACTCATAGCAATTCTTTTCTACGTTTGTGACTTTGATTAATGCTCGTGTTTCATGTCAACAACAAATATAATCTCGAAAATAGTCGCCATCAACACATTTCAATAAAATCTAGCAAATTTCATAAATATGATAGAGCCACAGTGTGTGATTTCAAAAATCCACTCTCGCTATCGAGTCTTATAACATCATTAATATTATGATTAATAATATTATCATCCAAAATTTCTTGCAATCAGAAAGTCGGTAAAAATATTTAAAACATGACTTACATCACTTTGGCTCTACCGTCTACTGTTACATCTACGTAAATTACCAAATTGCAAATAAAAACTCACTCTACATCACACCAAACACCGAAGTTTGAGCAAATTTTAGGAAATAAAACATTACAGCGCTTGTATTGTCAACGATTCACCTGGGGTCAGTCCACTATTGACTTGATCATTATGACGTCATTTTGAGACAATTATGAAATTTAAATTTTTACCACAGCGCAGTGGCTCAATAGTCGTCATTATGGTGTCATAACGAAAATATAATAGTAGACTCTCGCATCTCGTACACACAACAAGAGAGAGATACCAACATACTTTAAACTTAGTTCATTATTATTAAAACGAAGAGTAAAGTGAGCTAGTTGGAAGTGAGCAATGTGAGTGTAGTATTTCTTTGCTTATTTCGGTATGTCTCTCTCATTGTATGTACCGAGTCTCACCATATACTCGATAATATAAAACTTTTGATATAGTAATAAGGATTTAAATCTTTAATAATGACAAGGGGAAGACTGTTATGGTCTATCGTTGTCGAACCTGCAAATAAAGAAAAGATTTATGATTATTTCTTCTAGTTTCTATTTTTATCGGAAGTTGTTGGTTTATGTGCCTGGGGCTTTTTTTTTATTTTTTTATTTCTAAATAAGTTCCTTGGCCACCCCTGAGATCATTTCAAAGGGTTTTTGAGGTTACCACTGTCGATCTTGGCTACTCAGGATTCGCAGAGGTGGAAATGTGTGGTAGGCCATTTGCCCATTAAAAAATGGTTAGGGCAAAGTTTTGAAGTAGGTGTGTGGTAATCGCGCACGCGTTACAGTTCACGCTGAGCGTGATGCTCTCCGGGCGGGGCGGTCATTAGCTGTGCCTGTCCACCTGCTAGTTGTTGTTATTTTTTCGATGTGTGTGTGTGGTAGGACCTTAACGTCTCATGCATATCCCAGTCCTCGTTGAGCGTGATACTCAGTCACTAGCTGTGTGAAGTCTCCCGAGTTTATATTTTCGGAAGTAGTTGATGTAAAGTTTTGATGGTAGTCCTAGGCGTGACTCACCGCGCGGGGCGGCCATTAGCTGCATTAGCAATTAAGTAAATAGTTTTTGTGTTTTGTTTGTTTCGATGTGTGTGTGTGTTGTAGGACCCTAACGTCTCAAGCATGTCCTCGCTGAGCGTGATACTCAGTCACTAGCTGTGTGAAGTCTGCCGAGTTTATATTTCCCGAAGTAGTTAAGGTAAAGTTTTGGTGTAGGTGGGTGACACTCACCGCGCGGGGCGGTCACTAGCTGTGCCTGCGCGCCTGCCACTTGAAGTCGAGCGTCATGAGCCACTGCTGGCCGCGGGAGCGGTCGCACGCTCGCAGCACCGGCTTCCACACGTCCGACGTGGCCGGCTTGTCCAGACACATGCCCGTGTTCGTGTGCTTGATCGTGCGAGTCTGGAAAATATTAATTAGCATTTTAAATTATTTTCGGCGTGTCATCGACGTCATTTCAGCTATGACGTCCAATGCTTGACATACACGGCAATCCTCTTGTTAGCGGATTGACGAGCGCATTTTTAAGGTTATCTCTTAGCATCGGCGAATTTGTGTTTGTTTTAGGTTTTTTCAACAGACCTCTCTATATAGTAATACCGTACCCTTGTTTTGTCATAAAACCTCCAGCAGAGTTTTCGTCGATCACTCTGACATTGGCGAGTCACCACGGAGCCATAAATAAAAAAGAAGAAGAAGAAGTGAACGTTTTACTTGTGAAGAGTCGTCGACAGATGGCGCTGACCACAATTCGCACTGCAACAGTTACACTTTTTTAAAGGCGAAAAATTTTCTACCTTTTGACATTGCTGAGCGAGACGAGGATAATATTTTACAAGCGAGGAGCTCACCTTGGTGTCATACACCCATTCCTGGTTGCCATGCATCCCATGACAGCGGATGAACTTGACCATAAACATATATTATTACAGTACGACGAAAGTGAACGTTTTACTTGTGAAATTTCGTGGACAGATGGCGCTGACTACAGCATCGCACTATCGTTTCTTACAAGGCGAAAAATTCTCAACCTTTTGGCATTGCTGTGCGAGACGAGGATAATATTTTACCAGCGATGAGCTCACCTTGGTGTCATACACCCATTCCTGGTTGCCGTGCATCCCATGACAGCGGATGAGCTTGATGGGCCCGCGCGGGTTGGCCGCATCTAGGCAGTTGTCATCCGACATTATCTGTTTGCGCTTCGTGTATGCGAACACCTGGAAATAGTAAACGGTGAACGGTTAATCGATAGGCAATTTTACGCAAGAAATAAATTGTTGTACGTAAAACAGGTGTATTATAATCGAAGCGGACGAAAAAACATTCTAATTTTATTGTTCTCAGCTGACTGATAGTCTATGCAAATTAAATCACCAACCATTTCTGCACTTTGCAAACTGTGGACGAACAATTGAAAGTCTAAATTATTATTACTATTTAAATATAATTGATGGAGTTTTTATTAGAGATGTAACGGATATCCGGTAACTATCCGGTATCCGGCCTTGTTTTCACTATCCGGCCGGATACCGGATAGTAAAATTTAAAAAAATCTTATTATTTTATAAAGGCAAATCATACTCCAATAGGTTGTGGACACCGTTTATTTTTATAATCGCACATCAAAAATGTTTGTTTTATTAACAAGTGGCAAATTGTGATGAATAAATACCAAATTTTACGCGATAACACTCGAACGCCCCCGAGTCGACCCGATCTCCGGTTACGTGCGACCCGAATGCGCCTGAATATTTCCGATCTCGTTGACCGCGCCAATATTCAAATCAAACTTATTATTATAACGGGTGTAAAAAGAGCAGTCACTATAACTTTGGGATATGATAATACTACCTTTTCTCATTCTAGAATGTATTTTTTTTTTACAACACATTTAAAAAAAAAATTTTTTTTGCCTTATTGTTATTTTTGCGACAAAAAAATAAGAAATGGTGAGAAGTTAAAAAAAATTTTTTAGTTGTTGACAAAAAAAAAATAAAAAAAAATACATTTCCAAAATGAGGAAAGTACTACCTTTAATCGTGTCTCAAAGTTATAGTTGCTTTTTTACACACTGTATATTATCTTAAGGCCGGATATCCGGCAGCCGGATATCCGGCGCTCCGGCCTAGTAGCTTGCCGAATATCCGGTATCCGGTATCCGGCCAACCTACTATCCGTTTCATCTCTAGTTTTTATACATGCTGCGTGCAGAAAATTATTATTATTTGAATATAAGCATGTGAGAATATAAGTTTCTTTGTTGACGAGGACCCTCCCTGGGGGATGCGTAACGCATTTCCCTTGCGACAACCAAAAAAAGGAACTGTGAGACAGCAATAGATTTTATAAATATCTATTTTGTATTTCTCTAGCCCTTGGTGTTTCCTATTAAATATCTTACCTGGTTACCGCCCATGCCGTGGCAGTATCCCATGCCGAGCGGCTGGCCCGCTTTACCGCCCAGTGTGTCCAGGCAGTTCGACGTCTCCGCGTTTCGGATCTGAAATGTACACACATATTCTGTACAGTTTAATTAATCACCATTATTCGTGGGATGCCGGAGTAAGAATGAATGTATGAATGCCTCCCACACCAATTTCGGTGACGGTGGTCGGTTTTATTATTTTATAGTGTCCAAGTGTGTACGCAATGCACAGAAGCACTATTTCTTCCTTCACTCTCGTAGCCCAGTGGGACGGATAATCGACACGACTGGCGGGAGATCAGGCGCAGGTCCGACTTTTAACATGCCCATCCGACGCATGGATCATCTTTCTTGTCAGACAATCAGCCTGCCTTGTCCTAACCAAACTTGAAAACAACAATTTATGTTGTTCCGACCCGGGAATCGAACCAACGACCCCCGGGTCGAGAGCGAAGCTCTGAACCGCTAGACCACGGAGGCATTACGTTTAATAATAAGCAGTATATTATGTAAATAGTTTCCAACTACAGTCAAACCAAGTTTCCCACCAAAATCTCTCATGCATCTACTTTGACATTTTTGTAGTCCAATTGAAAAATATCGAGTTAATTATTCAGATATCAAAAATGGAATCATTAATAACCAAATTAATAATTTCAATTTGTTTTATATCTATTTTGTAAGGAGTTACAATTTCAAATACACTTTTCAAACAAATTAACGACAATTATAAAGGCATTGTTTCATTTAATTGATTTCCGATGTGTTCGCGAGTACCGGCGATTGTTATGAAACTAGTTTCATGGACTTATCGCTGCTCGATAAATTCCGTATAATAGTTTTACTACAACGCTCTACTTTAAAGCCAGTTAAAGGCTGGGTAGGGAAATGATAAAGATTGAAAGGGCCTATTTTTATATAGTACATGTTGAAAATTTTCCAGTTTTATTACACAACCTACAATCCAAGGCCTGCAACGCACAACGCGCAACGTTCAACGCGCAACGCTCAACGTGCAACTTACAATGCGCAACCCGCACTATAACCTATTCCTTATAGATAAACTATTCTTGATACCACACTAATATTATAAAGCGGAACAGTTTGTTTGTTTGTTTGTTTGTTTAAACGCGCTAATCTCAGGAACTACTGGTCCGATTTGAAAAAATATTGTTTTTGTTGGATAGTCCATTTATAGAGGAAGGCTTTCGGCTACATAACATTACGCTGCGACCAATAGGAGCGAAGCGTCAGTGAGAAATGTTGCAAAACGAGGAAAATTATTTACATTTGGGGACTTTCGTTGCGTGCGCTGCATAAACGGTCTAAGTCACTCAAAAACCACGCGAACGAAGTCGCAAAATAAAATTTCAGTTAAATCAGTGCAGAACATAAGCTTTTGATACGTACACAAAAAGACATTTTTAAATATATACAGGGTGATTCATGGTTCATATATCAAGCCAAGTAGTGTGAAAAGAAGGACGCGTAGAGCATTTCTTGTTTTGGCAACGCATATTTTATCAATTACTTACCCTAACGCGACAAATCAGTATTAAAGATAAAAGTCACAAAACAGATCAGTTTCTATCCTGGTCAAGTCTTAGGTCAACGACCAGTGCGTTCGTGTGTATAGACTAGGAGCCAGCGAGTCCCAGCATAGTTAGATCATTTTAGACTTTCTTTTTATTTCGTTATGGTAAGTAATTTATATTAGGCGCCAACACAAAAATACTATACGTGTCATTCTCTTCACACTACTTGGCTTGATATATGAACTATGAATCTCCCTGTAGATAGATATGTATTTCTCACCTCTCCCAAATAATAGTACTCCAGTGGCATCTGGCTCTCGGGGTAAATGTTCTCCAAATACCATCTGAAGCTCTTGCACTTCAGTCGCTCCCTCAGCGCCTTTCTCTCGCTCACGTCACCGACCGGCACATTCAACGCGCCTGCTCACAAATATACCGATTAGTACCTACATATTATAATCTATGGTTTTTCTACCAATTTATACATAGGTATAATTTAGTAGAATTTACAAAATAGAGAGATAGACTGCAGTAGATTTAATTATAAACTACAAAGATTAAAAGATTACTTAGCAAAACAATATGTTAATATTTGTAAAAATATTATTGTGCATGCAAAAAATGTGATAAAATATTACTCATTGCCAGATGTTTCTCTAAGAAAAAAAGATTAGAGATATATTATTTTAATGTTCCTTACGGTAGACTCGTGCATGGTTTACCCTCAAACTTATAAAGAAGAACCATATTGATAAATAGTAATGACTTCAAATGTCTACCATTTGCTACATTTATATGTGTAATATTCATCACGAAAAATATTAGGACAAACTTAAAAATTTAAATGAATTTATTTTGCATTAATAGTATCCCGATTATAGTTAGTTATAAAGCTTATGTAATATTCGAAAATGCCTATCGCTGACAAAAAATTATTTTCATAAAAAAGCTTGCAACACTTAATATTAAAAAAAACACATATCTTTAAGCCCCCAAGCAAAAATCAGTGACCCATTATTTGTAGGTGAAAAAAAAAACTGATTATCGGCCCTGCAAAAACAATGACATAAGCACGCCTAATCTAATCATCACACACTATAATTAAAACGAAATATGAATCTATTGCATAAGTTAGAAGCCATCTCAAGAAATAATGCCAATAGTGACAAGCAACGAAGCCGAGTTTTGGGACTGTTAGCAGAACAATAGTAATCGAGAAAGTTGCCCGTTATGGGTGCCAAGAAAACCGCCTACAATAATAGTTATGTCCCACACAATACTGTGGACAAGTGGTCCTTATGGAATCAATTCAGCACTTCTATAGAAAAAACTATTTATTTAACAACGACACAAGAAAATATACTCCATAACGATTCAATGCAATCTAAATAAATCAATTACGTAGTGACTAATTGGTTAGCGGCTTGTCTCTGACTTAGTGCCAATTTCACCAACACATGAAAATTTAATTCTTCATTAAATATCATGTTATCCCTATCAATTAATGAAGGCCGTTAACACTAACAAGCGTTGGTGAAATCGGCCCTTAGTGAATAATAGTAATATCTATCATGGACGCAACGTCAATCTGGCGCCGTGATAAGTACCCCAAGAACTTGGGTAACCGGGACCAGACAACAGAAACATTTATTTAATACTTTTATAATGACACATATTTAAAAATGTTATATTACTATACACAAATTTGATAAAACGTCCAAGACCCAGGAACATTGAAAACTCTTTTTGTTCCCTCGGCGAGATTCGAACCCGCGACCTAGAGTTTGAGCACCACGCGCTACTCCACTGCGCTACAGAGGTCGTCAATAATAATTTAAATGTAAACTAAGTTCAATAAATTGAATAAAAGCTGCTATTTATAATGCCTCCAATTTAAATGTCACTTATTCACATCGCAATTTTGTTTACTTATATAATCACATTGAATCGGACGGTTTACTTATATAATCACGTTGAAAGTACAGTCGCGAATAAAATGTCCGTTTGTTTTTTTTATCACATCTTACATCTTGGTCTTATAAACTTTGTCTCTACAGTCACATTGTTTTACAGATCAAGTTTGTTTAATTACGTGTTGCAACGATAGGCATTTTCAATGTATGTGAGCGCATCAATTCGTAACTGGATAGCGCATGCAAATACAAAATAATGTAATTTCCAACGGTTACAGACGAGACAACATTGCTGTCAATTATAGTAGAGATAGTATTCTTAAAGTATGGCCACGGAATGTAGAAGTCACGCGACGTAAGTTCGTTTAAAGTAAACAAACACCATAGCGATAATTTGTTAGCTAAATAGTTATACAGCTATCCAGTTACAAGAATAAGAAGGCCAATTCACGTAATGAAATCTGTTCAATTCGCAGTGTTCCAGGGTCAGAGCATGCCGCGCACCACATCATGCAACGCATGTGATGGAACGTACCCAAACCACGTTTTTACCCCCTGGGTCCATCACTAGTAAACGCCAATAATAACCAGCCTCCTCCCTTATTTATTACGAAATATTTTTGTAACCCAAAAATTAAAGTTGAAAAAAAAATCGCTAGATTTTCCCAGTGGTATTGATAATGTGATAAAAACCTAAACGTTCCCCTCCCTACAGTGACCAAGCTTTGTAAACACGTAGTTTAGTATGTTTCCTTATAACATTGGAAGTAAGAAATCTATTACAATTATACACTCCCCCTACAGTGACCAAGCTTTGACCCCCTTAACTAGTTTGGGTATGTTCCATTATAACACGCATCAAACCGTGCGAATTGAGCAGCTCATCACGCGTATCGGTCCCTGAAGCGGTGTTAATAACGACCTGGGTTAATATTGTAGTAGAAATGCTTCCAGTCGTCAAGCCACACTTCGGCGAGGCGCGCGTTGTTGTGGTTGACCACGCGGCCCGTCCCCCCGGGGAAGGAGTAGGGCGTGGTCTTGCGGAACACGTGGCCCACGTGCGAGCACGGCGCGATCTCCAGCGTGCCGCCGCACATCCACACCTGACCCATACGTTACTTGTCTGGCACGAGTGGCAAGTGGCAAGGGGGGATTGAGTGGCAAGACCGAAGGTAGACTTAGCAAAATGCAATGGAAACTTATGCATTTTATGTAAAAGTTATGCACCGAAGGTGACGAAATTTATGTATCTTATGCAAAAGTTACGCACCGAAGGTAGACTTAGCAAAATGCAAAGGAAACTTATGCATTTTATGTAAAAGTTATGTACCGAAGGTGACGAAATTTATGTATCTTATGCAAAAGTTACGCACCGAAGGTAGACTTAGCAAAATGCAAAGGAAACTTATGCATTTTATGTAAAAGTTATGCACCGAAGGTAGGATACTTATGCATCTTCTACAAAATTTACACACCAAATATGACAAAATTTACGCACCGAATGTCTCAAAACTAAATATTCAGGTGACAGGAATAATAGGACTACCTTGCCGTCGTCGTGCCAGAGAAGTTTGATTGATAACTTTAACGAAGCTACCTGGATAGTATCCGGCGGATACAGCATTGACATAATAAGTAGGTACATAAATGTTTTAGTTTTACAATTTAAATCAAGTTTCACAATGAACGTATCTAGATAATAAATCTAATAAAAAATACAATAAACAATTTTCTACGTCACTGTAAGTCATATCTCGCGAACGGGTAGCTTCCTTAAAATTGTCGTATTAGTCTTGCTATCACAATTAAATGAATATAACTCTGTCGTGTCATTCCATTTGTAATTGCTACAACAAGCTAATTGAAAATAAAACGGTTAAATCACACACAGCGTAAACCATTAACCTTTTTGAACACACTTTGTTAGCAACTCAGAAGCATGGACGGACAATGCTACGCCGGTTATGTTAGTGTTACAAGTTATTAGTCCTACTACCGTTGAGTTTTTACAACTCCATTCCTACTGTCGATATTGGCGTCACTTACCGCTTACCTTTCGAAGCCTTCATATGTAATTGAAGACATGAATATGGATGGATATGTAGCAAAATTATGATTAAGAAAATTGAGTTGAAACTATCACTTAAACATTTTAGAATACGTCGTAAAGTATTAAGGGCGTGTTGCACCAAGCAATGTTAAAGTTAATCCTTCGTTAAATATCATGTTGTTCCTCTCGTAATTTCAATCAATGAATGAGAAGGCATGGTGTTTTCACAAGCCGTTAACACTAACATGCGTTGGTGAAATCGGGACTTAGTACATTAATCTAAAGCTCCGTCTAAATCTGTAGAATCAATGTACTAATACGTTAGTACATTATACATAATATCCTAAAAAGTTGAAGTGACTGTTTAAACTCAATTTTCTGGGTAATTTATATGTATACCTTCATCGATTCGTGTCTTCAATTGCTACCTATACATGACGGTATTTCTCTGAATACCCAGCCTAAGGAATTTTAACATTTATTTTATAAATTAACCTAAGAAGGTAAAAATTACCAAAATATATTTTAACTTTGCTCGACAATCTTTTGTTTTTTTTAACATATCTTTCAATTACCGATACAAACATAACCCATTAAAACTGGAACAAAATACGATAATCTACTGATAAGAATCTTTAAAGTATGCCGAAATCAATTGATACATTAAAATTTAAACAATTCGATAAACTATGAACCACTTATAAATAGCCTTTAAAATGCTATTAGTAGCAGGAAACATTAGCCGAGGATGTTATAGGAAATATTAAAATTCTTTAAAGACAATTTGTTACAATTAACTAATGCTCTTCTTATTAGTATTTAGTATAATAATAAAGTAGGTACATTCGCATAGCGTTCGACGCTAGCGCGGTAGTGTAAGTCCTAACCCTTCTCGCATTAGGACCACTAATATCCATAAGGCCCTTGGGTTTAGGGATGACGATTATTCATTTTCATTAAGAACAATATCTGCATGAAATTAACAATACAAGATGTAAAATAAATGAGTGATAATACTTTATGGTGTGTATGTGCCTCCTACGTAGAGTATACTGTGAAAGTACCAGCGCTGAAAAACTTACTTTTGACTTTCATGTTTGTATGAGAAATGCCCATACAATCATAAAATTTCCCATACAATCATTTAAAAAAGTACCTCTTTCAGCGCTGGTACTTCACATTAAACTCTATATTACTATACGATACGGGACCTATACACACCCTAAAGTATTATCACTCATTTTTATTATAGCCTGTATATTACAAAATCTGATTATCCGTCTACGATAGTACAGACGTACAATTAAAATTATACCTCTCATTTTGCGTCGCGGGTTAAAAATAACCGACTCATAATAATTATGGAACCCTACCACTTCTATTTTAGTCAAGTTTCGCTCGCGTCTAAATCGGGAGCTAAGCAAACAAGCTCGTTACTCGTTAGTTTGAAATCTGTCCCTAACTAACTCCGACCCAGTGGCGACCACCCACGCGCGTGTTAACTTTCGCTTCACTGCTTTTACATATTTTTTACCCGACGGCGAGGCCAAAAGGAAGGGTAATGATTTTGGCATTCTATGTATGTATTTAAACTACATGTTGCCCGCTACTTCGTACGCGAAAAATGAAAACCCACAGGAACCGTAAAAAGTATGTATGTGTTATTTTAACATGTAACCTAACACCATACCAAAATTCATCAAAATCCGTTAAATAATTTTTGCGTGAAACAGTGACATACATACCTACATCCAAACACAAACTTTTGCATTTATAATATTAGTAGGATTCAACAAGACTGCATGACTACATACAGCTTAAAGCTATAAACGGATTGCGCTAAAATATTAGCAAAAAAACACGTTTAAGCTTTCGGAATTTTCTACTCTACCTAATTCAAAGAGCACTCGAAGGACCAACTAGGTCACCGAGTTTGAACTTTATAAAGCTGCCAATATTTAATTGTTCGTCTGTATAACTGCGCGACTTTAATTGCCCTATTTGTGAGATGCCACGAACAAAGTTACATTTTGTGTGCAAAGTGTATAAAATTATTCCAATTTTCACATTATTTGCCTTGGTACCTCACTTTTTTCTGTATTATTTTTGCATGAACTTGTAAAGACAAAAGCTTATGGTAAATGGTCAGTATAATATGCCAGAAATTAACAGAAGAAGGAATGACGGTTAAACACAAATTAATTTTAAATTTAATTAGTATTCTATTAAGCCATGAGGGTTAGTTGCAGCAGATACCTTTAATATAATAAGTACATATTATTTATTGATGTATTATGACGTATGTTTACTCTATGAATTAGTACATTAAATAATATCCAAGGCTATTCCAAATTGGCGGCACTTGAGTAAATATAATATTATTTACGCAGGTGCCTAAATATATTGTTATTCTAATTTACTTGTCATCGTTAATATGGACATTAAATAATACAATTAAACAATTTAACAAAATTGTTACATGTTAATAAGCCGATTTTTTATATCTGCCTCAACTTTCCAGGGATAAGAATTGCTGTGGCATTCGTATACATATACCCAATACACAATCACAAAACATTGCTTCTGCATAGAAGAAGCTAAGTGAAAAGAATAAAAATAGGAGTGAAAAAGTAAACAACATTTAAAACATAAGCTGAAAAAACACAAGGAAACATAGACAATAAAAAATAGCAAAATGTGCATGCACAAAACTCCGTTACGTGTATCCGATCAAAGAAAAATACGTTCGGATACGCGCACTGGATAAATAGGCGAGGGAAAAGATGAATGCAGCTGCAATGGTTAATGTTGTTAGGAAGCTCGACAATTTGAGGTTAAATTCAAAATTATTCCAAACCACAACAAAACTTTTTATGCGGCGTTGCTAATATTTTGCAAACTATAAAGATAAAGTGTCTTTGGTAACACGGCTTTATTAATAAATTTATATTGCACTAAAACGATTCTACCAAATATGAAGAAAATTATTCATAGTTCAAAGCCTTCGAAACCCGATTTCGGATTAAAGATTTATTTAAATAAATGTTTACATCACGATATTATAGGTCACGGTGGTATTATGTAAGCATCATATTCGATACACTTCTCTATAAGGTAACAAGAATTTGAACTTTTAAGTTAAAATCTTTTATTTTTATATTTATTGAAACTCGTCAAATATAGCACCAGACCTCAATTTCTTTTTTACGGAATTTTACGGAATACTAACAACTGCATTCTATTCATATACAGTGTAAGCATTCTAATGAGTGTTTGGCCTCTATTTCGGAAAGTGAAAAGGCTTCGGAGCCGGTTTGCGCGACCTCTGGTGAATCATTGGTCTGTACTCTATTATATTGACAAATCGTGGCGCGAGATTCATTTGCACCTATTGTATTTGTCTAATTGACCAGTTACATACTTTTTAATTTGTGAACGTGTGAAAGTGACCTATTTTTATGCGCGGCTTAGAGATGAACTCTATAATCTATAGCTCGGTCATGCGGCCATCCAACTGGTTATTATGTTTTCTCCGTCTCAAAATAATATATTAGGCAAATGCCATTATCTTGTCTACATCACACTATTGATAAACATGATGTGATGTAGAAAATTCAGTTTATGTAAACTGTCCCGTGAATTCCATGTTTTGAATGAACTAACAAGTTATATAATTTATATATTTTATCTCGTTGGAAAAACCATTTAGTCTGCCAGTGAAATGACTATAATTTATTGCACTTCCTGGTTTAAAGGTTATTATGATACCTATTTTATAAATTTTATTTAAATAGTTTTTGCATTTTTAACCTATATAATTGATATTATGTCTCAACAGTCTAAACCGATCATTAAAACGATGTATCATCTTCTAAGATACGCTAAAATTATAGTAAACATTTGTAAGTGTTTATATGTTGTATAATACAAGAACTACTCATTTAAATAGATAAGGTATTTGCTGCGGTAGCGATAACAACTTCTACATACGGCGATTAGTTGTTTTCGGTGCAAAATAAATTATAAACAGAGTGTTGCATATTATTCGGATGTAACCGAAAAAAAAAATTAACGCAATACCAACGACAAAACATTCCATTTTCAAATCAAGATTCAAAACATTAGCAACCCGTTATTTTTTTAATCGAACCTGGATTCATGGCGTAATAGAACTCTCCCCATTCGTCCATCCACACTTCGGCCACGCGCGCGGCGTTGTGGAGCACCACGTTTTGTACCCCGCCGGGGAACGAATAGGGGGACTTGTCCCGGAACACGTGGCCCACGTGCGAACAGGGGACTATCTCCAACTGGCCGCCGCACTGCCATATCTGTTGTACCATACCTATTAATCATCTATGGACTAAATGGGCCATCCAAAAGCATAATGCTTTTTTTCATTTACGGGTATTTTGTGAAGCTTAATTACCACTTAGGGCGATTTAGATTCACTTGGTTTAGTTTTTAAATATTACCATAATAGCCTACCGTATAAGTGGTTTAATTATAGCTTCGGCGATTTTGTAACCAAATAAAAAGATGATACACAATTTTATACCTTTCTTCTCATTTTAACATACTAACAATGTATTCAAAATCAATTCGTAATGCATAATGCAATGTTAAACAGATGGTGAATTACGTAAAGTATACGTAACTGTAATAAAACGGTGGCAAATAAAATTAGTGTCGCTAATCGCCATACATTGCGATACCAAATGTCGTAAAAACACTTCCGAAAAATTTCAACGTCTTTAAAAAACTTCGAATTGCTATTACACAAGTAAAATAGGGTATGTATATCTATACAGTATTCAACTATTCATTATCTATTATACTCCATACCGATTCAATGTGATCTAAATGTATACAAAAAATCCACCAAAATAATGAGTTTGTTTTCATTTACCTATGAGTAAGTGACATTTAGATCACTTTGCACCAGATACGAAGTTAGCAATTTGGAAGCATTTTTAGCATCCTGTATAAAGTAACGCTCAGAATAAAAACGGTATACCCGGAAGCTCATCTCCAAGTTCTCTCCACCCCAGATGTCCATGCCCTGGTCGTAGGAGCCGATCTTGTAGAAGTAGTCCTTGTCTATGGCGAATAGACCGCCGGCCATGGTGGGGGTCCGCAGCGCGGCCGTGCGGTCTCCCCCGCGGCGCGACATCTCGCGCTCGGGGACCCGATACCTGGGGGACGAATGGCCATTTGACATTTAGTTTTTTTTTTCAGAAAAAATAGAGTATATTAAACTAGTTAAGAAAACTAAAAGTTTAAAGATAACAAAATTAAAAGATAAAAGTTTCGAGGTCAATAATTTCGAAGTTAATTTTCCCATACAATATTTTTTTTAAAGTACCTCTTTCAGCGCTGGTACTTTCACAGTAAACTCTATATATACGGGACCCATCAAATATTATCACTAATTATATTACAGCCTGTATATTTTCACGTAACCGTCACAAAAAGAAGCTGGACTTAAAAAACTATAGTACGTCCGAGATAAATTTATCCCAAACGTAAACAAACCTGTCTATGACACAACACAACCATAGACTAGTCAATTGGCCAATATTATTGCAATGATTATTGTTTGCTATGAATCCATAGACTATAGTCTTATATTCTACAATCGGCAAGTGTGAAAATGGCGTATTTTTTCTGTGAAAGATTATCATTTGATGTTTAATCATATTAATTATTATTTAATTGTTATAAAATGTATTGGATAATGAAGTGTAATCCTTTAACATTCCGGTGAAAGTGTTGATAAGTGTGCACAATAACTAAATATGCGAAAATTTCGGTGTTTTTAATTTGTTTACGTTTAGGTTAAATTTATCTCGGACGTACTATAGCAGAGTAACTACATATTATTTGAATTAGAAACTCATAGACATCTCCACAAACGAATAGAATACAGGATATTTTACTTAGTAGCTTTTACAGAAATATATAATGCTCCTACATTTCAAATTTCTGCTCGAGGGGCATAATATGTTAGATTGAACTACCACAAAACCGTTTCATATATTTTTATCGAGAGAAAAATAAATTCTGTAGAATCGTACGAATGCAAATGCGCTAAAAATTCACTCGCACATATAAATATTGATGTAGACTGTAGTAAAATTCTTATTTTTATTTACATTTCAATATTTTTCACATTTATTTTAATTATTAAATATATGGTGTTATTAAATTATTTTCATATTGAGTGCCATCTTCATACTGTTTGGCGTAAGTTTGGCAGTCATAATTATGTATGTTTTACGATCCAGGGCTAAAACTAACCCTCGGTTTCCCGAACTTTGTTTCCCGAAATTAACCGAATTAACTAACATTGCATTGAAATCAACAACCCATATTAATAATATAATATAATATCTATGGACGCTTCACACCACGTCAATCTGGCCCTGTGCTAAGTATCCGAAGAACTTGTGTTACAGGTACCAGACAACGGAAATATATTTAATACTTTTATACTATACACATATTTAAGATTTTTAGTATATTATACACAAATTTAATACACATCCATGACCCAGGAACATTGAAAACTTTTTGTTCCCTCGGCGGGATTCGAACCCGCGACCTTTCGTTCGAGCGCCAACGCGCTCAACCAACTGCGCTACGGAGGTCGTCAAGATTTGTTAAAATTCCACATATAAGGTTAATTCACAAAAAACACCGATTAGTTGAGATACGATTTGAATCAGCGAGCGAGCGTGATGTAATTATAAAATATCTGTCAGTTCCTTTCTGTCTGATAATGTTCTACCAATCAGCGTTCAATATGGGTCGTCGATTTTAATGCCATGTTAGTTGTCAATTCATTTGAAGAGTGTTCGGGAAACTGGTTAGTCGCGGTTGTATTGAGTACCGCCGAGTTTTAACGGATGTGGCAAGTAACTTTTCGGGGGGAGAAAAAAAAAGGCTCCTACTTGTGGGTCAAAAATTGAGCCCATTTCTTCACCACAATGAACCGTAATAATTCCTATTGGGATCCACTTTTTTGGTGTCCACTATATTTCTGAAATGAATGAATTGAATGACAATGAAATTCTACTGTATGATTTTTTTTTCTGCAGTCTTATTAATATAATTTATTTTTTCTCCCACAGCTTTGATATATACTATTGTACTTACAATAGTATATATCAAAGTAAAGCTAAAGTAAGATTTACAATACAATTTTGTATTTTTTATTTTTTGCACTTGTAATGTGGGAAACAGGAGCCCAAACTAGGTTACCCTGTGCCTTGGGACTCCTGGCTCCCCCTTTCTAGTAAATATATACAAATTTCTAATAATATTAATATAATGGAATGTAATAAGATAATATGCAGTGGCATGTGCCTTATTTACGGATAGTTTCGTAACCGAAACTTGTCTGTTGAGTCAATATGCTTATTAGGCAGCGCCTACATTTGATACAACAATCTGTTCTCATTGTTCATTTTGTACTCGTACTAAAAATTTGTACTTTGGTAGGCCGTGTACACTTCACTTGGAATTTTTTAAAATTTCAACCCTGATTTGTATAAAGATAATAGTATAAACTTGTGTAAGTTACTCCATTTTAACGGTTGTTAAATGTTTTTAAAAAATTTAAACATTTAGTTACAAACTGGTAGAAGTTAGAAACAGACATTTCAATTTTGTTTATTAGCATAGATTCGGTAAGATTAGAAAATTTCAGTTGCCACAAAATTAATTAACAAATCTATGCAAACAATATTATATGTGTATACTACCAATAATCGTAGCTACGGCTCGTAATATTCTACCTAAGCTCAATGGATCAGAATTTTGTGTTTAAGTTTATCATTTATCATACATTTTATTTAAATTAATACTGAATTAATCAACCTTCTCGACTTAAGATATATTTTTTTAATATGTAGCCAAACATTGTATTACCATCTATTGTAAGTACTTACTACTTTAAAAACAAATAAATGAACTGAATTTATTCAAAAGATTTAATTAAAATTATGTAAATTACCCAACTATTAATTATTATCTATGTTGCCTGATCTATTACAACGACTCTATTGACACCTTGGTCATTTAAACCGGTTCAGTAGTTTATAAACTACGGTGCAGTGGAAGTGAAATCTACACTATTATTATAAAGAGGAAGAGTTTGTTTGTTTGTTTAAACGCGCTAATCTCAGGAACTGCTGGTCCGATTTGAAAAAAAAAATTTGTTCGATAGTCCATTTATAGAGGAAGGCATTTAGGCTATATAACATTACTCTGCGACTAATAGGAGCGAAGCGTCAGTGAGAAATGTTGCAAAAACGGGGAAAATTATTTACATTTGGGGACTTTCGTTGCGTGCGCTGTATAATAGGTTGAAGTCACTTAAAAACCACGCGAACGAAGACGCGGGCACAGCTAGTCATAAATACATGCCAAAATCATTACCCTTCTCTTGACTTCGCTGTAGTCGACAAGATAATAAGAAAGAGAGAGAAAAAAATCTGGCATCTCTCACCCTCCTTCAGCATTTTTCGCAATGCTGTTGAAATTAATTTTATTTGATCTTTACACTAATAAGATGGATTACAAAATTGACACATACTATGCATATTTTCGGGTCATGGCTGTGTTCATCCTATGCACCTCTGCACGACACAGCGTAATGACAGATACGTCGTTTATCCAAATTGGCGCAGGGGTCGTGACGATCAGTGTTCACGATCTAATGACAATTGGCACTAGAATTACTTTTATAGTTGGTGTGTTATCTGCTGTACACTGCTAAATTGAAGACATAAGATGACAAAAATTTTCGACCCAGAAAATTAAATTTAAAAATTAAACTGTCATTAAAAGATTTTATGATGTGTTCTAACGTATTAAGTACATTTATTCTAAAGACGGATCTTTAGATTAATGTACCCGATACGTTTCGAAATATTTTAAAATGTTTAAGTGACAGTTTGAACTCAATTTTCTCGAAATCAGTATTTTGCGTATAGCACCTTCATCGACTCATGTCTTCAACTGTGACTAGGTCTAGAAGATTTCTTCAGGTTTTATCAAGGTTTAAATCAATCTTAAGAGATCTTTTTTACTTGGATTAATATGGACTGTATGTTTCCGTCATAACATAGGTACCCATGAATCAGTAGGATAACACCTGTGTAGAGTGTTGTATTTAAGGAAAACGACTAACAGTACAATAGTACTGTTAGTCGTCTAACTAAAAGACATATTAGGTGGAAACCTCAAAGTTGACAAATGCAAAATAGGTATTTATATAATCTATAGCTATCTCGCAGTGCCCTAGCTAGCTAAAACTGAAATTACCTATTTAAAGCGAGGAATAACCGCAACTAGCGCCACCCTTTTTAAAATAAATTTTACAATGACACAAAGATCTTATTAAAAAAGTAATCGGTTCAAACTTTAAGTAAACAGTTAAACTAATTTCTTGGCATTTAATTACAGCTCTAAATCCTATACTGTATTTACTCTCATAAGTTATAACTAATGAGGCTGACATCAACACCCTAGTGTTGAAAGCCTCTGTAAAAAATAGATTTTAAAAAAAAGTTATAACTAAAGTGGCCGTTTTAGTGTGTTTTAGTGGGCGCTAGTTGCGGTTGTTCCTCGCCTTAAAGCACAAGAAATCGACGTTTGGGGCTCTTCAAAAACTTAACCGATTTAGATATTCTTTTCATGACAAACTAAGAAAAGTCTTGAGCTAGTCAAAAAATGCAGCCAAATTTGTTTCCAGCATGTTTAAATACATCGAAATGTCTGGTATTTTTTTAACAATTATCTAATCTATTAAAAAAAGTAAAAAATAGGGACGTACAAATAATATACATAGATATTAAGGAAAAAATTGTTACCGATTCAGGGAAAAAACAGGAATCGCGCAGACCCCTTTTTCAGTATGAAAAATAGGCGTGTTTTTCCTTTTAAAAGGTTTACATAAAATATTCTTAAAACTGTCGACTGCAAATCAAAATTCTATTATCGTAAACAATTTCATACCAAAGTTAATTTTTCATGAATATTCAGTGAAATTAGTTAAATGTCACAGAATTCACCCTACCTGCAATAAATCTTACATGTAACCAAATTTAATATTTCACTAGCTAACCCGTGCCCACTTCGTTGAGCATACAAAAAGGGTAAACCTTCCCTGGACTTCCACGAATATTTCAAGACTAAACGTAGCCGAATCGGTTCAGCCGTTCTCAAGTTTCAGCGAGACTAACGAACAGCAATTCATTTTTATATATAAGACTAGCTGACCCGTGCCCACTTCGTCGAGCATACAAACCGTTTAAACCTTCCCTGGACTTCCACGAATATTTTAAGACCAAAAACAGCCGAATCGGTTCAGTCGTTCTTGAGTTATGCGCTTACCAACACATTTTGAGATCCATTTTTATATTATAGATTAGGGTATAAAACACGTCATGTCCTTTTGAAAAGAAAAACTTGAACAATGACGTGACGGTAAATCCGGTTGTTTGGAAATCAAACCGCTGGCCGCGCTGTTGATAAACTTATCGTACAAATCAAAATGTTTCAATTGTAATCCGATAAATTGACATAACCGATTAATTTTAGCGTTAGATTTTTTTATCAATTTAAAACGTATGTATATGTTGTGTTTATATCGCTTGCTACAGTGATATAGTTTGGCCTAGTTTATATTTAAGTCACTTTTGTTCATAAAAGTAATTAATAACTTTTGTTCATCATAAAGTCGGCTCCACTCTACTCGCGGAGTTCCTCGGCGAAGTACTAGTAAAGTTTGACGAGGTAAGCCGAAGTGCATCTCTACACTATCCTATTCGTCTAACTTCGTTCAACTTCGCGAGTAGTGTGGAGCCGGGGTAACATAATAGTAGCCTGCGATTACATAGCACTTACAGGTACATTGCATAGAAACATGCACACGTATTGTAAACTGATAAGGCTTAAACATGAATTTTCTCACATTTACGCCCGAATACTGAAACTCCAAAAAATAAAGTTAGAAGCCCTCATATTAACATGTTGTCTCCGTCACATATTAGCGGATGACCAAGACAACGTAACTTAAGCACAACTTGATTTAATTATCGTATATCCAGCAAAAAGCAACTGACAAAATCGTAATTCGTAACCCTTTTCGCATCCGAGTAGTCGGATAAGAAGTAACAACTGAAAACACCTAAATCGTATTTTGTTTATAACAACTGAAAAAGGTGTTTTGTTATTCGTAATCGCATTTAGGTGTTTTCAGTTGTAAAACCAAGGTGAAAATCATTATCCTTCTTGGCTTCCCCGTAGTCAGGTAAGAAGTAACAACTGAAAACACCTAAATCGAATTTAGGTGTTTTCAGTTGTAAAACCAAGGTGAAAACCATTATCCTTCTTGGCTTCCCCGTAGTCGGGTAAGAAGTAACAACTGAAAATACCTAAATCGAATTTAGGTGTTTTCAGTTGTAAAACGAAGGTGAAAATCATCATCCTTCTTGGCTTCGCCGCAGTCGGGTAAGAAGTAACAACTGAAACACCTATATCGTATTTAGGTGTTTTCAGTTGTAAAACCAAGGTGAAAATCATCATCCTTCTTGGCTTCGCCGCAGTTGGGTAAGAAGTAACAACTGAAACACCTATATCGTATTTAGGTGTTTTCAGTTGTAAAACCAAGGTGAAAATCATCATCCTTCTTGGCTTTCCCGTAGTCGGGTAAGAAGTAACAACTGAAAACATCTATATATCGTATTTAGGTGTTTTCAGTTGAAAATCATCATCCTTCTTGGCTTCGCCGCAATTGGTTAAGAAGTAACAACTGAACACACCTAAATCGTATTTAGGTGTTTTCAGTTGTAAATCATCATCCTTCTTGGCTTCGCCTCAGTTGGGTAAGAAGTAACAACTGAAAACACCTTAATACCATCCAAACCAAGTTTAACGCGGAATGAAAACATTCCCGCGGTGTGTACTTGAACTACATGCGCGGAACAATGGCAAGTGGTGCCAACACTCGCACAATCGCACTCACCTTGACTGCACCTACCACTACTAGAAAGCTAGGGCTAGGAAGCATTACTTATTAGGGGAACTACTAGGTGACGTCATAGGATTGTTATTTCGTTGTATTTAAATGATTTAATTAAGTTTAATTAAAAAAATATATGAGTTATTCAATTACATAATGAAAGAGTCCTCTACAATTACTCAATCTCATGTAGATATTACATTGGATGTATGTATGTAACTATTCGTACGAACGAAAAACCAAGTACGAGTCAGATCGCGAAGGGTTCTGTACAAAACGAGCAAAAAATCATGTTTGTTGTATGGTAGCCCCTCTGCGATATTTGTTTTTTTAAGTGTTTGTTGTTGTAGAGGCAGTATAAATACATAATATTATATCATCTGTGAATTTCAACTGTCTCTATCACCGTTCTTGAGATACAGCCTGGTGAGTGGTGACAGACGGACGGATATGGAGACGAACAGACGGGCAACTAAGTCGTAATTGGGTGCTGTTTTTACCCTTTGGTTACGAAACCCGAAAAATAATAAATCCCGTGAATAAAAACATCCCATGTCAGTAAATATTATCTTTTATCTTACAGGATATTTAAACACTAGCTGTTCCCGCGACTTCGTTCGTTTTTTAGTGACTTACACCACACCGCAGTGAGTTGCAGCGCACGCAACGAAAGTTCCAAAATGTGAATAATTTTCCCCGTTTTTGCAACATTTCTCACTGACGCTTCGCTCCTATTGGCCGCAGCGTAATGCCTAAAGCCTTCCTCTATAAATGGACTATCCAACAAAAAATAATTTTTCAAATCGGACCAGTAGTTCTTGAGATTAGCGCGTTTAAACAAACAAACTCTTCCGCTTTATGATATTAGTATAGATTTACATAATAAATCATAACAGTGACGTTTAACAGTCAAAGAAACTTACGTTTACGATTGACTTTTTTTGTCGCGAAAAACCGA
Source organism: Celastrina argiolus (assembly GCA_905187575.2). NCBI lineage: Eukaryota > Metazoa > Arthropoda > Insecta > Lepidoptera > Lycaenidae > Celastrina > Celastrina argiolus. The sequence goes on from LR994595.1 coordinate 6,136,901, forward strand.
TTTACTTATCTTATCGCTTTCGGTGAAATGCTAGTAAATATACCGTGTGGTAACGAGTTTTGAGTCTTATACTCACCACCTAAAGTTGAGTTTCCAGTTGAAGCCGCCCCAGGTCATGTCTGAAGCCTGTATGTACTCGAAGGTAGTGTCTGATATAACGTCTATGATGGGGCACACCACTATAGTTCTATCTTCCACTATCCTCGCCAGCAGAGGCTCCAACCAACCCTCTGTCAAATGTTAAAAATGTTTAAAACTATAACCCGACTAAGGGCGTGTTTCACCAAGCAATGTTAAAGTTAATCCTTCGTTAAATATTTTATTTTTTATTTTATACACTTTATGCACAATGTACAAATATCATGTTGTTCCTCTCGTTATTCCTATCAATGAATGAGAAGGCATGGTAGGTAATTTAACAAGGATTTATTATAACATTGCTTGGTGAAAAACACCCTAAGTTATGTAGTCTATGTTACCCGAGCAGTTACTATAAATCTATCGTCACTTTTAGAATCGCAATTTATTTCTTGTAGTTGGGTAAAAAATAAACTTTAAAACATAATTATGGCAATAAACATGATTAAAAAATACGTCTGCTGAAAAATGTGAGGACGTCATAAAACATGTACAACTTATCAAATGCAATCTGAGATTTTCGACGCTGATTTTGATAAACAAATTGCAATAGCATGGAATATTTTACAATAAAATCTTTATTTAAATTTTTATTTTGTTTAACTTCCAATGGTTGGAAATTGCGGGATTTAGAAATTCTCGCTGCGGTGTAACAGACTTACATACAAAATCATTACCCTTCCTTCCTATTCCTAAATGTACATATTTTGAAATACGAAAATCTAACCTATTACGCGTCATTCTATTCACACTATATCCGGCTATATATATGAACCATAAATCGCCCTGTATAGTCTCTTTTACGCTACGGAACCCTAAAATTATATTCACTTTACCATTGACAATGCCCTTCCAGGGCTGCGGCATAGACGGGTAGAAACAAACTGTTTGACATACGACCAACAAATTTATCCTATAAAGGTATCCTTTGATGTACGGAACTTAACATGAAGCACGCTTTACCATTGACAATGTGCGTCCAGGGCTGCCCCATAGAAGGAAAAAACAAGGTGTCCTGACAGACAACAAAGTGATCATATAAGGCCTGTTTTATTCTTACGCTGACCGTCAACTACTATCTACACTAAAATCAGCCTAAGTCCCGATTTCACCAACGCATGTTAGTGTTAAAATACCATGCCTTCTCATTCATTGAGAGGAATTACGAGAGGAACAACGTGATATTTAACGAAGGATTAACTATAACATTGCTTGGTGAAACACGCCCTTAAGTTTCTTTTTGAGGTACGGTCTACATAACCCTATATCAAAGTCCACCATACCTGTGCATTCACAATGTGCGTCCAGGAACGTGATGACGTCACCCTTCACGTGCTTGGCGCCCAGCAGCCGCGCGCGTATGAGCCCGCTCCTGTTCTCCGTGCGGAAGAGGCGCGTCTCCACCGGCAGAGTCTTGATGTACTCCTCCAGTTTAGTGCCCAGATGTTCTGCGGACAAGAGGATACTTGAGACTTTAAGTTACCCCCAAATTGTTAAGCAGTGAGCGAGCTGATGATGATAGACGACGGACCAAAACGGCCACAGTCCTGAATCGCGCTATCAAAGTTTTCTATAATCGGCGATGTAATTGAAGACATGAATCGATGAAGGTCATATGTTGCAAAAAAAAGTTTACCAACAAATTTGGGTTTAAACTGTAACTTAAAGACTAGGATAATATGAAGTAACGTATTAAGTACATTGATTCCAGAGACGGATCTTGAGATTAATGTACTGAATACTTTACGACGTGTTCTAAAATGTTTAAGTGACAGTGTTTGCTACATATCACCTTCATCTATTCATGTCTTCAATTATACATCTGAAAACGAATACAGTGCGCTTCGGCCGGGCCGAGTATACCACCTCGCTCGGTCGGAGATTTTATTTTGGGGTGAACACTGCACTCCCGTCAAACTTATAAATTATAATAATATAACGTTTCGTCGGGGGTTCAAAATCAAAAATATTTATTTAACTTTTTACACTTTTGTTTTAACAATTAAACAGACATTGGAACCGAACCACCTGGTAAGTATAAATATACTTGTATTAGAAGCCCCTGCTCTTCCTTAAATCTATAATACTTATCAATATAGGTATAACAAAAATAATTTAAGGTTTAAAAATGTAAACTCAGTAGTTACAAAGAGGTGCTTTTTTACTTATCAGTGCCAGATTGGCGTCGTGTTTCTTTTAACGTTTTATAAAATCAACAACAGAATCTTTGCCTGTGTAAAAAAGTTTAGGGAAAAAAACAAATGTACCTCGCGGCGCTGAAAGTTCATTGTCTTCACTGCCTACACAGCTGATACACAATTCAGCAAAAAATTTCCATGAACATAAGAACGTAGCTTAATTAATCCGTAAAATTTATTCAAAATACACTCAGCTCCGTTCCAAACCTGACCCACTATACGGTGGAACTAACTCGATAAATTCATTTATTCATGCATGTCATATTGTTTTTCATGTAGTTTTACCGTTTATTCAATATTTTGTTTTTAAATCCATACTAGCTCTATCGTATTACTTTCTTAACCTTACGCCGGTTCTTCTCGCCGGTTCCGAACCGGTGGTATCTGGTAATTGAAATTTAATTTGAAAATTTACTTACCTTCAAAAAACAAACTTTATGTTTAATTAAAAGATAATTGTTTATTTATTGCTTAGATATATAACGCCTTGTATATTCTACAAAAGAAAATTTGAGAACAACGTATTTACGTCAAGGTAGAAATAAATATAACTAGTATTTGGTATTGAGACCATTGATATCTTTCTTTCAGCAGATTCATCACGCAGCTTTTAGAAATCAGCAGTTAAGTCAATGACCTTAAAGTTAAAGATTTGTTTCGTTATCATTTTTTTCGTCCTTTAATTTATACTTGCCTAAACGTACTGAAGCAGTAAATCTTTCCGAGACACGGAACTTCTGACGATAAGCATAAAATAACAGCTAATTCCATCAAATTTTTTGTCATTGTTTTTCATATTATGAATGTGTAACATTTAAATTGGAAAATTTAAATGGCTATGAAGCCGGCCATATTGTTTACATTTAGATCTCATTGAATCGGAATGTACTTTACTTGTATTAATATGAAAAACCAAAAAATTATATTTAAATAAATTCTGAACATTGATGATGCAAATTTTATTGATTTTTATCGGATCTTCCTAAGACAGTAACGATTTCGAGTGTTGCATAATATTATAGAACCAGTTTTTAATGATGTTTAAATTTAATGAATTGTTATTTAATGTAATGTGCACATATTTTTATGTTTATGTAAAAGTAAACACAGGGGCCTTTCTGTCCAAACTGATTCGATTTTGATTCAGATTCGATCGCGTACTCCCGATTCCCGAATAAATTGACGTTTGTTTATTTTGATTCTCAGTCGATTGATATGGTCGGGACTACAAAAAGTTACAATCTAACGATTTTCTTTATCCTGGTTAGTTTCAAAGTAATCCACCAAGCAAAATACCAAAAGCCGTTGAGATCGAACTGATGAACTGATTTTGTAATTTTATTTTATTGAAATATACCAAATACTTTAATACTATGAATATATTATTTAAGATTTCAATTCAATACATATTGACAACACAAAAGGACAACACTATAATGCTACCAATTTAAATATACATAAAAACACATTCCCTATTAAATATACATAAAAACATATTCCCATTCCCATTCGTGTAGAAATTCTAAATTGGTCATTATGTTAGTGACTATACCCGTATAGTACGGGATTCGGCTGCGAAATTAGTACACCAATAATGTAGATAATCTAAATGTATTTTAAAAGTATTATTAGAAGTGGAGGAGATTATTTTTCATATAAGTGTCCTCCACGAGCGGCATAATAATAGGTGACCATTTTTGTACGTAAAAAATATAACACACTGATTGCAATAGTGCAAAGCACACGTCATACAATAAATTGATCAAAAATGAATGGTGGAAAAATCTGCTTGATTATATCTTCTTATATAGAAAAATGAATTGCTGTTCGTTAGTCTCACTGAGTATAAGGGTGTAGTCACTGAAGTAATTTTAAATAAAAATAAAAAAAAACAACATTATTGATGTAGTAATTTCGCTGCCGTCTCTTAGCCAATATTTCAAAAGATTCACTCCGGTTTCACGCGTGCTGAGATGACCACATTTTAGTAGTCGGGGCACCTCCTAATGTCAAGGACATTATACCGCGGATGCGCCGTCGTGACTCGCGGACTTTCTCAAATACACTAGTATAAGGCCACTGAGATATATAAACAACATTTTATTGACTACCTGACCCGTGCCCACTTCGTTGAGCATAGAAACAGTTTGTCATGAACCGTTTAACCTTCCCGGGAATTTCACGAATATTTCAAGACTAAAAATAGCTGAATTGGTTCAGCCGTTCTCGAGTTTTAGCGAGACTAACGAACAGTAATTCATTTTAATTTATAAGACTAGCTGACCCGTGCCCACTTCGTTGAGCATAGAAACCGTTTAAACCTTCTCTGGACTTCCACGAATACTTCAAGACTAAAAATAGCCGAATCGATTCAGCCGTTTTCGAGTTTTAGCTAACGAACAGCAATTCATTTTTATATACAATAAGAAGAAGATTTTACGAAAATGGTTCCATAAAAATCACGATTATTGTAATTTGTATGGGAATCCCTCTTAAATATCTTTTTATTTTGTTTATTGCGGTTCTGAGATACAGCCTGGTGGCAGATTGGATTGGATAGTCAGACAGACAAAATGCGAAGTCTTAGCAAATGGGTCCCGTTTTTACTCTTTGGGTACGAAACCCTTAAAAAGGTTTACAATACCTTAGTAGTATATTTATTATTTATCATATATTTATACAAATCGGCAATGTACCAGGCCATTTAGAAATAAACAACAATTTAAGACGAGGAATAACCGCTAGTCTTTTTAAAATAAATTTTACAACGACACAAAGATCTTATTAAAAAAGTAATCGGTTAAAACTCTAAGTAAATAGTTAAACTAATTTATTGGCTTTTAATTACAGCTTAACCGATTTTTGTTTTAATAAGATCTTTGTGTCGTTGTAAAATTTATTTTAAAAAGAGTGGCGCTAGTAGCGGTTATTCCTCGCCTACAGTTTTCATTAAAATAAGGTTTGCAATACCCTCGTACTTCATACACACTGGCAAAGTTTTTATGTTTTTTTTATTAGTATCATGAACATTAAATAATTTACATAGATAACAAAGATAGCCAACTGTGAAACTTGATCGAAGTTCAAACTTTTTTTAATTGTACTAAACTAAACGTCCTAGGGTGAATGGACGAGGAAAAATAATTCGCCCATTCATTACCAAGTCTACCTTGCCTTGGATACATTACCTACATTGCCAAGGCAGACTTGCAATCAGTTATTAATTACTACTTATCAATGGTTACAATAATCATAGTTATTAATAATATATAATATACTATACAGGCAGGGTGGCAGGTTTCTTTATTCGATTATATTGCTAAGTGTCTAAGTATGTGCGCAGAAGCAAAGCTTCGTAACATACATGACAAGTACAGAGCCTACTTTTTATATGTCCATCCGACTCATGATCATCTTTCTTGTCACACCATCAGTACAATTTTTTAGGACAATGCAGGCTTATCCCCTGGTTAGAGACTCTACGTCTGACAAGAAAGATGATCCATGCGTCGGATGGGCATGTAAAAAGTCGGTCCTGCGCCTGATCTTCCGCCAGTCGTGTCGGTTGTCAGTCCCACTGGGCTACGAGAGTGAAGGAAGAGAGAATGCTTTTTGTGTATTGCGCACACACTTAGGCTCTATAAAACAACTCCGTCCGTCTCCAATCGGTGTGAGAGGCATTATTATTACACTATCAGGTGATTATCCTGAATTGAAAACAATCTCCAGAGGTAGGCTGTATGAGCCTACTTCTACTCTAGACTTATTATACTCACTGGAACTAAAATATATTAAGTAATAAACGGATTAAACTACCACAAGAGAATTGTCTTAAATGTCCGAAAAATAAACTTCACAATTAATTTATTTTCAGCGTAAATTAATACGACCATTCTATACTTAAGTGTTGTTTTGAAGTAACCTAAGTAATTATATGTACCTATGTCAGTTTAATTATTATTTTTTATGGTTTTAGACAATTTTATTATCATACGTAATTTTAGATTAGTAGATATTCAAGTATTTTTCGTTTATGACAAAGCAATAATATTGTACCCTAAAACTGTCTAATATTTTTAGACTGTTAATGGCAGATTCCTATAAAGTCTTTGTCTATGGTCATCATTTACCATAATTCTGTTCATTCATCCCCTATATATCATAAAAGACCCTTTTAATATTTCATATCAATATGGTGGTAATCAATAAGTTAATATTAGTAGGTAGTGGGACAAGCTAGACGCGTTTCATGAAGAGTGACCAGAAATAGCAAACAATCGGGACTTGTGGGAAGAGAGAGGGGAGGCCTTTGCCCAGCAGTGGGACAGTAATGGGTGTTAATAAAACTAAAAACGTAATAAAGTCTTACCTTTTTCACTGGCATCGTCAACAAGTATAATTTCTCTCAACAGAGGTCTTGGTGAACGGTTTATTGTACTCCATATTGTTCTTAAAAGTGTTGTCCAAGCCTCATTGTGGAACACTATAACAACACTTGTGGTCGGCAAAAGCTTTGGATATCTCTTCGTTTTGCATCTGTCAAAAAAGTATTATTTAAATTTTATACAAAAGAGAATAATAATGCTATAGTCTTTAAACAAGTTGCCATCACATAACAATGCTTATGTCCCTTAGCAATTTTTATATCAAATCCTATACATTTTTTATATTGAACTTCATTGTCATAATTGGAGCTGGCAACTGGGCTTAACGACTCAGAAGAGAAAAAGATCTTGTAATTTTTTACAACTGGCAACTTTAAGAACTTGTTTGAATTTAATACACATAATAACATTAAATATTAAATGCTAACACAACAGTTTAGTAGAAGATTAACCCTAAAGTTTGAATACCCTAAAAAGTCACATTAAAAGAATTCATTTACAAACATGATATGAGCACTCACTTTTCAACTCTTACATCTGTAAGAGATCTATTTAGTGATATCATATCACTAGCCATCAGATTGAACTGATTCTCTTGGAACTTCTCCAACATAATTTTCTCATCCTCAATTGGAATATTTACCGCTTTACCTGTTAGGACACAAATTTGTTATTTGGAGTACTTCTTTGTTTAGTCAGTATTCAAACACATCAATAACTGACTAAACATAGATCTAATAATTTTTGTCTATCATTTACCTCCAATTACACAAGGAAAATAGTAATTTAAATATTCTACCAAAGACAACATAGAATGTAGATTTAAAGCACAGACTATTTTCAAATGGGCTTACATTTATGAATTGTTGAAATTTAAACAAGATTCATGGTACATTTTGTGGAAAGTAGGCAAAAAATTTATAGCCTTATCTTTTTACGACTTTAGTTTAAAAATATTCTGTAAATTATTTTACAAAATTCAGTATCTTACCCAATTCACCAGGGCCATCTCCTCGAGGCAAAATTGTTGGAGCCTGGGCCCATCTCTTCAGCCTTGATTTTGGATATGGTGCCAGCATCAATCCGTCATCACCAATATCTTGGTCCACTTCATTTTCTTCTATATTAGTATCATCATCGTCTATATCACTTTTAAGAGCCGCTGCAATGGCTGCTCTTTTCCCGCCAAATTCTTCATTAGGCTAAAGAGTTTTTTAATTAAAACTAAGTATCTTCCAATATTTTACAAGAATATTATAATATTTACATTTTATGTCTAGTAGCTTGAATCCAATGATGCATTGATAGATATTTAAAATACTTATACTTAATTATAGATAAAATGTTAAAGTGATTGATGCACAGACCAAACCCTAATAAGGCTAAAATAAGGCTAGAAAACTAAATAACAGGTAAGGACAGCAACATTTATTACTACTTACTTACTAAGGGTGTAAACCATTAGATACATAACATAGTCAGATATACATAAAACAGATTATCTAAGTAAAAAAGTATGTGATTCTACTTGCAATGATTCATAAACAAGATTATAACATAACTTATGCACTTGAACCATGAACTTGAGAATGATAATGTGGCCCAATTTCGTCGCATTTTAATCCCAACGAAAAGGAGGTGTTAGGAGTTAGATTATAAACATACCTTTATTGCAATTTCACTTGATGGTTTCTTACTGCAATTCCAACCGTCTCCTACGCAGTCCGAGTAGAATGCTAAGAGCGCGACATCAACGAGTAGCCATACAAGTGATGTGAGCAAAATTATTCGACATGTATGTATTCTAATCTTGGTTCTGAACATTTTAATTCTTTTTTTTATGTAAGCGTTCGGCTATCTTCTTTTATTGCCACATGTCAAACCACTTCTAATAGACCTAAAGAACAAAGATTTTGAAATGAATTTTTCAACAATCAAAAGTATACCGTCGGCATTTATTTTTTACATTTTGAACTTACTGTTTGTGAAAAACCTAAATAACAGTTGTATTTGTCAATGGTTACAGTCCCAACTTTACGTTTTACATAGAATTGCCGAAGTAGGTTCCCGGATTCTCTAATAAACCGTATTCATAATAAATTTGAGTTTGTTCACTTACTTCACTAAGAGTTTTTCGTAAAACGACTTACCCAAAAACCATAAAACTGATCCCTTATCACTTAAAATGTGTTCTTTTCTAATCTATTTAAATTAAATCTAAAAAAAGGGCACTAGCCATAAAAAAATCAAATGTAAACGCACACTTACAACACAAATGAACTTTACTGAATACGTCAAATTTCAAAAGTCAAGCTTTCTAATGTCGTGTCATTTTGCGATCGGATACTCGGACTGGATCAAGCGACTTAAAAGTATTTTATGAATTGAAACGGAGTCGGACTCGCTCACATTTTGTTTAGTACAAAACACCAGTGTTTTGTTTTTTTGTGAATATTACTAATTGTGAATAATTCAAGAGCAGAATAGGACAAAAAAATCACGATTGTTGTATGGGACCTCCCCATAAATATCAATTTTATTCTATTTACTGCTAAAGTGGCATCAAAAACTAATTTCTGAAATTTTCAACTAGTCTAGTCTAGTTATCGCGATTCTTGAAATCTACTACTTTTCTAACAAAACATTCTGCCAATTTTGTTGCGGGGAAGGTTGTGTCGTTACAAACGCACCTTTAGAACACAAGCTCATTAATTTTTGCCTTTTTTGCACACCAACATATCTTGCAATATTTTAGTTCATATTAAAAAAGACAAGAAGTAAGAACATCTTTTTTATTTATTATGAACCTTTTATCTTCATACAAAATGAACAAATTAATAAGTTCAGTCGATGAGTGGGGAGTTCGGGACGCCGCGCCGCACATAGATACATCGTGATTTTGTAAGACATTGCATTTAAATCATATTTAAAAAGAAATTTATGGTTATTAAATATCATGAAAGATGTCACTTATTTTGAGATTCAACACGTTGAAACTTGTTTTTTAGAAAATAACAGTGCTAAATGGATTTTAGCCGAACGGTACTGGACGTCCTCACAATGCTGAATCGATTCCTCGATTAGTTTATGGTTGCGCTAGATTCTTACTCTTTTATTCCGTTCCCGGCTAGAGAAAATCTACGAAAATGTTATACTTCGTGAATGGCCGTTTCCAAATGACCGTACTACATTGACTGGTGAGATTAGCTCAATTTGATAAGATTTTTGGAAATTTTATAGCACTATTTCAATAAATAAAAAAAATTTTTGACAGGGAGATGTCAGTGTCAATTAACAAACGTCATCAGTTTTAAAAGGTGGAATTCCCTGTGATTTGTGATTGTCTAATAAAATTGATCTTGTGAATTTCACAAGACCAATGTGGAACTATTAATTCAGTCGCCAATGGATCAAGTCCAAGATCTATTTGAATTAACATCAATATGAAAATCTATAGTTATACATTATTGTGCGCTGAAGTTTGCGTATTAAATCTTATGTGATATTGGTTTTTTACTTGTTTACATGTTGCAATCTTATCAAACGCAGTACTTAAAGCAGTTAATAGCTGCATTTTATATTTTATACGTTTATAATACTAAACCAGTAATTGATGAGTTCGCTAGTAATAAACAGAGCGAAAATGATGCGACTCTCGGAAAGTGGTACCGACACAGAAATTATGGCCGACTTCAACTCAACCAGCAGTGAAAATAAACCTCCAGATATAATAAAAAGTGAGAATTCCTGGGTTGCTGGTGTTCAAATGTTCATGTCGTTTCTTGTAGCCGGATTTGGAATGGTCGCAGCAAGTTTACTTCTCGATAAAGTTCAACATTGGCAAGTATTTCAAAAACTTCCAGAAGTTTACATCTTGGTACCGGCACTTCTGGGATTAAAAGGAAATTTGGAAATGACTTTAGCATCCAGACTTTCGACTCATGCTCATTTGGGACATATGAAGACACATCTAATATCCTTAGTGGTTGGTAATTTATGTCTTCTACAATGTCAAGCAAATCTAGTGGGATTTTTAGCAGCCATGGTTGCTGTAGCTATGGGTTGGATACCAAAAGGAGAGTTTGACATACAGCATGCAATACTGTTGTGTGCCTCCAGTGTGCTGACTGCATCTTTAGCAAGTTTTTTCCTTAGTTTGATAATGATTGGTGTTGTAGTTATTTCCAATGAGATAAATATAAACCCAGACAATGTAGCAACACCCATAGCTGCCAGCTTGGGTGACCTAACTACATTGGCACTGTTATCATTTATAGCATCTATGTTGTTTCACTCCTTAGCCTCAAATCTTGTGTTGAGATTTATAATTGTCATTATTGGGGCTGCACTGGTGCCTATTTGCGGATATGTTGCATGGAAAAATAATTTTACGAGACAAGCACTGGATGAGGGGTGGGTGCCAGTAGTGTCTGCAATGGTCATAAGCAGTGCGGGGGGATTGATATTGGATTATACAGTGTCCAACTATAAAGGTGTTGCTGTGTTTCAGCTTGTTATAAATGGTATTGGCGGTAACATGGTCGCTGTCCATGCCTCTAGATTGTCAACATTGTTACATACTGGCTCCTATGAGAACTCTGTACTCGGTAGCACCACAAAGTTGTTACTGCTTATGGTTATTCCCAGTCAGTTAATATTTATTTACACCATAGGATATATTAAGGCCGGCCACACATCACTTACACCTATATTTATTTTAATTTATATGGCTGCTGCCGTCTTCCAAGTATTTCTGTTGTTAACAATTAGTCATTATTTAATAAACTGGATGTGGAAGTTGGGGTTGGACCCTGACAACTCTGCTATACCATATTTGACTGCTCTAGGAGATTTACTGGGCACAGCTCTACTAGGTATTGCTTTTCATATTTTGTATGCCATAGGAGATAAGGATAGTGATGTAGGGGACTGAATTTTGATAAAATGTTTAAGTATTATTTTCCTTCTTCCTCCACTGTTTGGATTGGATCTGTGCTTAATAATTAAGATTTTACTTAATTTAATGTACTTTAATATCAGCAAATAAGATATAATTTTTGCTCAAGAATTATATCACATAATGGTTGGTGCTATATTAAATATTATTATTCAATATATTTTTGAAATTGTTAATAGTGAACTATTTTATTATAAATTGAAATGCAAATCTACATTGTTTTATTTTTCAAGCCATTTCTGTAATAGCCTGGATTCTATTTAATTATAGCTTTAATAGTGAATTTAAGATCTGCCTATGCAATATCATATTAATATGATTTATGAAAAAATAAAATTAACAAATATTTGCACAGTATAATAAACAGAAACAGAAAGACAGCTGTGATTAATAGTGTATTTGAAAAAATATCTTGATAGAAAGTTGTGTAATTATTATTTGCAACATTACTGTGCAATTCTTTTTGAATTCATCACAATAATTTATTATTGCAACATTGAACTATAGTTCCATTTATTATGAAAAATTGTTTGTTCAATAATGCTAGACATTATTCTAACAAGCATCTGTTTTGCTCTGATAAAGTTTGAGCCATCTGGAATACTATCACAAAATTTATAGATTAATATTTTCAGTATTAAATTACAGGTAATGTATTATTACTATTATGACTTACATTTACTATAATATAAAAAGTGTAGTAATATTACATTATATATCTATGGATGCTTCACACCATGTCAATCTAGCCCCTTGCAAGTATGGTATATAAAGAATCTGTGTTACAAGTACCAAACAATAGAAAAATATTTAATACTTTTATACTATAAACACATTTAAGGTTTTTATTATATTATTAATTACTATACTCAAATTTAATACAAATGCATGACCCAGGAACACAGAAAACTTTTTGTTTCTTTGGCAGGATTCGAACCCGCAACCTCCCACTCAAGTGAGCACCAATGAGCTCAACCACTGCACTACAGAGGTCAAAACTAGTCGTGTAACTATTATTTACTTAGTGGATTCTTATAGATAGTCCTTGAAACCACAATATAATCATACACATAGTAAAATCTATGTCTGAATTCAAGTAGAACTATGTTTTTGTTATGATTGAAGAATTATATAATTATATAGATATTTAATTTAAGTATTACCTATATAATATACTTCTTAAATCTGGCATATAATAGGAAAATTTCTTAACTGATAAAATATATTAAGTTAGTATTAATAATTAATAAAATCAAGGCGTTAGATGTAATGAATAAAACTAAGACATTACTGTTTTTTCTTTATTTTCTTAGCCTAGTTGTTTACTTGACTTCGCGCAACCTTCTTACAGCGGATCTGCAAGATGAAGCTGCGGTGGTTGAGAAGACCCAAGCACCTCCGGCAACTGTCCTTTTGCACCGTTTGCATGACCAGATTCCAACACAACTGCGCTTCATGGCATCCTGTAATTAAGAAACACAAATAAGTAGTGTTTATAAAAGTAATAATATTTATTACCTTTGGGCTTTTAGTAATTTTAAATATTACAGGAGAAGTTGTAGAACTACAACAGACGATGAAAGGACAATATAATCAATCAAAGTGCCTCTAAAACTAATGTTATACTTAAAATTTAACTAAAGACTTCTAGACAAATTAAATAGCAACATGTACTTTAGATTCAATGTAGATACATCACATAAATTTGGAGGTTATTACAACAATAATATTAAAAAGGGCTGAATAGAATGAAAATAAATTGGCCAAAAAAGCCGTTTTTGGTTATAATTAATGAATAAAGAATACAATTAAGGCAGGGTTCGATAGCATACGAGTGAGACAGGATAGTACTAGTAATTCAAATACTTACTTTTCCACAGAAGGAGCAAGTGTATTTGGCGTGTTGGGTCACTTCCATCTTCTTGACCATTTTACGGAGGGAGGCACCATAACGGGTACCATATTTACCAGTGATTCCAACCTTTTTGGTACGCTTGGCCTGAAAGTAATACTCATATTGTAGACTCAAGTTTAAACTTTTTAATATTATGTTATTACAGGATCCACGAAAGAAATATTCGTATACTAATTTAATTGCACATTATATCACTTATAAAAACTAGTTATTTAAAGGTTTTCTTCATAGATTCACTCGATATTTTAAAATTAAAATCTCACCATTGTGAATCAAAACAGTCGCTAAAGGTAGCACTTGACACAAAAAGAAAATTACATGACAGTGACAACTGACGTTTAAGAAAATCGCATAGACAATTATTGTTTTTTTTACCCGACTTCGGTGAAGCCAAAAGGAAGGGTAATGATGTCTATGTATGTATGTGAGTATTTATTAAGTTTGTAATTATGTATGTATGTTCCCTCGTAGCGGTTAAAATACTGGTCCGATTTTAATAAGGTGTTAATCAATTTGTAGTGGTCCCGCGAGTAATAAAGGCTATATATTTTTTTTTAAACTTTGGATTTTGACAATAGTACCTCAAAAACTATCTCCAAAAACAATTAAATGAAGATAATTGTATAGTGTTCGGTATCAAAAGATAGGATTGGAGATCAAATTACAAATATGTATTTAAATATTTTAATAAGTACATAAGTCATGCCCATTCTGGAAATAACGAATAATAAGATTTTTAGCTGTTTATCTAATTATATTAAGGTTTTTATAAATTTGTATATTGTATTTTTGACTTTCAATAAAACACAATTTTCGAAATACTATGTATTTTTTTTAGTCGGAAAACAAAACGGTAAATTAAATATTAATTATTTAAGTAAGTCACATGTGAGTTAGTTAAAAAGGAACGCGTACAATATGTTGATTTTCAACATTAATAAATATATTCAGAAATATATCGTAATCTATATATATACAAGAAAGTCATGTTAGTTACACTATTTATAACTCAAGAACGGCTTTACCGATATGGCTGGATACCTAGGTCCTTTGTTTGGTTTACTCGATTCAAGTTAACGCCTTTTTGAGTGTAATCAAATACTACTGTAAAGTGTTTTCGTGTAAAAGATATTATAGCCTGACACTGTGATATATTTAAACTTATCTTATTTGTGAGACAGTATTTAGTAAAATCCTCCAGATCGCGTTGTAAGAGATAGCAAGCAGCAAGATTGTTGATTTTCTTGAATATTTTCATCGATAACATGTGAATTTAACATTCCCTCGCGCTTAGATTATATTAGTATTTAATCTAAGCCCTCGCGTGATCAAAGCCAGCACCCGTCCCGTCTAGAGGACTTCTCCCTTGTAAATATAATACTCTTATAAAAAATACATGACAGTCCTAATAAGTTAAACTATAATATTTTTAAACACATTATGTACTTAAATATTATAGTTTAACTTATAGGACTGTCATGTATTTTTTATAAAAGTCCTAAAATTAAAATTGAATAAAAAAATAAAAAAAATAATATAATAATAATACTCTTATCTATGACTTCTTCACAGAATTTACTTTATTTGCTACACGGTACACCCATAGAGATATATAGTTAATATGGAGTAGCCGCAGTCGACATATACAATTTTTTATTATACAAATATGATGCATTTCAGCGACAGAGCCGAAAAACTATATCGATCTCTTTTTTTCTTGTAAGCATTTGCACTTGACGAAAAAGAACGAAAGAGGTAAACATATTTCAATTTTGGCAACAAACGTCACTGCGCTTCGACAATTTGTGGCTCGTGCAACAATCCGCCATCTTTAGCGCTGAGTTTCATGGTAGTTCTGCTGTCAAAAGGTTGTTTACGTTTTTGAAAATTGCAATTTACCAAGTTAAAACAAGAAATTAAATTCTCAAATTACGTAGGAGTGTGAAGTATTTACATTACAGGATGCCTGTCTGTTGCATTTTGCAGTGTGGTTCGCGGAAAAACAAAAATCAGCCCTAATTGACGCATCACAGGTTTGTATTACGTTTTCAAGTAGGTAATAACTCATAAAATTCTTTATATGCTAACGTAAAACTTATCACAACGATCAATTTGTGTTTGAGGTACAGGGGCCTGATTACGCAACTCCGTGGGCATCAATTCTCCGTGGATATCTACTTCTTCTTCTTCGTCATACGTCATTATCAACCGTCATTGTGATGCTAAATCTTTTTAAAATACGTTTTAATAACATATAATCATTAAAAAAACCGGACAGCTATGTCAAAAAATTGATTCCCACTTTGCCACTCAAAGAACGAACGAAATGCATAATTGACATTAATTTGGCATATTATTGTTATTTAATGTTATTTAATGTTATATAATGTTATTTCCTTGCAAAAAATGGACCTATGGAAAGTCCAAAACCTATTTTGATAACTCAGAAAATAAGTAAGTATTCACTATGTAACATGTTACGTGCCGCGTAAGCAGATATGCACATACGCATAATGCATGTGTGATGTAGCCCGTAATGAGATGCCCCGCTTAGTCTTTAAGACTAATATTTTTATTGTTCAGTTCATAATTTAGTATCCGTAAGGGTATGTTGCCCTGTCGGCACCTATGTAATTACCTATGTGTACCTATGTAGATAATATGTATACGTGATAATATATTATGAAGTCTGAAGTGTAACTTTTATTTAACGACCACATATAGGGCACACCCCTACAACTATAATATGTAGGTAATTGATCCTTTTCGTTGTTTGGATCTTTTATATTTCATGATTGAATTGCTTCATAGCATTTTACGAAAACGTAAGACTAGCTGACATGTGCCCATTTCGTTGAGCATACGACAGTTTGTGATGAAATTCAGTTTAAAGAAAAACAAAACCCGAACCCGCAACGTGAAGCCTACAACGTAGAACTCTAAACGTGGAACCCGCAACGCGAAAACTGGTATGCGGAACTCGCATCTAGAGTACCTACTACAGTTATTCCTCATAATGTAGGCCAACCGGAAACATTTGACAGCAAGGTAAAGTAACGTAAAAGGATGTCGACGAATGATGAAAAGCGTAATAGCGCTTATTTCATTCACATTCGATAACATTACCATGGCGGAGAGTATAATTCAAAGGTTCATGTTTGTTTTGTTGACAGTTACAACAAAAGTAGGAATACGTAATACACGTATTCCTACTTTTGTTGTAACTGTCGAAGTTTTTGTAAGTTTTCTTATACGTGTTGTTGGCTTTTCTGGATTTCAAATCAAATCACATTTGGCTGTATACCGTTTTTTTTTTAATTTTTTTATCGATTTGGAACGCCTCGGCTCGATCTTGGCCAGTCTTTAACGTCTATATCGTCTAATAGTTGTCATGGTAACAATATTGTTTACAAATAAAAAATAAAAATTATGAAATGCTATAAATACTGTATTATAATCAGCTTAAACTATTTGGATTAATATTTTTGTAAATCCAAATAGTTTTAGTAGTTTAAACTATTAAATTCCTAGATAATTATTAATTATCCAAATTTTTTTAAAAGGTCTTCATGATGCACAGGCTAAGGTCATAGACCATACTGCCTAGTCATTAGTTTTCTATCAATAAACGAACCATCACCTTACGGCTGCATTCACCATGTGCTTGTCTTGCCAGTCAACTTGCTATGGCTAATAAAATAAAAAATCGTTATAAGTGGGGCTAATTTTACCCAGCTAGGGAAATTAAATTCACCAAAGCCATAGATTAGAGTAATTTATTTAAAAGTATTACTCGAATACCCCACACACAATCCGCTGTCAAAACACTTGCCGTTAAACATGTGTTTGGCGAGATAATAGTGTATTATATTTAAGTGTAATTTTAGATGAATAAATAATTTAAAAAAACTTAATAGACTACTTTAATCAGTAAAAAAAAAATAGTCTGTGGTTGGAATTCAACCGAGAAGAAGAAGAAAGTAGTCATGAAACATCCAAGCGAGATCCAAGCCGGCAGCTCGCTTTCATTTGACAGTTCAAAGCTGTGTTCATATGTCAAAATGCACTGTTTACAAGCATTTCGTTCCTTCTTTGAGTGGTAAAATGGACATCAATTTTTAGACATAAGTGTCCGGTTTTTTTGATATTTTAACTTTTTAAATCGTGTTTTAAGAAGACGAAGATTAATATGAGAAGATTTTCGCGTTTGCAGTGTCCGCATTTCGGGTTCCGCTTTGAAAGTTCCGCATTGCGAGTTTTGGGTTCTTATTTACTGGCAATTACTGGCAATCATTTATAAGTTACAATTTACTCACACTTTTTAGGGAAACTACACAAAACAGTAAGTTAATAATGATAAATACCTATTGTTTGTAAATTATTGTAAAAATTTCCAATCATGGAATCTCATATGTCCTTTACAACTTATTTATTGTATATTATTTATTGTAAATAGCTATTTATATTCTGGTATCTGTATTTAAAAGTACATAGTATATAGTGCTAAAATGCTGTTAATATGTACTTATTATGTATCGTAATTGGTTAATAGCATAGAATTAAGTTACCATTACGAGACGCATATTGAACTACAACCACATTAGTACTATTCTAATCTGTGACTACAACAATAGTTCATATTTCAGTTCACTTGTCCGGTTTTATGACAGCCGGACACGTAAGAAGAAGAAGTAGATATCCACGGAGAATTGATGCCCACGGAGTTGCGTAATCAGGCCCCAGCTTGGCAAAAAAGAGTCTGACGCGGTGACAGCGGAAACTAAAATTTTACACATGTGGCAACACTACTGAACATGTCAACTACTAGTACATTCTATGTCAAAAGTCCGTTCACGCAAGCTGTTTACATTGATTAATTATAATTGTAGCTCAAATTAGCTCTTCTGAATTGTTCAAAATGAACAAAACTATTCGTAGTAGTGGTAGAGCAGTGATTTATAAAGTTTTATTGCGATGTTTGGCTCAATCTGAAGCAGGACAAATTTTATCACAAATAGGTAATGTTTATCAAAGAACTGCCGATATGAAAGGTATTTATCCCTATTTATCAGCATAATAAGGTTCCTACATATGTTATTATATTGCATATGAATTTATAGTTTTGTTTAAACTATATTTCAGTGATTTTTAGTCTTGTTTACGAACATCTGATTTTGAGGTTATGTTTTTCCGACTGACAATTAATGTATACTTCAACACGAATAACAATGATACTTGAAGTTATTATTACATTATTAAAATTAAATTATTTACATATTATGTGTTTTTTTTTGTTTTAGGTAATTAAAACAATTTATGAAGATATTGAACAGCTGGTAATTAACCTCAGAGACGACAGTAGCAGCTGTGAATCATCAGAATCAGTAGGGCGAGCACGAACTTCTAATGTATTCGTAACGTAAACGTTTCGAGTTTACTATACGATTACGCAATGTCACGATAGTACGTAGCACGAAGCACTATCGTCTTCGTAACGTAAACTCGATACGAATACGATAGTGACGTCATCCTAATGTAAGCAAGGATGGGCTTATGCGAATGAATAGGAACGAATGATACGTTCTGGAATTTGACGTTTATTTAAAATCACGAATATTATGAAGATATTTAATTAAAACTTTATAGAAAACAATAGAAAACATTATTTTATTACATAAATTGTATTAATATTTCACAAAACATGTAGTATTTCATGATAAGACTCATTTAAAGAAAAGTATTTCTGGATCGTTTTGTGGTTTTGGTTTCCAAACGACTAACATAATGTCAATGTCAAGTGGATTCATGTTTCATAATTGTATTTCAAATCGTATTGTGACTTGTGCGACAGCAGCAAATCAAAAGTTTTATAAGTTTTTTGATAATTAATCTTAAATAATTCATATTAGTTAAAAAAGGAAAAACAAGTCAGGTTCAATACCTAATGATGGTGGAGTTCATGGAAAGATAAGCATGTTACTACACTATAAATACAATTTTAAGGCATTATATTATATTGTTTTTATATATTTGTAATTAATTCATTGGAATATCTTTACTTATGAGTGTGATCTTTTTTAGACATGGAGATTTATCTAAGACCTTTAGTGGTCCTCGAGGTGGCCATTTCATTCAAGTCAAATGGAAAGAACTAACAGAAAAATTAAATAGTGAGGGAAAAGTAGATTCTCGATCGGAGGAGAGATGGCGCAAGATATGCCTTTACAAGTGTCGAATTTCTAAAGTGTTCACTTAATTTATAGCCACTTTTTTTGGTCCACTTTGGGCATTCCATGATAATTCTGTTGTTGTTGTTGTTTTTTCACTCCTGCTTACTTTTTGATTTGCTTTTGGTGAAGGTATGGACCCGTATTTAGTATAAAACCTGTAAATAAATATAGATGGGATATACATTATAGTAAATTTAAAATATTATTATTTTTTAAAATACCTACTAATATCATTCTGAAATTGCATAAAATAGAAACTAGAGAGTAGCGCACAAAACACACATTTAACACAGTGGTGGTTATGAAACTTACTGATTTTTTGTTGCATCTCTTTGAACCCTTGATTCAGGGAATTTATATTAGGTATATAATTTTGTAAGTAAGCTGTATTGGTGTCCGTTACCCCAGCCAGATATTGTGGATTTTGCTAACTTTTTACCTACGCTCAATTAGAGCATTGTCTTCTCTAATTGAGCGTTATATTTTCGTAATTTGCTTGATTATAGTTTTCTTGAAAAACGCAAAAAACAAATCCGGCTGGAGTAACGTTTCCAAACGTTACTCCAGCCGGACGTTTCTTTAAATAATAATATTTTCAAGAAAATTTTATGCGGATAATTTGAGCGTTCCGGGGCTGTAATTGAGCGTGCAAAAATTTCATTTGTATCTTGATCCGTTGTGAAGATATTCAAAATCCTGCTGAAATGACGTTTGGTGATTTCTTATATCTCGGAAACTGCTGGGTGCAGTTCAACAATTTTTGGCACACGGTTTCGCCTGAATTTGCTTGAATTTGCTTGGCAATAAAAAAATGTTAATAATACACCATTTAAAAGTTATTCGATATTTTAGAAAAACTACTTAGCTCGGCCTTACACTTATATTAATCGATTTAGAGACCTAATTCAAATCGTATATTAAAGCTCATATCGGTCTTCAATTGAGCGTAACTTTTCATAAAGATCCAAAAGGTAACTATCCAGTTATGAAGAAATTTACCCAGAAAAGCGCACAATAATAGTGATAATCTTTAAAATCATTACTATGCACATTTCCTATTTTTTGATGATACAAATAATTAGAGCGTTGCTTTAATTATACACAGGTTAATTTTTAGATGAAAACACTCAATATTTAAGGAGTTATGCGAAATAATAACAAATCAATAAATAAGGTTAACAACCCGACCAAGCTAAGATGATCACAAAAAAGCGGCCGTTCTATACATTACGCTGTCATTCCGAAATATATTGGATAGTACTGGTACAAGTATGGCAAAAAGTGTTAAAATTTTAATTAATTACAAACTAAGATATTATGAAACTCTACTTTATTAAATGAAACTATCCAAAAAAGGTAGGGAAAATTTATAAAACAAAATCTTATAAGTAATTAAAGGTCTTAGCGAGTTATAAAGTTTATTGAAGGTAACAACAAAAAAGACTTCTCAGTTCACAACTATCAGCAATGTACAGGGAGTATAATAAACATAAAATATAAGACACTATATTGGTCTATCCTTTTTACCCGACTGTGAGACGCAAAGGAGTGGTATAGTATTTAACAGCCTGTGTTTGTACGTATGTTCCTTTAAAGCATTATACAGACCAAACCGCTGGGCCGATTTTTATAATTTCCATATCAATCAATTCTTCTTTGTACAGCAAGTCTCACTAAAGACGTGACATTAGTGAAAATTCAATTTGGCGATTACTGGGCACCATACAATATCAATTGGAGTATCATCAAATAAGTATTTAAGAATCATTTTTAATTTTCTCTTAACATTTTTCAATTCCACTTTTTTGGCTTATCTTTAAATATGTGGAGCAAAGAAGACGTGTCTTAAATGTGGAGCGGCAATGGAGAAGTTCAATTCGACGGAGTACCTACATCGGAGGCATTTCACTACACAAAATAAACAGATTATTTATTAGCTGCCGTAGTAACTAATTCCACGCGAACGGAGTCGCGGGCAAAAGGTAGTCTATACTGATATTATAATTTCTGCTTAGATTTCAAAAAAATCTTAGTGTTCGATATCCTTATCCATGTAGCCTAAAGGTATTACTACGACAAACAGAAGCAGAACCTTATTGAGAATTGTGATATTTTGTGGCAAAAAATGTAATTGTTTTATGTCGTTCGGACGATGTCGCGAGAAAAAGTTATTTACAAAATAACTAAATTCCAGTTCCTCAAAAGATATTCTAATGTGTACGACGATTTATATCATAAAATAAAACAATTTAAAATTGTACTATACCTACTACGAGAGCAAGTTTAAGAAACATCCTAAAATTGTATCTATTAAAAAAACTAATTAGTATAGAAAATACTATTCCCTTATATCATAGTAACACTATAGTAATACTAGGCTGCCCTTGTATTGATTAGGTATTTAGTAAAAATTTAAACTTACCAACTGTTAATATGTAATGATTTTTAAGTACATAATTATTTGAAATAAGTATTCCCGTATTTACGGAAAACTTATTTGAAAATTTGTTTAAAATGTCAAAATGTGATTATATTAGGATATTATGGAGAATGTCATAAACATTTTTTACATACTTGTACTTTCCTAGCCGATAATATACAATACATTTCAGAATGACAGCTTAATGTATAGAACGGCCGCTTTTTTGTGACCATCTTAGCTTGGTCGGGTTGTTAACCTTATTTATTGATTTGTTATTATTTCGCATAACTCCTTATATATTGAGTGTTTTCATCTAAAAATTTACCTGTATATAATTAAAGCAACGCTCTAATTATTTGTATCATCAAAAAATAGGAAATGTGCATAATAATGATTTTAAAGATTCTCACTATTATTGTGCGCTTTTCTGGGTAAATTTCTTCATAACTGGATAGTTACCTTTTGGATCTTTATGAAAAGTTACGCTCAATTGAAGACCGATATGAGCTTTAATATACGATTTGAATTAGGTCTCTAAATCGATTAATATAAGTGTAAGGCCGTGCTAAGTAGTTTTTCTAAAATATCGAATAACTTTGAAATTGTGTATTATTAACATTTTTTAATTGCCAAGCAAATTCAAGCAAATTCAGGCGAAGCCGTGTGCCAAAAATTGTTGAACTGCACCCAGCAGTTTCCGAGATATAGGAAATCACCAAACGTCATTTCAGCAGGATTTTGAATATCTTCACAACGGATCAAGATACAAATGAAATTTTTGCACGCTCAATTACAGCCCCGGAACGCTCAAATTATCCGCATCAAATTTTCTTGAAAATATTATTATTTAAAGAAACGTCCGGCTGGAGTAACGTTTGGAAACGTTACTCCAGCCGGATTTGTTTTTTGCGTTTTTCAAGAAAACTATAATCAAGCAAATTACGAAAATATAACGCTCAATTAGAGAAGACAATGCTCTAATTGAGCGTAGGTAAAAAGTTAGCAAAATCCACAATATCTGGCTGGGGTAACGGACACCTGTATTGTGTCGAAGGTTGTCACACAGAAATTTAAAAGCTGCCTTGCTAAGACGATATCTTTTTCTGAATTCTGTTTCAGTGACATCTAACAAATTGCTAATTCCTCTTTGCTTAGCCCTGCGACTTATTTCACTAGAAGCAAATTAAATCTGACATTATCATTTTATTGTATTGGCTGACAATAAAAAAATATTTCATTAGATTTGTGTTATTTTTTAGTCACATAATTTTAAGCTTATTTTTCTATAAAAAATGTTTTAAACCTACGTAGTCTCTCTACATTCCATTACGCCGCTGCTTTTAAGTAATCTTGCAGCAAGGTAATAATACAATGTACCTATTATGATTATTTCTACTTTGCCCTAGCATTATTATGTAAAATGGGTTCTTAAAAACACATAAAACACTGAAAATCACTGTTGAAAACTGTAACGAAAGTTTTGTCACGGCAAAATTCCACGTGAATAAATATTCGTAAGTTCACGATACTTGTGACGATACGTGAACGATACCGTACGTCAAAAACATGTTCGTGCTGCCAATCTTCCTTCAAACGCTATAGTATCGTGTAAGTGACGTTCAAGATTACGATACGCTTACGTTACGAAAGTAATAATTTGTGTTCGTGCTCCCGAATTTAGTTCCTTTTACGTCCAGCAGAGGCGCTGTTATATTTTCATACAAATTGCTAACGTTAACTATACGAATACTTTTTCGCAAGTTGTTCGTGCTCGCCCTACAGAATATGATTCTAAAGTTGCAGGAAGCTTCAGCGATATGACAATGTTTTCAGGCGTAGAATATTTAGACGAAACTTTGTTAAACTCTGATTAAAGTATTATAGAAATACGTAAAAATTTTAATATTTAGTTTTATTGTATACCCACTTTAAAAAAAAACTTGTGTTATAAGTCATATTATTGTAGTAATACCATGAATAATATAAGTAGAATGAAATCTATATTTATATTATAACGCAGAAGAGTTTGTTTGTTTGTTTGATTAAACGCGCTAATCTCAGGAACTACTAGTAATATTTATATAAAAATAAAAAAAGTTTATTGTTGCCAAAGTTGATTGTATAAAGAAGTAGATACGAATAATGTTTCTTATAAAAAGGTACATACAATTTTAAAATACACATTAGAGTTGCATCATGAGTGAAGCCCTGTTATCCTTGATACGCTGGTAAACCTGTAGTAAGGGTTAACATACCCTTTCCCTCTAGATTTTACATACTGTAAACTTAAGTGTTAAATTTAAAATACATTTTATTAATAGAATAAAACTGTGTGTGTGTTTATATGTCGCATTCATCTGATTGAATCTGCTTATTTAATTGAATAACTAGCGCGTCTTAGACATCGTTAGTCTTTAGGAACGATATCATATTTCAAATAAAAGATATTTTATCATTAAGTATAATTATTTTGAGTAAGGTAACCTATACTCGTTTAAATATGTCAAAACTAAAAATTACAAGCATAAAATTGTTTAAATTTTTATTATTATAATAAAATAAAAGATATTTTATTATAATAATATTATGTTAAGTAAGGTCCCTCTACTCGTTTAAATAGGTCAAAACTAAAAATTACAAGTATTAAAATTGTTTAAAGAGGTATTATTGAGGGTTGCCACTAAAAAAGGAAAAGCGACCTCATTTATTCCACACTCTTTTTTGCCAAGCTGTATATATATTTATTGTTATTTTTGTAAAAAACATACTATTCATGTATATTTTAGTGTTATTTACATATTTTATAAGTGACAACACTAATCAAAGGCAGCCATGTTTAGTGACAGAATTGGCACGTTTTTTTTGTAGGTATTTCGCGTCCATGAATTTAGTACGTCCATGGGTACACCACACTGCGTGCAGTAAAAAAAAATTTAATAAATGTCAGTGTCAATGTCAATAAAGACAAGGACATCTCTTGGACGACCTACAAAAAGTCGGTAAAGGTCGATCTTTTGGTTTTAAAAACCGTCCTTTTTTATTTGGACAGCCGGCAGCCTAAATTATTAAATAACAGAGATGCTACGAACGATATTTTTACGAAACCAACTTTTAACCGATAGCGTCAAAAAGGCTATCCGGTGTAATGTAACCAGATGCCTAAGCACCGAATTGGCGAGAAGGAAACAGGAAAACAAGTGAGTGACCTATGTGTTTTGATAAATATTTCAATAACTTCTCTATTAATTCGTGGACTTCTTTGTTTACGTATAATTTTCAGTTAACCTCAAACTTTTAATTATTAACTACATAAATTGCATAACCAAAATGTCAATTTCTGTGCTCACGTATTTGTCAATAATATGTCTATGTTCAAAATATCCGGCAAAAGTGTATCATTTAAAAGAATAAACATTCAATACTGCAAAACGTTACATGGTTAAGTTCTCAATTAATGTTCATTAACCTTTCTATGATTGTCTAACTATAATATGATTATTTATTATTATCTTTCCAGAATATTGACACACAAGAAAGTGGTTGCAACAATACCACAATGGAGTGTACAAACCAGATATTATTCAGACCTTCCGTCTCATTCCCGTGTCAATTTGCCGGCATTGTCACCTACCATGGAGAGTGGCTCTATTGTGAGTTGGGAAAAGAAAGAAGGAGATAAGTTGAATGAAGGTATGCAACTATAAAATGTTGGTGACTGCATAATATTGTATTACCTGCAATATCACCTACAATCTGAATTACCTTTGGTAGTCTTGTTAGAACTAGTAGTGTTTGAAGAAACGATATATCCCATCAAAAATATAACTTGTAAAAAATGCCAAGTCTCGCAACTAAGATTGTTTGCCGTAAAAAAGTTATGAGGTCCATGATGCCAACCTGGGGTAAGTCGGTTGGTCTAACAACATGTTATAGTGATTATATCAATATTATTAAAAATCTTTCACATTTTAAATAAATAAGTAGATTGACTTGGCAATTGCATGAATAAATAATGTACCTTTAAATTATTATCTATCTCACAAGTCATACATGTTAACTCAGATGTTTAGTGCGATTGCCCTATTCTACTATAATTCTACTATTTATTTAAAACATAAAAGATTTTTAATATTATTGATATGATCACTATAAGAT
Organism: Celastrina argiolus; assembly: GCA_905187575.2. NCBI lineage: Eukaryota > Metazoa > Arthropoda > Insecta > Lepidoptera > Lycaenidae > Celastrina > Celastrina argiolus. Next base: position 6,163,301 of record LR994595.1, read on the forward strand.
GTTAGACCAACCGACTTACCCCAGCTTGGTGTCACATGGATCTCATAACTTTTTACGGCAAAAGATCTTAGTTGCGAGACTTGGCACTTTTTGTTAAGTTATTTTTATGATGGGATCTCAGTTCTTTTTGTATAAGATTTACTAAAACGTGTGTTTTTGTCGAAAAGTGCAAATATAACTTTCTAAGCCTATATATTTATATGGGATTACAAAGTTAATTATGCAGTTAGGGTATGTTATCTAGTAACTAGACAGAAATTCCAAAATTTTAACGTTTTTCCTTTTTAATACACTAAATGCTTCTTGTATTCCAAATTTCTATGTCTGCTAGAAGTGCCTAATAATTTTGATGATCGGTCAGTGAGTGAGAGTGAGTGAGTGAGTAACAAAATTAGGAAACCTTGAGGAGTTATCTGTTACAAATTGAATGAAATTTGAAATATACCCTGTTTATACAATGCTTACAACTAAAAATGCAGGCTTTTAGTTTTATGCACAATGAAGTTATAAGGGGTTGAAAATGGCCTGAACTGCTTTGAGAAAAGGATGGTACGGCCGTGCTCAACTTAGCAGGGGCACTCTCGTGCCCCTAGATTTGAGATTCAGGTTGTGAAACATAATCCATCAAACATTTACATAATCAATATTTAAAACATTAGTATACTTAATAGAAATAATATTATATTTTTTTATAGTAACTGGAATATTTATGTCTATCAAGCATCAAGTTATGAAAGCCTTTAGTTAATTATCTTGTTTGTTTGTCTTATCAATTTATCTTCTCATAGTAGAAGTATATGTTTAACATAGTTGTACTCTTAATTCTTATAATGTCTCTTGTTTGCTAAAAATAATAGCGATAATTAAAAACTTACAGTTGAATATTGAACATTTATTAAAGTTAGGGCCTTATTCACACACTGTCACAGCTTGGCGGAATGACAAAAATAGTGTGTGACTAAAGCACCATTATACTATTGTTTCAGCAATCAGCGGTCAATTATAAATCTCTTATTGAATATATTAAAAATAAAGATAATATGTTGTAAATTGAGTGATTTATTTCAGGTGATCTTCTCTGTGAAATTGAAACTGATAAAGCGACAATGGGGTTTGAAACTCCAGAAGAGGGTTATTTAGCTAAAGTTTTAATTCCTGCTGGCACAAAAGGTGTACCTGTAGGAAAACTGCTGTGTATAATTGTTGAAAGTCAAGCTGATGTAGCTGCGTTTAAAGACTTTAAGGATGACTGTAAGTAATATTATTTTTACATTTAAAACTTATTACGCTCTTAATAGTTGTTACTTTTTTACGAGTGTTACCTGTGATTGAATGTTAACTACTTTTATAATAATTTTGGAAATCTCATCCAAAAGACTTAATCCATTTTGCATGTATATCACTTTTTTTGTTTATATCAATAAATATGTGTTATCTCAGAGATAACCATTTTTTGCATTTCTTTTGGGACTTAAATGACATAACTGCATAAACATGTACACAAAGAAAATGCATGCATATGTCACAGTCATCTAATTGAAATCGCTATTTCATTGTGTGACTAGCGTTTTTATCGAATGACGACATTAAATTGAAAGACTAGGCCGAACATTGATTGAACAATCGTCAGTCAACGTCCAATTAGTTAGCGGATTGTAATGTTGTATTGTCAGTCAATTGATTAAAAATTTTTCTCACTGCGGCTCTAGTAGTCACCAAAATAAATACTTATGGCGTCAAACAGCTGGCACTCTGTGTTGATATTTTTTTCACTAAATCTACATTAAAGTGCGATACTCGTTATAAAATAGTGTGACAGCATGGATTTATCTATCATTACGTCGCCGCAGGCTACTCTTAAAGAAAAATTTAATGTGAAACTGACTGAGTACGAACATGTAAAAATTAGAAAAAAATGTCACCTAACTAGATATTCCATAAGTAGGTAATTCAACGACTACGCTAAATTACTAAATGACGCTCAGTCAAGACGTTAGACATTACAATTTTTATTTATTTATTTTTATTTTAACCATTTTTTGTGCACATAAATGACAAAAAGATAACATATAAAGAAATACGACACAAAAGGACTACTTATCTCTAAAAGAAATTTCTTCCAGCAGTCCCATAGAGAGAAATTACATGAGAGATATCAGGCAGGGCGTGCACAATTGCAGATATAATACATAATAATAAACGTAATACTGCTATACATACGTAATACATATATAAACAATATGACGAGTTGTCCTTTAGTCTTTTAATATAATGTCGTCATTCGATAAAAACTCTAGTCACTCAATGAAATGGCGATTTCAATTAGATGACTGCGACACATACACTCGGCCAAAGGGTTTCTTCATACTTGGATCCCTTCCAGTGCCGGATTAACCACGTATCAAGAGTGGGTCTTGCTACGGGCCCCGCGCGAAAGGGGCCCCGCATATTTCACGCACATCTTTGCCTGAGTGTATTTTTTTACGTGAAACTTATTATTATACTAGCTGATCCGTAACAACTTCGTTGAGCATACAAATAGATTGTGATGAAATTCAATTAAAAAAAACGAAAACCCGGAACCCGCAAACCCGCAACGTGGAACCCGGAACCCGCAAACCCGCAACGTGGAACCCGGAACCCGCAACGCGCAATCTGCAAAACCGGACCCCGCAACTCGAAATTTTATAATTTTCTACTTATTTATTTTAACATTTTATTTCATAAAAACCTAATCCTGACCATAAAAAATACAACAAAAAAAGAATTGGCCAAATTTATCCAGAAGTTGTTGAGTTAATAGTTATGCACTACCACATTTTGCGATCCATTTTTATATTATATAGATTATATAAAAACGTGAAACGTTACTACTTTTCATTGAGACAATCCACGCCAGACACTCGGTACCCGACTATTTCCTTAAATAAATAGTTAATAGTTTTATACCGTAAACGCATAAGTTCTACGAAAAGTTGCTTGTATAAACGCGTAGAAATTCAGTCGGCCTGAAAATTAGCTCTACAAAATATCTGCCGTATACGCAGGCCAGAGAATTTGCTACGGGCCCCGCGCTTGCTTAATCCCTTCTGCTTTAAAGCTTTGAGAAGCTCTAAAAAAATACTTTTTTAGCCCTGATTATATGCCCTGTCTCTAAAATATATGTTTACGCATAGCAGTCCAAAAAGTATAATAAAATTGTTTTTATTTGATAGTAATGTGTGGTAACTGATAAGGGCCGATTTTTCAATCGTCAGATAACTTTTATCTAAGGAATAAATAATAAATATGTGACTTGGACAGATTTTGTATGGATCAAATGTCAAAGTCACATGTTTATTCAATAGATAAAACTTATCTGACGATTGAAAAATCGGCCCTAAGTTAGCATGTTGCTGGAATAATACTAATAATAAATGTTTAGGCAAAATACAGTGTAAACTCCATGTAACATGTAACGTCCCTCGATTTAACGACAAACTCCCTAAAGCGTCGAAATCAATTGACTTTAGTTGGTTAAGCTTGTCTTCCATACAATGATAAACTCTCCATAGCATTAATTTAGAACAAAGAAACCTATGGAACTGGCATAAGAATGTACTTAAACTAAATAAACAAACCCGTTGACAAACATGGCGGATCAGGCGAATCGCCTTCTTTCTTTTTGAGAATATTACGGATTTTATACCTCATAACTGAGCTAACCCAAAGTAATAGATTTTTAAAGACATTATATCATATAAATTAAACAATAAACAACAATTTGAATGTTAGCTATTTACCGGTGATTTTGCATAGGCCACAACTTACTACAGAGCACTTCATGGTAACTGTGGGAGTACAAGTGGAAGCCCCAAAGGGAGATCTCCGACCGAGCGAGATGGTATGCTCGGTCAGGCCGAAGCCCACTGTACTAGTTTTCAGATGTCGTATATATAGCGCCGGACTTAGAAAACATCGATAGCGCGATGCAGGATTGTGGCGCCAATGACATGACAGCCAATGAAGGGGGCACTGATAAAAAGAGTGCAGATACTTTTTTAAAACTGTTGTTATAAGAAATATACAGATAGCCTATTATTATTGCCGTGTGAAATTGAACTATTAGTACAGTTCCATAGGTTTCTTTGTTCTGAGCATTACACCCACTCTCAATAACGACAACAATTGAGTAATAAAAACTACCTTTTAAGTTACTAAAATTAGTAAAAACTGCACAGCTGTTCTTTTGTCGCTTTATGATCCTAACCCGCAATAAACTTGACTGTCGGCATCATGCAAAGAGAACTTTCTAAGAAATTCATTCTTTTGTTTACAAATTGGGATTGCTTGCACGTGTAGACTGTTTTTGACCATGACTAATAAGTAGGAGTCATGGATCTATACGTTAGCTTTCTTAGTTGCTCACTAACTTTCAAACTGTAAACATGGCTAGTAAAAGAAAATCACTGTGCATCGACGAAAAAGTTTTATTGATACGCGCAATAGAAACGGGAGAAAGGAAAAGTGATGTTGCCAAACGCTTTGGATTCAGTCGCTCTACCGTGTCCACAATATGGAAAAAGAAAGAAAAATATCTTCAAGCTAAGCGCGAGGGGAAAACATCCAAAAAAATAAAGAAACCTAAATACGAAAACTTGGATCAAGCTGTACTATCATGGTATCACCGACAGCGCCAGAATAATATGCCTATCTCGGGGCCGCTCGTGAAAGCTAAGGCGGAGAATTTGGCTGTAGAACTTGGTTTAACTTCTTTCAAAGGATCAGAAAATTGGCTCGGAAAATTCAAGGAACGTCATCATATCAACTATGGTAAAAAAAATATTTATATAAAAAAAAAATATATCTAAAACCCGACTTCGCCAAAAAATGGGTCTAAAAAGGTTGAAACAGGAAAATAATTCGATTTGAAATCCAGAAATGCAATAGGTACAAAAATGGTCAAGGTAGAGCCGTGGTCGCACCTGCTATTAGCATCGAACCTTGCAACGGCAGACGAATACGGTCTTTCAAGTTTTTTTTTCTACCGTAATTCAGTGTGGACCATTTTTTTACCTATTGCATTTCTGGATTTCAAATATAATTATTTTTTTGTTTCAGCCTTTTTAGACCCATTTTTTGGCGAAGTCGGGTTTTAGATTTTTAATCTTTTTTTTAATTTAATATTTTTCTGTTTCTACATTAAATATGACTATTATTATATTTTTATTAAATTGACCATTACATAGAAAGTAGCTAAACAACACCGAGATAGTACTTGTACGACCGCATTTTAAACGTTTATTTTGAATTTAACGATAAAATATAATAATTAATAAAATATATTTAAATACATATTCGTGATGTGCTCGCGAAGACCTATCTTTTAATACCAAACACGAGACAATTATCATAATTTAATTTTTTTGGAGATAGTTTTTGAGGTTTAATTTTTAAAATCCAAATTTTCGCGAAACATTATATTGCACATTGCCTTAGGGGGTATTTCACAAAAATAAAGTCAGATCTTGGATATTGTTCATAATTGGATCAATATCACTTCCATAGGACCTGAATAAATGTATGTCCTTATTTTTCTTTTTGCGCCCTGAAACAATCATCAAAATTTGAAAAGTAGATTTTTAAAAAACTTCATTTTTTATTATTTTTATTTTAAGCTTTTAACATGCCCTGTGGTTTGAAAATATAATGTAAAAAATATGAGAATGGTTGCTCAAATAGTTTAGATGATACACGTGCTATATATATAATAAATATATGTATATATAATATATATAATAATCGCACTACGACGCACTAACAATAATCTGTAGTAGGCACTTCTAACATACACATACTTTAGTGCATGTATCTTTTAAACTATTTGAGCAACCATTCTCATATTTTTTACATAATATTTTCATACCACAAGGCATGTTTAAAGGTTAAAATAAAATAAAAAAATCGCCCTATTGAAAAAAAATCGAAGTTTAATATTAACTTCCGGTTTACTATACGAAAAAAAAATATGTTTCTCTAATTTCTATTTATTTTCTAAAAAATAAATTAAAATACACAAACAAACATTATTTACTTATCCTTTATTCCACCTGATTACCTTCATTAACAGCTTTTCAAATTTTGATGATTCTTTGAAGGCACATAAATTCGTAACTAGCCATAAAAAAAGAAAAATAAGAACGTACATTTATTCAGGTCTTATGAAAGTGCAATTGATCCAATTTTTAACAAAATCCAAGACTCGACTTGTTTTTTCTCTTGTCCGCTTGACGTGAAATTACCCCTTTGTTACTCGCGGCATAATTACCAATCGATTGTACTTCATTTATTAAAATCAGACCAGTAGTTTAGCCGCTACATAAATACATAATATGTATATACATATTACACATACATACAAAATAAGGAAAACTTTCCAAGGAACGTATTTTACGTACATATCTACTAACACTAGTCTAAAAAAAAAATATTTTTCTAATTCTGATTTCTCTTCTTTCCATGACGCCATAAAATGCAGAGTCCCTGCAGTGCATTGTTATATAGAGTTTACACTGTATTAAGTAACTAAGTAAAGGGTGTTTTTCTAATTACGAGTATTTACTTTTTGTAAATCTTGAGCTAACTTTTACTGACTGAAATTACTGACCAATTTAGTGGGGACTTGGACAACAAAAAAAATATGTAAACAAACAACCATATTTTGAAGTGGTCCTTGGCAACATTTTAGTAACAGATTTTGGAGCAAGACAGCATTTTGGCAGATCTTTTTTTACAACCTTCTATTTCTTCTCAGGGTTTTTGGTCTAAAAACAAGTAGCAGTCTATACTGTGCACATACAGTACTTTCTGCTATTTAATATTTATGTTATTTGTTTGTAAACTAATGAAATTAAATGCATGTTTTTGTACTAATCGGGGTGTCTATTCAACAGCCACAGGATCCATGCCGAAGCCTGCTGCAAAGAAAGGTTCATTAAATTTCTTTTAATATTATATTTTGTCATTAAATAGCACAATAATGTAAAAAACGACAGTAAAACCTACTTATTGTAGTACCAGCATTAGTGGAATCGTATGTATAACTATGTATTTTATGTCTTTTGTTAGTTGGTTCTTTATACCTATATGTTGTCAATTTAATAGAAATACTAAGTTTGCAGAGGGCCAAAAAAAAAACAAGAACAAAATTGTAAATTTTTCTATCTCTTTTTTTAAATCGTCAAATTAGTTTACATCGCATATTTCCTATATATTAAAATGAGAGTAATATATAACATACAATCACTAATGCTTGTACTGTAACACATAGGTTCTATAGTAGGTATTACTTAATATTAGGTAATACTTAATTCATTTACATTATCAATAGATGCTGACATAGTTGTGCAGGAATAAATTATGAGGAAGTTATCTCTTCTCATAATTATGGTACCTACACATTTCTATATACTAGTTTTCAATTCCAAGAAAGCGTTTGTACTTATTTTAAATTCTTACCGATACAGGAAATTTGCAGTATCAAATAATTTTTAACTTTATCTTCATGCTTAAGAATACGATGGCCGTCGATCGATGTTCAGTCAATGTTACCTACACAAGGGAAGATCCATAAAACTGTATAATATTTTGCTTGCATCTGGAGACAACGTTCCGAAATGCGATACAATTGATCTGCCCATTGTATAGTCAACCCAAGTCTCCTAAGGCCTTGCAGCCTTGAATTTTGCGGGCAGCGGGGCGGGAGCGGCGGCGGCACGGGTGCGGTACTCGCTACCCGCTCCCGCGCCGCCGCCGCTCCCGCTCCGCTGCCCGCAAAATTCGACGCGGCCTTAGATCTTCGAGCGTTCTTCTTCTTCATTTTCAATGTGTTAATGTTAGCGTCCTGTATATAGCAGCCGCGGCCCCCCCTCCCGCCGCGGCGCCCGGCTCCGCCGCGCCGGCCCCCGCCGCGCCCCGCCCCACAGCCGCCGTGTCCCCCGCCGCCGCCGCGCCGGCCGCTGACGCGCACAGCAGGATCTACGCTAGCCCCATGGCGAGAAGACTGGCTGAACTGAAGAATATACGGCTCGGAGGTATGTGTAGCTTACCTTACGATCAACGCTACTGGGGCCACTTAAATTGAGGGCGTCTCATTGACTGTCGCGGTATCTACCCGACTGCTGAGTGAAAAAGTTATGATTTTGGCAGGCTGTGTGATTGTTTGTTAGTTCTATTGTAGCGCTTAAACTACTGATCGGATTGTCTGTTAATATTGCGTACATCAGGCTATATAATTCACGTGACTACCAGGCTATATAATTCACGTGACTACAAGCCGCGTTACGGTTTTTTTATGAAATTTGTGGTTATTGGCAAAATGACAAGGATAGCATGTGACTTATTATGTGCCAATCATTATTAGTTTTAGCGTTTAGTTGCTTCTATTACACCAATACCGAATAAGGCAGTTTAAATTATTCTGTCCTGACATAAAAGAAAAAGGACATTGACGTAAAGTCTAAATAAAATAATTATTCTTTTTTAGATTCTTTATTACTATTTTTAAATATTAATGATTAAGGCTGATATTGTTGAATGCCCTGCAGGCCAATCGCGCTATTGTACAGCGTTTCATTTGAGGTTCAACTTAGTTTCGTTTGTGTTTCAGCTGCGTTTCGTTTCCAATCCAGCTGAACATTTTTTGTCCTTTACACAATTTAGATTCAAAAACTTAACTTATATACGATCACTTTGTTCCAAACGTTCGAGCTGCGTGCGAGGTAAACTAGCTCCGTATGAACTTTTTGTTTGACAGCGTTTGAGTTACAACTACGGTCCAGCTTCGTCTCACCTAGCTGTCAAAAGGTTAGCGCGATACCGAATACGTCATAAAGTCGAGTAACGTTCACGTTTCGGTTGCGTTTCAGCTAAAGTTTTTTAGCGCGATTGCCCCGCTGAAAGTCCTTTCTTTCGGAACATAATCGTTATAATATCTGCCACGTCATATGAACTAATTATTATGCAAAATATAAATTATAACATAATATAAATATGTGTGACGTGAATTCACTTAGATGTTATATAACTTGGAGTTCTAGTATGTTTCGTTCCCTCATATATATCCTAGCTCCTACCCCTTTTCCTATCCCACTTAATCCACTTCTCACGTTAACCACATGGCTTCAGGCCAGGGCACCGGATTGTACGGGGCCCTGAAGAGTGGTGACCTTGCAGCCGGTGGCGCCCCCGCCGAGGCCCCCGCGCCGGCCCCAGGGGCAACCTTCCGCGACGTGCCCCTGAGCGGCATGAGGGAGACCATCGCGCGAAGGCTGACGGCCGCGAAGCAGAACATACCCCACTACCAGCTGACGGCCACTGTCAATGTGGAGAAGACGCTGGCTATGAGGAAGGCTGTCAACGACCGATTGGCTGCCGAGAAGTCGGATGTCAAGGTCAGTGATTTGATGAAATTATAGTCCTATAGGATACATAATAATTACTGTTACTCCTCTAGTGTGTTTTTTTTACGGGCAGGAGTAATTCCTGCCTGTAAAATTATAATATTTTTTAAAAAATTATAATAGAAATTTGGTGCATTTTACCCATTATTCTGCATTCATTAGGACATTAAATGTTGTTTCCATTATAATATATTAAGTTTGTTGTAATCATTTATTTCATTTAATATAAAAAATAAATAATAATATTTTTATTCGTTTTTTAAGTTAAGTTCTCATAGTAAAATGTTAGTAAGTTTTGTTGCTACTGAGCTATCCGAACGGCAGTTCCCGAACATATTCCCGTTATTATTATTACTCTCTAAACGGATTCGATTTTGATTCAGATCCGATCGTGCCGCGTACTCCCGAATAAATTGACTTTTGTTTATCTCGATTTATCCAATTTGACAGTAGATTAAGCTAGCAAGTTACTAGAGCTACATTGCAGGCGGTTAGTCAAGATTAATTTATTTTACTGTAGTATTTCTAGTTTGTTGACATTTAATGTGACCTTCAGAATTTTTGTTCGCCTGACGTAACACTTGATTGGAGCGTGATTGATAGTGTGAATCAAAACTTGTAAACTGATGCAATTACTAGTATTGACAAAATATTTTTTTTCATGAATGTTTATCATTCGTCCTCTAAGATAACAGTAATTTGAAATAATAATAATATCTATGGATGCTTCGCCACGTCTACAATGTTGATAATAAACAGAGATTCTACCTAGTATGATGGCCTATAGAATACCTACCTAATAGAATGGTATCACTCTAATAATGCCTATTCAACTGGCATTTTTTTTTCGATTCCCAATATATGGTACCAGTCGAAGTGTAAGTGTAAGTATCAGAAAAAGTTGTGTTACGGGGACCCCGACAACATGTTTAATACTTTAATGCTATACATATTAATTTTTTTATTATATCGTAAACACATTTCACATGACCAAGGAACATTGAAAACTATTTTTGTCGGGATTTGAACCCGCGATCTCCGGCTTAAACGCCGACGCGCCTCAGCCACAGTCGTTAAATAATTTAAAAAATGTAACACAAATTAATTTATACTTAATTCCTTTTCAATCTTATTATTAACTCAAAAACAGCTGTGGATAATTGTGGAATTCGTAATATTAGGTCGATGTTACAAGAACCACAATACTTACACATTATAAAACAAAGTCCTCCCCCGCCACTGTCTATCTGTTCGCGTTTTTCTTCTTTGTTTATCAAAGACTACTGTACCGATCTTTATGCTGTTTTCACCAATGGATAGAGTGGTTCTCGAGGAAGGCTTAGTGCATTCATTGTACCTGCTAGGTGGCGCTGCTGTCTGTGCGTTAAGAAACCTAATTCTAAGGCAGTAAAAAGTTCGCCATGACTGTATAAATAATAATAATAGCTCCCCTCACCGATTTCGGTGTCGGTAACCGATTTCATTGTAACCAGGCCAGCTACGCAGGGGTTATTTACAGTGCCCAAGTGTGTGCGCTATACACAAAGACACTCCCTCTTCCTTTTACTCTCACAACCCAGTGGGACGGTAAACCGACACGACTGGCGAGAGAACAGGCGCAGGACCGACATTTTACATGCTCATCCGACGCATGGATCATCTTTCTTGTCAGACAATCAGGTGATGAGCCTGAATTGTCCTAACAAGAGTTCTTCTTATTTTTTATCTATCTCGACCTACGGCATATCCTACTAATATGATAAACGCGAAACTTTGGAAAGATGGATGTTTGTTACTCAAACACGCAAAAATAAGGAAATGATTTTGATGAAATTGGGTATGGTAAATTAACGTACAGGCTTTTTACAATAAAAAAGGACCCTGTATTGTCCTAACCAAACTTGAAAAGAGCAAAGAGCAACCAAAAGCTCGACGGGGCAGTATAATGTTATACTTTATAGAGAGAGTTATAATGTTATATTGTGTGTTGCAGATATCCGTAAACGACTTCATCGTGAAGGCAGTGGCGGCGGCGTGCAAGCGCGTGCCCGCTGTCAACGCGCACTGGATGGACACATACATCAGAGAGTAAGTACTCAATACTATATTCTGTCAGTTAATGACCTCAAAATGGCGGCGCGGTAAAAAGGATCTGCGAGTAGTAACAAGCTCCCGCACTAATTTGGTTGTCGGTGGCCACCGGCTACGTAGGTAATTTTTAATGACCAATTGTGTGCGCAACACACGAGGACACTCTCGCTTACTTTCGGTCACAACCCAGTGGGATGGGACAGGCGAAAGAACGGACACAGGACCAGCTTACATATTATATGGTATGTAAAAAGTAACCTGTGAAAATCTTTGTCAGATAACCAGGTGATTAACCTGCAATATCCTAACCAAACTTGAAACAAACAATTTTGAACGCGAAGTTTCAAAGTCTTATTCAAATCAAAATACTAGGATATCTGTGGTTACACTGCAAGGGATTTGCGGCCTTTCCACACACGCAATAATGACTATTGTCGTCCACAGGTTCTCCAACGTAGACGTGAGTGTGGCGGTCGCTACGCCCGGCGGCCTCATAACTCCGATCATCTTCAACGCGGACTCCCGCGGCATCATAGACATATCCAAGTCTATGAAGGAGCTGGCCGCTAAGGCGAAGGAGGGCAGGCTGCAGCCGCAAGAGTATCAAGGCGGCACTATAACCGTGTCCAACTTGGGCATGTTCGGTAAATAGTTTTGATACTTGCATATTATATACAACTGTAATATCATGGCCTTATATCCCATACAATCTATCTTTAACACAAAAAAATTGCAACAGATGTCGCTACTATTAACGTTTGTAAATTATAAAATGTAAATTTCCCGAATTAAGTACAAATATTGACATTAAAATTAAGATATGCATATTTTTTAAGCATAACATCACTTTAAGCTAAATTCAACTCCTTAATTAAGAAGGAGATACGAAACGAAATTAGTAATTAGTATTTTCCGATAGTGGCGCTAGATGGCAGTTTCCGGAATGTGCCTGGATATCGAAGAAAACAAAATAGCCAGTCGAATTGCCAGTATTAGGGTGATAGCATTTTCTAGTACTAGGTCTCTGTTATGTATATTATCTACTTTGTGGTAATATGTAAGGAAAATTGATAGACATAACAGTCATGGCTCACTCCATCTCGTGTCTCGTGTCAAAAACCACGCGAACGAAGTCGCGGGAACAGCTAGTCTGAAATAAAAATAAGCACATCTTAATGGTAAAAACGAGCAATAAAACATAAACCAAATTTTTTTTTTAAGTCTCCTAAAATACTTTAATCCGACTCGTTCCAGGTATCACGATGTTCAACGCCATCATCAACCCGCCGCAGTCCTTCATCCTGGCGTGCGGCGGCCTGCAGGATCTGGTCATTCCCGACAAGAACGATGCGCAAGGGTAAATATACTTTATATATTTATCCGTGGGGTGCCGGGGCAATAATAGCATTGACCATTAACCCATGGGCGTCGTAAAAGGCGACAGAGAGAATAAAAAAAACCTTTTTATTTCCAAATGAAACTTAGCAAGCTATTTTCGGCAAGTCAAAAAGAAAAACAAGCTACCACCGATTCAACCCTAACCCGCCGAGAAGGACCGGCGTAAGAAACTCGCACGGGGCCATTTTTATACAAGATGTCCCAAAATTACCACGCCACAGTGACACCAGAGGTAAGCCGACGCAAGAGGAACCTAACCAGCCTAACATAACCTCTGAAAGTTGCACGGTTTTCGAGTAATTGCCAAAATAAAAAAATCGAGAAACTTTCCCTTTGCTTTAACATTTTTCTCACTGCATTGAATTGGCAGCATCTTAAGAGGAAACACCACGGTTGAGAGAAATACAAAATAGGTATTTATAAAATCTATTGCTGTCTCGCAGTGCCTTAGCTTAGCAGCACTAGCGCGATAGAGACAACTGCAACTTGGACTGAAATTACCTATTAAAAGTACCAGAAATCGACGTTTAGGGGATTTCTGTTTCCTCCTCCAAAACTTAACCGATTTAAATATTTTTTTCTGTATTAGCTAAAAAAAGAATTGAGCTAGGTTCCTATTTTTTGCTTTTGTTGTTTATTGTAGTCAAATATAGCGGAGAGTCTGGCCATTTTTTTTAGGTTTTTAAACGTCCATATCTCTTTAAATAATTAATTTATTAAAAAAAGGAAAAAATAGGGACGTACAAACAATATCCATAAATATTCAGGAAAAAAATTGTTACTCTAGAGGTATTATCCAGGGAGGAAATAGAAATCCCCTAGACCCCTATTTTTGTATGGAAAAAATTTCGTGGTGTTTCCTCTTAATAATGGTTTTTGGCGGTTTTAAAATCAGGAATAGTTGTTCTAGTAGTCCTTAGTGTTATTTCGTTAGTAATTTTGTGTAATAACTCGAAAGCCGTGCAACTTTTACTGAGGTCATGTTAGGCTGGTTAGGTTCCTCTTGAGTTGGCTTACCTCTGGTGTCACTGAGGCGTGGTAATTTTGGGACATTCTGTATACGAATATAGTTAACTACCCCCCCAAGAAATAGAGGGAGGCTATGTCCAGCTGCAGACGTCATAGCTGAAAAGACCAACGTAACAAAAATTTAAATTCGATCAAATTAGATAATACGTTGACATTTAAATGATTATGAGCATTGTAAACAACGCTCTTAATTAATGCTCTTTTTAGTCGCATTTGAGTAAAAAGAATAATGTTTTATTTGCAGTTACCGTGTGGCGAAGTTCGTGTCGTTCACAGCCTCAGCTGACCATAGAGTTGTCGACGGCGCGATTGGCGCGGCGTGGATGAAGGCGTTCCGAGACAACCTGGAGGACCCCGCCAACATGATACTCTAAGTTCACTCCGGTGCGGCACATAGCGTGGCTCACTTCACTCCGGTGCAGCGCAGAGCGTGGCAGACTTCACTCCCGTCAAAATTCACACTGCTGCAAGGCGTAGTTAACTTCGCTCCTGTAAATTATTAGATTAAGAATACGCTGGTTTATTTCTTTACCCACTGCCGTGTAAAAATGTACTTTCCATTTTAAACTTTGACAGTATGATTTGATTTACTCACTTCCCATTTTTATGAACCCGTAACACTTTAAGATCCGATATATAGGAATATCGATATTTGATCTTCAAGTGTAGAATCATTACAATTGTTTCAATTCGGAACATTCTACTGGCATATTAAAAAATGTGACTTTTTCACATTGGTTACGAATAATATCAAATTGATTAGTCATAAGAGATTGTTGAATATTAAGTTTTTATTTGTAACGAGAACAGTCGAATCGAAGATCAGTATAAGTTGTTTAAATTTTAAATTATTGATTATGTACCGCAAATTAATTATTTATGTATAAAATTATGTATGTTAGAAACGAAAACGTGATAATTTTGTAGTGAAATATTAGGTGATTAAAGAATGCTTCTTCTTCTAATTTCGTTGGTTATTATGGGTATTTGCCTTGCCCTTTTAAAAGGTAGTCATAAAAAAAATTACACCACAAAGTAACTTGAGACCGAGCCTAAAGGATTTTATTTCTTAGTATATTTATAAATATATGCATTTGTGTATCTATTAGTAGTTCATGTTTTGGAAACAAGATCTATATATACACAATTTATAATTCAGTTGGAGACTGGGTATTCGTTGTACATACCTACTTAGGTCAACTCCAGTGTCCCTAGGGTCATGTTTGATAAAGTACAATATGATTGTTAGTTAAATATATTTATTAATAAAATAACATTAGTTTTATTTTTAGTTTAAAAAAAAATAAAAGTTAAAAAAACTATAACCCGACTTCGCAAAAAAGGGATCTAAAAAGGCTGAAACAAGAAAATAATTCAATTTGAAATCCAGATATGCATAGGTACAGAAATGGTCAGGGTAGAGCCGTGGTCGTACCCGCTATTGGGAGTGTATATTTTAACAGCAGACGAATATTATAGATTTGTTTAGCGGGTAGTAGTTTAACCGCTACGAGGGAACACACATACATAGACTGCCAAAATCATTACCCTTCCTTTTGGCTTCGCCGAAGTCGGGTAAAAAAGTATGGCCTGGAATCCGGTATTGGATGATTTATACAGTATTCTCCGAGAGAAGTAACCACTTTAAATACTGTAATGCCTTGGACGGGCGGTTTCAAATGTCGCATGGTTGCCCAGCACATACAGCATTCTCACAATATAGTCGGCCTAGTCCAGAGGAATAACTGGTCAATACGTCTACGGGTTTCCTCACGATGTTTTCCTTTACCGTTGGAGCGTACGTATAATGTACTTGAGATTTGAAAAAGTCTCATTGGTACCTGCCACAAACCTGGAAATCGAACCTGCACACTTTCGAGTGCTAATCAACGGTCTACCTACTAGGATACGGACGCTCTACTTTTAGTAGCTACATCGAGAATAATTATTATGCTAGGGGCCTCTTAGCTCGATAAGCGTCTACGAAACATATCTCTGTAGGTACTCTACATAATAATAATTATATAAGGACATACAAAAACAAACACGTAATTTGCCCATTTAAAAATACATGGATGATTACGAACCACAGAGATACATATATTTGGCTGGTTTTTTACAAAGTAGACAGACTCGTCATCATAAAGGGTGGTGCTACTGTAGTCAAATAAAGGGACTTAATTAAAACGCCGAATTAAATCTTAGCATAATATTTCATTGTATTCATTATCTAATATTTAATTATGTAAAATCGTATGACAAACGCGCCCTTTAACTGGCACAACTTTTAATTATTAATCCAGGGACATTGCAATTTGCGTGCGAAAAAGTATTAGCAAACTATAGGGGCTCGTCAAGGATAATGTGACACGGATCTGTCATATTCTATTAAAAATTACCTTTGTAATTCAAGGTTTATTAAGTTAATTTCTAGGTAGGTATAATATATGGGGCAACTATTAAAAGAACAATATTTAGGTCCACACAGGTAGATAAGTACTTACCTAGTTATTATTTTGTAAGAGATTCTCCGTTCGTACTACCTAGTCTTTCCGAAAATAAGTACTTAACATTAAAATAAACTCATACATAACATTAAAATGTACTCAAATATGTACATTATATCCATTCAGACCTTCGATAGTCAAGTTAAACATTTACAAGGCTAGTCTAAAAAAAAGTGACTTAATTTTTTTTCAGTAATAATTGTTTCCAATTGTTATTAGTAGAAAATGAACACTAGAACAACTACAGCCAAAACCTCCAAAAGCGGGAAAGAACCCACCATCGTACAAGACCAGGGTTTCTTCCAACATGACACTGGAGACAGTTACAATGGCTCCTATGAAGAGAATAAAAAGACTGGAGCCATCAAAATGCACGGTAGACTTCATTTTTCTGTAACTTTTAAGAAATTATGTAAGAAGATTTAAGTTACATTACGATCATAACCCTGGGACTGGTCTTCTGAATGGGACTGAATTGACGACCTTTGTAGCGCATTGCTTGAGCGTATTGGTGGTCGAGCAGGAGTCGCGGATTCGAATCCCGCCGAAGAAACAAAAAAAAGCACTGGACCAGATTGACATGCACACCATGTCAATCTGGCCCCGTGCTTTTCTTTGTTTCTTCGGCGTACATAGATATTGTTATTTTTACTAATGGGGGAAAAGTAAGATTTACGTAGAGCACCATTTTTGGCCACTTGTAATCTTCCTCACGTTATTATTCCTTGTCGTTTAATTTACTGATCAATAAAAAAGCTAGAGTTTAAGGACGTGTTTCACCAAGCAATGTTAAAGTTAATCCTTCGTTAAATATCATTGTCCACATGCGGTTGAGAGTAGCTGTAATAGGGTGTTATATAGCTTAAAAATAATTAGGCTGTATACGTATTTATTGTTATTTTAATGTAATTCCGGGTAGCAACTCGAAATCACTGGACTGTGACACAATGTATTCTGACTGGTACTCAATCGAGCGTAGGTACTCTATCCGCTCTATATTGCGTTTAGTCACGCCCCAATTGCAACAAACATTCCATTATTATCTAAATTCGGAATTAATGAATAGTTTGTTTGGTCTTATTCATTCATAGTTTTGAAATATTTTAATGGCAGTACTTTTTAGGAACGTCTAACATTAATCTCGGTACAACTTGTAGCGTCTTCTCTTATGTAACTTCTATTACGTTGGAGACCGTTACTTAATTTATTAACATTTATACAGGATGATTAATGGGTAATATAGCAAGCCGTAATATGTATCGTGAAGAGAATGACGCGTAGAGCATATACCTATATTATTATATATATATTTTGTTTGATATTTTTTACAAAAAAAAAAAATCAGAAAACTAAAATGATCACAAAGAGTGAATCTTACTATGCTGAGGCTCGATGGCTCCTAGTCTATACACACGAACGCACTGGTCGTTGATCTAAGACCATATCAGGATTGAAACTCATCTGTTTTGTGACTTTTATGGAGATCTTTAATTGCGATTTATCGCGCTATAGTAAATAATTTGTATGCGGCGTCAAGACAAAAAATGCTCTACGCATCCTTCACACCATATTCGGCTTCATATATGCATCGTCAATCACAGGGTGATATTTCGATTCTTCAGGTTACGGCGTATATACCACAGCCGAAGGAGACATATATGAGGGCCTCTGGGAGTCAGATCATCTTGTCAACGATGTTACAATCAGCTACACGGATGGCTCCAAATTCGAAGGCAGATTGAACAACTTTGCTTACAATGGCGTCGGAGTGTACACCTACCCGGACGGCTGTGTTTTGCAAGCAAACTTCTTAGACAACACCCCAAAGGGATTTCTAACTATGGTAGACCCGAACGGACATAAGTGGTGGGGAGTGCCTGATCGCGGCTATGCTTGGTTTGAGCCCGTCAATTATTATTATGGTTCCGTTTGACGTCCAAAGTCCTTTATGAGAGAGTACATCGCTTGCTACCGATTACAGCCCATAGATGTCGTACCGTTACCGCTCCCAGCGCCACCTTCCGTTAAATCTGTGAACTAAGTGAAAGCCACAAGCCGCCATCTTTGATATATCAGATCATTGTTGCGTCGTTTTTGCAACCATGCAGTCGCTAAAAACTTACTTATTTAAGTTATAAATTTAACTTAACTTTTAATTTTAAAATCTATTTAAAACAAATTTTTGAGTTTTATAAAGTCGTAAAACCGTTACTGATCGTCAATAGAGTTCATTATACAGTTTTTACCGCGTATCGGGTAGACGTAAATCACGCGATCGCGGTGAAAAGTTCGTCGTTTTGAACTCGTTATTGGCGGTTACTGTAGAAGATGGAGCAGAAAATCTCTTCGCCGTTTGAAATTAGGATCGAAGCAAAGGTTTGCAGCCGCATTTGGTGAGTGACATGATAATTTTTCACGATTATGCGGCGGGTACTAATGATCTACTTCTTGAGATCGTGCCTAATTCGGTGACCTGTTTATCATAGCGTGATATCCGAATAGTATAAAAGTAATTAATTAACAAAACATGCTATTTTTAAACTTTTACGACTACCGCCATTTTTGGAACGGAGACGTATTACCTAAAATGTAAACGTATTCATACAATAAACCGCTGTCTTTTACATTTCAAATGGCTATGTAAATGTATTTATACAAATATTTCATTACTAAATCGAATTTTCCATCCGTTACATCATTTACGTTTACTTCGCGGAGGGTAGTAAAATATTTTTTGCGAAGTTGTTCAGCTCTTTTCTATTGCTAATTGAGCCAGTACGTACAGTTCTGCAGATATTTAGTTTAAAATACATTATACTTATAACATTTCTGATCGAAATATATCGATGTTTGCACTTGTAACATTTGTGATCAAAATAGATCGATGTTTACAGTCATAACATTTCTGATCAAAATAGATCGATGTTTACACTGATAACATTTCTGATCCAAATAGATCGATGTTTACACTCATAACATTTCCGATTCAAATAGATCGATGTTTTCACTCATAACATTTCTGAACGAAATAGATCGATGTTTACACTTGTAACATTTGTGATCAAAATAGATCGATGTTTACATTCATAACATTTCTGATCAAAATAGATCGATGTTTACACTGATAACATTTCTGATCCAAATAGATCGATGTTTACACTCATAACATTTCCGATTCAAATAGATCGATGTTTTCACTCATAACATTTCTGAACGAAAAAGATCGATGTTTACACTTGTAACATTTGTGATCAAAATAGATCGATGTTTACACTCATAACATTTCTGATCCAAATAGATCTGTGTTTACACTCATAACATTTCCGATCCAAATAGATCGATGTTTTCACTCATAGCATTTCTGAACGAAATAGATCGATGTTTGCACTGGAAGTACCTACAACTTTTCCAGACCTTCTATAGGTACGTTAAACGTCTTGACTGTTCGGTTCTAACAGTAGACGCCTGAAAATATTTTTAATAAACATACCCTAAGCCTATATAATATAGCTTAGAAAATTCATGTTTATGCAGACGCAGATATCTAATGCTTGACAAGCCAAGATAAAAAGTAGGCGGACTGGATAACATACATTCAGGTTACGAACACACAAGTTCTCTGGAACCATCATTAATAAATAAATCGTGGGTATTCGAACAAAATTAAACTGGCGATCCAAGACATTGCGAGGCATCCTCACTCCTTAAAAAAGAAGGGGGGGGGGGATATAATATATTATATAATATGACCACATAATATATAAGAGATCGAAACTTTACTCATTTTAATATGACTTTAATATAATGATTTCAAACTGAGACAAGTGATCGAATAAAATGTAATGTAAGTCGGTAACCTCACATAAATTATCATTTTTTAAAAAGAGGTATTGTTATGAATTTAAACTATGTACAGTTGACGCCATCACGAATATTATCAATAAAGTGGTAGAAATCCATTGTACAGTCTACGCCCTCGCGATATTAATCAAAGTCATTAGATTTGCAAATCTCGTTCATTTTGTAGTTGTGGCTAAAATACTATTACCATTTAATAATAACACAGACTGTTGGTATGCTTGCTATATAAATATCGATCGAGATGATGAAATACATGGCCTTCTAGTACAGTACATCGAACCAAGAATCGGGCTTCAACAATTCTAAAGGTTCTAAACTTTGGCTGGTTTTGAACTATAAATGTCAGCTTACCGAGGACATTAAAATTTATAAATAATTGTTGGCTATTACATAATACCAACTGCAGTAGTTCCGGCTATAAATTAGCATCTTAACCTAAATCTCCCGCGCGGGGAAAGGTCGTATCACCTCGCAGTCAAACTGCAAAGTCAATATTTATGGTATACAATACGCTATACAAATTCCCTATTCAAAAAGTCAGTAAGTACAGAAGGGTTATTACAATACATTAACTAACAGCTGACAATCTCACTGCAAGAGTAATATTTAAGGGACACAAAACCTATACAAATTCCCTGTCGAAAGTCAATAAGTACAGTACAAATTCATTACAATATATTGACTAAAAGCTGACAGTTCAAGCAGGTCTTCTACCTCTTGGGATTTTGGGGCATAATATCAGCTTCGAAACTAAAAAATTAGCTTCCTAACCTTCATCCCGCTGGGACAGGTCGTATACACGCGCACTTACACTGCAAGAGTAATATTTAAGGGACACAAAACCTATACAAATTCCCTGTCGAAAGTCAATAAGGACTGTACAAGTTCATTACAATACATTGACTAATAGCTGATTGTTCAAGCAGGTCTTACTCCTCTTGGGACTATAATATCAGTGTCGAAACTATTTACCTCCGGGTATAGCAGGATTGCTGTTGGCTGAAACGCCAAACATTTGCGCCTATTTACTTTACGTATACCAGGTCCTATGAAAGTCGGGGCAGTGGTCTGTTTGTCGCACAAACGGATTCAGCTTTACAGAGTATAATATTAATATTATATCCACTTTGGCCGTCGAGTCATTGTCGACGCGTGCTTTACCTATGTCCAATATACAAAGTCTAAAGTTTTATAATGGCACACATCATAATACAGATTTCTTAACGATGATATAAAGTCAAGAGCAGGCATACACCTTATACAAATTTCCTATCAATTATATAAATTCAAGAGGCTTATAATGGCATAGATACATTCTAATACAAATATCCTGTTGATGATATAAAGTGGAGATGTTTATAATAGCACATATTCAAATACAAGGATTGATGATACACAAATAAAATATGTTTATAATAGCACACGTTCTAATACTAATACAGGATTGATGATACGCAAACAAGATGTTTATAATTATGATGGCACACATCCTAATATAAAGTTTCTATTGATGGTATACATTCATGAGCTTTATAATGGCATACATTCTAAGACGAGGTTCCTGTCGATGATACGAAGACAAAAGTTTTATAACGCAGATACAGACGCACATCCAAATATGTTGTATTTATTGAAAACCAAGATATTGCAGACGTACTAGAACTCAGGGTCTCTTGTCTGTAGTCGACTTTGGGTCAAAATCAGTCCTAGACTTAAGGGTCGAAAGCTCGCACATGTCAGCTTCAAAGGCTACATAAAGCTCGGGACATTCACCATGACACTTTAATAAAGTTTTATTAAAATAGATACTGTATATGTGTTAGAGTTTATGGAGTTTCCTGTGCAGCTGGCGGTTGGTCCCTCATGCAGGTCTCGCCTCATAGGGTTTATCAACTTTGCAACCTTCATCACCCCAATCGGGAAGGTTGCTTGCCTAACGCTGGCACGCTACAGCTTCAGTAAATGTGTATGGAACACTAATCGCAACTACGAAGTTTCTGTCAAATGTAAGACACTGAAGACGTGATGCAGCTTATGGACATCTATTCCCTAATTGCCGGTCGGTCACCTAGCAAGATCTTTGCGACGATTTCCACAGTCCTGGAAAGGATCAAAGGCGACATAGTCGGTAATATTTATCTTTAATTCTCAGGAATAAGTCTAGATTTGCAGAGATGTTCTATTACACTAGTACATAGCGTATAGTACTTGTACCATCCAGGTAATATATTTTATTAATAGAACCAAAAGTGTCACACGATGGCATCGAATAGTAACTAACTTTTTAACTTTGCAAGACGTTTTTAATTGCATTCAACCCTTACTAGTAGCGGAATCGATGGTGCTAAAATTATGTGATACCCCAGTTACTTGGAATATAAACTAATCCACACTGGCGGTGCCATATTTGTATCTTGGTGAACGTCTCAGGTACTTTTACAGTTTTCCTCTCAAAATACGTATTATGTTATAAATATATATATATATATATATATTTTTACGCTACGCCTGGAAACTTACATCAGCAGTAATTATTGTGATGTCGGATTACGTGAACCAAAATATATTCTTAAATAAAGAATTAAATACTCGACCAGTCTCTTGACACACAGTACTACTTGATAGGTGTTATTGTGATTCTTTTATTACTTTAAAACTTTATCACATTGTTGCATTATTCACAAGCCACCAGAAGATAACAAACACGTCTCTCATAAAGGACTTTGGACGTCAAACGGAACCATAATATATACATTTTACCTTCCAATAAAATGTGTATTATGTTCCTTAACGTCCAAAGTCCTAGTAAGGGCTTTCTGGTGTCCACCCTCATCATTATGAGACACTTACAATGATCTGATATATCAAAGATGGCGGCTTGTGGCTTTCACTTAGTTCACAGATTTAACGGAAGGTGGCGCTGGGAGCGGTAACGGTACGACATCTATGGGCTGTAATCGGTAGCAAGCGATGTACTCTCTCATAAAGGACTTTGGACGTTAAGGAACATAATACACATTTTATTGGAAGGTAAAATGTATATATTATGAAATACTCCCAAAAACCTGTGAGAGTAAGAAAGACCGCAAGATCAAAGAGCCTTCGAATACTTAATTAAGTTGCTTGGTAATTAAAGCTTGTTTCAACTAGATAAGCTTTTATTTATACTTAGCGCAAATGCAGGTGTATTAATTCGTTCCGTTTTAATTGCTTAAAACTACGAGTATAATCTTGGTGAATGAATAAGGTAAAAAAACAATATAGTCTAAGTAGACTATGATGTGTAGATAAAAGGCCAGGACCATTATTAACACAATAAGAGGACCCACACTTTTATTAACACGCTTTTATTAGTTTGGGTTAAATAAATCTACAATCTATTCATGTATCTATGTACTAGCTGTTCCCGCGACTTCGTTCGCGTGGTTTTTGAGTGAATTAAGAGCGCGCAATCAAATTTCATCAAGTCGAAATCGCCGCGAGAGACGATATCGACTCACACAGACGCATAACAACACGCATGTGTGGGTTAACGCTAGGTCGAGCGTACGTAGCGCGCGCGAGTAATATTGGTAGTTTGATCCTAATGAATTTTAATATTACCTACCATTTCAATACTTCTATAAAATTAAATGGTATTTAAGTTATAAAATACAAATTATACATACTCGACATGCTAGTAATCGCCCGCGGCTCAGTCCGCGTTACTGTCTAACCGTCGGGAATAACTTTCGCGATGATTGTGTGAAAAGAGTTTCATGGTGGTTGGTCAGTAGATGAGACGTGAAGAAAGTAACAAACAAACACACGAACAAACAAACAAACTTTCACATTTATAATTTAGGATAAGTAAGTGATGAGAATAAAAAATTCAACAACCTAATTTTAATAAAAATATACCAAGTTATTTATTTTTCATCTTTGATGTCCAGAAATGTTTGTCCCTAAATATTTTACTGACCCACTTCCGACTACCCACTAAAATGTACTAAAATACCAATTTTTAGTGGGTAGTCGGGATGGACATGCTTTTTTCAGTGACAAAAATGTTGTCACTATACTAACTAGCATTTTGCAACCGTCTGATTATTGAATGAAAATGAAATAAAATTAAAGATTATTTGGATAAAATGTACATTATGGTCGGTTGAGTTGGCGGCTGCAATTTTTATGGCGAATAGAGCTATATGTAAGGAGTCATTAACCAAAATTTAAACTTGCGGAAACTCGTAGTTTTTTAGTTATTGAAAAAATAAAATTCGTATTTTTGTATGAATATTCGACTACTTTTGACGTAATTCTGCCCGATTATCTAGTTAAGAAAAATAGGTGATTGAACTAGAATAAAAATGGCTTTTGGCGCTATATAAAAAAAACTGTCAAAATTACGTCAAAAGTAGTCGAATATTCATACAAAAATACGAATTTTATTTTTTCAAAAACTAAAAAACTAGGAGTTGCCGCAACTTTTAATTTTGGTTAGTGACTCCTTACATATAGCTCTATTCGCCATAAAATTTGCAGCCGCCAACACGACCGACCGTAATGTACATTTTTTCCGGCATAACATGTATCTCACAAGTTTTTACTGTAGAAGGACTAACTTGGCAATTTTTACAAGATATGTTTTTTAATGGGTTCTCAGTTCTTTTTGTAGAAGATTTACTAAACGCGTGTTTTTGTCAAAAGGGCAAATACAGCTTTGTAATCCTATACATTTAAATGACATTACAAAGTTAATTATGCAGTTAGTCTAGATAATTCTACAGAAATATTTTTTTAGGTTTTTCCCTTATTTATACACTAAACACTACTTGTATTCCAAATGTGAAGCTTCTATGTCTGCTAGAAGTGCCTAATACTTTTGATGATCGGTCAGTGAGTGATTGAGTCAGTGACAAAAGTAAGGAGTTTGACAAGTTATAATTATGTAACTTCTGTTTCAAATTGAATTACATTTGAAATATACTGTGTTTGTACAATGCTTTCCTAGTAACTAAAAATGAAGGCTTCTTTTAATCCACAACAAAGTTATAGGGAGTTGAAAATGGCCTAAACTGCTACGAGAAATTGATGGTACGGCCGTGCTCAAGTTGACAGAAGCACTGCCGTGCCCCCAGATACTCGGTTATATTGATGACAGTTACATTAAAGCAGACATACACTCAGGGGCTGATGATGATTAGTATAATTTTTAAATAATATATGAACCACACCATCTTTTAACTAAAAAAAACCGCATCAAAATTTGTCAATCATTTAGGAACTGCGATATAACAAACAGACATACAGGGGCTGATGATGATTAGTATTATTTTTCAATATATAAACCACATCAGCTTTCAACTAAAGAAATTGACATAAAAATTTTTTGATTAATTTAGGGGCTGTGATATTACAGACAGACATACAGGGGCTGATGATGATTAGTATAATTTTTAAATATACAAATCACATCAGCTCTCAACAAAAGAAATTGACATCAAAATCTTTTGATTAATTTAGGGGCTGTGATATTACAGACTGACACACAGGGGCTGATGATGATTAGTATAATTTTTAAATATATAAACCACACCAGCTTTCTGCTTAAGAAAACCGCATCAAAATCTGTGATGCATTTAGGAGCTACGATATGAGAAACAGACACACAGGGGCTGATGATGATTATTATATAAATTTTAAATTTTATAAATAAACTCTGAACAAATTACACACCTTTTTTGTGGTAACCTCTTAATATTTTTTTTTCTATATAAATATTATGAACTTTGTAATCGACATAATATAATCTCTGTAAATTTCCCCCATTTCTCATAAAAATATTAATGCTCGTCAAAGCGTCAATTCTGCGTAGTCGCACTATAAGTCCATGAGCGGACCAGGTCGGTGAACCTTTATACTTTGATGGTCCCGCGCAGAGCGACACGGCCTCCCCTCACGAATTCTCAGCGGGTACTAAATAGATCGCGATTTACATGACGCGTGCGCTTGGTTGAAAACAAGTAATTTTTAAAAAATTGAATAATGGGATAAACATCGTTTTTTAATTAAATAAAAAATAGTGTCAACTTACCAATAGTATGATTATCAATTATAAAAATAATATCATCGAAGAAATTTAGTTTTTCCAGTAGAAATACAGCACTGAAAAACGTAAATTATGTCATTTTTAAAAGATTTTTTATGCAGTTAACAATACATATATTTTTAATTTTTTATCAATATTTCATTGAAGGACTTTATAATCTTTTTTATAAAAATAGAAATTAAACTATATTAACACGATTTAATTGTTATTTTCTTTATCAAAGTGAGCTAAAATCGGCATTTTTGCGATTCGGCGTTCCGAAATCTTTAAATTTACTCAAATGTACTACTTAAAACTTTAATTTTATAAAATGATGTCCAAAATAAAGAGTTTATCTTCATATATTTCTAATTGTTTTATTTAATTTAGTTATTTTATGCGTGTGAGGGGCAGTCAAAAACACCGAAAAACTGAAACTTCGTCGTAAATTGAATGCACGCTCTTAAACCGTTTATGCAGCCACCGCACGCAACGAAAGACCCCAAATATGAATAATTTTCCCCGTTTTTGCAACATTTCTAACTGATACTTCACTCCTATTGGTCGCAGCGTAATGTTATATAGCCTAAAGCCTTCCTCTATAAATGGACTATCGAACAAAAAAAGAATTTTTCAAATCGGACCAGTAGTTCCTGAGATTAGCGCGTTTAAACAAACAAGCAAACACACTCTTCCGCTTTTTAATATTAGTATAGATGTGAAGAAATCATTGACAACTTGATCAAACTGATCCGTAACAACTTCGTTGAGCAAACAAATAGATTGTGATGAAATTCAATTAAAAAAAAACGAAAACCCGGAACCCGCAAACCCGCAACGTGGAACCCGGAACCCGCAACGCGCAATCTGCAAAACTGGACCCCGCAACTCGAAATTTTATAATTTTCTACTTATTTATTTTAACATTTTATTTCATAAAAACCTAATCCTGACCATAAAAAATACAACAAAAAAAGAATTGGCCAAATTGATCCAGAAGTTGTTGAGTTAATAGTTATGCACTTACCTACCAACACATTTTGCGATCCATTTTTATATTATATAGATGATATAAAAACGTGAAACGTTACTACTTTTCATTGAGACAATCCACGCCAGACACTCGGTACCCGACTATTTCCTTGGCGTAAATAATTTTATACCGTAAACGCATAAGTTCTACGAAAAGTTGCTTGTATAAACGCGTAGAAATTCAGTCGGCCTGAAAATTAGCTCTACAAAATATCTGCCGTATACGCAGGCCAGAGAATTTGCTACGGGCCCCGCGCTTGCTTAATCCCTTCTGCTTTAAAGCTTTGAGAAGCTCTAAAAAAAATACTTTTTTAGCCCTGATTATACCTTGTCTCTAAAATATATGTTTACGCATAGCAGTCCAAAAAGTATAATAAAATTGTTTTTATTTGATAGTAATGCTGTTATAGTTAGCATGTTGCTGGAATACTACTAATAATAAATGTTTAGGCAAAATACAGTGTAAACTCCATGTAACGTCCTTCGATTTAACGACAAACTCCCTAAAGCGTCGAAATCAATTGACTTTAGTTGGTTAAGCTTGTCTTCCATACAATGATAAACTCTCCATAGAATTAATTTAGAACAAAGAAACCTATGGAACTGGCATAAGAATGTACTTAAACTAAATAAACAAACCCGTTGACAAACATGGCGGATCAGGCGAATCGCCTTCTTTCTTTTTGAGAATATTACGGATTTTATACCTCATAACTGAGCTAACCCAAAGTAATAGATTTTTAAAGACATTATATCATATAAATTAAACAATAAACAACAATTTGAATGTTAGCTACTTACCGGTGATTTTGCATAGGCCACAACTTACTACAGAGCACTTCATGGTAACTGTGGGAGTACAAGTGGAAGCCCCAAAGGGAGATCTCCGACCGAGCGAGATGGTATGCTCGGTCAGGCCGAAGCCCACTGTACTAGTTTTCAGATGTCGTACTTAGAAAACTTCGATAGCGCGATGCAGGATTGTGGCGCTAGTAGTACCGCCACATAACTATTACGTCCGTGACAGCCAATGAAGGGGGCACTGATAAAAAGAGTGCAGATACTTTTTTAAAACTGTTGTTATAAGAAATATACAGATAGCCTATTATTATTGCCGTGTGAAATTGAACTATTAGTACAGTTCCATAGGTTTCTTTGTTCTGAGCATTACACCCACTCTCAATAACGACAACAATTGAGTAATAAAAACTACCTTTTAAGTTACTAAAATTAGTAAAAACTGCACAGCTGTTCTTTTGTCGCTTTATGATCCTAACCCGCAATAAACTTGACTGTCGGCATCATGCAAAGAGAACTTTCTAAGAAATTCGTTCTTTTGTTTACAAATTGGGATTGCTTGCACGTGTAGACTGTTTTTGACCATGACTAATAAGTAGGAGTCATGGATCTATACGTTAGCTTTCTTAGTTGCTCACAAACTTTCAAACTGTAAACATGGCTAGTAAAAGAAAATCACTGTGCATCGACGAAAAAGTTTTACTGATACGCGCAATAGAAACGGGAGAAAGGAAAAGTGATGTTGCCAAACGCTTTGGGTTCAGTCGCTCTACCGTGTCCGCAATATGGAAAAACAAAGAAAAATATCTTCAAGCTAAGCGCGAGGGGAAAACATCCAAAAAAATAAAGAAACCATAATACGAAAACTTGGATCAAGCTGTACTATCATGGTATCACCGACAGCGCCAGAATAATATGCCTATCTCGGGGCCGCTCGTGAAAGCTAAGGCGGAGAATTTGGCTGTAGAACTTGGTTTAACTTCTTTCAAAGGATCAGAAGGATGGCTCGGAAAATTCAAGGAACGTCATCATATCAACTATGGTAAAAAAAATATTTATATAAAAAAAAATATATATAAAACCCGACTTCGCCAAAAAATGGGTCTAAAAAGGTTGAAACAGGAAAATAATTCGATTTGAAATCCAGAAATGCAATAGGTACAAAAATGGTCAAGGTAGAGCCGTGGTCGCACCCGCTATTAGCATCGAACCTTGCAACGGCAGACGAATACGGTCTTTCAAGTTTTTTTTTCTACCGTAATTCAGTGTGAACCATTTTTTTACCTATTGCATTTCTGGATTTCAAATATAATTATTTTTTGTTTCAGCCTTTTTAGACCCATTTTTTGGCGAAGTCGGGTTTTAGATTTTTAATCATTTTTTTAATTTAATATTTTTCTGTTTCTACATTAAATATGACTATTATTATATTTTTATTAAATTGACCATTACATAGAAAGTAGCTAAACAACTCCGAGGTAAGTACTACTTGTACGACCGCATTTTAAACGTTTATTTTGAATTTAACGATAAAATATAATAATTAATAAAATATATTTAAATACATATTCGTGATGTGCTCGCGAAGACCTATCTTTTAATACCAAACACGAGACAATTATCATAATTTAATTTTTTTGGAGATAGTTTTTGAGGTTTAATTTTTAAAATCCAAATTTTCGCGAAACATTATATTGCACATTGCCTTATAATGTTTCGCGCTTTATTTTTGTGAAATACCCCCTGTATTTCACAAAAATAAAGTCAGAGCTTGGATATTGTTCATAATTGGATCAATATCACTTCCATAGGACCTGAATAAATGTATATCCTTATTTTTCTTTTTGCGCCCTGAAACAATCATCAAAATTTGAAAAGTAGATTTTTAAAAAACTTCATTTTTTATTATTTTTATTTTAAGCTTTTAACATGCCCTGTGGTTTGAAAATATAATGTAAAAAATATGAGAATGGTTGCTCAAATAGTTTAGATGATACACGTGCTATATATATATATAATATATATATTATATATATATATAGCACGTTTATTGTTCCCTCTATTTATCCTATATGTGTTGTGTGATGATAAAATAAATATTTTTATTCTTATTCTTATTCTTATATAATATATATAATAATCGCACTACGACGCACTAACAATAATCTGTAGTAGGCACTTCTAACACACACATACTTTAGTGCATGTATCTTTTAAACTATTTGAGCAACCATTCTCATATTTTTTACATAATATTTTCATACCACAGGGCATGTTTAAAGGTTAAAATAAAATAAAAAAATCGCCCTATTGAAAAAAAATCGAAGTTTAATATTAACTTCCGGTTTACTATACGAAAAAAAATATGTTTCTCTAATTTCTATTTATTTTCTAAAAAATAAATTAAAATACACAAACAAACATTATTTACTTATCCTTTATTCCACCTGATTATCTTCATTAACAGCTTTTCAAATTTTGATGATTCTTTGAAGGCACATAAATTCGTAACTAGCCATAAAAAAAGAAAAATAAGAACGTACATTTATTCAGGTCTTATGAAAGTGCAATTGATCCAATTATTAACAAAATCCAAGACTCGAGTTGTTTTTTCTCTTGTCCGCTTGACGTGAAATTACCCCTTTGTTACTCGCGGCATAATTATCAATCGATTGTACTTCATTTATTAAAATCAGACCAGTAGTTTAGCCGCTACATAAATACATAATATGTATATACATATTACACATACATACAAAATAAGGAAAACTTTCCAAGGAACGTATTTTACGTACATATCTACTAACACTAGTCTAAAAAAAAATATTTTTCTAATTCTGATTTCTCTTCTTTCCATGACGCCATAAAATGCAGAGTCCCTGCAGTGCATTGTTATATAGAGTTTACACTGTATTTAGTAACTAAGTAAAGGGTGTTTTTCTAATTACGAGTATTTACTTTTTGTAAATCTTGAGCTAACTTTTACTGACTGAAATTACTGACCAATTTAGTGGGGACTTGGACAACAAAAAAAATATGTAAACAAACAACCATATTTTGAAGTGGTCCTTGGCAACATTTTAGTAACAGATTTTAGAGCAAGACAGCATTTTGGCAGATCTTTTTTTACAACCTTCTATTTCTTCTCAGGGTTTTTGGTCTAAAAACAAGTAGCAGTCTATACTGTGCACATACAGTACTTTCTGCTATTTAATATTTATGTTATTTGTTTGTAAACTAATGAAATTAACTGCATGTTTTTGTACTAATCGGGGTGTCTATTCAACAGCCACAGGATCCATGCCGAAGCCTGCTGCAAAGAAAGGTTCATTAAATTTCTTTTAATATTATATTTTGTCATTAAATAGCACAATAATGTAAAAAACGACAGTAGAACCTACTTATTGTAGTACCAGCATTAGTGGAATCGTATGTATAACTATGTATTTTATGTCTTTTGTTAGTTGGTTCTTCATACCTATATGTTGTCAATTTAATAGAAATACTAAGTTTGCAGAGGGCCATAAAAAAACAAGAACAAAATTGTAAATTTTTCTATCTCTTTTTTTAAATCGTCAAATTAGTTTACATCGCATATTTCCTATATATTAAAATGAGAGTAGTAATATATAACATATATCACTAATGCTTGTACTGTAACACATAGGTTCTATAGTAGGTATTACTTAATATAATTCATTTACATTATCAATAGATGCTGACATAGTTGTGCAGGAATAAATTATGAGGAAGTTATCTCTTCTCATAATTATGGTACCTACACATTCTATATACTAGATTTCAATTCCAAGAAAGCGTTTGTACTTATTTTAAATTCTTACCGATACAGGAAATTTGCAGTATGAAATAATTTTTAACTTTATCTTCATGCTTAAGAACACGATGGCCGTCAATCAATGTTACCTACACAAGGGACAGATCCATAAAACTGTATATTTTGCTTGCATCTGGAGACAACGTTCCGAAATGATACAATTGATCTGCCCATTGTATAGGCAACCCAAGTCTCCTAAGGCCTTGCAGCCTTGAATTTTGCGGGCAGCGGGGCGGGAGCGGCGGCGGCACGGGTGCGGTACTCGCTACCCGCTCCCGCGCCGCCGCCGCTCCCGCTCCGCTGCCCGCAAAATTCGACGCGGCCTTAGATCTTCGAGCGTTCTTTTTCTTCATTTTCAACGTGTTAATGTTAGCGTCCTGTGTTATAGCAGCCGCGGCCCCCCCTCCCGCCGCGGCGCCCGGGCCCGCAGCGCCGGCCCCCGCCGCGCCCCGCCCCACAGCCGCCGTGTCCCCCGCCGCCGCCGCGCCGGCCGCTGACGCGAACAGCAGGATCTACGCTAGCCCCATGGCGAGAAGACTGGCTGAACTGAAGAATATACGGCTCGGAGGTAAGTGTAGCTAACCTTACGATCAACGCTAAAAAGACCTACTGGGGCCACTTAAATTGAGCGCGTCTTCATTGACTGTCGCGGTCTCTACCCGACTGCTGAGTGAAAAAGTTATGATTTTGGCAGGCTGTGTGATTGTTTGTTAGTTCTATTGTAGCGCTTAAACTACTGATCTGATTGTCTGTTAATATTGCGTACATCAGGCTATATAATTCACGTGACTACAAGCCGCGTTACGGTTTTTTTATGAAATTTGTGGTTATTGGCAAAATGACAAGGATAGCATGTGACTTATTATGTGCCAATAATTATTATTTTTAGCGTTTAGTTGCTTCTATTACATCAATACCGAATAAGGCAGTTAAAATTATTCTGTCCTGACATAAAAGAAAAAGGACATTGACGTAAAGTCTAAATAAAATACCTAATTATTCTTTTTTAGATTCTTTATTACTATTTTTAAATATTAATGATTAAGGCTGATATTGTTGAATGCCCTGAAAGTCCTTTCTTTCGGAACATAATCGTTATAATATCTGCCACATCATATGAACTAATTATTATGCAAAATATAAATTATAACATAATATAAATATGTGTGACGTGAATTCACTTAGATGTTATATAACTTGGAGTTCTAGTATGTTTCGTTCCCTCATATATATCCTAGCTCCTACCCCTTTTCCTATCCCACTTAATCCACTTCTCACGTTAACCACATGGCTTCAGGCCAGGGCACCGGATTGTACGGGGCCCTGAAGAGTGGTGACCTTGCAGCCGGTGGCGCCCCCGCCGAGGCCCCCGCGCCGGCCCCAGGGGCAACCTTCCGCGACGTGCCCCTGAGCGGCATGAGGGAGACCATCGCGCGAAGGCTGACGGCCGCGAAGCAGAACATACCCCACTACCAGCTGACGGCCACTGTCAATGTGGAGAAGACGCTGGCTATGAGGAAGGCTGTCAACGACCGATTGGCTGCCGAGAAGTCGGATGTCAAGGTCAGTGATTTGATGAAATTATAGTCCTATAGGATACATAGTAATAACTGTTACTCCTCTAGTGTGATTACTCCTGCCTGTAAAATTATAATATTTTTTTTTTAATTATAATAGAAATTTGGCGCATTTTACCCATTATTCTGCATTCATTAGGACATTAAATGGTGTTTCCATTCTAATATATTAAGTTTGTTGTAATCATTTATTTCATATAATATAAAAAATAAATAATAATATTTTTATTCGTTTTTTTAAGTTAAGTTCTCATAGTAAAATGTTTGTAAGTTTTGTTGCTACTGAGCTATCCGAACGGCAGTTCCCGAACATATTCCCGTTATTATTATTACTCTCTAAACGGATTCGATTTTGATTCAGATCCGATCGTGCCGCGTACTCCCCAATAAATTGACTTTTGTTTATCTCGATTTATCCAATTTGACAGTAGATTAAGCTAGCAAGTTACTAGAGCAACATTGCAGGCGGTTAGTCAAGATTAATTTATTTTACTGTAGTATTTCTAGTTTGTTGACATTTAATGTGACCTTCAGAATTTTTGTTCGCCTGACGTAAACGTGATTGGAGCGTGATTGATAGTGTGAATCAAAACTTGTAAACCGATGCAATTACTAGTATTGACAAAATATTTTTTTTCATGAATGTTTATCATTCGTCCTCTAAGATAACAGTAATTTGAAATAATAATAATATCTATGGATGCTTCGCCACGTCTACAATGTTGATAATAAACAGAGATTCTACCTAGTATGATGGCCTATAGAATACCTACCTAATAGAATGGTATCACTCTAATAATGCCTATTCAACTGGCATTTTTTTTTCGATTCCCAATATATGGTACCAGTCGAAGTGTAAGTGTAAGTATCAGAAAAAGTTGTGTTACGGGGACCCCGACAACATGTTTAATACTTTAATGCTATACATATTAATTTTTTTATTATATCGTAAACACATTTCACATGACCAAGGAACATTGAAAACTATTTTTGTCGGGATTTGAACCCGCGATCTCCGGCTTAAACGCCGACGCGCCTCAGCCACAGTCGTTAAATAATTTAAAAAATGTAACACAAATTAATTTATACTTAATTCCTTTTCAATCTTATTATTAACTCAAAAACAGCTGTGGGTAATTGTGGAATTCGTAATATTAGGTCGATGTTACAAGAACCACAATAAGTTTACACATTATAAAACAAAGTCCTCCCCCGCCACTGTCTATCTGTTCGCGTTTTTCTTCTTTGTTTATCAAAGACTACTGTACCGATCTTTATGCTGTTTTCACCAATGGATAGAGTGGTTCTCGAGGAAGGCTTAGTGCATTCATTGTACCTGCTAGGTGGCGCTGCTGTCTGTGCGTTAAGAAACCTAATTCTAAGGCAGTAAAAAGTTCGCCATGACTGTATAAATAATAATAATAGCTCCCCTCACCGATTTCGGTGTCGGTAACCGATTTCATTGTAACCAGGCCAGCTACGCAGGGGTTATTTACAGTGCCCAAGTGTGTGCGCTATACACAAAGACACTCCCTCTTCCTTTTACTCTCACAACCCAGTGGGACGGTAAACCGACACGACTGGCGAGAGAACAGGCGCAGGACCGACATTTTACATGCTCATCCGACGCATGGATCATCTTTCTTGTCAGACAATCAGGTGATGAGCCTGAATTGTCCTAACAAGAGTTCTTCTTATTTTTTATCTATCTCGACCTACGGCATATCCTACTAATATGATAAACGCGAAACTTTGGAAAGATGGATGTTTGTTACTCAAACACGCAAAAATAAGGAAATGATTTTGATGAAATTGGGTATGGTAAATTAACGTACAGGCTTTTTACAATAAAAAAGGACCCTGTATTGTCCTAACCAAACTTGAAAAGAGCAAAGAGCAACCAAAAGCTCGACGGGGCAGTATAATGTTATACTTTATAGAGAGAGTTATAATGTTATATTGTGTGTTGCAGATATCCGTAAACGACTTCATCGTGAAGGCAGTGGCGGCGGCGTGCAAGCGCGTGCCCGCTGTCAACGCGCACTGGATGGACACATACATCAGAGAGTAAGTACTCAATACTATATTCTGTCAGTTAATGACCTCAAAATGGCGGCGCGGTAAAAAGGATCTGCGAGTAGTAACAAGCTCCCGCACTAATTTGGTTGTCGGTGGCCACCGGCTACGTAGGTAATTTTTAATGACCAATTGTGTGCGCAACACACGAGGACACTCTCGCTTACTTTCGGTCACAACCCAGTGGGATGGGACAGGCGAAAGAACGGACACAGGACCAGCTTACATATTATATGGTATGTAAAAAGTAACCTGTGAAAATCTTTGTCAGATAACCAGGTGATTAACCTGCAATATCCTAACCAAACTTGAAACAAACAATTTTGAACGCGAAGTTTCAAAGTCTTATTCAAATCAAAATACTAGGATATCTGTGGTTACACTGCAAGGGATTTGCGGCCTTTCCACACACGCAATAATGACTATTGTCGTCCACAGGTTCTCCAACGTAGACGTGAGTGTGGCGGTCGCTACGCCCGGCGGCCTCATAACTCCGATCATCTTCAACGCGGACTCCCGCGGCATCATAGACATATCCAAGTCTATGAAGGAGCTGGCCGCTAAGGCGAAGGAGGGCAGGCTGCAGCCGCAAGAGTATCAAGGCGGCACTATAACCGTGTCCAACTTGGGCATGTTCGGTAAATAGTTTTGATACTTGCATATTATATACAACTGTAATATCATGGCCTTATATCCCATACAATCTATCTTTAACACAAAAAAATTGCAACAGATGTCGCTACTATCAACGTTTGTAAATTATAAAATGTAAATTTCCCGAATTAAGTACAAATATTGACATTAAAATTAAGATATGCATATTTTTTAAGCATAACATCACTTTAAGCTAAATTCAACTCCTTAATTAAGAAGGAGATACGAAACGAAATTAGTAATTAGTATTTTCCGATAGTGGCGCTAGATGGCAGTTTCCGGAATGTGCCTGGATATCGAAGAAAACAAAATAGCCAGTCGAATTGCCAGTATTAGGGTGATAGCATTTTCTAGTACTAGGTCTCTGTTATGTATATTATCTACTTTGTGGTAATATGTAAGGAAAATTGATAGACATAACAGTCATGGCTCACTCCATCTCGTGTCTCGTGTCAAAAACCACGCGAACGAAGTCGCGGGAACAGCTAGTCTGAAATAAAAATAAGCACATCTTAATGGTAAAAACGAGCAATAAAACATAAACCAAATTTTTTTTTTAAGTCTCCTAAAATACTTTAATCTGACTCGTTCCAGGTATCACGATGTTCAACGCCATCATCAACCCGCCGCAGTCCTTCATCCTGGCGTGCGGCGGCCTGCAGGATCTGGTCATTCCCGACAAGAACGATGCGCAAGGGTAAATATACTTTATATATATATCCGTGGGGTGCCGGGGCAATAATAGCATTGACCATTAACCCGTGGGCATCGTAAAAGGCGATAGAGAGAATAAAAAAAAACTATTATTTCCAAATGAAACTTAACAAGCTATTTTCGGCAAGTCAAAAAGAAAAACAAGCTACCACCGATTCAACCTTAACCCGCCGAGAAAGACCGGCGTAAGAAACTCGCACGGGGCCATTTTTATACAAGATGTCCCAAAATTACCACGCCACAGTGACACCAGAGGTAGGCCGACGCAAGAGGAACCTAACCAGCCTAACATAGCCTCTGAAAGTTGCACGGTTTTCGAGTAATTGCCAAAAAAAAAAAAAAACGAGAAATTTTCCATTTGCTTTAACATTTTTACTCACTGCATTGAATTGGCAGCATCTTAATAATGGTTTTTGGCGGTTTTAAAATCAGGAATAGTTGTTCTAGTAGTCCTTAGTGTTATTTCGTTAGTAATTTTGTGTAATAACTCGAAAGCCGTGCAACTTTTACTGAGGTCATGTTAGGCTGGTTAGGTTCCTCTTGAGTTGGCCTACCTCTGGTGTCACTGAGGCGTGGTAATTTTGGGACATTCTGTATGCGAATATAGTTAACTACCCCCCCAAGAAATAGAGTGAGGCTTATGTCCAGCAGCAGACGTCATAGCTGAAAAGACCAACGTAACAAAAATTTAAATTCGATCAAATTAGATATGTTGACATTTAAATTGGAATCATTGTAGCCACCCATATTGAGCTTTGTTTACATTTAAATCATATTGATTCGGAACTTGACTTACGACGACTGTAAACAACGCTCATAATAAATTCCCTTTTTAGACGCATTTGAGTAAAAAGAATAATGTTTTATTTACAGTTACCGTGTGGCGAAGTTCGTGTCGTTCACAGCCTCAGCTGACCATAGAGTTGTCGACGGCGCGATTGGCGCGGCGTGGATGAAGGCTTTCCGAGACAACCTGGAGGACCCTGCCAACATGATACTCTAAGTTCACTCCGGTGCAGCACACAGCGTGGCTCACTTCACTCCGGTGCAGCGCAGAGCGTGGCAGACTTCACTCCCGTCAAAATTCACACTGCTGCAAGGCGTAGTTAACTTCGCTCCTGTAAATTACTAGTAGTCCATTGAAATGTTACATTTTTTAGGCCTTACCTTGCGTTTTTTAGAGGACGCAATTTTATTTTTTTGATGTGTAGGGGGGGTCAGTGTAAAGCTAAAACCAAGTTTGTGGGGTCGCCACCCTTGTCCCACGGCCGCCATCTTGAAAATAGGGGTTGAAATGGCATTTACGATATATCTCTTAAACTATTTATTTTATAAAAAAAAATTGTGAACATTTTTTGTTGCAAATTAAATTCTCTACAACTTTGCTCCAGTAACTTTTTGTCGTAGAACTATAAATAAAAAAGTTATAAGCGAAAATCTTCGGAAATTTGAGAAAAAAAATTATATTTTTCGATGTAACTTTTTTTTTGATCATTTTACGAAAAAATGATATTCGACCATTTTTGTACATCGTTTTTTGAGGAACAACTTTTATTCGCATCATTTTTTCATTAAGTTAATAGCTAAGGTTTTACAGCGCTCCGAAGTGAGTACTATTTTTCAGTACTCTTAACTATACCTATATTATACGTGTGTACCTATGATAAGTCATAAGTTATTGTTTGTTTTTTTTTCTTTTTTTTTACTTTATTATTATAACTTTTTTAATTACAAATTTTGCCATATTATTAATAATTAATTATTGACTCTTTTCCCCACCACCCACGAGGTAGAGTCTAGAGGCGCGTTTTTTTGTTGATGTCCTTTCATCGTTAG
Organism: Celastrina argiolus; assembly: GCA_905187575.2. Classification (NCBI taxonomy): domain Eukaryota; kingdom Metazoa; phylum Arthropoda; class Insecta; order Lepidoptera; family Lycaenidae; genus Celastrina; species Celastrina argiolus. The sequence continues at coordinate 6,202,219 of LR994595.1, forward strand.
GATTCTCCGCATCCTATAATGCCATTTCATTATTCGAAGATTCTTGTGCTTTTCGTCCGGCGCGTAATATCTTACCTCATGCTTTTTTTCAGTTTGTTTTTGACAATGCTGATTTTAATAGCAATACAATTGATGGTAAAAATACTTTCCATGCGATGGGTGGTATTCAATGCGTTACACCTTATAACAGTATCGAAAGTGATACCAGTTTACCACGAGTATCCAAAAAAATACCTGCTTCAATAAAATCTACACTTGGATTAATTCCTCTTTCATCCTACTCAAAAGGCAAAACCGTTGGTCTCAGTAAAATAAATGTTTCAGTAATTGAAAGTGCCACACAATCGACCAAACAAATTGTTCCTACACCTTGTGATTTGATGTGGCTGTTTGGTAAATGGTCATGCACTGTAAATATCAGCGGATGGAATGGATTTATGATCGAAGCAACTGATGATTTTCGCTTATAACTTTTTTATTTATAGTTTCACGACAAAAAGTTGCTGGAGCAAAGTTGTAGAGAATTTAATTTGCAACAAAAAATGTTAACAAATTTTTTATAAAATAAATAGTTTAAGAGATATATCGTAAATACCATTTCAACCCCTATTTTCAAGATGGCGGCCGTGGGACAAGGTTGGCGACCCCACAAACTTGGTTTTAGCTTTACACTGACCCCCCCTACACATCAAAAAAATAAAATTGCGTCCTCTAAAAAACGCAACCCAAAATGTAACTTTTCAATGGACTATAGATTAAGAATACGCTGGTTTATTTCTTTACCCACTGCCGTGTAAAAATGTACTTTCCATTTTAAAGTTTGACAGTATGATTTGATTTACTCACTTCCCATTTTTACGAACCCGTAACACTTTAAGATCCGATATATAGGAATATCGATATTTGATCTTCAAGTGTAGAATCATTACAATTGTTTCAATTCGGAACATTCTACTGGCATATTAAAAAATGTGACTTTTTCACATTGGTTACGATTAATATCAAATTGATTAGTCATAAGAGATTGTTGAATATTAAGTTTTTATTTGTAACGAGAACAGTCTAATCAAAGATCAGTATAAGTTGTTTAAATTTTAAATTATTGATTATGTACCGCAAATTATTTATGTATAAAATTATGTATGTTAAAAACGAATACGTGATAATTTTGTAGTGATCTATTAGGTTATTAAAGAATGCTTCTTCTTCTAATTTCGTTGGTTATTAAGGGTATTTGCCTTGCCCTGTTAAAAGGTAGTCATAAAAAAAATTACACCACAAAGTAACTTGAGACCGAGCCTAAAGGATTTTATTTCTTAGTATATTTATAAATATATGCATTTGTGTATCTATTAGTAGTTCATGTTTTGGAAACAAGATCTATATACACAATTTATAATTCAGTTGGAGACTGGGTATTCGTTGTACATACCTACTTAGGTCAACTCCAGTGTTGCTAGGGGTCATGTTTGATAAAGTACAATATGATTGTTAGTTAAATATATTTATTAATAAAATAACATTAGTTTTATTTTTAGTTAAAAAAAAAGTTAAAAAAACTATAACCCGACTTCGCAAAAAAGGGGTCTAAAAAGGCTGAAACAAGAAAATAATTCAATTTGAAATCCAGATAGGCATAGGTACAGAAATGGTCAAGGTAGAGCCGTGGTCGCACCCGCTATTGGGATTGTATATTTAAACAGCAGACGAATATTATAGGGTAGTAGTTTAACCGCTTCGAGGGAACATACATACATAGACTGCCAAAATCATTACCCTTCCTTTTGGCTTCGCCGAAGTCGGGTAAAAAAGTATGGCCTGGAATCCGGTATTGGATGATTTATACAGTATTCTCCGAGAGAAGTAACCACTTTAAATACTGTAATGCCTTGGACGGGCGGTTTCAAATGTCGCATGGTTGCCCAGCACATACAGCATTCTCACAATATAGTCGGCCTAGTCCAGAGGAATAACTGGTCAATACGTCTACAGGTTTCCTCACGATGTTTTCCTTTACCGTTGGAGCGTCCGTGTAATGTACTTGAGATTTGGAAAAGTCTCATTGGTACCTGCCACAAACCTGGGAATCGAACCTGCACACTTTCGAGTGCTAATCAACGGTCTACCTACTAGGATACGGACGCTCTACTTTTAGTAGCTACATCGAGAATAATTATTATGCTAGGGGTCTCTTAGCTCGATAAGCGTCTACGAAACATATCTCTGTAGGTACTCTACATAATAATAATTATAGAAGGACATACAAAAACAAACACGTAATTTGCCTATTTAAAAATACATGGATGATTACGAACCACAGAGATACATATATTTGGCTGGTTTTTTACAAAGTAGACAGACTCGTCATCATAAAGGGTGGTGCTACTGTAGTCAAATAAAGGGACTTAATTAAAACGCCGAATTAAATCTTAGCATAATATTTCATTGTATTCATTATCTAATATTTAATTATGTAAAATCGTATGACAAACGCGCCCTTTAACTGGCACAACTTTTAATTATTAATCCAGGGACATTGCAATTTGCGTGCGAAAAAGTATTAGCAAACTATAGTTATATAATTAGGTAAATAAATAAAATGACAATTATGCGGCTTGGTTTAATAATTCATACTCAACATTAAAATAAACTAATACATAACATTAAAATGTACTCAAATATGTGCATTATATCCATTCAGACCTTCGATAGTCAAGTTAAACATTTACAAGGCTAGTCTAAAAAAAAGTGACTTAATTTTTTTTCAGCAATAATTGTTTCCAATTGTTATTAGTAGAAAATGAACACTAGAACAACTACAGCCAAAACCTCCAAAAGCGGGAAAGAACCCACCATCGTACAAGACCAGGGTTTCTTCCAACATGACACTGGAGACAGTTACAATGGCTCCTATGAAGAGAATAAAAAGACTGGAGCCATCAAAATGCACGGTAGACTTCATTTTTCTGTAACTTTTAAGAAATTATGTAAGAAGATTTAAGTTACATTACGATCATAACCCTGGGACTGGTCTTCTGAATGGGACTGAATTGACGACCTTTGTAGCGCATTGCTTGAGCGTATTGGTGGTCGAGCAGGAGTCGCGGATTCGAATCCCGCCGAAGAAACAAAAAAAAGCACTGGACCAGATTGACATGCACACCATGTCAATCTGGCCCCGTGCTTTTCTTTGTTTCTTCGGCGTACATAGATATTGTTATTTTTACTAATGGGGGAAAAGTAAGATTTACGTAGAGCACCATTTTTGGCCACTTGTAATCTTCCTCACGTTATTATTCCTTGTCGTTTAATTTACTGATCAATAAAAAAGCTAGAGTTTAAGGACGTGTTTCACCAAGCAATGTTAAAGTTAATCCTTCGTTAAATATCATTGTCCACATGCGGTTGAGAGTAGCTGTAATAGGGTGTTATATAGCTTAAAAATAATTAGGCTGTATACGTATTTATTGTTATTTTAATGTAATTCCGGGTAGCAACTCGAAATCACTGGACCGTGACACAATGTCTTCTGACTGGTACTCAATCGAGCGTAGGTACTCTATCCGCTCTATATTGCGTTTAGTCACGCCCCAATTGCAACAAACATTCCATTATTATCTAAATTCGGAATTAATGAATAGTTTGTTTGGTCTTATTCATTCATAGTTTTGAAATATTTTAATGGCAGTACTTTTTAGGAACGTCTAACATTAATCTCGGTACAATTTGTAGCGTCTTCTCTTATGTAACTTCTATTACGTTGGAGACCGTTACTTAATTTATTAACATTTATACAGGATGATTAATGGGTAATATAGCAAGCCGTAATATGTATCGTGAAGAGAATGACGCGTAGAGCATATACCTATATTATTATATATATATTTTGTTTGATATTTTTTACAAAAAAAAAAAATCAGAAAACTAAAATGATCACAAAGAGTGAATCTTACTATGCTGAGGCTCGATGGCTCCTAGTCTATACACACGAACGCACTGGTCGTTGATCTAAGACCATATCAGGATTGAAACTCATCTGTTTTGTGACTTTTATGGAGATCTTTAATTGCGATTTATCGCGCTATAGTAAATAATTTGTATGCGGCGTCAAGACAAAAAATGCTCTACGCATCCTTCACACCATATTCGGTTTCATATATGCATCGTCAATCACAGGGTGATATTTCGATTCTTCAGGTTACGGCGTATATACCACAGCCGAAGGAGACATATATGAGGGCCTCTGGGAGTCAGATCATCTTGTCAACGATGTTACAATCAGCTACACGGATGGCTCCAAATTCGAAGGCAGATTGAACAACTTTGCTTACAATGGCGTCGGAGTGTACACCTACCCGGACGGCTGTGTTTTGCAAGCAAACTTCTTAGACAACACCCCAAAGGGATTTCTAACTATGGTAGACCCGAACGGACATAAGTGGTGGGGAGTGCCTGATCGCGGCTATGCTTGGTTTGAGCCCGTCAATTATTATTATGAAATACTCCCAAAAACCTGTGAGAGTAAGAAAGACCGCAAGATCAAAGAGCCTTCGAATACTTAATTAAGTTGCTTGGTAATTAAAGCTTGTTTCAACTAGATAAGCTTTTATTTATACTTAGCGCAAATGCAGGTGTATTAATTCGTTCCGTTTTAATTGCTTAAAACTACGAGTATAATCTTGGTGAATGAATAAGGTAAAAAAACAATATAGTCTAAGTAGACTATGATGTGTAGATAAAAGGCCAGGACCATTATTAACACAATAAGAGGACCCACACTTTTATTAACACGCTTTTATTAGTTTGGGTTAAATAAATCTACAATCTATTCATGTATCTATGTACTAGCTGTTCCCGCGACTTCGTTCGCGTGGTTTTTGAGTGAATTAAACCGTTTATGCAGCCACCGCACGCAACGAAAGACCCCAAATATGAATAATTTTCCCCGTTTTTGCAACATTTCTAACTGATACTTCACTCCTATTGGTCGCAGCGTAATGTTATATAGCCTAAAGCCTTCCTCTATAAATGGACTATCGAACAAAAAAAGAATTTTTCAAATCGGACCAGTAGTTCCTGAGATTAGCGCGTTTAAACAAACAAGCAAACACACTCTTCCGCTTTTTAATATTAGTATAGATGTGACGAAATCATTGACAACTTGATCAAACTGATCCGTAACAACTTCGTTGAGCATACAAATAGATTGTGATGAAATTCAATTAAAAAAAAACGAAAACCCGGAACCCGCAAACCCGCAACGTGGAACCCGGAACCCGCAACGCGCAATCTGCAAAACTGGACCCCGCAACTCGAAATTTTATAATTTTCTACTTATTTATTTTAACATTTTATTTCATAAAAACCTAATCCTGACCATAAAAAATACAACAAAAAAAGAATTGGCCAAATTGATCCAGAAGTTGTTGAGTTAATAGTTATGCACTTACCAACACATTTTGCGATCCATTTTTATATTATATAGATGATATAAAAACGTGAAACGTTACTACTTTTCATTGAGACAATCCACGCCAGACACTCGGTACCCGACTATTTCCTTGGCGTAAATAATTTTATACCGTAAACGCATAAGTTCTACGAAAAGTTGCTTGTATAAACGCGTAGAAATTCAGTCGGCCTGAAAATTAGCTCTACAAAATATCTGCCGTATACGCAGGCCAGAGAATTTGCTACGGGCCCCGCGCTTGCTTAATCCCTTCTGCTTTAAAGCTTTGAGAAGCTCTAAAAAAAATACTTTTTTAGCCCTGATTATATGCCCTGTCTCTAAAATATATGTTTACGCATAGCAGTCCAAAAAGTATAATAAAATTGTTTTTATTTGATAGTAATGTGTGGTAACTGATAAGGGCCGATTTTTCAATCGTCAGATAACTTTTATCTAAGGAATAAATATGTGACTTTGACAGATTTTGTATGGATCAAATGTCAAAGTCACATGTTTATTCAATAGATAAAACTTATCTGACGATTGAAAAATCGGCTCTATGTTAGCATGTTGCTGGAATACTACTAATAATAAATGTTTAGGCAAAATACAGTGTAAACTCCATATAACATGTAACTCCCTCGATTTAACGACAAACTCCCTAAAGCGTCGAAATCAATTGACTTTAGTTGTTTAAGCTTGTCTTCCATACAATGATAAACTATCCATAGCATTAATTTAGAACAAAGAAACCTATGGAACTGGCATAAGAATGTACTTAAACTAAATAAACAAACCAGTTGACAAACATGGCGGATCAGGCGAATCGCCTTCTTTCTTTTTGAGAATATTACGGATTTTATACCTCATAACTGAGCTAACCCAAAGTAATAGATTTTTAAAGACATTATATCATATAAATTAAACAATAAACAACAATTTGAATGTTAGCTACTTACCGGTGATTTTGCATAGGCCACAACTTACTACAGAGCACTTCATGGTAACTGTGGGAGTACAAGTGGAAGCCCCAAAGGGAGATCTCCGACCGAGCGAGATGGTATGCTCGGTCAGGCCGAAGCCCACTGTACTAGTTTTCAGATGTCGTACTTAGAAAACTTCGATAGCGCGATGCAGGATTGTGGCGCTAGTAGTACCGCCACATAACTATTACGTCCGTGACAGCCAATGAAGGGGGCACTGATAAAAAGAGTGCAGATACTTTTTTAAAACTGTTGTTATAAGAAATATACAGATAGCCTATTATTATTGCCGTGTGAAATTGAACTATTAGTACAGTTCCATAGGTTTCTTTGTTCTGAGCATTACACCCACTCTCAATAACGACAACAATTGAGTAATAAAAACTACCTTTTAAGTTACTAAAATTAGTAAAAACTGCACAGCTGTTCTTTTGTCGCTTTATGATCCTAACCCGCAATAAACTTGACTGTCGGCATCATGCAAAGAGAACTTTCTAAGAAATTCGTTCTTTTGTTTACAAATTGGGATTGCTTGCACGTGTAGACTGTTTTTGACCATGACTAATAAGTAGGAGTCATGGATCTATACGTTAGCTTTCTTAGTTGCTCACAAACTTTCAAACTGTAAACATGGCTAGTAAAAGAAAATCACTGTGCATCGACGAAAAAGTTTTACTGATACGCGCAATAGAAACGGGAGAAAGGAAAAGTGATGTTGCCAAACGCTTTGGGTTCAGTCGCTCTACCGTGTCCGCAATATGGAAAAACAAAGAAAAATATCTTCAAGCTAAGCGCGAGGGGAAAACATCCAAAAAAATAAAGAAACCTAAATACGAAAACTTGGATCAAGCTGTACTATCATGGTATCACCGACAGCGCCAGAATAATATGCCTATCTCGGGGCCGCTCGTGAAAGCTAAGGCGGAGAATTTGGCTGTAGAACTTGGTTTAACTTCTTTCAAAGGATCAGAAGGATGGCTCGGAAAATTCAAGGAACGTCATCATATCAACTATGGTAAAAAAAATATTTATATAAAAAAAAATATATATAAAACCCGACTTCGCCAAAAAATGGGTCTAAAAAGGTTGAAACAGGAAAATAATTCGATTTGAAATCCAGAAATGCAATAGGTACAAAAATGGTCAAGGTAGAGCCGTGGTCGCACCCGCTATTAGCATCGAACCTTGCAACGGCAGACGAATACGGTCTTTCAAGTTTTTTTTTCTACCGTAATTCAGTGTGAACCATTTTTTTACCTATTGCATTTCTGGATTTCAAATATAATTATTTTTTGTTTCAGCCTTTTTAGACCCATTTTTTCGCGAAGTCGGGTTTTAGATTTTTAATCTTTTTTTTAATTTAATATTTTTCTGTTTCTACATTAAATATGACTATTATTATATTTTTATTAAATTGACCATTACATAGAAAGTAGCTAAACAACTCCGAGGTACTACTTGTACGACCGCATTTTAAACGTTTATTTTGAATTTATCGATAAAATATAATAATTAATAAAATATATTTAAATACATATTCGTGATGTGCTCGCGAAGACCTATCTTTTAATACCAAACACGAGACAATTATCATAATTTAATTTTTTTGGAGATAATTTTTGAGGTTTAATTTTTAAAATCCAAATTTTCGCGAAACATTATATTGCACATTGCCTTAGGGGGTATTTCACAAAAATAAAGTCAGATCTTGGATATTGTTCATAATTGGATCAATATCACTTCCATAGGACCTGAATAAATGTATGTCCTTATTTTTCTTTTTGCGCCCTGAAACAATCATCAAAATTTGAAAAGTAGATTTTTAAAAAACTTCATTTTTTATTATTTTTATTTTAAGCTTTTAACATGCCCTGTGGTTTGAAAATATAATGTAAAAAATATGAGAATGGTTGCTCAAATAGTTTAGATGATACACGTGCTATATATATATATATGTATATATAATATATATAATAATCACACTACGACGCACTAACAATAATCTGTAGTAGGCACTTCTAACACACACATACTTTAGTGCATGTATCTTTTAAACTATTTGAGCAACCATTCTCATATTTTTTACATAATATTTTCATACCACAGGGCATGTTTAAAGGTTAAAATAAAATAAAAAAATCGCCCTATTGAAAAAAATATCGAAGTTTAATATTAACTTCCGGTTTACTATACGAAAAAAAAATATGTTTCTCTAATTTCTATTTATTTTCTAAAAAATAAATTAAAATACACAAACAAACATTATTTACTTATCCTTTATTCCACCTGATTATCTTCATTAACAGCTTTTCAAATTTTGATGATTCTTTGAAGGCACATAAATTCGTAACTAGCCATAAAAAAAGAAAAATAAGAACGTACATTTATTCAGGTCTTATGAAAGTGCAATTGATCCAATTATTAACAAAATCCAAGACTCGACTTGTTTTTTCTCTTGTCCGCTTGACGTGAAATTACCCCTTTGTTACTCGCGGCATAATTACCAATCGATTGTACTTCATTTATTAAAATCAGACCAGTAGTTTAGCCGCTACATAAATACATAATATGTATATACATATTACACATACATACAAAATAAGGAAAACTTTCCAAGGAACGTATTTTACGTACATATCTACTAACACTAGTCTAAAAAAAAATATTTTTCTAATTCTGATTTCTCTTCTTTCCATGACGCCATAAAATGCAGAGTCCCTGCAGTGCATTGTTATATAGAGTTTACACTGTATTTAGTAACTAAGTAAAGGGTGTTTTTCTAATTACGAGTATTTACTTTTTGTAAATCTTGAGCTAACTTTTACTGACTGAAATTACTGACCAATTTAGTGGGGACTTGGACAACAAAAAAAATATGTAAACAAACAACCATATTTTGAAGTGGTCCTTGGCAACATTTTAGTAACAAATTTTGGAGCAAGACAGCATTTTGGCAGATCTTTTTTTACAACCTTCTATTTCTTCTCAGGGTTTTTGGTCTAAAAACAAGTAGCAGTCTATACTGTGCACATACAGTACTTTCTGCTATTTAATATTTATGTTATTTGTTTGTAAACTAATGAAATTAACTGCATGTTTTTGTACTAATCGGGGTGTCTATTCAACAGCCACAGGATCCATGCCGAAGCCTGCTGCAAAGAAAGGTTCATTAAATTTCTTTTAATATTATATTTTGTCATTAAATAGCACAATAATGTAAAAAACGACAGTAGAACCTACTTATTGTAGTACCAGCATTAGTGGAATCGTATGTATAACTATGTATTTTATGTCTTTTGTTAGTTGGTTCTTCATACCTATATGTTGTCAATTTAATAGAAATACTAAGTTTGCAAAGGGCCATAAAGAAACAAGAACAAAATTGTAAATTTTTCTATCTCTTTTTTTAAATCGTCAAATTAGTTTACATCGCATATTTCCTATATATTAAAATGATAGTAGTAATATATATCACTAATGCTTGTACTGTAACACATAGGTTCTATAGTATTACATAATAGAATTAATTTACATTATCAATAGATGCTGACATAGTTGTGCAGGAATAAATTATGAGGAAGTTATCTCTTCTCATAATTATGGTACCTACACATTCTATATACTAGATTTCAATTCCAAGAAAGCGTTTGTACTTATTTTAAATTCTTACCGATACAGGAAATTTGCAGTATGAAATAATTTTTAACTTTATCTTCATGCTTAAGAACACGATGGCCGTCAATCAATGTTACCTACACAAGGGACAGATCCATAAAACTGTATATTTTGCTTGCATCTGGAGACAACGTTCCGAAATGATACAATTGATCTGCCCATTGTATAGGCAACCCAAGTCTCCTAAGGCCTTGCAGCCTTGAATTTTGCGGGCAACGGGGCGGGAGCGGCGGCGGCGCGGGTGCGGTACTCGCTACCCGCTCCCGCGCCGCCGCCGCTCCCGCTCCGCTGCCCGCAAAATTCGACGCGGCCTTAGATCTTCGATCGTTCTTCTTCTTCATTTTCAATGTGACTTAATGTTAGCGTCCTGTGTTATAGCAGCCGCGGCCCCCCCTCCCGCCGCGGCCCCCGGGCCCGCCGCGCCGGCCCCCGCCGCGCCCCGCCCCACAGCCGCCGTGTCCCCCGCCGCCGCCGCGCCGGCCGCTGACGCGCACAGCAGGATCTACGCTAGCCCCATGGCGAGAAGACTGGCTGAACTGAAGAATATACGGCTCGGAGGTATGTGTAGCTTACCTTACGATCAACGCTAAAAAGACCTACTGGGGCCACTTAAATTGAGCGCGTCTTCATTGACTGTCGCGGTATCTACCCGACTGCTGAGTGAAAAAGTTATGATTTTGGCAGGCTGTGTGATTGTTTGTTAGTTCTATTGTAGCGCTTGAACTACTGATCTGATTGTCTGTTAATATTGCGTACATCAGGCTATATAATTCACGTGACTACCAGGCTATATAATTCACGTGAGTACAAGCCGCGTTACGGTTTTTTTATGAAATTTGTGGTTATTGGCAAAATGAAAAGGATAGCATGTGACTTATTATGTGCCAATAATTATTAGTTTTAGCGTTTAGTTGCTTCTATTACATCAATACCGAATAAGGCAGTTAAAATTATTCTGTCCTGACATAAAAGAAAAAGGACATTGACGTAAAGTCTAAATGTTATTCTATTTTAGATTCTTTATTACTATTTTTAAATATTAATGATTAAGGCTGATGTCCTTTTTTCGGAACATAATCTTTATAATATCTGCCACATCCTATGAAATAATTATTATTCGAAATATAAATTATAACAAAATAAATAAATGTGTGGCTTGAATTCACATAGATGTTATATAACTTGGAGTTCTAGTAGTCATATTTTATTAAAAAAAACCCCTTTCATCCAAAGTATGTTTCGTTCCCTCAAATATACCCTCCTACCCCTTTTCCTATCCCACTTAATCCACTTCTCACGTTAACAACATGGCTTCAGGCCAGGGAACTGGATTGTACGGGGCCCTGAAGAGTGGTGACCTTGCAGCCGGTGGTGCCCCCGCCGAGGCCCCCGCGCCGGCCCCGGGGGCAACCTACCGCGACGTGCCCCTGAGCGGCATGAGGGAGACCATCGCGCGAAGGCTGACGGCCGCGAAGCAGAACATACCCCACTACCAGTTGACGGCCACTGTCAATGTGGAGAAGACGCTGGCCATGAGGAAGGCTGTCAACGACCGATTGGCCGCCGAGAAGTCGGATGTGAAGGTCAGTGATAGTCTTACAAGACACAAATCAAAAATAAATAATAATATTTGCCCTTGGTTTCTGAAGGGCAAATCAACGTTAAAATCAACTAATTGGTGTTCAAATCCCTTGTCAAGATTCAATATCAGTATTGATACGGTTTGAACACTGATTAGTTAATTTGAACGTTGATTTGCCTTTCAGAAACCTCGGAATAGATTTATTAGACACAAGATAATAATACTGTTACTTTTCTAGTGTGATTACGAGATGTTTGTAAAATTAAAATATTTGAAAAATTATAAATACCTAAATAGGTCTAGGTACATTACACGCACAAAAGAATGAACATGTAATATAAATACCATCAATCTTGTGGTTTGAGGTTGCATCTATACGTAAGTTGTTCATGATCATGTTATGTCAAGAAAATAAAATTATTAATAATCCCCGTGTTCCAGATGCAGCTGTCAGCTGTCAAAAACTGTTCAAAGCGCACAGAATGATCACGCCATTTTGCATATTTTTACCCATCTTGTTTTTGACGTTTACTTAGATTTCAGAGATTTCACTGATCTCGATGTTATTTTTAAATTATGGATCGAGCAAATTTATTCTAGATTCTTTTTTAATGTAGTTATTATTGTTAATTTAAAATATAAATAGAATTTATGGGATTTAAAGGAAATATTAAATTTTGACATCTGTCAGTCGTTCCACTAGCTTATGAATGATCTGTGCGTTCAGAGTAAAAAGAGCGCCTAAAGGAACACGCCCAATATGTTCATAACCAACTTTAGTTAATAGAGGTTCATACTGAGCATTCAACATACAAATATACTACCAGTACTTATGCCCGTTATTAGAATAACGGCCGGTGTCTAAAACGCTATTCAACTGTATGAACAACTAACATGGCATTCAAGTTAACAACCCAAATTGAACACTGATTGTTGGAATTGGTACATTTTAGTAGCGTTCCAGAAACCTGCCTTAAGTACCTAATTTATAATTGTTTGCTGCTAATTGTCCACTACAATTTGACAGTAGACCAAACTAGCAAGCTACTGAATTTGCAGGCGGAGAGTCAAGATGCTTCTTAATTTATTTTACTTTTGTATTACTAGTTTGTTGACATTTAATTTAACCTTCAGAATTTTCGTTCACCTGACGTAAACGTGATTGGAGCGTGGTTGATAGTGTTAATCAAAACATGTGAATCGATGCAATTACCTCTGCTATTGACTAAAGATTTTTCTTTCGTTGATTTTAATCATTCGTTCTGTAATACAATATTTATGTAATATAATCGTAATATTATTATCTATGAATACTCGCCATGTCAGTGCTAAGTATCAGAACAGTCTATCTCTTCTATTTTATTGTATTAAGACTATGTCTTTGTTGTTCGTTTAATAACTTAAAAAGTAGGTATACCACAGATTCTGAATTCCTATTCAATCTTATTATTAACACAAAAACAGGTCTCCCAGAATACGTAGCATCAGGTCGATGTGACAAGAAGTACCACAATACTTACCTATTATAAAACAAAGTCCACCCCGCGTCTGTCTGTCTTGTATTTTCGCGATAAACAAACTTCATGCTGTTTTCACCAATGGATAGAGTGGTTCTCGAGGAAGGTTTTAGTGTATTAATCGGACTTGCTAGGTGGCGCTGCTGTCAGTGCGTCAAGATACCTAATTCTAGGGCGGTACAAAGTTCGCCGGGACAGTATAAATAATAATAATAGCTCCCCTCACCGATTTCGGTGTCGGTAGCCGATTTCATTGCAACCAGGCCAGCTACGCAGGAGTTATTTTATAGTGCCCAAGTGTGTGCGCAATACACAAAGACACTCCCTCTTCCTTTTACTCTCATAACCCAGTGGGACGGTAAACCGACACGACTGGCGAGAGAACAGGCGCAGGACCGACATTTTACATGCCCATCCGACGCATGGATCATCTTTCTTGTCAGACGATCAGCCTGCATTGTCCTAACCAAACTTGAAAAGAGCAAAGAGCAAGCAAAAGCTCGACGGGACAGTATAACATTATACTGTCCCGTCGAACTTAATAGAGAGAGTTATAATGTTTTTTTTTGTATGTTGCAGATATCCGTAAACGACTTCATCGTGAAGGCAGTGGCGGCGGCGTGCAAGCGCGTGCCCGCTGTCAACGCGCACTGGATGGACACATACATCAGAGAGTAAGTACTCAATACTATATTCTGTCAGTTAATGGCGGCGCGGTAAAAAGGATCTGCGAGTAGTAACAAGCTCCCGCACTGTAACAGCAATTTGGTTGTCGGTGGCCACCGGCTACGTAGGTAATTTTTAATGACCAATTGTGTGCGCAACAAACGAGGACACTCTCGCTTACTTTCGGTCACAACCCAGTGGGATGGGACAGGCGAAAGAACGGACACAGGACCAGCTTAGATATTATACGGTATGTGAAAAGTAACCTGTGAAAATCTTTGTTGTCAGATAACCAGGTGATTAGCCTGCAATATCCTAACCAAACTTGAAACAAGACAACAAGAAACAAACTTCAAATCAAAATAACACTGCAAGGGATTTGCGTCCTTTCCACACACTCAATAATGACTATTGTCGTCCACAGGTTCTCCAACGTAGACGTGAGTGTGGCGGTTGCTACGCCCGGCGGCCTCATAACTCCGATCATCTTCAACGCGGACTCCCGCGGCATCATAGACATATCCAAGTCTTGGAAGGAGCTGGCCGCTAAGGCGAAGGAGGGCAGGCTGCAGCCGCAAGAGTATCAAGGCGGCACTATAACCGTGTCCAACTTGGGCATGTTCGGTAAATAGTTTTGATACTTGCATATTAACATACAACTGTACTATCATGGCCTACTATCCCATATAATCTATCCTTAATACAAAAAAAAATCCAATAGATGTCGCTACTATTACCGTTTGTAAATTATAAAATGTAAATATGCCGGATTAAGTACAAATATTGACATTAAAATAAAGATATGCATATTTTTTAAGCATAATAGCACTATAAACAAAATTCAACTACTTAATTAAGAAGAAGATTAGTAATTAGTATTTTCCGATAGTGGCGCTAGATGGCAGTTTCCGGAATGTGCCTGGATATCGAAGAAAACAAAATAGCCAGTCGAATTGCCAGTATTAGGGTGATACTATTTTGTAGAACTAGATCGTGTCTCTGTTATATGTATTATCTACTTTGTGGTATACCTTACATATGTAAGGAAAATTGATAGCTATAACAGCCATGGCTCACTCCATCTCTTGCCGAAACTTGAAGTAAGCGCCACATGCCGTCTTTGTGAGACCGATGTGATATCATATCGTTTCTTTGACCGGTCATTTTGTGGCATAAAATTAATAACAATAACATTTTAAACCTCTTTCAAGAATAAAGATGTCCTGTAAAAATATATTTTAATAAAGAGCTTACAGTATAATGAATATCTTTTTCATCTTAATAGTAAAAACGAAAATCCGCAGCAGAACATAAAACGACCTTTTTTGGAAGTCTCCTAAAATACTTTAATCCGACTCGTTCCAGGTATCACGATGTTCAACGCCATCATCAACCCGCCGCAGTCCTTCATCCTGGCGTGCGGCGGCCTGCAGGATCTGGTCATTCCCGACAAGAACGATGCGCAAGGGTAAATATACTTTATATATTTATCCGTGGGGTGCCGGGGCAATAATAGCATTGACCATCGTAAAAGGCGTGAGAGACCCCCCCCGTGGGCATCGTAAAAGGCGATAGAGAGAATAAAAAAAACCTATTATTTCCAAATGAAACTTAACAAGCTATTTTCGGAAAGTTGTTGACTTTGAGAAAAACAAGCTACCACCGCGACCGATTTAACCCTAACCCTCCGAGAAGGACCGGCGTAAGAAACTCGCACGGGGCCATTTTATACAAGATGTCCCAAAATTACCACGACACAGTGACACCAGAGGTAGGCCGACGCAAGAGGAACCTAACCAGCCTAACATAACCTCTGAAAGTTGCACGGTTTTCGAGTAATTGCCAAAATAAAAAAAATCGAGAAATTTTCCATTTGCTTTAACATTTTTACTCACTGCATTGAATTGGCAGCATCTTAATAAAGGTTTTTGGCGGTTTTAAAATCAGGAATAGTTGTTCTAGTAGTCCTTAGTGTTATTTCGTTAGTAATTTTGTGTAATAACTCGAAAGCCGTGCAACTTTTACTGAGGTCATGTTAGGCTGGTTAGGTTCCTCTTGAGTTGGCCTACCTCTGGTGTCACTGAGGCGTGGTAATTTTGGGATATTCTGTATGCGAATATAGTTAACTACCCCCCCAAGAAATAGAGGGAGGCTATGTCCAGCTGCAGACGTCATAGCTGAAAAGACCAACGTAACAAAAATTTTAATTCGATCAAATTAGATAATACGTTGACATTTAAATGATTATGAGCATTGTAAACAACGCTCTTAATTAATGCTCTTTTTAGTCGCATTTGAGTAAAAAGAATAATGTTTTATTTGCAGTTACCGTGTGGCGAAGTTCGTGTCGTTCACAGCCTCAGCTGACCATAGAGTTGTCGACGGCGCGATTGGCGCGGCGTGGATGAAGGCGTTCCGAGACAACCTGGAGGACCCCGCCAACATGATACTCTAAGTTCACTCCGGTGCGGCACATAGCGTGGCTCACTTCACTCCGGTGCAGCGCAGAGCGTGGCAGACTTCACTCCCGTCAAAATTCACACTGCTGCAAGGCGTAGTTAACTTCGCTCCTGTAAATTATTAGATTAAGAATACGCTGGTTTATTTCTTTACCCACTGCCGTGTAAAAATGTACTTTCCATTTTAAAGTTTGACAGTATGATTTGATTTACTCACTTCCCATTTTTACGAACCCGTAACACTTTAAGATCCGATATATAGGAATATCGATATTTGATCTTCAAGTGTAGAATCATTACAATTGTTTCAATTCGGAACATTCTACTGGCATATTAAAAAATGTGACTTTTTCACATTGGTTACGAATAATATCAAATTGATTAGTCATAAGAGATTGTTGAATATTAAGTTTTTATTTGTAACGAGAACAGTCTAATCGAAGATCAGTATAAGTCGTTTAAATTTTAAATTGTTTATGTACCGCAAATTATTTATGTATAAAATTATGTATGTTAGAAACGAAAACGTGATAATTTTGTAGTGAAATATTAGGTGATTAAAGAATGCTTCTTCTTCTAATTTCGTTGGTTATTATGGCCTTGCCCTGTTAAAAGGTAGTCATAAAAAAAATTACACCACAAAGTAACATGAGACCGAGCCTAAAGGATTTTATTTCTTAGTATATTTATAAATATATGCATTTGTGTATCTATTAGTAGTTCATGTTTTGGAAACAAGATCTATATACACAATTTATAATTCAGTTGGAGACTGGGTATTCGTTGTACATACCTACTTAGGTCAACTCCAGTGTTGCTAGGGGTCATGTTTGATAAAGTACAATATGATTGTTAGTTAAATATATTTATTAATAAAATAACATTAGTTTTATTTTTAGTTAAAAAAAAAAGTTAAAAAAACTATAACCCGACTTCGCAAAAAAGGGGTCTAAAAAGGCTGAAACAAGAAAATAATTCAATTTGAAATCCAGTTAAGCATAGGTACAGAAATGGTCAGGGTAGAGCCGTGGTCGTACCCGCTATTGGGAGTGTATATTTTAACAGCACCCTTTGTTTAGCGGGTAGTAGTTTAACCGCTACGAGGGAACATACATACATAGACTGCCAAAATCATTACCCTTCCTTTTTTCTTCGCCGAAGTCGGGTAAAAAAGTATGGCCTGGAATCCGGTATTGGATGATTTATACAGTATTCTATGAGAGAAGTAACCACTTTAAATACTGTAATGCCTTGGACGGGCGGTTTCAAATGTCGCATGGTTGCCCAGCACATACAGCATTCTCACAATATAGTCGGCCTAGTCCAGAGGAATAACTGGTCAATACGTCTACGGGTTTCCTCACAATGTTTTCCTTTATCGTTGGAGCGTCCGTACAATGTACTTGAGATTTGAAAAAGTCTCACTGGTACCTGCAACAACCTGGAAATCGAAACTGCACACTTTCGAGTGCTAATCAACGGTCTACCTACTAGGATACGGACGCTCTACTTTTAGTAGCTACATGGAGAATAATTAATTATTATGCTAGTGGGCTCTTAGCTCGATAAGCGTCTACGAAACATATCTCTGTAGGTACTCTACATAATAATAATTATCGAAGGACATACAAAACAAAATCGTAATTTGCCCATTTTCAAATACATGGATGATTACGGACCACATACATATTTGGCTGGTTTTTTACAAAAGTAGACAGACTCGTCATCATAAAGGGTGGTGCTACTGTAGTCAAATAAAGGGACTTAATTAAAACGGCGAATTAAATCTTAACATCATATTTCATTGTATTCATTATCTAATATTTAATTATGTAAAATCGTATGTCAAACGCGCCCTTTAACTGCCACAACTTTTCATTAATCCAGGGACATTGCAATTTGCGTGCGAAAAAGTATTAGCAAGCTATCTATGGGCTCGTCAAGGATAATGTGACACGGATCTGTCATATTCCATTAAAAAATTACCTTTGCTATGTACGATTAATTATGTTTATTTGTAGGTTTAATATATAGGTCAACTTTTAATATTTGAGCTTATTTAGGTCTTATGACATATTCATAATTTATGTAGGTAGGTAGGTTACCTCGTTATTATTGTGCTAGGAATTCTCCGTTCGTACTTAGGGTAGTCATTACGAAAAAAAATACTTTGCATTAAAATAAAATTATATTAGGTACTTACTTAGGTATAAAATACTATTATACTGAAGTACCCAAGTACAGTAATACTATATTCTTTCTGATCCTCCATAATCAAGTCCAACAAAAATTTACAAGGCTAGCTATAGGTAGTCTTAATTAAAGTGACTTATTTTTTTAAAAGAAATAATTGTTTCCAATTGTTAGAAAATGAACACTAGAACAACTACAGCCAAAACCTCCAAAAGCGGGAAAGAACCGACCATCGTACAAGACCAGGGTTTCTTCCAACATGACACTGGAGACAGTTACAATGGCTCCTATGAAGAGAACAAAAAGACTGGAGCCATCAAAATGCACGGTAGGTACTCTTGATTTTTCTGTAACTTTAAAGAAATTATGTACGAAGGTTTAAGTTACATTATAATCATAACCGTGGGAGGCTGGGACTCTGGTCTTATGAATGGGACTGAAGTAGCGCATTGGTTGAGCGTATTGGTGGTCGAACAGGAGTAGTGGATTCGAATCCCGCCGAAGAAACAAAAAAAAGTTTATTTCAAAAATACTAACCACGGGGCTAGATTGACAAGGTGTGAAGCGTATATAGATATTGTCATTATTATTAATGGGAGGAGAAGTGAGAGTTACGTAGAGCACCGATTTTGGCCACGTATAATATTCCTCACAAGTTTATTTATCCTTGTCATTTAATTTACTGATCGATAAAAAAGCTACTTAGTTTAAAGTTAGTTATTACGTCGTCATGCAGATGGTTCTGAAATTACGGACAAACGGCTCGTTTTATTATTTTTTTCATTAGTTTCATTACTTTTTCACTTTTTTAGTTATAGATAGATAGGTTATTGAAACAGGCCATAAGTTGGTAGGCAGGTATCAAATTATGAAACATCAGTGGGAGACGTCATGTATTACTAACTATACACTTAAAAGTTGATCCGATTAGGGCAGCCATACTCAACCTTATTTTTATAAGGGATGCAAACATGTGTCAGCCATGGTGTCGAGGGCTGCATGCTAAAACCATTAACTAGGTATTGATGGAAGTGTAGGTAATTCCAAGTTAACCATGTACTTACTTTTTACGATGAACTCTTTCAAAACTTTTTGAAGATTTGTAAAGGGCAACAATATCATTTGGTTTTCATATTTTTTTACTTCAAAAGGGCCAATAAAAAGGCCGGTGGGCCACATCGCCACATGCGGTTGAGAGTAGCTGTAATAGGTTGTTATACAGCTATATAGCTTAAAAATAATTAGGCTGTATTCGTATTTATTGTTATTTTAATGTAATTCCGGCTAGCAACTCGAAATCACTGGACTGTGACACAATGTCTTCTGACTGGTACTCAATCGAGCGTAGGTACTTTATCCGCTCTATATTGCGTTCAGTCACGCCCCAATTGCAACAAACATTCTATTATTATCTAAATTCGGAATTAATGAATAGTTTGAATGGTCTTCTTCATTCATAGTTTTGAAATATTTTAATGACAGTACTTTTTAGGAACGTCTAACATTAATCTCGGTACAATTTGTAGCGTCTTCTCTCATGTAACTTCTATTACGTTGGAGACAGTTACTTAATTTATTAACATTTATACAGGATGATTAATGGGTAATATAGCAAGCCGTAATATGTATCGTGAAGAGAATGACGCGTAGAGCATATACCTATATTATTATATATATTTTTTGTTTGATATTTTTTACAAAAAAAAAAATCAGAAAACTAAAATGATCACAAAGAGTGAATCTTACTATGCTGAGGCTCGATGGCTCCTAGTCTATACACACGAACGCACTGGTCGTTGATCTAAGACCATATCAGGATTGAAACTCATCTGTTTTGTGACTTTTATGGAGATCTTTAATTGCGATTTATCGCGCTATAGTAAATAATTTGTATGCGGCGTCAAGACAAAAAATGCTCTACGCATCCTTCACACCATATTCGGTTTCATATATGCATCGTGAATCACAGGGTGATATTTCGATTCTTCAGGTTACGGCGTATATACCACAGCCGAAGGAGACATATATGAGGGCCTCTGGGAGTCTGATCATCTTGTCGACGATGTTACAATCAGCTACACGGATGGCTCCAAATTCGAAGGCAGATTGAACAACTTTGCTTACAATGGCGTCGGAGTGTACACATACCCGGACGGCTGTGTTTTGCAAGCGAACTTCATAGACAACACCCCAAAGGGATTCTTAACTTTGGTAGACCCGAACGGACATAAGTGGTGGGGAGTGCCGGAGCGCGGCTGCGCTTGGTTTATGCCCGTCAATTATTATTATGACATGCTCCCAAAAACCTGTGAGAGTAAGAAAAACCGCAAGAGCAAAGAGCCTTCGAATATTAATTAAGTTGGTTGGTAATTAAAGCTTGTTTCAACTAGATTAAGCTTTTATTTATACTTAGCGCAAATGCAGGTGTATTAAATCGTTTTGTTTTAATTGCTTAAAACTACGAGTATAATCTTGGTGAATGAATAAGGTAAAAAAACAATATAGTCTAAGTAGACTATGATGTGTGTAGATAAAAGGCCAGGACCATTATTAACACAATAAGAGGACCCACACTTTTATTAACACGCTTTTATAAGTTTGGGTTAAATAAATCTACAATCTATTCATGTATCTATATACTAGCTGTTCCCGCGACTTCGTTCGCGTGGTTTTTGAGTGAATTAAACCGTTTATTCAGCCACCGCACGCAACGAAAGTCCCCAAATGTGAATAATTTTCCCCGTTTTTGCAACATTTCTCACTGATACTTCACTCCTATTGGTCGCAGCGTAATGTTATATAGCCTAAAGCCTTCCTCTATAAATGGACTATCGAGCAAAAATTTTTTCAAATCGGACCAGAAGTTCCTGAGATTAGCGCGTTTAAACAAACAAACAAACAAACTCTTCCGCTATATAATATTAGTATAGATGTGACGAAATCATTGAGTCTGATTAATTTGAAATTTTACATACGTATCAAGAACTAATGAAAATACAATAATTTGATTACAGCTTTCCCTTCTTGGGTATTTGCTCCTAGGAGCAACAAATTTTTTCAAACTATTATTATAAGTATTCATCTTAAGTAGCTTTACTGTATTCTATTTCTATTGTGAATGTTAATTTTATAATTGTAAACCTATATTCCTTTTTGATCTTGTATTTACTTTTATCAGAGCGCTTTTTATGCTTATTGTTTTATAATTTAAGTGGCATACGAATTCGCTTCTCACTAAGTCAAATCCTATACATTTATGTTTTCGAATTTCGTAAGTGATAATAGTGATGGCACCTTGAATAAAAAGTTTAAAGCGTATAAGAGTTCGTGATAGCCCCGCGGGCCGCGACTACGGACCTCATTTTGCGACGTCAAAACTAATGATTCTAAATTACGGGTAAAAGTAATTGAGCTCAAAACCTCAGCAATAGGTCCTAGCCCTGCATGCCCTTCTAATAACGGTTACTAGAAGTAGGTCATTAAACTTGGAGACGTGACGGGAAGCGCTGCTATCAAAATAGTCACCGCACAAAATGGGCGCGACTATGTGACTTCCGTAAACCACCGAAATGTGAGCTTACGAAGATGTGAAAACTAGATAAATAACGCTGGTGTCTTGGTTTATAGTTTGTAGACAATAGGCCGATGCCTATTGTCTACAAACTATAAACCAAGACACCAGCGTTATTTAACGTTATTCAACCACTGCGCTACGGAGGTCGTCATATTGGATGACGTTTCGATAACGTCATCCAATATGACGACCTCCGTAGCGCAGTGGTTGAGCGTATTGGTGCTCGAGCGAGAGGTCGCGGGTTCGAATCCCACCGAGGGAACAAAAAGTTTTCAATATTCCTTGGTCACGAATGTGTATTAAATTTGTGTATAATATAATAAAAATCCTAAATATGTGTATAGTACGAGTATAAAAAGTAATAAGTATATTTCCGTTGTCTGGTACCTGTAACACAAGTTCTTCGGATACTTGGCACGGGGCCAGATTGACGTGATGTGAAGCGTCCATAGATATTATTATTTATTATTGATAAGAATGGAAGATACGAGAAAATTCTCCAAAAATATTTATAATTTTAAAACGACTTCCAAAAACGAGGAGGTTTCGACCATCAATCACCTTTTTTTTATTTTAACACTTTGTATCCATCGATCTAGCACTAACTGTATAAAATGTAAGCCGAGGACATTCGGTTCTGACGGAAATGACGAGTAGGTACTCCGAGATGTGAATTAACCCTAAAAGGGAGAAGTAAGAAATTGTATATGGAAATAATGACCAACCTATCCTACCATTATAAAACTATAGTAGAATTAATTCACAAAATTTTACTTGTAAACAGCATTACATTTTATATCAAATGTAAGTTGACTTTAGAGAATCTAGGATATTTTAGGACTCTGAAAATAGGTGGGGGTCTACCAGTTCGTCCAAGTTCGTGCCCCTGGGCAACGTGTGGGTACTCCACTCCGCTCTCTACACGGGGTGAGGAGCTCACGCGGCTGAAGGCTGGCTCTATCTGTTTCTTCGCTATATTTCACCACCTTTTTTATGTAACACTCTTGTTTTTGTTCGTTATATTTTGGTTTTCTATCATTTCACCTACTTTATTTCGTCTTCTACTTTCTTTCCGTTTTCGTTAACTCTTCTTTACAACAGTGTGTGTTTGTATTGAATATTTCTGTGAGTGTTTGTGTGATGGATGGACCCGTGGGTCCCTAACCCTAAGCTGGTGACGTCCGGTGATGGGGTGCATGGCGAGCAGGTGGCTACGCATCGAGGATGTGGGGCAGAATCACCCCTAAAATTGATCAACCATGGAAGAAAGCACTGTGAAAAAATCTCCCAGGGTGGGTCCCGGCGGCGACGCCGGGGAATCCCACACTTCCGCTTCGGCGGGGGGTCGGGCCAGGTATACTGGGGGCCCTCAACATGCTTTGGAGGAGAAGGAGGTTGTTGTGGAGACTGTAGGAGAGAGGATGGAACACGATGACATAAGACTGACTCAAAGGATTGTACAAGTGGAACGGATAGTTGATTTGGAAGGCGCATCGCGGGCGGTGACGCTCTCGCCCGTAGGAAGTAAATTCTTTGAAGTAGGAACCTCAGAAGATTATGAGAGCGGCACCGAGACCACCTTCTCTCATAATCGGGAAGAGGAAGAAAAGGAGAGGAATAGACGAAAGTACCGGAAGAGACGCGTAAGCCAAGAAGAAAGAGACACAGATTCGGAGAGAGGAAAGCGTGGGGGCACCCCGAACAGCTCCAAGCGCGGGCGGGGCAGGCCGCCCACCACCGGAATGTACGTGGGCTAGGCCAAGGCCAAGAAGGACTTACTCGACATTCAACGGGAGTCCCTCAGGGTCGAGGCCGAGCGACAAGTATTGGACGAGACAAAGAGGATCCAACAGACACGTCTGTCTGAGTCCTCAAATAATCTTTCGGACGCGACAATGTTTGAGGAAGACGTCGTTACGGCGGCGAAACTGGGCTCCCAAATTACCGAGAGCCTAGATTTGATCACCAGAGTAGCCAAAACGTCCAAGAATCTAAGTGGAACCTACGTAAAGGCGCTCAAAGACGCAGTATGTGCCCTACGAGAGACATGCGCGGCCCTTCTCAGAGGCTCAACGTCGGAGGAAACGAGAGCACTGCAGACGGCCAACACCCGCCTCTCCAGGGAACTCGCGGATATGAAGGAAGAGCTCACGTCCGTTAAGCGAGAGCTATTAAATATGAGAGTGCAGACTGTCCCTACGGCCCCCTTACTCAGTGTAGAAGAGATGTTGGAGCGGGCGGTCCGAGAGGCGGTCTCCTTGTCCAGCGCACGACTCGACACCCGACTGGAGTCCTTAGAGGCTCGGCTACTTCCAGAGCCACGGCTGCGTCCTCCACTCGCTTCGGACAAGAAGAGAGAGACGGCCCAAAGTGCAGAAACATCAGCGTCGAGGGCCACAAAGAAGACACCGGAACCCGAAGTAGCGGTATCGACTCTGTCGCCCCCACTCAATCCTGGGCCGGCCAAGAAGAAGGGAAAGGGGAAAAAGTCCGCAGCTGCCGCGAAGCGCGACGTCACAGATCCTCCAGTGGCTGCGGTACCATCTACCACAGAAGGTTGGGCAGAAGTGGTCAGGAGAAAAGGCAAAGAACAAGGAAGAGAGGAATGATAGAAAAATGTCTAAAGGAACAGAAAAAAGCCGCCGTGATCATCTGCAGCCGTTGTGATCTCGCTGCAGCCGGGCGCAACAGACCGTAGCATCTCATATAAAGGCGTCATGGAGAAGGCCAAGCGCAGCATCGACATAACGGCACTAGACATTCCGGCCGTTAAAAGTAAGACGGCCGTGACTGGGGCTCGCTTGCTCGAAGTTTCGGGAGCGGCCTGCAAGGAACAGGCAGATGCCCTGGCTGCAAAGCTACAGGAAGTCTTAGGGGAGGATGCCCGAGTGTACCGGCCTCAAAAGTGTGCCGAACTGCGCGTCACCGGACTGGATGACACGGCCTCAGCGACCGAAATCACGGAAGCCATTTCAAGGAATGGCAACTGCACAGCGGCCGATGCAAAAGTTGGTGAGGTCCGGTTTGACAGGAGAGGACGTGGCGCGGCCTGGGTAAAGTGCCCAGTCGAGGCTGCCAAGAGGGTGACCGCACCAAACACCAGAGTGTACGTCGGATGGACCGTGGTGCGCGTGACGCTGTTGACCGCGCGCCGAATACGGTGCTACCAGTGCCATGAGGAAGGACACGCTCGGGCAACTTGCACCCGTGAGACAGATCGCAGTGGACTGTGCTTCCGCTGCGGCCAACCAGATCACTCTGCCGCACAGTGTGAAAACTCACCACACTGTGCGTTGTGCACAGAGAAGGGAAGACCGGCGGACCACAGCGTAGGCAGTAAGACCTGTGGCAAACCAGCGCCGAAAGAGAGAGGATCAAAAACAATCAAGCATCACAGAAGCCCGCCACACCAGGTATGGCGGCTTCCGGAGCAGGAGTGGCCGTAATGGAGGCCTCATAACGGCGACCTATCGCGTTTTGCAGGGAAATTTGAACCACTGCGCCCGGGCGCAGGATCTCCTGGATCAAGCTGTAGCGCAGTGGTCAATCGACGTCGTTGTTTTATCTGAGCCATACCGCATCCCGCAAAGGAATGACTGGGTAGGAGACGTGAGCGCAACGGTCGCGCTAGTCTTCGGCCCCAAAATTGTGGCGCAATCCTTGGCAAACGCGACCATAGGCCTTGGATTTGTTGCGGTCAACCTGGGGGCCCTCACCGTGGTGGGGGTTTACTTCTCCCCGAATAAGCCTCTGGCCGACTTTGAGGCCTTTTTGACGAGGTTGACCGTGCCCGTGAGCGGCGCGTCCGGCATAGTGGTTGTCGCCGGGGATTTCAACGCAAAATCAACGTTGTGGGGTTCTCCGGCGACAAACGCAAGAGGTCGTGCGGTCGAAGATTGGATGGCATCCACTGATCTCGTTGTTGCGAATCGTGGATCGGTGAGCACATGTGTGCGTCGACAGGGCGAGTCCATCGTGGACCTGACCCTCGTCAGCTCGGCTTCTGCCAGTCGCGTCACTGACTGGCGGGTTCAGGAGGAGACCGAGACCCTCTCCGATCACAGACTCATCCGCTTCGACGTTTCTGCTCGCACGTCGGAGCAGGGTCGCTCAACAACATCCTGCGGTGGCCCAAGATGGTCTCTGAAGCGGTTAGATCTGGATCTCCTCCAGGAAGCGGCAGTTGTTGCATCATGGGCACAGTTTTCCTCAGATGACCCCACGGAATGCGCGGAGTGGTTGAACGAGGCGATGCGCAACGTCTGCGATGCTTCTATGCCACGAGCGGGCCCGTTCAAACCGCGGCGCCAAACTTACTGGTGGCGTTCGGAGCTGAAGCAACTCCAGCAAGAATGTACGGCGGTCCGTCGCGTTACAAGAGGTATCGCAGACGGCGCAACAGAGTCCAGCAGGAAGAGGACGCCTTGTACAACGCGTACCATTTGGCGTGCCGAGCGCTCCGTGACGCCATCACACAGGCAAAGACGGAGGCATGGCAGGAGTGGCTGCAGACGCTGGAAGACGATCCGTGGGGCAAACCATACAAGTGGGTGCGAAAGAAGTTGCGCCCGGCCGCCCCGCCACTAACGCAGAATCTCCAGCCGGATCTCCGCAATAGAGTCCTCTCGGCCCTATTTCCATCTGGGGCCGAGCCGAGTCCATCACCAGTGACTCACCGAGAGATGGCAGAGTTAGAAGAGGAGATACCGCCCGTGTCATCGGCGGAACTCGCGGTGGCGGTCTACAGGATGGGCCTTAAAAACACGGCCCCCGGGCTTGACAGCATACCGGGGCGCGCCTGGATTCTCGCGATGAAGGAGATGGAGCCGCGGGTGCTCACCGCTTTGACCAACTGTTTGGTCCAGGGTCGAGTGCCGCGGCGGTGGAAGACAGGAAAGCTGGTGCTCCTTCGTAAAGCTGGCCGTCCGGAGGACCAGCCGTCGGCGTACCGCCCTATTGTGCTTCTGGACGAAATATGTAAGATGCTGGAGAGGATTATTGCGGCGCGTCTCGTCCAACATCTAGAGCGTGTCGGGCCAAACCTGAGTGAGAACCAATACGGGTTTCGCTCAGGCCGAGACACAGTAGGAGCGGTCGCGCGACTACGAGACATAGTGCATGACGAGGTGTCCCGGGGCGGGGTAGTACTGGCTGTGTCGCTGGATATATCCAACGCCTTTAACTTCCTGCCCTGGGCAACCATCAAAGAGGGGTTAATTCGACACGGCGTTCCCAGATACCTCCGAAACATCATCGGGGATTATTTATCAGGACGCTACGTGCAATACCCGACTCAAGACGGCTGGGAGGAAAAAGAAGTGGTCTGCGGTGTTCCACAGGGGTCGGCTCTCGGTCCGACGCTGTGGAACATCGGTTACAACTCGGTGCTCACTGGCGCAAATCTTCCCGGAGTTGCTACGCGGACGACATTCTTGTCGTCAGTCGCGGCAAGACACATCGCGATGCGATCTCCTCGCGACGGCGGCGGTTGCACACGTCGTCCGGCGTATTCGCGCGCTGGGCCTTGCAGGTGGCCTTAGAGAAGTCCGAAGCTCTATCGTTTCATAAGCCGAGGAACACCCCGCCGCCTGGACTGGCTGTAGTGGTGGGCGGGACCAGGATCAACGTCTTACCATCCATGAGGTACCTGGGTCTCGTCCTCGACGGCAGATGGACATTCCGGGAACATTTCCACCGATTGTCGCTGAATGTTGTCAAGTCGGCTGGTGCCTTGGCTTCGCTGCTCCCAAATTTGGGGGGCCCGAGCCTCAGTTGCCGGCGATTATACATGGGCGTCGTGCGCTCCATGATCATGTACGGCGCCCCGATCTGGGCCGACCAACTGCTGCCTCAGAATCAGCTAGTGATCGGCAGGCTGCAGAGGATGATGGCCACGCGAGCAGTGCGTGGATACCGCACTATTTCTAAAGATGCGGCCTGCCTGCTCGTGGGAAGTGTCCCCTGGGACATCGACGCGCAGTCTCTCGCCGGCGTGTATTGGCGCTGCGCTGCGGTTCGCGCGGAGGGCGGCAACCCTCTTCCAGACGTTGTCCGCCGGTGGAGAGACTCGGCCCGAGAGAGGGCGATTGAATTGTGGGAGGAGCGGCTGCAGGAGCCGGTAGTTAGTGTGGACCTGGTGCTGGCCATCCGCCCAGTGCTGAGGGAATGGCTTAGTAGGAAGTCGGGCGCCCTCTCATTCCGCCTCACACAGGTGCTGACCGGGCACAGGTGTTTCGGTCTGTACCTGTGCGAGATCGCCGGAAGAGAAGAGACAGCAAACTGTGAACCATTGTGACGCGGACAGGGACACGGCCGAACACACTGTTTCGGTTTGTCCCTCTTGGACTCGACAACGGGCGGCCCTCACGGCCGCCATTAGATTTGACCTCTCGCTGCCAGTATTGGTGTCCTCCATGCTGAGCGGCGAGCAAGAGTGTAAGGCGGTGGAAGACTTCGTCGAGGAAGTAGTCTCTGCAAAGGAGGAGGCCGAGCGTATTAGAGAGAGGGAGACGCTCGACCCCCGACGAAGAAGTCGGCCCAGGCGACGAAGGGTCAATAATGACAACGTCCTGCCTTAGCCGGAGACCTCGGGGCGGCGGTATGGGGAAACCGTCGCCCATTGTACCGAGTCTCCGAGTGGGTCGTGATGCGCATCATGCACCTGCGCATCGCGACACCGGTGTAGAGGGATGGCCTAAGCAAGCCCCCCAAGTGGGGCCTCTGTTCGGCCTGGGGGGCAAGTAAACGCCCCCACAGAGACGGGTCTGCTCGCAATGGCAGACGTCCGCTAATGGAGTCGCGGTTGGTCTGTCGTTCCCGCGGCTCCGCAACAGCGGGGTGAATGGCGCATCGTTGGGTTTTAGTGTAGTTAACCCGGGTGCGGCCCTTTACCCCGTGCCCGGGGAGTCTCACATATCCCGGTGGCCCGTCCCCAGTGTCATCGGGAATCTATAAAAGATTTCCCAACGTTAAAAAAAAAAAAAAAAAAAAAAGAAAAAAAAAGGACTCTGAAAATAGGTAAGTAAATCGTAAATGCTATAATTGTTGTCCAATGTCAAAGTTTCTTTCCTTTTACACTTAATTATATACAGGGTGTTTTGGGGATGGATAGGGTCGGTCTATGCGATCATTTTCTAGTATGGGAACTATAGTCCGATATTTTTTTTAAATACACATCGAAATGTATGAAAGTCATTATTTAAGTTATTATTTATTAAAGTTCCCATACTAGAAAATGATCGCATAGACCGACCCTATCCATCTGCAAAATGCCTACACTCTTCCGCAAAACACCCAGTAGTAGTAAAACACCACAAAATAGTTAAATACAAAGGGAGCTCCGCAGGACAGGATCGCATTGACTGCAGATGTAGTTGAAGTCTGTAATTGTAATTAAACGTTCAGCTAATGTTCGGTGTTAGGACTAGTCGAAGGGGAACTTGTCCGATAGATTTAGATGCTTCTCTTTTTTGGCAAATAAATATTGTTACGTCTAATGCCTATTTGTAATTAAAGCGGTAATAACTATTAATAATAACTACTTAATCAAATTTTACGACACGCTTCTGAACGCAGTTAAGTACTTTTCAAAGGAACGCAAACAGTGGTGCGTTTGTAGACAACCAGACACTACACTGGTTGTCGTGAAGTGTGAAATAACAAATAACCCGTTAAACACTTAAGTGACACTTAACTTTTTAGACCCGCGGCATAAATCATTAGTATCGTTTACATGTGCTTTCGTGTTTTGGGCATTTTATTAGTAGGTGTGGTAAATTTTTCCTTTCTTTTTAGGTTATGTATAAATCATCTTGAGTGACGTACGTGCTTATTTTATGCACCCATGCTTCGGTGCGATTAGGCTTTCAGATACCGTAGCCATAGATAACACAACATATACATATACCGTAGCGTCACTAAAAATTGTCGTGAAATAGAAGGTTAGTTTTACAAAATAATGTTGCTAATGTATAGTTAAATTTTGAAGAAAGTAGATACATTAGTTCATCTATTCAAATCTACTATTAAGAGTCAGGATCACACTGATTCCATTCGCGATTCAAAATTGAACATTATTTAACTTTACTATTTTATTTTTTTTACTACGGCCGATACAAATTTATTTGCAAGAGTTCGAATTTCGAACACATTACACAACGATTTGTGAAGTGAAGAAAGCTGCGCCTCTCGTACATGTGCTGGTAGTTAATAAAGTTCCTTTTTCAATACTATCTTAAAAACGCCGTGTCTCGTTTCGGTGTGAATATAATTTAAAACAATAAGGCTACAAGCAATAGCCGATATTAAAATTACCTTCAAAGGCTCTACAAAAACGTTTTTTAATATTAAACGCTTGATTTGGTAATGACGCCATTTAAAGCTATGGCATAGCCTGCCCACAATAAAAAGGTAATTGCAACACTGCCTACCGTGACCACTTTTGGTAGCTCTACACCCACAACATGAATATTAATCCTTACCAAATAGGTCCAGTCGAAGTTTAATAAATTATGTTCTTTGTTTTCCACCGATTTCTATTTTAGACGGGTCTAAGTTTGACGGTAGATGTTTTATTTTGGTCTAAAGTTTTTTAAAACAAGATAAAGTTTAAAAAACTAAGAAACTCTTGCAATGATTAGGTGATTGCAAGCAAAGCTGTGAGAAATAGGTATATATAATAATATTTCCATATTTAAAATGTGCTGACTACGCTCTTTCATTTAATACCTACCCCACGGGGCATCGTATTTTTTTTTATTCTTCTTTCCTTTATGTCCTCTAGATCCCGCTATAGCCGTTTTAACGTGACGTCATGTAGCCAGTACCACCGGACGATTAAGGGGCTTCCAATGACACCCCATTTGTCTAATTATATTAACTGGTTTAGAAGTTATAAGGGAACAGATGAACATCCATAGCCACATACAATCATACAATGCATACACAAAGGTCAAAATCATAACC
This sequence comes from Celastrina argiolus, assembly GCA_905187575.2. Lineage (NCBI taxonomy): Eukaryota > Metazoa > Arthropoda > Insecta > Lepidoptera > Lycaenidae > Celastrina > Celastrina argiolus. The sequence goes on from LR994595.1 coordinate 6,233,281, forward strand.
CCCCTTTTTGCTTCGCCGTAGTCGGGTAAAAAACAACTATGGGTCAAATAGTTCGTAGCGTGGTGACGTAGTGCATTTGCGGCACACAAAAAATGTTTTGTATAAAATTTCGAGGACCTATACGCCTATACCTATTACCTACATATTTTCAGCGACTTATTATTGTTATAATGAAAAAATAATAGAAACAACAATCGCTAAATTATCGAACAATACAAAAAGATCTTTGTAATACATAATTGGTCTATGGTAAATGGTAATACTTACTACATTCTTGAAATAAATATATTCTATTTTATTCTAAGGGCTGATTTTTCAATCGTCAGATAACTTTTATCTGTTGAATAAACATGTGACTTTGACATTTATTCCATACAAAATCTGTCAAAGTCACATATTTATTCCTTAGATACAAGCTATCTGACTATTAATAATCGGCCCTAAAAGTCCTTATTTCTCCTACAATTATAATAGGCAAAATAATTTTGCTCGCAGTTATTAAATTTTTGTTTGTGACTACAGTAAGGTTTCGGTTTTGGAAGTGCAGTTGAATAGAAATATCCGTTTATTTAATTTCATTAAAGTTCGTACATCGTACATCTGGCGTCACAAACCTGTTACAACACATAAATTATTTCTTTTACACACTAAAAAGTGACGAAAACTCCAACAATGAAGTCACTTAAGGCGAGGAGGAACCGCAACTAGCGCCACTCTTTTTAAAATAAATTTTACAATGACACAAAGATCCTATTCAAAAAAGTAATCGGTTCAAACTTTAAGGAAATAGTTAAACTAATTTATTATAGTAAAATATAATAGTTAAACTAATATTATATATTATATCTCGTAAGTAATAACTAAAACGGCCGTTTTAGTTATTACTTACGAGATTAAATACAGTATAGGATTTAGAGCTGTAATTAAATGCTAATAAATTAGTTTAACTATTTACTTAAAGTTTGAACCGATTACTTTTTTGAATTAGATCTTTGTGTCGTTGTAAAATTTATTTTAAAAAGAGTGGCGCTAGTTGCGGTTACTCCTCGCCTTAAACGAGCTTTCATTTTCATCCGTCTGTATTTGGCAGGTTGTTCACAATGGCGGATAAAAAACAGAAGAAATTTCCCGCCTGAAAGTGTGTTATCGTTAATTCATTGAGCACCTTGTTCGCTGCGACAAATGTAAACAAATGTGCGTATTACATCGACGTTTTTATTTTCATTTTATTGGACGCCTAGGTTCTGCATACGCAGTGGATGACTGACGCGTCGTTTCGAACGTGTGACGTTGTTACGGGCTTTATAGTGACGGTCGGTAAACTGCTGTCGGTAGATTAGACTCTAGGCAGATGTTGCGCGGAGGTGTAGTGCGAGGCGCGCCTCGAGCGCCGCCCGCTATCTCTGTAATCTCTTATCAGCCCTTATCAGTCCCTATCGGCCCTTGCGAAAACCGCGACCCATTTGATTCGGGAACGCGAATGTGACTATAACATGAGCGTGAGATTAGTAAGATTAGTGGTTCTAGTGTGTTTAATTGGATTTGTGAGATGTGAAGGTAAGTGATAAGGAATCAATTGTTCCAATCAGCCATATGTCTGATAATGTTCGCTACATTTTTTTAATTTTATAACATTTTCTTCATGTCATATTCTATTTGTTTAGGTATAATTATACCTTCTATCCAACTAATATGTGAAATGCTAAATGTGTCTCTTTCACACAAAAATACTGAACGTATTTTGATGATATCCAGCAATGTAGTAGTTTAGGTCTGGATTGACACAGATTATCGCGGGAAAATGTGCGGTAACTGCGAGATTATTTATTGCGTGTACAAAATCGAGGGCCACTTCTAGTTAAAATCAATCTTATATTAGTACTTACATTATTAGTTAAAATATTGTATACTAAAGTATGTATCAAAACAAATTGTAGAGCTATACGGCTAATACCTATATTTTATACTCGTTATCTTGTGCGTTCAGTAAAGTTACAGCATAACTTAATATGAGGTAAATTGTTATCGCAAAAACAAACCAAACATGCGATTTTCAGCTTGATAGTACTTATACTAGGTAGGTACAGTCACTACTTGCAAGCACTGTATCGTATATTAATTACTTGGTGTATGCAGTGTAGATTAGTTAGACATAACCTAGTTATAACAGGTGGGTACTGGGTAGATTATGTCTTATTATTATTATTATAAACGAGATGTTTCCGGTACTTCGTACGCGTAAAATCCCGAGAAACCGTTCCTTTTTTACAGTAAAAAGTTCAGCATGTAAACTATCATTTGTTTTTCTTTTTTTTAATATTAGTTTTTACTTATTGCGTTTATCATATTAGTAGGATCTGCTGTGGCACAGTGGTTTAGAGCTTGGGTTCGACTCCGGAGGTCGAGATATATAAAAAATAAGAAGAAGAACTCTTGTTAGGACAACGCGGGCTGATCGCCTGATGGTCTGACAAGAAAGATGATCCATGAGTCTGATGGGCATGTAAAAGGTCGGTCCTGCGCCTGTTCTCTCACCAGGCGCGTCATTCATCCATCCCACTAGGTTACGAGAGTAATGGTCTTGTGTACTTCGCACACACGTGAGCGCTACAATACAACTCCTAATCGTCTGGTTTTAATGAAACTAGCCACCGTTGCCAAAATCGCTGGAGAGTTTAGTTGGCTTGGATCAAACCACCCTCCACGCCCTGCATTCTGCACTCTCTATTCATTTCTAATAATCTTTTTTAGGGTTTACCAAAAAAGGAACACTTTTAAAATCACTTTATTTCATATCCATATTCGTATCCGAAATTTCATATCCATTTTATGCCCGGTATGAAATACGCAGATCCATAATAAAATCGGTAACATAATCAAAACTCCATGGTTCCGTACAAACTTGTTGATGGTTTCTACGGAAATCTCGATGTGCTAGTCAGACACGCACTTGGCCGTTTTTTGATGACAATGAAGAGTTTTCAGTATACAAGGTTAGTATACTGAAAACACATGTACATATATATCAGTATACAGTAAAATAAATGAGTGATAATACTTTAGGGTGTGATGCGTCCGCGCGACTGGCTGAGGAGGGAGTGTCGCTCCTAGTCAGTCGCATAGAGCGGTTGGGGCTTCGGGTACGTCTAGACAAGACCGAAGCCCTACTCTTCCGCGGACGAGGAAAGAAAGGACCCCCACCGGGTGCACGGCTTCTCATCGGAGAGACGGAGGTCAGGGTGAGCCCCACATTAAAATATCTTGGGCTCACCCTAGACGGGAGGTGGACCTTCGGTCCGCATTTTCAGCAGTTGGGACCGAAGGTCATAAGGGTGGCATCAGCGCTGAGTCGACTCCTTCCAAATATAGGAGGACCCAGCGAAGCCTGCAGGCGGCTATACTCCGGTGTTTGTAGGAGTATGGCCATGTACGGGGCCCCCGTATGGTCGGATTCCCTTACTGTTAGGAATAAGGCCCAGCTGCGAAAAGCGCAGCGGGTCATAGCAGTGAGGGTAATCAGGGGCTACCGTACAGTCTCCTGGGTGGCAGCCACTGCTCTGGCTGGAGATCCGCCGTGGGAGCTCGAGGCGTCGGTGCTAGCGGAAGTGTACCTCTTCCGATCCGAGAAGAGGTTGAGAGGCGAAGCATCAACATGGGAGGAGCTCTCGCAATTGCGGAGGCTGGGGCAACAGTGGTTGCTACGGAGGTGGGGTGAGGTTCTGGCGCAGTCGCCGTATGGCAAACATACGGTTACGTCACTGCGCCCAGTCCTTGCGGCGTGGATGCGCCGCAAGAAGAAACCCCTCACCTTCCGCCTTACACAGGTGCTCACCGGACATGGTTGCTTCGGTGCGTATTTGTGGAAGGTCGCCAGGAGGGAGCCTACGCCAGCCTGCCATGAGTGCGGTGCTGCAGAGGACACGGCCCAGCATACCCTTGAGGTGTGCGATCGTTGGGCCGTGCAGCGCCATGATCTCATGGCAGTGATTGGGCGGGACCTCTCGCTCCCGAGCATGGTTCGCTGCATGCTCGAGAGCGACGAGGCCTGGCAGGCGGTGGTCTCCTTCTGCGAATACGTAATCTCGCAGAAGGAGGCCTCGGAGCGGGACAGAGAGATGGATCCATCCTCTGCTCCGCTTCGCCGGCGTAGGACGGGGGTGCGGAGGCGTCGTTTTGCGGCCCTCCCATCTCACGTTTAGTACGGGGCTCCGGGAGAGGGATGGGTAACCTCCCCGGCTTAGTTAGTCTCGGCGCCGAGGGGAGCACTTTAGTTTGCCGGAGTGCTCTCTCATTGTGATGGAAGTCCGGTCCCTTAATAGGTAGACTGGCCGGTCGGGGGGGCGTGGCCTGTGTTTGCCAGATCCAGGGCACGCCTTCCACTCAACGGCTGATGGCAATCCGCAAGTGGTTTTAGTGGGTAAACCGGCCGTAGCGAGCCGGGAGTCCCACATACCCCTCGGGAACCCATCCGGGGGGATGCGTAATGCATTTCCCTTGCGAAACCAAAAAAAAAAAAAAAAAAAAAAAAAAAAAAAAGGGTGTGATGCGTCCCGTATATATAGGTAGAGTAAACTGTAAAAGTACCAGAGCTGAAAGAGTTACTTTTATTGTAAGGGAAAATTTACGATGTTGGGGCATTTTTCATAGAAACATGAAAGTCTACATAGGAGACACGTACACATCCTAAAGTATTATCACCAATTTCTTTTACTTCTTGTACAATTTTTCTTTCAAATTGTGCTATTGGCAACGCGCTTGTAAGCCATCTGGTGGTGCGGTAGTGGGCGTAATCGGTTACCATCGCAGTTCATTAGCGGTATTTCCACTGCTTTATTACCATTATTAGAGGCACATATAATACGTGATAAATGATAATCAACAAGGATATCTGTGTTTTGTAATGAATACTATAACAGTTAATACCATACAGCAGTGACTTTCAATCTTTTTGATTATGCGACCCTTTAAAAGGTTGAAAATTTCTAACGACCCCCTTGGACCAAAGACAGACAAAAAGTTTGTAATTTATTTATAAGACTACGTTCATGATTTTCTCTATTTTGATACCAATATTAATTATCAAAACCTACATTATGTAAGAAGCCGCGATAGTTTTCAAAGTAAGTACGAGGTAAGTTGATAAGCGGCTTTGATTTTGACGCCACCTTGCTTTTTTCGTTTTGCTGGTGACCCCCCAAGTACGGCATCTCGAATCCCTATGGGTCGCGACCCACAGATTGAAAAACACTGCCATAGATAATACAGAGAGCTAATACTTCATGAGGTGAATCAACATGCCTGTAATGATAAAAAATATTTGTTATTTTAATGATGTCATGAATGCATTAATCATAACTTTACTGAAATTTTCGTATTTTATCAAAATGTATTCAGGTTATATTTTTATATCAGATTGCCGGTTAGGTGAGATCATTTTTCACCGCCTATTTTTCTATTAACCGAAAATCACCATGCCTACTCAACCTTAGTGCAGACAAAAAGATCTTGATTACTTTTTACACCGATGTTTTATACGGATTAGGGTGCCCCACGTCAAACTTTTTGATGGAGTGATAGTCGGGAAGATTATTCGAAGACCTCCGTAGCGCAGTGGTTGAGCGCGTTGTTGTTCGAACGAGATCGCGGGTCGAGGAACCGAGGAACGGGACGAGGGGTTCGAATCCCGCTGAGGGAACAAAAAGTTTTTAATGTTCCTGAGTCAGGGATGTGTATTAAATTTGTGTATAATATAATAAAAATCTTAATTATCTGAATAATATAAAAGTATTAATTATATTTCCGTTGTCTGGTACCTGTAACACAAGTTCTTCGGATACTTAGCACAGGGCCAGATTGACGTGGTGGGAAGCGTCGATAGATATTATTATTATTATTCTTTCATATTATTTCTGACTGACTTGTGCGTTGACCTATAATTGCAAACAGTAAGTTCTATTTGTTACCTAAAAAAATCGGTCACCGATTATCACTCATGGGCACCCTTATATTTTTAAGTCTCAAGACAAATGTTTTCAGTTTTACACGCACGAACAGATACGTATAAGTGCCCTTTGAAAGTTCAGACTTAACAGGAAAGGGCCGACGCATGAGAGCTTTTTCTCTGAACTTGTTAAAGCTTAATTAGTAAATGATTATTTTATAAGGATTATTGAGTAACCTATCATAAGAATGATTCAAATAGTATAACTTCCGATTAATACTAGAGTACAACATACCCCTATAGCTCAGTCCATGCTTAAGCCGGAGTGCGGTTTCGAATACCACTATTCGAAACCGCACTCCGGCTTAAGCATTATTCGGTTAAGCACTATTCGGTTTCGAATAGTGGTATTCGAAACCGCACTCCGGCAATTCCGGCAAGGAACAAAAAGGTTACAAGTTACTGGGGTAGTGGAATATAATTAAAATGTGAAATATATTTATATAGTATATCTACTATAAAAGTTTTAAATAATATATTTCCTTTGTCTGGTACCTTAGACCCGAGAACCGAGAACTTAGCACGGAGTTAGATTGTCGTGGTTTGAATGCGTTCGTAGATATTGTTATTGTATCTGTTACTGTAATAGCTCGATGTACGGTATATCCTAAGATTTAAGAGTAACTCAGGATTTACCGATATTAGTTGGTAAATGTAAAGATTTATGAAAGTTAGACATTTTGACGTAATTCAAGCTTTAACAGTAACATAATATATGCTAACCGAACTAGTTGTGCCTACAGTAACATAATATCTATAACTAGCTGTGCCCGCGACTTCGTTCGCGTGGTTTTTGAGCGACCGTTTATGCAGCGCACGCAACGAAAGTCACCCCGTTTTTGCAACATTTCTCACTGACGCTTCGCTCCTATTGGTCGCAGCGTAATGTTATATAGCCTAAAACCTTTCTCTATAAATGGACTATCCAACAAAAAAATATTTTTTTCATATCCGTCCAGTAGACTTTCCTGAGATTAGCGCGTTTAAACAAACAAACTCTTTTGCTTTTAATATTAGTATAGATTAGTATAGATATATTCAGGGAATGTGCATCTATTTCTACCTATACAAGTCTTTTATTTCCTGTAGATATGTTTTTGTTTCTACAGGATATATCAGACAAATTATGTCAGACACTAAAAGGTGTCATCAGAATATATTTATTGCTTTGATGTTTCTTACACTCGCTCACCCTTTTATTTATAACTTTTGCCTGTGACTTCGTCTGAGTATAATGTATGTTAGAAATGGTTTCTTTAATTCCCCCCATTTTTACCACGATAGAGGCTGACGTTTTTATTAAAATAGGAAACATGTTTCATAATTTATTTTAAAGAATGTCTATGTAAGATTTTAAGGAGACATACCATACAAATTTTCCCCAATATACAGGGTATAATATTAATGAGTGATAAATGATAATACTTTAGGGTGTGTATAGGTCCCGTTTATAGAGTTTACTGAAAAAGTATTAGCGCTTAAAGAGATATATTTTTTTTAATTCTTGTATAAGAAAATTTATAATGTTCGGGCATTTCTCATACAAACATGAAAGTCATAAGTAAGTACCTATTTCAGCGCTGGTACTTTTACAGTAAACTCTACATAGGAGGCACATACACACTCTAAAGTACTATCAATAATTTATTTTACACCTTGTATAGATCTAATACAAATTTGAAACGGTAATCGGATGCTAATAACATATTATTATAATTAACATATCTCTAAGTTTTAGGTCTGTAGTTTATGCGATCAGCTGTTAGTTTGTGCGTTGATCCGTCAGTTAGCCGCCGCCAATCCGCAAGAAGTGGGTATGCACATTGTAATAAGAACTAATTTTAACATATTATTATTAGAGAAAGCTTAATGGAAAAAGGTACAAAGTATTACCTCTACCACAAAGAATATAATTTCTACTTTACTTTTTAAATTCAAGCGCAACTGATTTTGGTGCATTCTACAATGTTATTACACGCCTAACTTATAAGTAACCGTCTATTCTTGTACAATTTACATTTTATTGCATATATTAAAATGTAATTAAAGTAATACAGAGCCACGACCCCCATTACTGCGTCTTCCTTATCAGTCCATAAAGCTTCAAAAGGAGATTTATCTCCGCTACCGAAAATAAACTTAAGTCCAAACGCTTCATATATTTTACTCCAAACAAAATATTCTTAATGGCTGTGACAGGTCTATTTCGGTTGATGTTTACCATGCTTACTAATTCAATGTAAATTAGGGAACTAACACGTGTTTCTATGCTGGTATAAAATGCATTTCTTAGTAGACAACGGTAGGTAATGTGTATGACATAGTAATACGTATGCATGTTGATCGCAAAGACAACCTGGTTTTTTAAAAATCGTTAATTTATTTCCATATACAATTGAATATTATTAGACTAGAACTAAAATAATATTCGTAACTATAAACTAAAACAAACAAAAATAATTAAAAAAAATATGTGAGTATAACTTCAAAAACTACAAAAAAAAAATAACCCCAAGATCGTCCGCCTCAGGCAGAGTACCCAGAAGGCTCAAAGAGTTTCCTCGCTGGATAGCAATGCTTGCAAATTGCAATTGAATCAATAATAAAATTGCCAAACGGCGAAATAGTTTGTTGGCAATAATTGCGCTGCTGCTCTTAACAACTAACTATGGTTGGTGAGTGGTTGAGTATGTCGGTACTTAAGCTGGACGTCGCAGGTTCAAATCCTTTATAAAGATGTTCAGTGTTCCTTTTCCAGGTCTTGCCTGTAGATAAATTTGTATAATATGATATAAAATATCAGTGTGGGTAATATAGTATTAAGTATATTTCCGTTGTCTGGTCTGAGGGCCTATTACAAGCTCTTAATTCCAGCCAGTTTACGCCATACAACATGGCTGCCTGGATTCGTATTAAGATTACATAATTACTGCATGATAACAGCTAGTCAGCGGACACGTGACACTTGACTTGCTTCCGAACCAAACTAGTTTGAATCCATTCAGATTAACATGTCGTTGAAATATAAAAAAGAACATGGCAGTGTAATACCGTATTATTGAATTGCCTGGAACAGGCTGGTATTGTAAAAGATCATAATACGGCCCCTGGTACCTATCATAAAAGTTCTTTCGATACTTTGGACTAGATTGACGTGGTGTAATTAAAACGATCATAAAACGATGGTCGTTACTAGGGTATCGAGAACCGGTAAAGTTTTAGGAACCGGGATTTTCGGTACCGGCACTAGTCAGAACCGGGAATTCCCGGGATTTCCCGGGATTTTTGGTATTTTCGTGATTTTTTTCTTACTTGACTAAAAACAAATACAATGGCTTCGAAAACTACTTTTTATAAATAAATCACACATTTTGGCATGTCAAGTTAAAGTATGATACATTAATTTGCTATACAATGATTAAAATATCGTATATTTATATATTTTGAATTTAACGTCTCTAATATTAGGGCTTTTACCCACGGCTTCGGGCGCGTAAAATAGTATTCGTAACAAAAAGTTCTTTATCAAATAACTCTATGGCTACAGTATGATTAAGATAATGTTATACCAATAATCATATTATGACTATCCTCTATTCAGTTTCTGGCCAGATCATACGCACTACAATATTTTTTTCCGTGGCGTATATTATTATAACGATTTGCCAGCCTATAATGCACAATTAGCAGATTCCCTCCCACTTTTGCAAAGTTATTACTTTTGAATAGGTAAATAAAACATTGCATATTATATCTACGATCTATCATGAGCCAAAAAACTATTTTACCGGTGTAAATCTATTAAAATTTTTAATATTGTAAAATACTGTGTAGTACAAAAAACGTTTTATAAGTTTTATAAGTATGAGTAATTATATTTTACACACTACCACATAATGTATGTCTATTTATGTTAAGTTTTAGTTTATGATACTGTTAATACTTTGTGATGTAGTGTAATGTGAATGTACCTGTTGAATAAATGTAATCACTTACTTACTTACTTACTATTTATTATAAACTTATCGCCGTACCAAAATTAAACCAAATCGGTAAAACGGTTCATGACTCTTAAAGTAACAGACACAGTTAGTTTCACGTTTGAAATAATATTAAGTATGGATAAAACATTTTAAAATTATTTTTCTGCTTAGCCAATCGCACGAAATGCGGTATAATGTTTGGACAGAAATTAAAATTTTAAACGCAAATATTGTTTAGTAAGTTTTTACCCTTTGAATGTAATATCGATGTGAGTTTTACTGGCTAAAAAGATGGATCTTCAAAAAATGTTAACAGCTTTATCCAACAGATAAATTGATTCATCAAAAATTCATAGCTTAAAGATATCTTATAAAATTGGTTTTTTGCGATTTATAAGTAGTAGCAAAAAGATTTTTTATAATTATAATTATGATCCCTTGGGACCTTTTTGTTTCCCAACAAAAAAAATCCTGTTATGTCATGGTCAATTCTACCTTTGTGCCGAGTTTCATTTAAATACGTCGTAGTTTCACCGAAATACCATTAAATAAGTAGCTACTGTTTTTTGATAATCCAACGGGCACCCTTTCGTTTTTGGGATAATAATATCCTACATTACCCTTTAGGTTCGAAGCTATCGGCCTGCTAAATTTCATTTTATTCCATTCAGTACTGACTCATACGGACCGACAGACAGACAGTACTTTTTTTCATAATTATTATTTTTAGGTTCTATGGCCTTTATAGACCTTGATAAATCAAATATTAATAAATCCTTAAAAGACCTTAATAAATCTTGATTTTGACTTAAATATATATTTAATGAGCAGACATTTCCCCTAGATTTATTTTAATATGTTGAGATAGTAAAATCAGTTAAGAATATTTTGAATAACAACGTAACTTAAGTTAAAATTTGAAAGCGTTTTTCACCGTCGGAAAGTTACACCATCAACGGTGAACACAGGCTTTATTATATATTCAAAAAAAGGGATCCTTACTAAAACTCCAATAATAATTTTAACATTGGTTAAAATATAATGATACTCATAATATTATGTTTATTACTATAACATTATCTAAACCACATTGCAGCTGTAGTGTTATTTGGTAGGTAAAGAACTTTTTGCTACGAATACAATAATTCCACACGCCCGAAGCCGCGAGCCAAAGCTAGTAATGTCATATTACTCACGTTTATAAAAATTGTTTATATCTATGTAAAACTTTAATGGAAGTGACTGTATAACGATATTTTAATCATTGTATAGCAATAAATATATTATCCTTTAACATGACTAAGCCCGTTGCGATTATTTTTTGTTAAGGTAAAAAAAATCCCGAAAATACCGAAAATCCCGGTTCTTTTGCGGTGAGAACCGGTTCTATAACAGTAGTCAAAGAACCGGGAAATCCCGGGATTTTCGGTACCGGGAAATCCCGGTTCTGAACCCTAGTCGTTACATCATTAAGTAGGGGTATTATACAGTTCAAAGTAAGTATTTCTTAGATAATAATTATTATGCTCTAGTTTCTTTCTCGTACAACTAGACATTTCTGATGTTTTACATTTCGATGGTATATGGATACAGCCAAATACACTTTATTAATTAATGGCACGTTTCAATAACTTATTTATCTTTATATAGGTATAGTACATAGATACATAGGTACATAGGTATATAGGTATAGACACTTTTTATGGGGATATAATATCCTTCCTTATAGAAAGATAGCTCATTGAAACGCACGATAAAATAATTAGCCATTGTAGTTTTCAATTTATTAAGTACCAAACTTTTTAGTCGTCTATGTTTCATTAGACTCTACCCTTGGATGCCTAATATAAGTCTGTGTCTCTACCTATGCAAATCCTCTATCAAAGCAAACTCATTACTGCATCACATTTAAAACAAACCAAACATCGTTAATACATATTTCGTGCATTCACTAACAAGCCAAAACTAACTTTATTTAATAAACTCCAAAACTAATAACACGAATACCACGGGATGTTGTAAATCTGAGGAAAACTGGGAGGAAACGAACTACGGATTTAGATGTTAACTATTCGGCCTAAAAACGGTTATATTTAGATAGATAGATTAATATAAACAAACTCACGCCGACAGATGTTTGCACGATTGATTGAATTGACTAGCTCTATCTAGTTACTTTGCTTACATTCTTACAAATCGCGCCTTATCACCAATCAAAATTACTGGTTAAAAACTATTAATACAAAGTATGAAATTAGGCACTGCTGAAGTTTACGTAAAATAAAAAGTGCAGATAGCTATTATTTAATTTTCTTTGTAATTAGTATATTACACTAAATTGAAACTTACAAGCTTCATAGTCCGTATAAATCTATACGATGATTGATGATGATTTAAAAAAATATTGGTACACGCCTCAACCTAGGAATCGAACCTGCTCCCTGTCTAGTGTACCCACTAGATCACGGACGCTTAAATAAGTAAATTTTATATAAAGTGGTTCTCGTTTAATGATGGAACCAATAGAATTATAGAGCTTTCATGCTTCTTACAAACACTATAATGTTAATACCATAGATTAATAATTGGTCGCTTTGACTAGATACCGTCCAGCGTATTGAAAAATGCGGCAACAAATAATACGCCGAATTCGGCGTACCCGCGCCAGTCGCGCTACAAGCGTAAAGTGAAGTAGACGTCTCGATAATTTGTCAAAGATTTGTGTGAGAGCGAAGCAAAATGCCGATTTGCATAGTCAAACTATGTAAAAATAATACTACATGAAACAAGAAAAATACTGGCATCACATACCATTAGTAAGTATTGTATAAATCTTCTAAAACACAGTCAAATAATATAATCCTAAAATCTCCGATCGGAGTACCGCTTTGTGTTCAATGTTGCCTTGTATTCAAAAATTTTTAACCATATTTAGTATCAGATTGCCCGTGTTTGCCACGTCATGTCATGTCATAGTAACGCCAAGAAACATATTGTTTACGACTTGATAGGCAACCATGCTATGATGTTTGGGCGTTGTCATTTTGGGTTGGATTTTATAACGAGTCGCCTGAATTTACGAGTATTCGTGGTGTAAGGGGCTTAAGCGAGAAAGTCATAATTCCCCTTATAGAAATTTTGAATGCCGGAGTTGCGTTTAAATATTAAAAAAAAAATCAAAAATTCTTAAATATTATTGCAATGATGCGAAACGGAACGTAAACTTTATACTTTAGTACAGTTTTTGAAATGTAATTATGTGAAAAGGTGAAACGAAACGCAACTCGCCATCTCGGATGGAGGATATTAACAGCTAATGTCTAATTTGTGCGTTATTCCTCTGCTTCCGAGTATGAATGTGTTTGTATCGACTTCTGCCCGATTCACTCTAGTTAAGGAAAATAGGTGATTGAACTAGAATAAACAACACACTTTTCCAGCGCATTTTGCGTGGCAAATAAAACTTCGAAATTTATATCTCAAAAACTGTACAAGTATTCGCGGAGGGAAAGAGAGGGGGGGGAGCTATATTTGACTAGTAGATAGGACATGACTTTTAAGGCCTTTGGCGCTTTATTTAAAAATAAAACTCACGGTCTCACAAACAAAACATGTAAGAATAATTAAAGCTTTGCGGGAAAAGACTCGTCGCGTCGATTGAAAAAAGCTAATTGCAATTTAAAAAGTATAATAAAAATTTTGAATCATGAACGTTTCATTGATATATATAACATTCTTAGTAAAAATATAATATAATATATTATACAAAAAGCATAAAAACGAAAAGAAAATTATACCGAAATATTCTAATGAACTTAAAAAAATATGTTTGACTTTAAACTTCTATTCCCCATCGGCTTATAATAACGTGAGGAGTAAATTTGTCATCATTGATGGCACTCCAGGATTTACTGAAGAAGCATTTACCTTTATTAATAGTTTTAATAAAGTACGCTCCTTCTTAATGTGGTGAATGTAATGTTGTTTGCGCGCTTATTTCAGATGAAAGGGCTATACGCCAGAAAAGTATGTGGGACCAAAATCAAAATCGAGTATATTATATATAGTTTCAGAGGCATATGTCTTCCTATTAGTTTGTTTAACTGAGCACTGGAAACTGCCTATAGGATACTTTTTAGTGCATGGCCTAACAGGGTTCTATATATATATAGAACCCTGTTAGGCCATTTATTTATTATATTATTTATTATTACAACATTAACTACAATTATATATATATTATATATATAACATTAACTATAATTATATATATTATATATAATTATAGTTAATGGTGTGTGACTTGGCCGTTGACAGATGGATTTCTAATTATTGACAGATTTTATATCTTACTGGATGACCATAATTTCTGCATTCTGGTCTTATCCGGAGGTTCTCAAATAGGGGCCTGAAAATGCGACAAAATGGTTCCTGTAAAGGATGGTACGGCAGTGTTTGCTTCGCGCTCGACTTGGCGGGGACACTGCCGTGCCCCCAGATACTAAAATAAAAAAGCTTTTTGAAAATTATGCCTAATAATTATTTAAGAATATGAAGAAGAACCTTCATAAAAATGCTTATGATTTCATATTAAAGATTTTTTTTATTTATTAATATTGATAAATTACCGCACCACAGCAACGAAATATTTTCCATATTGATCGGGCACTAGTCAAGTAGCTGGCAACACAATTATAGATGCACACTACAATCTTTGTGCATTGTTTTACACACACTACAATATGAAGTTGACGCCATAGATTAATAATTGGTCGCTTTGACTAGATACCGTCCAGCGTATTGAAAAATGCGGCAACAAATAATACGCCGAATTCGGCGTACCCGCGCCAGTCGCGCTACAAGCGTAAAGTGAAGTAGACGTCTCGATAATTTGTCAAAGATTTGTGTGAGAGCGAAGCAAAATGCATAGTCAAACTATGTAAAAATAATACTACATGAAACAAGAAAAATACTGGCATCACATACCATTAGTAAGTATTGTATAAATCTTCTAAAACACAGTCAAATAATATAATCCTAAAATCTCCGATCAGAGTACCGCTTTGTGTTCAATGTTGCCTTGTATTCAAAAATGTTTAACCATATTTAGTATCAGATTACCCGTGTTTGCCACGTCATGTCATGAAACATTTATTGTTTACGACTTGACAGGCAAATCAAAAATGTTCAAATATTATTTCAATGATGCGAAACGGAACGTAAACTTTATGCTTTAGTACAGTTTTCAAATTTAATTATGTGAAAAGGTGAAACGAGACGCAACTCGCCATCTCGGATGGAGGATATTATCAGCTAATGTCTAATTTGTGCGTTATTCCTCTGCTTCCGAGTATAATATAACATAATATATAATATAATACCTATATTATGTTGGTATACTCGGAAGTATATTTCGTTCGTATCGACTTCTGCCCGATTCACTCTAGTTAAGGAAAATAGGTGATTGAACTAGAATAAACAACACACTTTTCCAGCGCATTTTGCGTGGCAAATAAAACTTCGAAATTTATATGTCAAAAATTTAAGGATTCGCGGAGGGAAAGAGGCGGGTGGGGGGGGGGGGGGGGCTATATTTGACTAGTAGATAGGACATGACTTTTAAGGCCTTATTAAAATTTTGAATCATGAACGTTTCCTTGATATATATAACATTCTTAGTAAAAATGTTGTCACAGCGGATTTGTTTCATAATATATACAAAAAGCATAAAAACGAAAAGAAAATTATACCGAAATATTATAAGGAACTTAAAAAAATCTGTTTGACTTTAAACTTCTATTCCCCATCGGCATATAATTACGCAAGGAGTAAATTTGTCATCATCGATGGCGCTCCAGGATTTACTGAAGAAGCTTTTACTTTATTAATAGTTTTAGTAAAGTAAACGCTCCTTCTTAATGTGATAAATGTAATGTTGTTTGCGCGCTAATTTCAGATGAAATGGCCATACGCCAGAAAAGTATGTGGGACCAAAATCAAACTCGTATATTGACATGGGCACTGGTGTAAATGACACTTCTGTGTTAGCTTCAGAGGCATATGTCCTCCTATTAGTTTGTTTAACTGAGCACTGGAAACTGCCTATAGGATACTTTTTAGTGCATGGCCTAACAGGGTTCTATATATATATATATATATATATATATAATTATAGTATATATATATATATATATATATATAATTATAGTTAATGTTGTGTGACTTGGCCGTTGACAGATGGATTTCTAATTATTGACAGATTTTATAGCTTATTGGATGACCAAAATTTCTGCGTTCTGGTCTTATCCGGAGGTTCTCAAATAGGGGCTTGAGAATGCGACAAAATGGTGCCTGAAAAGGATGGTACGGCAGTGTTTGCTTCGCGCTCGACTTGGCGGGGAAACTGCCGTGCTCCCAGATACTAAAATAAAAACTCTTTTTGAAAATTATGCCTAATAATTATTTAAGATTAAGAAGAAGAACCTTCATAAAAATGATTATGATTTCATGTTAAAGATTTTTTTTATTTATTAATATTGATAAATTACCACACCACAGCGACGAAATATTTTCCCTATTGATCGGGCACTAGTCAAGTAGCTGGCAACACAATTATAGATGCACACTACAATCTTTGCGCATTGTTTTACACACACTACAATATGAAGTTGCCGCATTCAGGAATCTGTCATTTCTTGACATCGCTCTATCTAGTCGAAGGCGCTGAGACCAATTAATAATCTAAGGTTGACGCATTCAAGAATCTGTTTTTTATTGACAGCGCTCCATCTAGTCGAAGGGCGCTGAGACCAATTAATAATCTAAGGTTAATACTTACAATTTTTTTTCTCTCGTCAAAGTCATCTATTCAATTTATGTATTCGGATTCAATTTATGTATTAGTTATGTATTCGGGTGCCTACCCATGAACGAAGATCGGTGACCGACTTTATGTAGGTGAAAAATAGAACGTACTGACTGCAATAGTGCAATGCACACGTTATACAAAATGTGTTAAAAATAATGTAGGGAGGTGTGTTAAGTAAATGATAGTCCGTAGTAAACAAGAAAAGAATGAATAAAATTTATTGAGAATACACACGGAAACAGAAAATACACCAGTTAAATAAAATAGAAGGAGTAACAGAGGAAAAAGAAACAAAACGAAAATATCAGTCTGAACACCAGTCGCTCTAAACATTCGTCTTTTCTCCTAGTTATTATCTGTCGCTAGGCAACGGACTCTCTATCGCTGCGCGCGCACGGTCCATTGCAAAAACTAAGTAGTAATAAAAATGGTCGAACATCTTTGTGTCTGTTGAAGATAAAACAACAATAATATGAAAACTTTCTTTTTGTATATAATTTGTAAATAATAATATTAGAAAATAAAGATTGTAAAATAAATTGAACAGATAAGAAACGTAGATCACTACATCATATGGAGGAAAAATCGGTCCTACAAACCGTGGGTGAGCGCTCTTACAGTATCTCATTCCGTATAAGCTGTTGAGTGTCGTTTTTATGCTCGTTCACAAAGTCCGAGCTCATCCGATACTTTAGTATTGTATAGCTGTAACATGTAAGCTTAAGCTTATTCATTTTAATTTCAATTTAAAATCAGCATAATCTAAATGTGCCTTTCAAAGAACGCATAAAGAGTTTATTTTAATGCTTGTGCTTTTCGCTTGTTCGGATTGGAAATAAATTTAAGTTCATACTTATGAGCTACGCTACGCTAGTATATTTAGTACTTAAAATTAGAGCTTTGCATTCGATATTGGATGAATTATAATAATTATAGCTCCCCTCACCGATTTCGGTGTCGGTAGCCGATTTCATTGAAACCAGGGGCCTTACTCTCCAAACTGATTTGACTTTGATTTAGATACGATCATGCCGCGTACTTCCTAATAAATTGACATTTGTTTATTTTGATTCTCAGTCGATCGATATGGTCGGGAGTACAAAAAGTTACGATCTAACAATTTTCTTTATCCTGATTAGTTTCAAAGTAATTCACAAAATAAAATACGAAAAACCACTGATATCGAACGGATTCGGTACTCGATTGTGTCGGGAGTAGGCCCGCTGGTCAGCTACGCAGGAGTTATTTTAAAGTGCCTAAGTGTGTGCGCAATACACTTTTTCTTCCTATTACTCTCATAACCCAGTGGGACGGTAAACCGACACGACTGGTGAGAAAACAGGCGCAGGAGGACCGACTTTTTACATGCCCATCCGACGCATGGATCTTTCTTATCCGACAATCGGGTGATCAGCTTGCATTGTCCTAACCAAACTTGAAAACAACATTTTTTGTTCGTGGGAATCGAACCCACGACCTCCGGGTCGAGAGCAAAGCTCTGAACCACTAGACCACGGAGGCGTTTGGATGAACTAGTAGAAAGAAGTAACCAAGGCGGTTTTAAATGTCACATGGTTGCCCAGCTCATACGGCATTCTCACAACGTACTCAGCCTAGTCCAGAGGAATAACTGGTCAATACGTATGGGGCTAATCATGTGCGGGTTTCCTCACGATGTTTTCCTTCACCGTTCGAGCGTCTTAAGATTTGAAAAAGTCTCAAAATGTAGAAGTCATTATTATTATTCTGAGAAGATTATATAGGTAGACGAAATACGAAATGTTTACTAATTCATTGTTTACTTTTCGACATTTCCATCGCCCTCTGATTTTGAGCATATTATGTACTTTATGTTCAGTTATATATTTTTTAAAAGAACAATTTTCCCATCTTTTTGCTAAAAGGTGGCCCCGAGCGAGTTTCTTACGCCGGTTCTTCTCGCCGGGTTAGTCCCCGAACCGGTGGTAGGTCATCATGTAGGACAATTCTGAAAGTGTTAGTTACTAACCTATTTGGAAATAAAAGATTTTTCATTTTCATTTTCAATTTCATGGCTCCCTACTCCGTCCTTGGTTTCATCTCCGCCTTGGAACAACAATTGTCTCAATTTCTGGTAAGGACAATGCAACTAATCATGTTCGTCTGAGAAAAACCATTTGTCTCAAGAAGTGGTGAGGTCTGAAAGACCAAAATCGAAGACCATTGATCCGAGGGTGTCTTTCAACTGTTGACGGAAATGATACGGAAGTAAAGTTAATATCAAAACAAGCACTTTATGCAAATGTAATCAGTGGTCGACAGTGGTCGAGTGGTGTGGTTCAAAACCACTAGTGGTTGTTTCGAGTGGTTGGACCACTTGGGCGCGACAGGTTTATGGGCGTATTTAGGTCACGGGTACACTGTCAACACTCGTATTGTGACGTCATAGTGCAGGGTTCACCAACCTTTTTATGCGTTGTATATTCATCACTCGTATATTTGACGTTTGTTTAACGTGGAATGTAGTCGACATAAACAAGCGGCAAGCAACTGTTAGACAGCTGACAACAACCGAGATTTTTACTACTAATTTCTAATTTTGTTTATTTCAATCAAAATTAAAAGCAGAAAAGCACTATGCTTTTCTTTACTTATGCATAAGTTTCTTAAAATAAAATACATATGGCTAATTAATTTAATATTTTTGTTTGGAAAATAAACACTGCGTGTAAATACATTTAGTTCCCTTAGTAAATGCAAATATTACAACTAACTTTATTTTAAAGCTCACTAAGACCAGTATTGCCTCCTGTACGCCTGAAGCTGACCAATGATGCTAACAATAAGTTGTTGAGCCTTTTTATGGCAACACCTACATTTTATAAGAGCGCCACTGGTTGCCCGCCCCACACTAACGTCATATTATTGTATTGTGTATTAGGAACGTAATATTATAAATAGCTCTACAATCTACGCTCGGCACTTGCTAAATGCTAATCAGTTCGCGCATTAACGATATTTGGTTTCATAATCCATTGTGATGTAAACCGCCCACTTGTGCAAAACGATATTGATTTTTAATTAATAACCATAGATGAATGGTCTAAGATTGTATTTAATTTAAATACATTATGTTATGCTCAGCCTACCCTTTAAATAATTAACTATGCGAGAAGTATATCTACGTAGATAAAAGCGTTCTCGCGCCAAACAAATGTGGATAAATTGCGGCGCGAGAAAAAATACCTTATCTCGCATTACTATAACTTTGGGATATGATTATACTACCATGTCTCATTCTATAAAATGAAAAATCTTTAATTTCCAATTAGATTAAAAAGTAAAACTTTTAGAATTGTCCTACATTGCTGACCTACCACCGGTTCGGGGACTAACGCGGCGAGATAAACCCGCTTATGAAACCTTTTAGCAAAAAGATGGAAAAATTGTTCTGTTTAAAAAAACAAGTCACAAAGTTATAACCTAGCATAAATTATAGTTTATTTTTTAAACTGCAATTCTGTATATGTATACAAGGTGTAAAATAAGTGAGTGACAATACTTTAGGGTGTGTGTGCCTCCTTAGTAGAGTATACTTTGAAAATCCCATCGCTGAAAGACTTACTTTTGACTTTCATGTTTGTATGCGGAATGCCCCAACATCATAAATGTTCCCATACAATCATTAAAAAAAAAGTTTCAGCGCTGATACTTTCACAAGTAAACTCTATATACGGGACCGATACACACCCTAAAGTATTATTACTAATTAATAATATAGCCTATATAGAAAGAAGTACCCTGAAAAGTCACCTTATTACATTGACAAAATAAACCCATCTGATCTAAACACTTATTGATACAACTTGCCTGCCTTATTGCGTTTATTGTATCAATTTATTAAGATCAAAGATAAAATTAAAAGGAAAGTTGATCAGACAATGGTGGCAGATACTTTCTAAGGGCCCCGCTGTGTATCGATTGTTCGGGCCAAATTAGGCCTATATCGAGGGCTAAGTTATGGGTTCGTTATGTTTCCAGGTCAATTGTTGACCTTTTGTACTTCGTCACGGCGTCTGTGTGCTTAATATTGTTTGAAGTATTTAATGGTGTAGGTAGAATGGTTAATGATCATATTATGCGGAGAATGTACTGTATTTTTTATTTTTAGCTCTCGGTAGAGTTTGTTGAAAATAAATAATATGAGTTAAACAATAATTACGATACGATAGTATAGTAGACATAATATCTAAGTACTTATTTTTAATTTGGGACGCATTGACATCATTTTCCAACACTTTAAATTTAGAACAATGTGAAATGTCTATAAATTCGTTAATAGTTAGTTATTTCAATTAAATAGATACTAGTGTGTTTGTTTAGATACAATAAAAATGAGTGAAAATATTATAACGATTCGCTGTGTTGTTTTCGAGATTGTTAATTTCAATTCTCGAGGCTATGACGTCATTTTCCAACGCTTGCTACGGGCCGCAAAACTAGAATTTTAAATGTCTATAAATTAATTAATTCCTCACTTATTGTTATGTCTGATAATAGTTCGTTGTTCCAGTGCATCATCAGCTGCGGGAGAAGTTGGTGTGTATTGAGCACGCGGCGTGCGGGGGGTGTCTGGCCGCGGCGGAGCACTGCCGCTGGTGCGCCGACCCCTACTTCATCCCCACCCGGCCCAGGTGCGACGACGACCAGAGGTGAGGGTCCAGTGCGTCATCAGCTGTGAATAGTACTAACCGGTCCGGTTACATATTGACACTTCCAAGTTCAATACAGGGTATACCTCAGTGGTTCAGTGGTTCAGTGGTTCAGAGCTTCGCTCTCGAACCGGAGGTCGTGGGTTCGATTCACGCGTTAGAACAACAAATAATGTTGTTTTCAAGTTTGGTTAGGACAATGCAGGCTGATTACCTGATTGTCTGACAAGAACGATGATCCATGCGTCGGATGGGCATGTAAAAAGTCGGTCCTGCGCCAGTTCTCTCGCCAGTGGTGTCGGTTTACCGTCCCACTGGGTTATGAGAGTAAAAGGAAGAGAGAGAGTCTCTTTGTGTATTGCGCACACACTTGGGCACTGTAAAATAACTCCTGCGTAGCTGGCCTGGTTTCAATGAAATCGGCACGACACCGAAATCGGTAAGGGGATCTATTATTCTATTACAGGGTATACGGTACAATACCATAGATAAACGACACTCATCTAAGGGCCGATTTTTCAATCATCAGATAACTTTTATCTAAGGAATAAATATGTGACTTTAGCAGATTTAGTATGGAACAAATGTCAAAGTCACATGTTTATTCAACGGATAAAAGTTATCTGACGATTGAAAAATCGGCCCTTAAATAAATAAATTAATTTGTAAATTGTAAGCATACCTACCGCCTAGACAAGCTCTCGGGGGGCCTCTGTTTGGTCTAGGGTTCAGATATATGCCCCCCAAGACGAGCCCGGTAGAACTCTGGCGGACAGCGCAGTCGCTGATGTATGTAATGTGACGGAGTATCGCCAAATTTAGAAGTGAGTAGAGGCTGCCTCCAGTTCACCCGCTCTTCGGACGCGGCGAGACCCACATACCCGCGGTTGGAATCCTTATCTAGTCTAGGGTATCGAGAACCGGTATATTTTTAGGAACCGGGATTTTCGGTACCGGCACTAGTCAGAACCGGGAATTCCCGGGATTTCCCGGGATTTTCGGTATTTTCGTGATTTTTTTCTTACTTGACTAAAAACAAATACAATGGCTTCGAAAACTACTTTTTATAAATAAATCACACATTTTGGCATGTCAAGTTAAAGTATGATACATCAATTTGCTATACAATGATTAAAATATCGTTATAAATTAACCTTTGATAAAGTTTTATTTAATTTAACGTCTCTAATATTAGGGCGTTTTCCGCGGCTTCGGGCGCGTAGAATAGTATTCGTAACAAAAAGTTCTTTATCAAATAACTCTATGGCTGCAGTATGATTAAGATAATGTTATACCAATAATCTTATGACTATCTACTATCCAGTTTCTGGCCAGATCATACGCACTACAATATTTTTTTCCGAGGCGTATATTATGTATAACGATTTGCCAGCCTATAAGGCACACTTAGCAGATTTCCTCCCTCTCTTGCAAAGTTATTACTTTTGAATAGGTAAATAAAACATTGCATATTATATCTACGATCTATCATGAGCCAAAAAACTATTTTACCGGTGTAAATCTATTAAAACTTATAATATTGTAAAATACTGTGTAGTACAAAAAACACAACCAAAACTGAGGAGTTTTATAAGTATAAGTATAAGTAATTATATTTTGTTAGTAGGAATCAACGTTATATACGTGACGTTGAATCCTACATTGCTCGGTAGTTTTGCCTCGGCGTGGATAAGTCCTATTTATTATAAACTTATCGCCGTACCAAAATTAAACCAAATCGATAAAACGGTTCATGAGTCTTAAAGTAACAGACATAGTTAGTTTCACGTTTGAAATAATATTAAGTATGGATAAAACATTTTAAAACTGTTTTTCTGCTTAGCCAATCGCACGAAATGCGGTATAATGTTTGGACAGAAATTAAAATTTTAAACGCAGATATTGTGAAAGTAAGTTTTTACCCTTTGAATGTAATATCGAAGTGAGTTTTACTGGCTAAAAAGATGGATCTTCCAAAAATCTTAACAACTTTATCCAACAGATAAATTGATTCAACAAAAATTCATAGTTCAAAGATATTTTATAAAATTGGTTTTTGCGATTTTTATTTATAAGTAGTAGCAAAAAGATTATATTATAAAAGAAATCAGAATACAGATAAATACGATGATACAAAAAATCATAATTTATTTTTGTTTTATAAGCAAGTTCAAAATACAGCTTTTATAATTATGATTCCTTTGGGACCCTTTTGTTTCCCAACAAAAAAAATCCTGTTATTAATTTCATGGTCCAATCTACCTTTGTCCAGAGTTTCATTTAAATACGTCGAGTAGTTTCACCGAAATACCATCAAATAAGTAGCTACTGTTTTTTGAAAATCCAACGGGCGCCCTTTCGTTTTTGGGATAATAATATCCTACATTACCCTTTAGGTTCGAAGCTATCGGCCTGCTAAATTTAATTTTATTCCATTCAGTACGGACTCACATACGGACTGACAGACAGACAGTACTTTTTTTCATAATTATTATTTTTAGGTTCTATGGCCTTTATAGATCTTGATTTTGACTTAAATAAATATATTAATGAGCAGACATTTCCCCTAGATTTATTTTAATATGTTGAGATAGTAAAATCTGTTAAGAATATTTTAAATAACATCGTAACTTAAGTTAAAATTTGAAAGCGTTTTTCGCCGTCGGAAATTTACACCATCAACGGTGAACACAGGCTTTTTTATATTAAAAAAAAAGGGAACCTTACTAAAACTCCAATAATGTAACCCAAGGTGTAAAAAGTATACAATTTATTAAGTTTTTATATGCATTGGTTAAAATATAGTGATACTCATAATATGTTTATTGCTATAACATATCTAAACCACATTGCAGCTGTAGTATTATTTGGAAAAAACTTTTTGCTACGAATACAATAATTCCACACGCCCGAAGCCGCGGCCAAAGCTAGTATTATATATAATACTAGCTGTGCCCGCGACTCCGTACGCGTGGAAAAGTAATTTAGGGCAGTATTATAATATTTTGACAGCGCGCCGCAAAATTTTGCGGTATTTTAGCCTTTAGGTGCGTAAGGTACTGACTATAAATCACTTCACTGTTAAAGTTCTGATTTTATACAGAAAAGTAGCAAAATATAGAAAGTACCAAAAGAAAGAAAACAAACCTAAGTTGTACCTAACATAAAAACCATTCGGTCCATAATAAAAACTAAGAAATAAAAATATGAATAATGAAGAAAAACATAAATCTAACTTATATTGACATAACTTTTTTAGTTTAACTGTAAACACAATACTTATGTTAATCTAAATTCTATTTATTATGCAGTTATCGAATACATAATTTGGACAAAGAAGACTATAAAATGTACAGTAATAGTAGGCTGTAGTATGAATTTTAACGGACGGAATGAGAACTATAATATACAATGCAAAATAATATTATACATTGCTAATGATGCACGCTGAGTTTAACTCTCGGCTAACGTATTGTATAAATGTAGGTACCTACTCAACTTTGCTATAATTGTATTAAAAGTACGGCATTTGGCGTATAGATGTCGCTATTATGGTCTGCTCTGCATCGCGCTATCGCTTGTAAGATAGATTTGTATAAGAGAATACTCTATCAATATTATGATATTTGGCAAAAAAACCCATAATAATCTGTTAACACAGATCCAGGACAGGCCGCAAAAGGCTAGAATTTCAAAAGGTATCTCGATTGGAATCGAGTTGTATCAACAGTTTTCCCCTGTAACACAGTTTAGTAACTATCAAGATGTTTTTTAACGTATGTATTATATTATAAAATAGAAAAAACAAAATAAAGAGCAATATATTTATGAAAATCTTAAAACTGTTTTTAAAATTCCGTACCACAAAAGGAAAAAACGAAACACATATTATAAGATCATTTCCGTCTGTCTGTCAAGACCCTTTTACTCAGAAACGCGTGTAGGTATCAAGATGAAAATTATATAAAATACTCAGGATACCTACTGTTCCTTGAAGCAGTGAAAAAATCTGACCTCTTAGCCAATGCAACCAAAAGCAGTTGCTTTTTTTAGGTATGTCGCTAAATTTCGTCATTTTCGACACTCGTAAGGGAATCAAAACCTAAAGGGTACTTCCCGTGAACTCAAAATCATAAAATTTGAAACCAAGCAACGTCTAAAACCATACGTTTTTAGTAACATTATATAGATAGTAAAAATATTTTGATTTTTTTAAACTTAGTACCGTTTGTCATGAATGTGTATAATTGAAACTTATAACAAATACTTAGGTCTCCTAATATATTCAAGCTGTAACCAAATCAAAATTCTATGTCAATCAGGTTTGTATGGAGCTATCGGTGCGCAAGTCCAACTCGCACTTGGCCGGTTTTTATTTATTTACTTATTACTAACCTACGCTAACAAATATGTATACAGTACCTACTTATCACAAAGGACTTTACAGTAAAAGTACTAATTGATTTTATACAAATAACTTTCGTAATAAACTCAAGAAAAAAAATCTTAGATTGTCCCTACCTAGCAAGCCTAAAACTAACAAATAAAAGTCACCCCCGCGGCCCCGGTGCGTTTGCTGAGAATAGGTACAATTTGAAGCGGCGCGCGGCTCCCGGGCCCGCCGCGCGCTTCCTACAAATGTCCAGCAAAAACGACATGTTCTTTTAAAATGGTCATAACTTTTTTATTTATGAACCGATTTACATAAAACAAACACTAAATGTTAAGTGAAGCTTGCCGCAATATATTAGTGAAAAGTACATCTTAATCGGATAAGCCGTTTCTGAGATTAGCGTGCACAAACCCACAGACAAACAGACAAACAGACAAACAGACAAACAGACAAAAATTTCAAAAATCATAGTTTTGGGTACTATTGCGTAAATAAAGGTCCCCTATCATATTTTTTTTCAAATATCTTCAATGTACAGACACGACTCCTCTACAGATTTATTATATGTATAGATTACTCATGTTTATAAAAATTGTTTATATCTATGTAAAACGTTAATGGAAGTGAATGTATAACGATATTTTAATCATTGTATAGCAATAAATATATTATCCTTTAACTTGACATGCCACAATGTGTAATTTAAATACAAAAGTACTTTTCTAAGCCCGTTGCGTTTATTTTTTGTTAAGGTAAAAAAAATCCCGAAAATCCCGGTTCTTTTGAGTTGAGAACCGGTTCTATAACAGTAGTCAAAGAACCGGGAAATCCCGGGATTTTCGGTACCGGGATTTCCCGGTTCTGAACCCTATTATCTACCTCGGAATGCGTAATGCATTTTCTCGGTGTTAGTAAAAAAAAGTTTACCTACCGCCGTGGCGTGTTCATTGATGATGATTTATAGCGTCTGCTTTGCATTTCCATTGGACAAAATTAAGTTGATAAGGAGAGTGTGGAAACGTGTAGAGTGTGGACCGAAGAATATAGGTCACGGCTAATTAACTTAAAAGCATTCAAGTTACGCGGCAGAACATTATAACGAAAGTTAAACTATGTGGTCAAGTCACATGCTGTCCTTGTCATTTTATCAAGCAGTCACAGTGAAAGCCTTTAATTAGAGTTTCAGGGCCCCCATTCAAGATGCCTTCGCTATTATCACTTAAAAACTTCGAAAACAAAATATATGGGATTTGACAAACGCTTCGATCAGTGACAAACGAATTCCTTGGTCAATTAGCGAACCTTATGTCAAATCCCTTACACTTTTGATTTCGAGTAATAATAGCGATGGCATCTTGAATTAAATTATCATTATTTAACTAAAACTACATATCATAATAAAACTAAAACTTAAACTTACTTAAGGTAATACCTACTGTCATTTCAATTTGGCAAATTCAGTATAGGTACTCCGCTAGTTTCCAATTTAGTCTACACATAAACAGTAAGATAATTACAGTGTAACTACAGTTAAATTTGTGTATTGATATAATAAAAATCTTAAATATCTGTATAGTATAAAAATATTAAATATATATCCGTTGTCTGGTACCTGTAACACAAGTTCTTCGGATACTTAGCACAGGGCTAGTATAGATTGACGTCTATCTCATATTATTTGTTGCAAATAATTAAAATGTATTAATTATATAGATATTTCGAAATTTAAATTATGTAGTAACGGATTTTAACTAGCGTAGAAATAAATCTGCACATTTTATAACGACGGACAATATAATATTTGTGTTAAAGACCAAGAGCTATATCCATTATGTTCTGTTCATATTTCTGTATTTGCTATAATCTATATATATATATATATCTATCCAAAAAATCTTTAGTAAATTAAAGTCAACATACAACAATAGACGGAATGCACACATACGAGTAACTAATAGTTGGTTTACAAGTAATACTTCGGCATACATAGAGTTAATAAAACAAAACACACACGTTCCTTTAAGCCCACAGAGAGTCGTGACGCCGCGCCGGAGCCGGTTTCAAGCCCTTTGCCCTCCAGTAAAAGTATAGCGAAACGAGAGGAATTTAAACTATTTCTTTGTGAATCTCTACGCGCGCTCAATGCTTAGATTAGGGTTGTCGAAAGCTAAAAGTCCCGAAATTTTTAAGGGTATTATATGGAAAGAAGTGTTTTAAAAACCATGATATCTAAGGATTATGAAATATTGCCTATTCTAATAAGTTAAGTTAAGTGTAAGTAAGCCCCGTGCCAACTTCGTTGAGCATATAAACCGTTTAAACCTTCCCTGGACTTCTACGAATATTTCAAGACTAAAAATAGCTAAATCAGTTCAGCCGTTCTCGACTTTTAGCGAGACTGACGAACAGCAATTCATTTTCATATATAAGAGAAGAAAGATAAGCGGAAAAAATATATTTTCCCAAACAGCAAATTAAAAGGATATTATAATTAACTCGTATAGTTATAAAAACTATATTTTATTTTTATTTTACGTGTATGTTTTATTATAATAACACAATATTTAATATTTAAAAAGTAGTTAATTATCAACTATAAGAAATTAAAAAGTCTAGCGTGGCCAATATTCCGTCATCCGTGTATATGAACATTTCGTGATGCAAGTTGCAATTGATGACCCTAACATTATCTTTGAACTTTTCCCACAAGCGAGAGCCTACAATCAAGACATCGTCGTGATGACGCCGGCGATGTGACATGACGTTTAATAAGATAAGCCTTATTATATGACAACGATGGTTTTGATTTATGAAAAGCTACCATGAGCGGTAACACTACTTTTGCGGCTGGTCTACATCGCCTCCGTGGTCCAGTGGTTCTGAGATTCGCTCTCGACCCGGAGACCCACGACGAACCCACGACGGGTTCGATTGCCGCGTTGAAACAACAAAAATGTTGTTTTCAAGTTTGGTTAGGACAACGCAGGCTGATCACCTAATTGTTTGACAAGAAAGATGATCCATGCGTCGGATGGGCATGTAAAAAGTCGGTCCTGCGCCTGTTCTCTCGCCAGTCGTGTCGGTTTACCGTCCCACTGGGTTATGAGAGCAAAAGGAAGAGAAGAATGTCTTGTATTGCGCACACACTTGGTCACTATAAAATAACTCCTGCGTAGCTGGCCTGGTTTCATTGAAATCGGCTACCGACACCGAATTCTGTGAGGGGAGCTATTATTATTATTATTATTACATCAGCCATGTAACTTGCAGCATCTGGCCTAAGCGGGCATGCTACTTCTGTTATCTAGCCTAACATGTTATTACTAGAAATAAGTGTCAGGCCGTTGTATATAGCGGCTATATTACTTTTGCTTGTGCTTGGCCTATACCAGGGATGAAATGGATATGAAATTTCGGATACAGATACGGATATGAAATTATTTCGGATTATCCGTTTGTTTCGGAAAATTCGGTTAGGGTTATTAAATTTTGGTTTGCTTATTACAGTAGGAAAACTTTCATGTCGGATTCGATTACGGTTAAGGATATATTTTTATGTCGGGTATCTGATAGTTTCGGTTACGGTTACGGAGCTACCTAACATACCTGGCCTAAGCCCGTAACATTTGAATGAACATTCCCGGGTTTATAGGTGGTAGTGTTGGAAGAGGGATTAGTACTTGGCCTACAGGGGTCATGCTACTTTTGCTCACGCCTGGCCTATACCAGCCAAGCAACTTTTGGCCGTTCTACTATCTAAAGTATTATCGTGATTGGCTACTTTTTGCGATGGAAGCCGAGATAATAATTTGATTAATTGTCTGCAATCAAGATCTATGTTTAGATTATAATATGATGTGATATGAAACGAGATTTAACACAGCTAATATATAATATAGTTTATTTTGAAAAAAGAAGACTCAGTCACAACTCACAGTAAACGGAGTGTTCTTAATTCAGTCTAAAACGGACGGCAGTAAAAGTCAGTCGTAAACAGAGATTTAGACCAACCCGGAATACAGATAGGCTAAACTGTTAACTATTCTGGATGAGTTACATAAACCACAAAGTCTAATGTGAGACAATAACTATTTAAATAGAAAAGTGGCCAATGGCCTTAGATATACCTAAGGCCAAAATGTTTTGTAGTAGGGTAGGGAGTTAAGAACTTGGCACTGTTTAAAGGCGACAGTAACACTTACAAAAACTAGTTTCCAAATTAGTGTTATTTATATAGTTACAAAATCTCCAAGTGCGGTCTATAGTCACAAAATGGAAAAGTTGTGTTTGATGTGAGTGATGTGACCTTTAGTGAGTACTTAAATATTTGCGTGGGCTCAGGAACGCGCGGCTCTTGTACTATGAATGGGCTTAAGAACGCGTGGCTCTTATACTATCAATGGCATTCATTGAGCTTGAAATTACAATGCGACACTTCAATCGCGAACGCCCGCGGGTATCGCTTTTGAACTTTATGCTAATAGTAATAAGGTCGAAATGTGGTATATCGGGTGTTTCAACAACTGTGCCCATAGTCAGTGAAAGTGCATTTTTGCCGCATTAACTGCGATCTATATTCATAGAGTTAATTTAACTTAATAGCTAGAAGACATTTAGCGTACCGTTAAAGATAATCATTTATAATACGACCTTAGTTATATAATGTAATTATTTGAGAACTTTTAAGAGAGCTTCATAGACCTATGCTATAAGGAATAATATATTAGCGCCAAGGCCCATATGCAAGATGCAAACGCCATTACGAGTACTTAGTACTATAAAATTGACTCTCGATTTTAAACCAAATTGGCGCTAGTGTCGTGTCTTACTCACAAATTCCGATTTGGGTCGAATGTAATTAATTTTAAGAGCAAGTCCCGAGTTCACCAACGCTTGTTACTGTTAACGGCTTGTTAAAATACTATGCCTTCTCATTTATTGACATTCAGGAAATACGAGATGATATTTAATTAAGGATTAACTTTAACATGTGTTAGTGAAATTAGCACTTAAGGTTACAACTCTTTCATTACAATCTAATCAGTAGTTATGGCGCTACGGAGGAGCAAACAAACATACTGCCAAAATTACCCTTTCTTTTGGTTTCAATGTAAACGAGTATAAGATATTGCACTTTGCATTTTAGCTCTTAAAATGTCTATAATGGTGCATTGTTAGTTTAACATAAAGCAAATATTTTAAAGGCCTCTCAAGTCTGCAGATTTATTATGTGCAGAACCTGTAACGCAATAAACATTTGACCTATAGCCTGAGTCGTTTCATCATTACAGTCTATACTTAAGCATTAAAGCAAACTGAATATATGAAGTTATAAAATATGGTATCATGAGTATAATAATTGGCGCTCATTTTAAGTACTGGTGGTTATTTATAATTATACCACAAACCTAATATAATTACTCTTATTAGTAGGTAGGTAAAATTAATCTTACTAAGTATAGAATTATCAGTATAAGCGCACGCACTTATTAGCGTCATTTCCGTGGCTGTTAAACCATCTTCGAATTTCGGATGAGGAAAATATTCGCAATTTCATCTGATGATTTTTTATTTCTTTTTTTTATTTAGGGACTTTTAAAGTTCATCTGATGATAAAATACAATACCTTCAAAATATTTAGGTAGGCCCGTAGGCATATGTTTAAAGGTAAAACTGACAAGCAGTTTCTCTTCCAGCTTAGTAGCAAGTGGATGCAGCCAGGAGACGATCCAGCGGCCGGATAAGCCACTGTGGGAGGTGGTGGAGAACAGCTCGCTGCAGGACGTCCAGCCGGACAGGCTGCAGGCCGTGCAGATACAGCCGCAGAGGATCAAGCTGTCGTTGAAACCGCGTATGTAGCGCAACTTTGCGTATATTTGATAAGGTTTTTTTTTTCAAAATGGCGCCCCATAAGAAATAGCCAGTATCAGTGTTGTTATCAGAGATCGTGTAGAAATAAAGTATTTAGCGCCGGTAAAAGTTCAAAATATAGAAAAGACGTGGTTAGATGGACATGTTATTTTGTATATTCAAATATGAAAATCGGGACATCGGTAATAGGAGTGAAAGGATGTTTCGTGGTTTTAATTATTCTGTGCTAGTAGTTCTATTAAATCAATAAATCATTGATTTATTCCCAGAAATGTAATTAACGGACGAATACAGAAACGACAGTTAAATTAAGTAGCGTCATAGTCATATGATATTCTGGTCATTCCGCCACGGAGTGACAGTGACAGCCTGTGAATAAAAGAGCTCTATATTAAGCGTTTCGATGTTCGGTCGTAATTAATTTTAACGGTGTTTTAATTTCATTAATCCAAATAATCTTATTACACTAATTCAACCAACGCTTAATAATTCAGTCTCCGGTAAACGATTGGCGGACGTAAAGTCTCCCATAGCATACAAGTATTCTGAAGTTATCTTCTCTTTCCAGGCGAAACAAAGAAGATTAAGTTCTCGTTCCGGCCAGCCCGGAACTATCCTCTAGACCTGTACTACCTCATGGACCTCACGTGGTCTATGAAGGACGACAAGGAAACGCTCGTGTCCCTCCGTGATGATCTCCCGTCTATGTTGAAAAATCTCACCGATAACTTTAGGTACTTTGATCTTAACTTTAATCGTTGTGTATAAGTATTAAGAACTATTCGGAATGTTCAAATCAAATCCATTCAATCGATATCGCCTCCGTGGTCTAGTGGTTCAGAGCTTCGCTCTCGACCTGGAGGTCGTGGGTTCGATTCCCGCATTGGAACAACAAATAATATTGTTTTCAAATTTGGTGATAGGCGCTAGATGCGCATTTAAAAAGTCGGTCCTGCGCCTGTTCTCTCGCCAGTCGTGTCGGTTTACCGTCCCACTGGGTTATGAGAGTAAAAGGAAGAGAGAGTGCTTCTGTGTATTGCGCACACGTGGGCACTATAAAATAACTCC
This sequence comes from Celastrina argiolus, assembly GCA_905187575.2. Taxonomy (NCBI): domain Eukaryota; kingdom Metazoa; phylum Arthropoda; class Insecta; order Lepidoptera; family Lycaenidae; genus Celastrina; species Celastrina argiolus. Next base: position 6,266,156 of record LR994595.1, read on the forward strand.
TTCGTAGCTGGCCTGGTTTCAATGAAATCGGCTACCGACACCGAAATCGGTGAGAAGAGCTATTATTATTTTCACGAAAGTATGGCTCAGTCACTCCTTCATAGCTAATACCCCACCAAACCATCACTGACGTCGGATAGTGCCCACGTTGCACTCTCTCAACCGATTGGGAAGCTTCCTAGAGCTTTGAGCATAAATACGATCATTTTGCTTGTTAAAATGTTGTTCAGTTGTAAAAAAATTCTCATTAGTAAACAAAATTTTTCTGTGACCTTCCTTTGCGTACCGCTCAGTAATTGTTTTGATTTTAGCACCCTATTCTTTTTTAAATTATCAGTTAGAAAATGACCAGTACGTCTCTTATAGGCTGAAAGTCGTCTTTTAAAATACGCGACATGGTTCTAGGGGCTATCTTCATCTCCCGAGATAAAATGTTTTGTTTTCGAACCGGATTTCTTTCTCTTACTGCCTTAACCACCTTTTTCGTACGAACACAGCGTGGACGGCCAGATCTTTTTCTGTCACAAACAGTGGAGGTCTCATTGTACCTATTAATAGCCCGGTACACAAACATTTTGCTTATACCAAGCGTATGTAGAGTTTTAAAAATTGCATTGGGCTCCATACCTACTTTGCGTAACGCAATCACAGCGATTCTGTTCTCTTTATCACTCCATTTAAATATCGCAAAATAATAAACAATGTAATGGCGCCAACATGAGAAAACACAATGAATAATCATGTAAAAATGACAGATTCCAAATTCAAAACGAATATTTTATTTATTTTTAATTGTAACAGTATTTATGGCCAGACTAGGTATAAGATACATAGACTAAAAGAAACTCAGTCGCCATTTTAAGTAAAATTTTTTTTTTCTTGTGTTAGATTAGGGTTCGGCAGCTTCGCGGAGAAGCCAATAATGCCGTTCATCAGCACGGACGCGCGGCGGCTCGCGAACCCCTGCTCGGTGGAGGAGGAGGCCTGTGAATCTACTTACAGCTACAAACACCATTTGTCGCTTACTAACGAGGTATGTTACATTCTTAACAAAATACAGGGACGGATACCGTGTTGCGATGCAAATTTCAAGTGAATCTTATCAAATTAATGTATTGTTATCGGTCCGCGATAAATCTGCAAAGTTTGAATGAAGTCTGGTCGTTTAAAGTGGGTCAAAATTGCACCCAAAGGAGTTGGTTACAAACATACAAGTGAAGCTAATATAAAGCGTGTAAAAATCGACATGTTATATTATTACGTGCGTACGTATTTCTTCATTGCGCGGTTCTGACATGAATTATCTTGGTTGCATATCGTGAAGAACTCAGCATTGCAATTAAATATCACTCAGCAAGTGATATTTAATCCTATCTAGATATGTTAGAGTAATTACTAATTGTAGGATTAAGTCGTAAATGAAAACACCCGTAGGCTGATTATGTATCTCGCAACAGCAATTAGACAGACGTAAATTGTACAATTTACGCCTGTCTAATTGCTTTTGGGTATCTCCTTATAATCCGCCTACTGTATAGGTTACCAAAATTACATAGCAGCTAATTATATAAAAAATAAGGTATGTTTCTAGACCTTATACATAGCAGTGGTGAAGGCTGGTACTTTTTCAGAGCGAATCCATAGCCTGTAGAGGAAGTAGAAATTTGGACAAAAGTGTTTAAAACGTATAAGATAGTGAAGCCGAAAGCCGATGGATATTTCCAATACATTACACCTGATAGGTACAAATGAAAATAAAAAATCTTTTATTTCCAAATACTTAGGTAAGATAGTAACACTTTTAGAGTAAGAAACTCGCGCGGGGCGGTGGCCTAAAACACCTTTTAGCAAATAGCAATACTGCTTAAAAAAATAAGTATATACAATATACATGGTTGGAAACACTTATTAACATTGTAGTATAGCATTAAACGTTTCTAGAATAATTAAGTTCTCATAATGTATGCAACAGGTGCGTGGGGTTCCTGCAACTACATTCCTATCGGCTCCACTTACTTATCTTTTGAAGACCGTCATCTTAATTGTTACTTACTCGTATCTATATCTATACTAATATTATAAAGCGGAAGAGTTTGTTTAATCTCAGGAACTACTGGTACGATTTGAAAAATATTTTTTTTGTTGGATAGTCTATTTAAAGAATAATTAAAGAAAAATTTAAAGAAATTCTTTAGGCTATCTTACATTACGCTGCGACCAATAGGAGCGAAGCGCCAGTGAGAAATGTTGCAAAAACGAGGAAAATTATTCACATTTCAGGATTTTCGTTGCGTGCGCTGCATAAACAGTTTAAGTTACTCAAAAAATATGTATGAAAGAATTTTTCATTTTTAATAATCATAATAACAAAAACCAACGTGAGCAATCAAAAGATAATCGCGATAGTGTCTCCGACAACCACGCGAACGAAGTCGCGGGCACAGCTAGTAAACTATAATACAGTCCATGGATTAAAGAAAACCTTCGCCAATGTTATGTAAAAACAAATAGGTATGTACTTTGTACATTGGAAAAGTATCTATGTTCTTATTTCCTAGTTTTCTTCCATTAGAAAGAGTTGTAGTAACTAAATAAACATACTGTAACCATTCTACGGTAAAATTTCTCCACTGTGTCATTAACATAGGCAAATATGTGCGTACCGCATACAAAGGTCCAGAGTGTACACTACAAAGTGACTGCACTGGTACACATTTAGAGCCACCTGCATGCTTACTCCCGACACAATCGGGAATCGAATCAGTTCGATCTCAACGGCTTTTGGTACTTTATTTGGTGGATTACTTTGAAACTAACCGGGATAAAGTAAATCGTTAGATCGTAACTTTTGTACTCCCGACCATACCAATCGACTGAGAATTGAAACAAACAAAAGTCTATTTATTCGGGAGTACGCGGCACGATCGAATTTGAATCAAATTCGAAACAGTTATTCTCGTGACCCGAACTCCGTTTCCAATCTCAGCCTGTCCTGCTCGTGCACTATGATTTGGCAAGCGTGCAAGCGGGACAGACCAACGATCGAAACAATGTTCGAGTTACGAGAATCGAGGTCCTGTTCGCATCGCAATTGATATATTATTTCGAAATTATGAAAAAGTATGTAGCAGTTTGTCCGTGGCAAAGTAAGAATAGCATATCCCACTAACCATTTTTACGTAGGTGTCGTAAAAGGCAACAGAGGGAAATAATTTTAACTTGCGCTCGCCAACCCGTCTGTCAAGTGTGGCAAGTATAGGTTTATTATCCCCCAAGAAATACCAAGCGTGGCGAGTACATGCAATCCCCCAAGAAATACTTTGGGGCAAGCTAATGTTCACCGGCGGACATCATAGATGAAACGACGTTGTAGCAGGTTACCTATCTACTGCAAAAATTATCATACAGGATGATTCATGTTTCATATATTAAGCTGAATATAGTGTGAAGAGAATGACGCGAAGATTTTTGTTTTGGCACCTCATATAAATTATCGCCTCCGTGGTCTAGTGGTTCAGAGCTTCAACAACAAAAAATGGTGTTTTCAAGTTTGGTTAGGACAATGCAGGCCGATCACCTGATTGTCTGACAAGAAAGATGATTCATGCGTCGGATGGGCATGTAAAAATTTCCGCGTCCTTCTCTACACAATATACAGGGTGTAAAAGAGCAGTTATAAAAGCTTCGTGGGGTTATAACTTATAACCAGGCATGAGATATATCCACTGGTACTAGTCATTTGCTTTTATTTTCGAAAAAAAATACATTTCTAGAATGAGTAAAGGTCTTAATAATGCTATCCCAAAGTTATCGTGACTACTCTTTTTACACCCAAAATTTAATTTACACAGAATGTCTGGACGACGCTTTACATCGCTACCGCATCCAAACAGTCTAGAGTTCCGCTGCATTGGTCTATAGTATGAGTACAGAAGTTCGTATACCTGTTTCACAATTTCCAGGTAAACAAGTTCATAGAGAAAGTAAACAGTAGCTCAGTGACCGCCAACCTGGACAACGCTGAGGCTCAGCTGGACGCGCTGGTGCAGGCCATCACCTGCGGCGGGGCGGTGGGCTGGTCGCCGCACAGCCGCAAGATCGTCATCCTACTGTCTGATGGCCTGATGCATACGGCTGGCGACGGGAAACTAGGTAAACAAGTACAGGGGCCGTGTTTACAATACCAGTCTGGTTCCAGGCAATTCAATAATAGGGCCTTGAACTGGACATGAAAACAGGCATCTTTTTCATATTACAACAACACGTTATTCTGAATGGATCCACCCTAGTTTGGTTGTCTGAAAGTGACATTCGGAAGCAAGTCAAGTGACACGTGACCGCTGACTGGCTGTCAATGAGTGATCGTAATACGAAAATTCCAGGCAGCTATGTTGTATGGCGTAAACTGGCTGGAATTAAGAGCTTGTAGTATATGTATAACGGTCATTTTCTTTCGTAGGGACTAATTATGAAATATTTTCTACAAACTAATATATTGGTTCATACTATGATAAAGAGCGTTGCTTAACAGGTTGACCGTTCATTCGCACTCATGAGGGTGCAGGTTTAATTTCCGGGACGTGGTGTATACCAATAAGACCTTTTTAGATCTCAAGTACATTACAAACACTCTAACGGTAAAGGAAACCTATGTTGACTCTAACGGTAAAGGAAAAAAAGGAAACCTTTGTTGACTTGTCATTCCTGTGGACTAGGCTGAGTGCTATAAGTGCTGGTAAATATTACATACAAGACCGCCTGTGCCAGGCGGCCCTACATAATTTTTAAGTGATGCTCTTAACATAAATCTTTTTTAGAGCTACATTTTTTAAACCAGTCAGGTAGATGCGAAATATTACTAATCTGATTTGTCTGAATTTCCAGGAGGCGCATCTTTGAAGAATGATGAAACCTGTCATCTCGACGAGAACGGCTACTACTCTGAGTCAAGTAAATATGACTACCCGTCCGTCGCACAGGTGTACAGGCTACTAGATAAGTATAAGGTAAACAGGCTTGTTTACATTGCTTTATAACTATGACTATGCTATGACTTCATTTTGCGATAAAAGTGTCGTTGCGTATTATATTAATAAAGTGCATATTCATGAATATCTATATATATAAAAGAAAGTCGTGTTTGTTACAACACTTATAACTCGAGAACTGCTGAACCAATTTTCATGGTTTTTGATTCGTTGGATTTGTCTCCTCCCCAAATAGCAGAATACATATTAAAAATAGTGAAAACTTGATGTGTAATGAATAATTAATCATATAAATAAATGCTCATATTTTGTTCATCAAATGTCAAACATTTGTTGTCAAATGATGTACCTAACAACTATGCGTTCAGAAATCTATTAATGTATGCGTATGGAAGTGTCAGTTTGTAACTTTCAATTAGCAACGTTTTTCTAAATGCATATGACATTTTAAACGATATTTTCTTCTTTTTTTTGGCATTGGGAACGATATCTAGGTACTGAAAACGAAAATGCAATTTAAAAAAATGTCTGTCTGTCAGCGTGTCTCTTTGCTCCGGCTAATCTCTGGAACGGCTGGACCGATTTTAACGAGACTTTCACTGGTAGATAGCTAAAGTTACAAGGATTAATTTAGGCTACTTTTCATCATCATCATCATCATCATCGTCATCTAACTAATGATCACCGAATCGGCTGGACCGACTGTGACGGGAGCATTCACCGGGCGTTAGCTTATGTTAGTAGGAGTAATCTATACATCTATATGTATAAAAGTAAGTCGTGTTAGTTAAATTATTGATAACTCAAGAACGGCTTTATCGATATGGCTGAAAATTGGTGAGGAAGTAGCTTAGAGCAAGTAGACGGACATAGGATACTATTTATTCCATTTGACAGCGTTTCCGTGAACGTTGCGGGTTCTGCGTTAGGGTTTCGCGTTGTGGGTTCCGCGTTGCGGGTTTCGGGTTCCCATGCTGCTGGTTCCGCGTTGCGGGTTCCGGGTTCACGTGTTGCGCGTTCCGGGTTCTGCGTTCCGGGTTCCACGTTGCGGGTTTCGGGTTCCCATGTTGCGGGTTCCGCGTTGCGGGTTCCGGGTTCCCGCGTTGCGGGTTCCGGGTTCCCGCGTTGGGGGTTCCGGGTTCCCGTGTTGCGGGTTTCGGGTTCCCGTGCTGCGGGTTCCGCGTTGCGGGTTCCGGGTTCCCGCGTTGCGGGTTCCGGGTTCCCGCGTTGCGGGTTCCGGGTTCCCGCTTTGCGGGTTCCGGGTTCCCGCGTTGCGGGTTCCGGGTTCCCGCGTTGCGGGTTCCGGGTTCCGCGTTGTGGGTTCCGGGTTCCCGCGTTGCGGGTTCCGGGTTCCCGCGTTGCGAGTTCCGGGTTCCGCGTTGCGGGTTCCGGGTTCCCGCGTTGCGGGTTCCGGGTTCCCGCGTTGCGAGTTCCGGGTTCCCGCGTTGCGGGTTCGGCGTTCCGGGTTCCGCGTTGCGGGTTTCGGGTTCCCTGTTGCGGGTTCCGCGTTGCGGGTTCCGGGTTCCCGCGTTGCGGGTTCCGGGTTCCCGCGTTGCGGGTTCCGGGTTCCCGCGTTGCGGGTTCCGGGTTCCCGCGTTGCGGGTTCCCGCGCTGCGGGTTCCGGGTTCCCGCGTTGCGGGTTCCGGGTTCCCGCGTTGCGGGTTCCGGGTTCCCGCGTTGCGGGTTCCGGGTTCCCGCGTTGCGGGTTCCGGGTTCCCGCGTTGCGGGATCCGGGTTCCCGCGTTTCGGGTTTCGGGTTCCCACGTTGTTTTTTTTAGTTGAATTTTATCATAAACTCTTTATGCTCAACGAAGTGGGCAAGGGTCAGCTAGTAAATATATAAAATAAAAAGCCATTTATTCAATTTCCCTTTTTACAATTAGTGTTAGTAATATATTTACATTTTATTAAATTATGTTAGTTAGTAATTTTAGATTATTCTGGAAAATTGACCCCTTTGTGGGTATAGGCCTCCCCCAACTTTTTCCAAGCTTCTCTGTCATTTTCTTTGTCAAGCCATGAGACTCCAGCTACCTGCTTTATGTCATGGACCCATTGCTGCTTTGGTCTTCCAACATTCCTTTTGCCAGAGGGTCCATTCCATTTGGTGGTCTGTATAGTCCATCTCATATCTTTGCTACGTGCGATATGGCCAGCCCATTGCCATTTTAATGTAAGGGCATGTTTTAATGCATCTGTGATTTTTGTCTTATTTCTTATAGCATCGCTTCTTATTTTATGTATTTTTCTGACCCGTAGCATGCTTCTCTCCATTGCTTTTTGAGTATTTAAAATTTTCGTTTTAATGTTTTTGGTAAAAATCCAAGTTTGGCAGCCATAAAGGAGGGAGGGCATAATGCAGGTGTCCATTACAATCTTCTTCATGGGAAGACTGTAGTTGCCTTTTAGTATCTCCTTTAGTGACCAGAATTTTTTCCAGGATAAAGATATTCGTCTTGCTATCTCTTGTTCATTGCTATTGGATTCCATTGTGATTTGCTTTCCTAAGTAAACATAGTTTTCAGTATACTCTATAGTGCATCCATTAACTTGAATTGGTCTTTTAAACATTTTATTGGTCATTATTTTTGTCTTGCTCATGTTCATGTTAAGTCCCACTTTTTTACTTTCCAGATCGAGAGACGTGACCATTTCCTCAATGTCTTTGCTCGTTTCAGCTAGTACTACTATGTCGTCAGCGAATCTTAAGTGGTTGAGGTAGTTTCCGTTTATTACTATGCCTTTTTGTTCCCAATTTATTTGGCTGAAAACGTCCTGTAGAACTGCTATGAAAAGCTTTGGTGACAGTGGGTCACCCTGTCTTACTCCACGCTCTATTTTGAAGGGTTCTCCTATGGTTTCCAATTTAATTCTACTCGTACTATTCTCGTATATGTTTTTTAATATGTTAATATATTTATGGTCGATTTTTAGTGTCTTTAGTGCTTTCCAGATGGAGCTGTGGCTGATACTATCAAACGCTTTGCTGTAATCGATGAACGCCATGTAAAGAGGTCTGTTATATTCTCTAAATTTTTGTATTATCTGTTCGACTGCCTGTATATGATCTATGGTGCTGAATCCTGACCGAAAGCCAGCTTGTTCTATAGGCTGTGATTTGTCTACTTCTTTGGTTATTCTTTTCAGTATTAACGAAGCAAAAAGTTTGTAAGTGCTTGTTAGTAGGCTAATCGGCCTGTAGTTACCTATTTCTAGCGGGTTCCCTTTCTTGAAAAGTAAGATTATTTCTGACGAGCACCATTGTTTGGGGACTGTTTCTGTTCTCAGGATCATATTGAATAGTTCAGTCAGACGTCCTAAGAGGGCTGGAGCTCCCTCTTTTATTGCTTCGTTGCTAATACCGTCCTGGCCTGCGCTTTTTTCGTTCTTAAGTTGCTTTATTTGCAAGTACACTTCTTCTTCGTCGAAAGGTTGGACAGTATTAGAAATTAATTGATAGTCCGTGAGCTTTTCAGTTTCGTCATTGTGTGTGTTCCTGTATAGGTTTTCATAGAAATTTGTTGCATGTTCTAGCACTTTTCTTCTTTTAGTAGTTTCTGTTTCGTTTGGATTATGGTTTAAGCTATGTATCCATCTTTTGTGAGTGGTTAACTCCTTAAAAGCTCTTTTTGTGCTTCTATAAGTATTTAGATTTTTAGTTATGACGTTTTGCTTGTGATTGTAGTAGTCATTTTTTATTGACTTGTTTGTTATTTTAAACACTCTACTTAGTTCTATTTTCATTTCCTTGTTTTTGTTTTTTGTCCTTATTAAGTCAGAGCGTTTTTTGATTAGTTGCTCCGTTTCTTTGCTTAGTATTTTGTGTGTTTTGGGTTCTGTTATTTGTTGCGTTTTTAAGCTGTTAATTATGGTGTTTTCTAGTATATTGTAATAAGTTTGTATATCAGTGGCTTTAATTAGTTTGTCAGATGTTTGTAATAATTCAGTAAGGTTTTTCAGGTACTTGTCTATTTCTTCTTTTGTTTTGGGTCTACATACGGTATCTTTAAATTTTCGTCTAGACAATTTCGGTGTTTTTAGAATTACTGTCGCTCTAACAAGCCTGTGGTCTGACGGGAATGTTATGTTGTTAATTACCTCTACCTTGTTATAATTTTTGGGGTATTTGTCATTATATAGTCAATTTCATTTGTAGTTTTCCCATCAGGAGATATCCAAGTCCATTTCTTATTTTTACTTTTTTTGAAAAAGGTGTTCATTATGGACAGGTTGTGTTCAGATGCATGTTCTAGTAGTCTTTCTCCTCTTTCATTGCGTTTTCCGAAACCAAATCGGCCTATTTGATTGTTAATATCATTTCCTAGTTTTCCTATTTTTGCGTTAAAGTCGCCAATCACCAAAACTTTATTGTCTGTTAGTGAATGTGCTTGGTTTAGTTCATCATAGAACTGACAGATTTCTTCCTCGCTTGCTCTTTCCGTTGGCGCATAGGCCTGTATCAAAGATATCGAAAAGTCATTAAACTTCAGTTGCAAGAGTGCTACCCGTTCTGATATTCCCGTAAATCCAACTATTTTGTTTTTGTGTTCTTTTTTAATTAGGAATCCTACTCCGTGGAGGCCTTTTGTTTTACCTATATAGCACAGAATGTAATCCTGGTATTCTTCGATGTTGCAGCCAAGTCGTTTTATTTCTGATAGACCTATTACGTCGCACTTAATATTTTTCAAGGCGTGTGTCAGTTCCAGATACCTTTCATATGATGACAGAGAGCGAACATTATAAGTGCAAATTTGTAGTGTGTTTCTATGTTTTCTTTTATTCTTATAACTTTTATTTTCAGTTAGGCGGTGGTAGTCGGTGGATACGTGTATGTAATTCGAATTTTGTTTGATTATTGGACCTTTATTTGTATGGTGTGGAGGGTGATGGTCATACTGCCCCACGGGGACCAGCCGGGTTGGGGTAGGTTGCTTGTTTGTGTTTATTTGTGTTGACTTTTTTCGTTTTTTGCTATCGTTGTTGATTGAGTTGGTTGTATTTGTTATGTTCTGGCTGTCCCCACTTGTTTGTTGCTATTGGTTATTGTAAGTGTTGTCTTTTTGTTTTTCAGAATGTCTGGGTTTTGGCTGGAAGAAATTTTGTAATTTGTTAATTTTATTTGGATTCCGAATAAAGACTTCGAAAGAAATAAAGACAATATGAAATTGGAATGAGGAAACTCCAACCATGTTAGGTTAGGTTAACCTAACATAACTATGCCACGTAAACAGTACCCCTATCTCACGACGTAGTTATGGTAGCCTAACCTGACCCAACAAGGCTGGAAGTTGGAGTGAAATCGAATATTTTAGGTTAAGATTTTATGGAAAAAATTCTCACCTCGGGGGCCTTCCCCAGAGTTGGCTAGGCCGGTTGAATCTAGATTCTTTTGATAGTTACATTAAGAAAATATATATTATTGCTTCAATGAATGTAGTATTTAAATTGATAATATTAAAAAAAACACTAAAAGAAAGAGTTTCTTTTTTTTTAATTTTAAGATTTATTAAAAAGTTACGGACGTTTACCTTAATATTATTGGCTTTCAGGTTAACGTAATTTTCGCTGTAACGGAAGGCGTAAAGGGCCATTATGACAGTTTACATCAGCTGTTAAACGATTACACATACGTAGCGAAATTAGAAAGTGACAGTTCGAACATCCTGAAGTTAGTCAAAATGGGATACGAAGATTTTATGAGTGTTGTCAGTTTCGAAGACGATTTGAATTCGGAATTCATTCGAATAAAGTATTTTACTGACTGTGGCGTTAAAGGTGGTTCTTTGACTGAGGCGAAACGATGCACGGGCGTGGAGTATGGCATGACGCTGAATTACGAAGCCCACATAAGTTTGGAATCTTGTCCAGAATACAAAAAGGTATGTATGGCAATTATTATTAATAAATCATAATCTTTAATAAAGAAGTATTTATCAATGCCTCAGGGCATCGCAAAAGGTGAATACGGCCATGAGATTAGACTATTTACACTTTTCCGTAGTGTAGTTTTTCTTTTAATAACTCAGCGGCAAATACTCTCCAAACCCCAAACAACAAAATCTGATCATTTTGATTTAGATTCGATCGTGCCGCGTACTTCCCAATAAATTGACGTTTGTTTATTTTGAACCTCAGACGATTGATGTGGTCGTAAGTACAAAAAGTTACGATCTAACGATTTTCTTTATCCTGGTTAGTTTCAAAGTAATCCACCAAATAAAATAACAAAAGTCGTTGATATAATTTAAATATATTATATCTAGCAATATCCCGCGAAACAATTATAACCACAACCTGCAAGCAGATGAGTGAGTGTACGCATAGGCATGCGTTTGATGCACCTCCCTCCTCCCACACTGCTTATGCGTACACTCGCAAGCAAAAAACATGAAAACACCACCACCACACAAGCAATAATGTTAACACGATCGTGCAAAGTCCCACCACCATGCAGGTTGCAAAACTCGACGCGCGTTTCGCTCCGACCCCGGAGCATCCTCAGGATGTTGACTCTGCGAACAATGTTCGTTAAGTCCGAATCTAATCTTAACGAACATTGTTCGCAGAGTCAACATCCTGAGGATGCTCCGGGGTCGGAGCGAAACGCGCGTCGAGTTTTGCAACCTGCATGGTGGTGGGAGTTTGCACGATCGTGTTAACATTATTGCTTGTGTGGTGGTGGTGTTTTCATGTTTTTTGCTTGCGAGTGTACGCATAAGCAGTGTGGGAGGAGGGAGGTGCATCAAACGCATGCCTATGCGTACACTCACTCATCTGCTTGCAGGTTGTGGTTATAATTGTTTCGCGGGATATTGCTAGATATAATATATTTAAATTGTATGCTATGGATTTCCGCAAAGTAACGCCTGATTCCATTAACTATTTAAAAGTCGTTGAGATCGAACTGATTCGATTATTATCGATTGTGTCGCCTGAACCACCTCAACTAAATAAGCCAAGTCTAAATCCTAATTAAATTATGTTATTAAATATTCGTGTCTTACGCATGCACCGGCAACATCTATGCATACGTGCCGACGCAATATTAATAAAAAAAACTAAGGATAACAAAATAGGGCGATACAATTTAGTGTTGCACTTTCAACTACATATCTGTCATTCTTTACCAGCAACTGTATAATACCACGTAAGTACTTATATAGCAACGCAGGCGCATACAATATTAAAATCGAACAGCAATTTCACGATCATTACCTATACTAGTTATTCTTACCCAATACAGTCAGTAAGACGATTAATTATAGCACTTTAATAAACAGTTTATATTTAGTTTAATTTTGCAATATTGCAGTCGCGCCAAACGATCACGATATCTGAGAGCCAACTGGGTCAAGACGCTCTGACCCTGGAGGTGGAGGTGCAGTGCGGGTGTCACTGCGACGCTGCCGACGCCAGGGCCGATGACGCCCTCACGTGTCCGTCCAACTCGCACTTGACTTGTGGAGTCTGCCAGTGCAATAAGGGCTGGTTAGTGTAGCTAGTTCCTATCATATGTCAAGATGGCAAAAATGTCAAGTCTCGAATGCCACAAACATATCCAAAAGATACTTTTTGCTTCGACATGCTCGGTCCGTAGGTATACGAATATTTTTTCTGCGAGGCTAGATCTGTCGTTACGTAACGCGTTACGCGTGCTGGTTTAATTTATCCCTTTTGTCGGGTCATGCAACGCACAAGTTTTAATTCATATCAAATTCTAAGTTTAAGTGCCAATTTCACCAACACATGTTAAAGTTACTTACTTGAAGCTCTCTTACCAATTATAGTAGCTCCCCTCACCGATTTCGGTGTCGCTAGCCGATTTTATTCAAACCAGGTCAGCTAAGCAGGAGTTATTTTTATAGTACCCTAGTGTGTGCGCAATACACAAAGACACTCTCTCTTCCTTTTTCTCTCATAACTCAGTGGGACGGTAAACCGACTGGCGGGGACCTTTCTTGTCAGACAATCAGGTGATCAGCCTGCATTGTCATAATCAAACTTGAAAACAACATGTCTTGTTGTTCCAACGAGGGAATCGAACCCACGACCTCTGGGTCGAGAGCGAAGCTCTGAACCACTTGACCACGAAGGTGCTATCTTGTCTTATCAATTATCCTGATGTTTTCTAGGTCCGGCCCGCAATGCGACTGCTCCATAGAGGACGAGGCGGCGTCAGCAGCCCTGGCGTCGCAGTGCCGCATGCCCAACACCACGCACTCGCATGCCTGCTCCGGCGCCGGCGACTGCGTGTGCGGGGTGTGCGACTGCGACGCGGGGTTCAACGGCCGGTATTGCCAGTGTAAACGCTGTGAGCTCAGTCTGTAAGTTTTCTGTTTGTAAGGGTTTAAGGCTAACGTAAATTAGGGTTCATCTGGTGATATTGCCAGTGTAAATGCTGTATGTCAGTGGCGTCGGTTTTCTATGACTCCATTAGTGTCGGCTTACCCCTTACCTTCTGAAAAACCTTATCCAAATTCCTACCTATTTGGTTGGAATTATTCATAAAAAAATACTTCCTTACACCTTGGCCACTGGAGTATAAGACGAAGGTTTAAGGCAATCGAAGAGGTACAGTACATACATACACCTTTTTACGCCGATAAAATGACTCGGTTAATGGGGACATCGTCCGCGGTTCTATGGGATTCATTGCGTTCGAAGAAATAGTGAATTAGACGCAGTCTCTACCCACTAAATACTCGTCTATACTCCGTCACTTCCGCCACTGACTGTAGACTGACTGAGATAGGAGCATTAGCCTAGTTTACTTGTCAGATTATTTATAGGATTATTACTAGTAACGATTATGTCAATAATTAACTGTACCTTCACCATTTACAGAGAGAACAACCAGGAGTGCGGCGGCATAGGTCGCGGCGTGTGCGTGTGCGGGCAGTGCGCGTGCGCGGCGGGCTGGAGCGGCGCGGCGTGCGACTGTACCGACAGCACCGACACCTGCAAGCCGCCAGGCTCGGACGAGGTCTGCTCCGGACACGGGGACTGTGTTTGTGGTGAGATATTGTAACTACCTATATACAGCCAGGGTCATCATCACACACATGTGGGTCGCGGCGTGTGCGTGTGCGGGCATACCATTTTTAGATAAATGTTCGCTAAAGATCAGTCGCAGTGAACGAGTATTTATATGCCCATCGAACGCATAAATCATCTTTTTTGTTGTTCCTCTCTCTCTCGTCGTCGAACGATCGACGTTTGGTGTGGAGAGCCATTAGCCCTAGACCACAGTGGAGTCACATCGGTTGTTCCTGTTCCAACCTGTAAGGTTGAAAAAATCCATCAGTATTCGGTAGTCAACAGCATATCTAATAATACATAAATCTCCCAATCTCTCACTACTCGTTTAAGAGAGTTCGAACTTATTTTTGTTCCTACAGAATAAAAAAATATAAGTAGGTACGCACATACCTACTATATAATTAATACCGAAAATATATTAATGCTCCGAGTTTGCGTATTCATTTTGATCGGTTTTATGTTTTAGGTCGCTGCCAGTGTTCAGCCTTAGAAGGCGAGACGGTGTACTCGGGGGTGTTCTGCGAAACGTGTGCCACCTGTGAAAACCCGCTCTGTGCCAACGCCGAGCCTTGTGTGGCGTGCCACCTAAGCAACAACTGCACAGATCTGTGCACAATCGGCAACATAAACTACACAGTTAGCGAGAAATATAATGCAGGTAATGAAGCAACCTAAAGCATGTACTGTTTAAAAACGGTTAGTTTTAAACTATGTGAATGGCACAACTCGCTTTTTTCAGTTTCAAGCCTCTGTTTAAAACCATGTAGCAAAGGTTTAATTTTTTAATTATGGTCGATGCACACAACACTCCTAAGTTTGCGTAAATTGTTGATAGGTTTTTTTATCGCGTGAAAATATCTGACAAATATGCCTAAAAAAGTTATCTATTGACATTATTCCTCTTATTGTTGGTAAGCGTATGCCTAAATAGGTCGGTGAAGTAAGCACACAGATGAGATAAGGTTAACTAGTTCAGTGTTGCATAACTCATTTAATCTACTCACCTTCATAGCATTCAGGCAGGCGCTTCGCACATGTAGCATGACCACCGTAGAAATGCTTGTTGACAACAAGAATAGAATTAATGATAGATTGTATAGTCACATTATGCATCTGTTAACTTTTCGATTCTTCTATAGAAAGAAGATATTTCTACATTTTACACAAGATATTCTTAAATCATTTACATTACCTAAATGGTGCATGCTATACGTTAAACTTAAGGATATAAACCAAATTTTCTCAAAATTTACAAAAAAAAATTGTAATTTCCAAAAGTGCCTTCTAAAAGTATTTATAAAAAACTTTACATTTCAGAAAGTCAAAGTGACGACACCTCCTGCATTCTTCGGAGAGCAGAAAATGGGTACGAGTGTGAATATAGATATACCTACAAGGCCGGTTTGCAGTCCATGATAGCCATGGAAATAGTCATCAGATCCAAAGAGTGTTCTCAGCCTACCAGTGCCAAAATAATGTTTAGCAGTATAGTGATTATGGTGTGTATCATAGCGGGGGGCCTCATTATAATTTTAGCAGTGAAATGTGCACAGATCGTGTCCGACAAACGGGCATACGCTAAATTCCTGCAGGAGGCCCAAGAAAGTAGGAAGAACATGCAGGAAATGAACCCTTTGTATATATCGCCCATTTCAGAGTTTAGGTTACCAGACGCTTATCCCAGAGAAGCATATTAAAGTGTAAATAATATCAGCATTTAAAATGTGTAGTATCAAAATAATTGTAGTATTTTTGTACAAATTTCGGTACATTTTAGCTCCAGTTGATCTAAAACGGCGGTCTCAGGTCACAAAATGGCGGTCTCAGGTCACAAAATGGCGGCCTCAGCCCAAAAAATGGCCGACTCAGCGCAGCGAGAGGGTTGCCGTTTTAGGTTAATTTGACGTGCAATGACGTTTTTTTAATTTTAAAGAGCTGCGTAGACCACAGACTGTCTGTGACGCACTTTTTAGTCTGTGTAATTAGAATCTATGAAATTACATGCCGTAACGCATACAACGCGCAGGCACTAAGCCATGTCCACATGGCTGTATACACAACGTCTACGTTGTGTGCGCCGCAGACAAAAACACCGGCCCAATTGAGAACCTCCGTGCCGTCTACATTGTCCCATAAGAAGCTTTATACAAGTCTTTGGGTATATAAGTCCTTGGCTTTTAGATAGGAATTACCTACACATAAGTGTAGCCATGTTTGAAATAAGTATTTTTATAAGTAAACCACCGTTACCAGTATATGACAAATAAGAGTTCGGTTTGAGATATATTTATGAATGTTTGATTCTATGTTGTGTAAGAGTACTTAATTTATATGAATAAATTTGCTAGTCTTTTTTAATAGTAGGTACCTATGTATTAGAAGGATAAGTAAAATTCTACTAACAAAATCACAAAATTAATGTATTGTTGTGCTAACTATTTATCTACTTACAATTTGTTTCTAGTATTTAAAATGTTTTATAATTATAGGCCAGTGAAATCTGATTCATTAAACCATAACTTCATTATGTAAATTTACAATAATATAATTTATTTTTTATTGTAAATCATCAACAATTATAATAATAAGGGAAATATCTTTAAAAAGTATCTACAAATTTTATTTTATTGTTTTTATATTGGAAATAAAATAATGAAATAAAACAAATTCATTTCATTAAATTGCATCTTTAACCCTTATATATAATTATATATATATGTCGGAAGGGCTCTCATGATTTAGTATCATTCCTTCGGATACTGTGGGCTTTCGTGGGTAAATTGTGAAAAGAGAACAGAGTAACAATATCACTCGTTTATTCGTAATCACAATTTCTTTATAAATTCACAAAGTGTTGTGAATTTATAAAGAAATTTAAAATAAAGTGTTATAACTTTACTTTAAATTCACTTTACTTTACAAGTTAACATTAACGAAACATGACACGTTTCAAGACATCTCAACTTGGCGAATCACGAATGAATTCAGTCTCGTCGAGAAAGTCCCGAGTCATGTCAAAGCGCGCCATAGACAAGTTGCGTCGCGTTTTGTGTCCATATTCATATCCGGCTCCGACATATATAATGAAATAATGATAATATAGAGAATCCTATAACCTAGTTTCAGAGAAAACACAACAGCCGATTTTCAATACAAATAATGCTACTAACATTATTTTAATTTTGACCCTATGTTTTTTATTTTTTCATAAATAATTTTAAAAGTTCAAAAACCTAAAAGATGTGGCATGATTTTCGGCTGTGTTTAAACATCCAGGAAACAAATTGTAGCACAATTTATGATAAAATCGAATCATAGGAACATAGCTCAAGACTTCTTTTTTAGTTTATATTGAAAAAAAAAATACTAAATCGGTTAAGTTTTGAAGGGGAAAACCAGGGCTTCCTGATCGTCGTCTCGTACTTTTAATAGGTAATTCCAGTTCTAGCAGCAGTTGTCTCTCGGTTTGATCGGCCAGTTGCAGGACTAGCTGCAATTGACTTAACTAATACTAATTTCTCTGACCCGTGGTGTTTCTTCTTAAGGCGTACACGTAGAAGTTACTAAAATACTCAAACGAAATAGAAAAAAAATCGTACACTGTCTTTTAGATAGTACAATATATTAACGGTCATTGACACTAAACGAGCGAGACAGCAACTTTTTTTGCACGTGTACGATAGATATAGCTTGTGATGTGTATGTAGGTACGAATTTTCAAGTCTTTGGTGACCTCACATTTTTAAGTTTTACGGTGACTATTAAATAAAACACTGAAATATAAGGGATAATTGTATACCTAAGTATATTTATTTTCACTTTTATCACTAAATAGAAAATTTGATACAAAATATGATGGTAACTTTAAGTTTATCCTACCATTTGTAGATTAATCGCCCGTTTCAGTAATCAATCTATATTTTGCTATAGATAGATTATTGAAACAGGTCATAAGATATTAAGTGGGTACAAAGGTTTTGATATGTAAATTGTCACTCACAAATTATTGTCTTGGTTTAGAACCAGCTCATTTTAAAATTTAAATTTCAATATTTATAAAATTATTAATCTTATTAAATTAGGCACTCGATAAGGCGTTAAAGCTCAGTGCACATATCATAATAATTAATTGATCATAATTTCGATGAAAAGTGTTTGCACGCATTTGCCCAGTTTTTATTATACACATTAAGGTAAGAATAGACAGACCAGAAAAATTTAATCTTGAGTGACTTACTTATTAATTTAATATTAATGTAACAATTCATATTTTAGTTAAGCAGCGCCTGTGGTCAATGAAAGAGCAAGGCTTTTTACTTCTCTGTTAAGGCACTACATAGGCACTTTTCATTACATACAATCAATTATTACATATATAAACCTTCAACCATAAATTGTGTGAATTTCTTAAATAGTACTAAATTTAAAACCCTTTCTAACCCTGCAGGTAGGCCTGTAGGTGCTCTTTTCACAAAATCATCAAATAACTACTTACTATACATGATAACTAGAATTACGGTGATATCTACATAATATCAACTTTTTATACTTTCCGTAATTGCGATTTTATTGCCCGCCGTAGAACAGTTATTCTCAAACTATGACGGGCATTTTATTTTATATCATATCACAGAACCTTTCACATCCATTCTTTATATTAAGTCAACTCAAAATATACCTATTCTTCATTAGTAAAGTATGTGTTTATTAAAAACAAGGTGATATTTTAATTTGTATAAAAATATATAGCAAATATTTCTATACGAATTAGGTGGTCACAAAAATCCATAAATACAACTTCCTCCTCCATAAAAATTTATAAAGTGTACCTAGTCGTAAAAAATCATAACATAAAAACACTATAACACGTAAGCTTTATAAATGCCATTCTATTTTGAAACTGTGAGATAGATAACATAAATTAAACGTAAACATTGTGAGGTAGGGAAAATATCGACTCTACATTCAGATTTTTGGTACAGAAATAAAAACACGCGCTTCTGTCACACTTTAAAACTATACAAATACGGTATAATTAGTTAAATTTTTGCCAGTTTTTTTTTTTACTTTAAGTTGATCTTAAGTCCTAACTAAAGCCTATTGACGTGTCTGTCGTATCCTTCCGTATGAAGTAACATTGGTCGCGAGTCTTTTTTTGGCTGGTGTTGTTCTTTCGTTTCAAGGTCGGCAGATTTGCCATTTTTTGCTGGCAAAGGCGTTGGAACAGCATCGGGCACTAGTTTCTTTATTGCTTCCGTCATCACAGCCATCGGTAACAACCTGAAAAATACATTCATAAGTTTGAGAAACACTGGTGAAACATCGTTACATGCTAGAAAACGCCTCTGTCGTTTATGCGTCTGTTCTCCGCCAGTCGTGTCGGTTTACCGTCCTACTGGGTTATGAGAGTAAAAGGTGTCTTTGTGTATTGCGCACACACTTGGGCACTATAAAATAACTCCTGCGTAGCTGGCCTGGTTTCAATGAAATCGGCTACCGACACGGAAATCGGTGAGGGGAGCTATTATTACATGCTAGAGTTTTGTTTGAGTTGAGACTTGTGTCCCATTACTGTGTGTTTTTACATTTACGGTGTAGGTAAGAAATATATTCGGATGTTCTTTATTTGTACATTAAATCTTCAATCGATTTACAACAAATAATTAAAAGTCAATTCCCTTTATCATAGAAAATGGTGGGTAACATTGTCCGAGAAATATAGGCCAACTGCTTACATGCTGTTTAAATACGAATTTTAAATACATGTATGTGCATATCGTTATCTTTTTAAAACATAAAGAGCACTATAAATATAACGTATGAAGTCACGAACCTAACAAAGGATATTGTTATTTTCCTTCTTACTTAAACAGGATATTCGGTATGTTATTAAAACTAAAACAATGATACTTCAAATACTTGCAATGATTGCACTCGTACAAAAACATAAAGAGACCGCGTAATTATACAGACTATTATACAGGGTGTTTTGCACATGGACCGACATGATTTTTTGGGGGGTGGGGGGGGGGGGGGGTCATGTGCTATTTTCCCCCGTGAGACCCAATATCCTAAGTCTCACGGTAGTCTAGATATGTTTTTTTTTTTTTTTTTAAATCTACCCGAAATCTTGCCTTTAAATCGTCCTAACTTTTTTGTTTGTGGTTATAATACCACAAAACAAAGTATGCTTGTATTCTACAATGTTTTCTAATTCTAAATAAATCATTACATGTTACAATTGATATCCACAAAAAAACTTCTGAGCTTTCAAAGTGGTAAATCGGTGTAAATGTTATGAAAAGTGACAACTTATCAATTCATTTAAAAAAAAACTAAAGTTCATTTTGAATTTAGCTTTTTATTAAAAAGTTCTTTACTTATTACCCTTTCTAACGATATGCTACATGACAGAAATAATACATCAGGGGTCGACCTAAGAGATACTTTGTTGCTAGGGTCAAGATAATGAAAATACATTTTTTATGTTAAGTTGTTTTTATTAAATTAAAATTACAAAGTTTGCTCGAATTGGCCGCCTCCACACCTTATGCATGCACGACACCTTTTTCTTATTTCCGAGGTTGTAGTTAAAAGCCGCATTTCCTCTTGCATTTTTACGAATGCTGTGTTTATTCGTTCCACTAAAATTTCTTTTGTGGGCACCTCTGTTGCATACACTAACTCTTTTGCACGTCCCCATACGTAGAAATCCAGGGGTGTTAAATCTGGGGACCGTGCTGGCCATGGAATGGGGCCAGCTCTACCAATCCACGAGTTTGGAAATGCATTATTTAAATGCTCTCGTACCGTTCGTTGGTAATGTGCCGGACAGCCATCATTTTGAAAAACAATTGGCACATCTTCTAAAACTGGTAGTACCAGTTCAGGTAAATCATTTTGAAGAAACTCTAAATAATTGTTTCCATTGAGTCGTTCTGGCAAAAAATATGGGCCGACAAGATTTCGCCCAATAACACCAGCCCAAACATTTACGCTGAATTTTCGCTGAAAGGAAGTCTGCCTTTTTTTGTGCGGATTTTGGCCCCTTTTCTCCCAGTGATGCAAATTGTGCAGATTTGCTATGCCTTCATGGCTAAAATTTGACTCGTTAGTCCATAAAATTCTTTTCAAAAAGTCGCTATCTTCAGCATCTGTGTGCAATAAAAATCGACAGAACTCTAACCGTCTTGCATTGTCACCCTCTTCGAGACCTGGAACAATGAATGAAATCCGTGAGTTTGTGGTAATAACTGCATAAACGCGATATTTCTTTCTTTTAATTGAGCTCACGCAAAGAACTTCTTCAGTTGTCCGAGAAACATAGCAAGAAAGGAATTCAACGAAACAATTACAACAATAAAAAATAATAAGAGTAAAAGTGAACACATTAAGATTTGAAATCAAGTAAAATGTTTTAATGTCACATTTTAAATAAGTAGTAAGTACTGTAAGTTGTTACCTTGAACAGGAGTGTAATGAAATGCGTGCCTTCCATCTGCCCGAAGAACGGACCAGACTTTCCAAACTGATACGTTAAGTCCGTCAGCAACAACTCGTATGCTTGTTGTAGGATCGTCATCAAAAGCTTGAAGGATTCTCTCATCAACTTCAACATTATGTTGCCTCACATTCACTCGGGGCTCCCGAAAGTTTAAGTTTCCGGTCTCCCTCAGACGTCGATAGGTAGTTGAGAAGGTCTCGTGGTGAGGTAACCGTCGATCAGTGTAGCGTTCTTGATAAATTCTTCGCGCTTCATGCGAATTGCAATCAGCTTTACCATACGCCAACATCATGTCAGCATACTCCTCGTTACTGAAGTTCGCCATTGTAACGAATACGCAAAGATAAACACAACAAAAACGTAACAGTTCAACAACAGATTTAACAAAAAAACAATAACAAGACTTTAATTTGATTACGATAGAACAACGGGAAAAGTACGGGCACTTCGAATCGCAGAGTAATCTCGACTGATTCCCGGCAAGTGACCTTCACTCACTTTCAACTCGATAGACAAAGACAACAATAACTGTACTACTAGTAAGAAAGGGACTAACTTTTTACCTGCTGCTTGATAATCCGCGTTGACTGGTTACATTGTTCAAACCAGTTACATTGTTAGAGTGCGTGTTCAGGCAAACGAAGCTTAATTTGACCACTTTAAGAATGGTTTCTTATATCATGTAGCATATCGTTAGAAAGGGTAATAAGTAAAGAACTTTTTTAAAAAAAGCTAAATTCAAAATGAACTTTAGTTTTTTTTTAAATGAATTGATAAGTTGTCACTTTTCATAACATTTACACCGATTTACCACTTTGAAAGCTCAGAAGTTTTTTTGTGGATATCAATTGTAATATGTAATGATTTATTTAGAATTAGAAAACATTGTAAAATACAAGCATACTTTGTTTTGTGGTATTATAACCACAAACAAAAAAGTTAGGACGATTTAAAGGCAAGATTTCGGGTAGATTTCAAAAAAATTAAAAAAAAACATATCTAGACTACCGTGAGACTTAGGATATTGGGTCTCACGGGGGAAAATAGCACAAGACCCCCCCCCCCCCCACCCCCCAAAAAATCATGTCGGTCCATGTGCAAAACACCCTGTATTAATAAGTGATAATACTTTAGGGTGTGTATGGGTCCCGTATATAGAGTTTACTGTGAAAGTACCAGCGCTGAAAGAGATACTTTTTTAAAATTATTGTATGGAAAAATTTATGACGTTGGGGCATTTCTTAAACAAACATGGAGGTCAAAATTTCAGCGCTGTTACTTTCTCAGTATACTCTACATACACACCACCGTGGTGGTGTAATGTAACATGTAAAAAACATAACATTATGTAAAAAAATTAGTATCAAAAATACTTATATGTATAGTACTAGCTGTGCCCGCGTACGCGTGGAAAAGTGATTTAGGGCAGTGTTATAATAAATCTGTTTTAATAACATACATTTTTAACAATAGACGTGCATAGGCAAAAGAAGTAGGCCGATGAAGTAATAATAATAGTTTACAATCTAATAATGGCTCGGACATGCCATAATATGAAGACATAGGATTACCCCCAATAGATGTAACTATATCTTGAATAGTCAGACATAACTGCTCAGCATCAAAAAGTACACAGAACACCATCATGACTACAAACAAATAGCGCCACCGCTGAGGAATTTCGCTAATAGGTACTTGCCAATGTTGATACCGATTCAGTTAGTGACATGCCCTCATGCATGACATCAAGCTAGGAATCATATCAAATACTCAGGATTTATAACTGTCCCTTGAAGCTGTGAAAATATCTGACTTCTTAGCCACCGCAACCAAAAGATACAAACGTTTATGTCGCAAATTTTTGTCATTTTCGATACTTGCAAGGGAATCAAAACCTAAAGGGACTCTTGTACTTCCCGGGAACTCAGATTCTTTAAAGATAAACGAAGCAACAACGTTTTAATTTAGTGCTGACAAAGGATAAATTGCGAAACCATAAAAATATATTTTTTTTATTGAGCTTACTACCGTTTACCGTAATTGATTTTATACAAAAAACTTTCGTAATAAAGAAAGTCTAGAAAAAAAACTCAGATTGTCCTACCTAGTATAAAAACTAAGAAATAAAATATGATCAAGAAATACTCGGATTTGCCAGAAATGATATTTGAACAAATAGACATAGACCAGATGAGAGCAGTTATAAATAAAACACATAATTGGAAAGCCACAGGCTCCGATAACATACACAACTTTTGGTACAAAAAGCTCTCGTCCACACATACACTACTACACAAACACATCAATATATTTATACACTCACTTGACATAATGCCAACATACATCACCCAGGGGATAACTTATATGATCTCAAAAGACAAATTAGACGCCACAAACCCTGCAAAATACCGACCTATAACATGCCTACAAAATATATATAAAATTATAACAGCTTGCATAAGTGAATTGATATATACACATATAAACAACAATAACATACTTGCAGAGGAACAAAAAGGTTGCCGTAAAAACAGCCAAGGGTGTAAGGAACAACTTTTAATTGACTCTGTTGCATCGCAGCAGGCGTTGAAACAAAAACGCAATATATATACTATGTACATAGACTATAAGAAGGCCTATGATTCTGTCCCACATTCATGGCTTATCTACATACTCCAGCACTACAAAATCAGCCCCACCATCACAAAATACCTAGAAAATATTATGCCACAGTGGAATACTAGACTTAAAATTATAAATTCTGACAAAACCATTGAAACTGATTTCATCCCAATACGTAGGGGAATATTCCAAGGAGATTCCTTGAGCCCCTTATGGTTTTGCTTAGCACTCAATCCATTATCATACATCCTTAATAAAAATAGCTTAGGATTAAAAATTAAATATAACCGACAACATACAGCACTTTCACACCTCATGTACATGGACGACATGAAACTCTTTGCAAATACACAAAAAGATATTCACACACTGGCTGATATAAACAATTCTTCTCAAACAACATACGCATGGAGTTTGGGATAGACAAATGCAAAATTCAAGCAGTAAAAAAGGGAATAGTAGAGCATGCATCATACAAATTAAGTAATGACAATATTATTGAACCAGTAGATCAAGTGTATGGTTACAAATACTTAGGTTACTATCAGTCACAACAAATACATCATAAAGATACTAAAAAATTACTTCAACTAAAATTTAGACAAAGATTACACACAATTCTGCACACTTACCTTAACGCAAAAAACTCAACAAAAGCCATAAACACATACGCTATACCCATTCTTACTTACTCATTTGGTATCATACGCTGGAATCAAACTGAACTTAAAGCACTGCAAAGAATAGTCAACACAACAATGACTAAACATAGAAAACACCATCCAAGGGCCTGCATTCAAAGACAAATCTTACCTAAAATTGAAGGTGGTCGAGGGATTATAGACATTGTAAACTTACATAACAAACAAATAACACTACTCAGAAAATTCTTCCAAACTCATGCTCACACATCAACACTCCACAACGCTGTATGCCAGGCAGACACTTACACGCCGCTCCATCTCGCCGATGACAACAGACAAATACACATTTACACAAATCAGGAAAAGATTGACACATGGTCACAAAAATCGTTGCATGGTCGGCATAGACTTGTTTTAACTAATACAGCCGTTGATAAGATAGCATCAAACGCATGGTTGAAACAAGGCGAGCTGTTTCCTGAAACGGTTGGTTTTATGCTAGCTATTCAAGACCAAGTCATCGACACAAAAAATTACAGGAAACACATTATTAGAGACAGTACTGTCCGTAGTGACCATTGCCGACATTGCCACAAAAAACCAGAAACTATACAATACATAACTATAAAACCGTCTATCTCATAGATATCGCCATTCCTAATTCACATAACCTCACTACCACACATACCACAAAAGTTACAAAATACACAGACTTGACGATAGAATTGAAATCACAGTGGCAAGTTAACACAGTTAAAACCATACCAATAATCATATCAAGTACTGGCATCATCCCTAAAACATTACATACTAGTCTCCACACGCTCAACATTCACCCACTTACTTTTATCACGTTACAAAAAGCGGTAATTCTAAATACGTGCCGAATTGTCCGAAAATTCCTATCCATCAGTTAGTATCATAAACTCTCCATGGATCAATACCGAAACCCAGGATTGTCAGAATTTAAGCCCAATGCCTGAAATTATAGTAGATAAAGATGACGTCACCTATGCTGTAAAAAACACACACAACTGGAAGGCCCCCGGACCTGATAAATTGCAAAACTACTGGATAAAATATTTTACCGCAACACATGACCACATTGCTAAAATTTTTAACTCTTTCATTCAGGAACCCCAGATCATACCTTCATATTTTGCACAAGGAATCACATACTTAAAACCTAAAGATAAAAATGACACTACCAATCCAACAAAATACCGCCCAATCACCTGTCTACCGACTCTTTATAAACTTCTCACAGCTATAATTACACAAAAACTTAATACACACATCACACAAAATAAAATAATACCCAAAGAACAAAAAGGCAGCACTAAGGGGTCTATGGGCTGCAAAGAACAGTTGGTAATAGATGCTGAAATACACAATCAAGCGAGACAAAATCGTAAAAATCTTTACTACTCTTACATCGACTATCAAAAGGCGTTTGATAGTGTTCCACACTCTTGGTTAATACAGGTCTTGAAAATATATAAAGTTAATGATAAATTAGTGCAGTTTTTACAAAATATAATGTGTATCTGGTCAACTAAACTTAATCTTCGAACAACTGACACCACTCTCTGTACGTCTCCGATAAAAATCAATCGTGGTATATTCCAAGGCGATTCACTCAGTCCTTTATGGTTCTGTTTAGCACTCAATCCACTCTCCAAAATTTTAAACAAATCATCTCATGGATATACAATAGATAAACATAATAATATAAAAATTACGCACCTGCTATATATGGATGATATAAAACTGTACGCAACTGATAGATCACAACTAGAACACCTTTTAAAAGTAACAGAACGGTTCAGCACAGATATCGAAATGACATTCGGGACTGATAAATGTAAAATTAACTGTATGATAAAGGGCCAACACCAACAAACAGATTCATATAACTTACAACTGCAAGGTGGAATAATAGATAGCATGCAAACAAAGGATTCATATAAATATTTAGGATATATGCAAAGTACAGGTATAAATCATAAAGATATAAAAAATACGCTAAAATCTAACTATAAACAGAGACTAAATAAAGTATTATGTACACAACTATCAGGTCGGAATAAAATAAAGGCTATTAATAGCTACGCAATACCAATATTATCCTACTCATTTGGTATCATAAAATGGTCAGATACGGAACTTGAAGCCCTTAATATTGCAACACGAACAGCTAGCTATAAGCACAATATCCACCATATTCATTCAGCTGTTGAAAGGTTTACACTAAAGAGAAAAAATGGTGGACGTGGCATGATAGACGTCAAAAATTTACACTATAGTCAAATTAACAACCTACGAACATATTTCAATACTAAATCGCATACTAGTCAATTACATAAAGCCATTACAAATCTGACCCATTCAGGAACACCGCTGCAGCTAAACAACTGTCAATTTAATGCAAAACAGAAAATAATAGAAGATTCCGATAAAATAGTCAAATGGAAATCTAAAGCCCTACATGGTAAATTCCCCAATCAGCTCGAGCAAGACCATGTAGACCCCATAGCATCCTTCAGTTGGTTAACACGAGGTATTATTTATAGTGAGACAGAAGGATTCCTAATCGCAATTCAAGATCAAATAATTAAAACCCGTAACTACTCAAAATATATACTTAAAGAAAATATAGATACCGATAAATGTCGATTGTGCCACCAAACCACTGAAACAATAGACCACATCACTGGCGGATGTAGTTCTCTTGCCAACAAAGAATACACGCACCGTCACGACAATGTAGCCAAACATATTCATCAGCTTCTTGCCACTAAGTACAAACTAATAGATACACATACACCCTACTACAAATACAAACCATGCAATGTTCTGGAAAATAGTACCGCAAAACTTTACTGGGACCGAGACATAGTAACAGATCGCACCATCTTAAGTAACAGACCAGACATAACCTTAACAATTAAACCCGAAAAAATCACTTACCTTATAGACATAGCCGTCCCGAACACAAACAACCTAAAACAAAAACATAATGAGAAGATTCAAAAATACATACCGCTAGCTGACGAAATAAAACAAATGTGGCGCCAGGAATCTGTAAAAATCATACCTATCATCATCTCTTCTACCGGCGTCATCCCCAAAACCCTTACCGCAGCACTGAAAACAATAGACCTTCATAAAAATACTTACATACAAATGCAAAAGTCCATTGTCATTGATACTTGTTCCATAGTTCGTCGTTTTCTGAACCCTTCGTCATCGTTCACTAATTCACCACAATCATAACTTTTTCATACATTATGAATCAGGTTACTTGGCACACGCCCGTACCTGGATCATTTACCCGGCATAATGCCGAGACTTCTATTTCTTTAAAATATAATAATAATAATAAAGTCTATAGTTGTTTGGTCACAAGCCCGCAACTTTAGACAAAACACAACCCCGCAAGGGAGAAAAGAAAATTAAAAAAAAAAAAAAAAAATAATAATAACAATATTATATATAAATGAAATTCACTTTTATCGAATGCCATTCTCCCCCGGTGCGTTCACTGCGAATAAAATTTGAAGCGGCACGCGGCTCCCGGGCCGGCGCGCTTCCTACAAATGTCCAGCAAGTACGACATGATGTTTTTAAATTGTCATAACTTTTTTATTTATAAACCGATTTATATGAAACAAACACTAAATGTTAAATGAAGCTTGCCGCAATATATTACTGAAAAGTACGCAATGAAATGAAAAGCCGTTTCTGAGATTAGCGTGCACAAACCCACAGACAAACAGACAAACAGATAAACAGACAAACAGACAAAAATTTCAAAAATCATTGTTATTTACGCAATAGTACCCAACTATTGCGTAAATAAAGGTACCCTATAATATTTTTTCTCAAATATCTTCAATGTACAGACACGACTCCTCTACAGATTTATTATATGTATAGATATTCCTGGCTTAGTAAAATTAACGACCTCCGTAGCGCAGTGGTTCAAAGCGTTGCTGCTCGACCGAGAGGTTGCGGGATCGAATCCCGCCGAGGGAACAAAAAGTTTTCAATGTTCCTGGGTCATGGATGTGTAAATTTGTGTATTAATCTATTAACAATCTTAAATATGTGCATAGTATAAAAGTATTACATATATATTTCGGTTGTCTGGTACCTGTAACACAAGTTCTTCGGATACTTAGCACCGGGCCAGATTGACGTTGTGTGAAGCGTCTATAGATATTATTATTATTAATTAATGAAATAATTATAAAAAAGGGCATATCATTAATCGTTATTTCAACAAAAGTGATGACTTGGGACAACATAGGTACTCTATTTATTGCGCTAAAATTTTCTTGGTCATTCATGTGTTTGTACTAGTCCAGTGACGTACTAAATGATTCTAATAGTTGTTACGCAAGCACACATCATTACACTTGACCCACTAGCAAACCGAGAAAGGCAAGGTCTGTCCACAGTTCACACTTGTGATTTCATTACAAATAAACATTTTTGTTTGCCCTAATGTTGCTTTATGTAGGTACACATCAATTTAAATTTTCTCTAAATTTCCTACAACACTTTCTAACAAAATCTTTACGTACATTTTGATATTCATTTTCATTTAAGCTTATCGCACACTATAGCTTTGTCTTTTATTTTTTAGCGTGTAATATAAATTATTGTCTGAAAAACTTGACATGGCTGCCAGACAACATAGGTATTAAATTATTATACCAATCATATTTTTATACACATCACAGTAGATATATAACGACCTAGTATTAGAAAATGGTATCACCCTAATACTGGCAATTCGACTGGCTATTTGTTGTCTTCGATTTCCAGGCACATTCCGGAAACCGCCATCTAGCGCCATTATTGGAAAATACGAATTATTAATTACGTTTCGTATCTTCTTCTTAATTAAGGAGTTGAATTTAGCTTAATGCTTAAAAATATGCTTATCTTGATTTTAATGTCAATATTTGTACTTAATTCGGCATATATATATTTTATAATTTACAAACGTTAACAGTAGTGACATCTTTTGCAATTTTTAGTATTAAAGATAGATGTATGGTCTCTTTTGGAGGGATTCCAAACCGCGACCTCTGGCCGGTAATAGCCGACACGCCAAGCATTTAGGCAGCTACGGAGGTCGTATGTGATACTCGAATCTACACGGGCGGTGGAAGGTTATAAGCTGATTAAATATGTAACTTGTTCGTGGGGTGCCGGAGAAAGAAAAGCCTACGAGAACCTACCCATCCCCCTCCCCCTTTTGCCGTTAAAAGGGGACAGAGAGAATATATCCGGGAATGGACATTGTTAATAAATCTGAATTTGCCGTGGATAACGAAAAAGGCGACAGACGGAATAAACCACGGTACGGTTTTCCGTACTTTTTGTTAAACAACCGTACCACTACCGTACCTCAGTGTGGGCCGTACCTTTCTCGTACCTTATAAATTACTAGCTGACCAATGCCCACTTAGTTGAGCATACAAACCGTTTAAATATTACCTGGACTTCCACGAATATTTCAAGACTAAAAATAGGCGAATCGGTTCAGCCGTTCTCGAGTTTTAGCGAGAGTAACGAACAGCAATTAATTTTTATATATAAGATACTGGTTTATTGTTAACAAACAAACTATAAATTTCAGCATTTGGCAAAACCGTACATTTAAGTAAACAACCTTTTCAGAAAGACAGTCGCACTTTTTTGGAAATCAAACTGGCAACACTGATACGGACACTGTTAGTGTCTGTAAACTGGGCTTGCCAACCACGCCGAGCGTGGTGAATATAGACTACCCCTCATGAAATACTTTGGGAAAGGCCTATGTCCAGTAGTGGTAGGTCATAGTCGGTAGACTTCATTGAAACCAAGCCAGCTACGAAAGGAGTTATTTTATAGTAACCAACGCAATACACAAAGACACTCTCTCTTACCTTTACTCTCATAATCCACTGGGACGGTAAACCGACACGACTGGCGAGAGAACAGGCGCAGGACCGACTTTTTACATGCCTATCCGACGCATGGATCTTTCATGTCAGACAATCAGGTGATCAGCCTGCATTGTCCTAACCAAACTTGACAACATTATTTGTTGTTCCAACGCGGGGATCGAACCCAGGACCTCCGGGTCGAGAGCGAAGCTTTGAACCACTAGACCACGGAGGCGATGAAATGATGACTCTAAAGCAAAGGAGTCACAATAGAAGGGTCACAGTGACGTCTGGGCCTGACAAGCACAGCCTTCGGTTATAATAATAATAAAAAAATGATGATGATATCTAACTTACCACTTGAACGGCATGAGCCAGCGGAAGTAGGCGGGGATGATGGCGACGGGCTCGTTGGTGCGGATGGCGTGCACCACGCGGTCCGCCACCTCGTTGGAGCTCAGCGTCGGCACCAGTCTGGAGATTACAATGCTAGGGCATGTTAATGTTAACAACCAAGTGATTGGTACAAGTCAAATCTGTCTTGAGACTACAAGCCTGGGCTTGTTATCTAATGTTAACGTCTAAGTGATAGGTACAAGTCAAACTCTTCTGGAGATTACAATGCTAGGACATGTTATCTATACATATAATAAATCTGTAGAGGAGTCGTGTCTGTACATTGAAGATATTTGAAAAAAAATATGATAGGGGACCTTTATTTACGCAATAGTACCCAAAACTATGATTTTTGAAACTTTTGTCTGTTTGTCTGTTTGTCTGTTTGTCTGTTTGTCTGTTTGTCTGTGGGTTTGTGCACGCTAATCTCAGAAACGGCTTATCCGATTAAGATGGACTTTTCACTAATATATTGCGGCAAGCTTCACTTAACATTTAGTGTTTGTTTTATGTAAATCGGTTCATAAATAAAAAAGTTATGACAATTTTAAAAGATCATGTCGTTTTTGCTGGACGTTTGTAGGAAGCGCGCGGCGGGCCCGGGAGCCGCGCGCCGCCGCGCCGCTTCAAATTGTAATTCGCAGCAAACGCACCGGGGCCGCGGGGGTGACTTTTATTTGTTAGTTTTAGGCTTGCTAGGTAGGGACAATCTAAGATTTTTTTTCTTGAGTTTATTATGAAAGTTATTTGTATAAAATCAGTTAGTACTTTTACTGTAAAGTCCTTTGTGATAAGTAGGTACTGTATACATATTTGTTAGCGTAGGTTAGTAATAAGTAAATAAATAAAAACCGGCCAAGTGCGAGTTGGACTTGCGCACCGACAGCTGCTCCATACAAACCTGATTGACATAGAATTTTGATTTGGTTACAGCTTGAATATATTAGAGATTTGTATGTATTGTTGTGAGATAAGTATTTGTTATAAGTTTCAATTATACACATTCATGACAAACGGTACTAAGTTTAAAAAAATCAAAATATTTTTACTATCTATATAATGTTACTAAAAACGTATGGTTTTAGACGTTGCTTGGTTTCAAATTTTATGATTTTGAGTTCACGGGAATTCAGTATTTTATATAATTTTCATCTTGATACCTACACGCGTTTCTGAGTAAAAGGGTCTTGACAGACAGACGGACATGGAAATGATCTTATAATATGTGTTTCGTTTTTTCCTTTTGAGGTACGGAATTTTAAAAACAGTTTTAAGGTTTTCATAAATATATTGCTCTTTATTTTGTTTTTCCTTTTTTTTAATATATACATACGTTAAAAATCATCTTGATAGTTACTAAACTGTGTTACAGGGGAAAACTGTTGATACAACTCGATTCCAATCGAGATACCTTTTGAAATTCTAGCCTTTTGCGGCCTGTCCTGGATATGTGTTAACAGATTATTATGGGTTTTTTTGCCAAATATCATAATATTGATAGAGTATTCTCATATACAAATCTATCTTACAAGCGATAGCGCGATGCAGAGCAGACCATAATAGCGACATCTATACGCCAAATGCCATACTTTTAATACAATTATAGCAAAGTTGAGTAGGTACCTACATTTATACAATACGTTATCCGAGAGTTAAACTCAGCGTGCATCATTAGCAATGTATAATATTATTTTGCATTGTATATTATAGTTCTCATTCCGTCCGTTAAAATTCATACTACAGCCTACTATTACTGTACATTTTATAGTCTTCTTTGTCCAAATTATGTATTCGATAACTGCATAATACATAGAATTTTGATTAACATAAGTATTGTGTTTACAGTTAAACTAAAAAAGTTATGTCAATATAAGTTAGATTTATGTTTTTCTTGATATTTTTATTTCTTAGTTTTTATTATGGACCGAATGGTTTTTATGTTAGGTACAACTTAGGTTTGTTTTCTTTCTTTTGGTACTTTCTATATTTTGCTACATTTCTGTATAAAATCAGTACTTTAACAGTGAAGTGATTTATAATCAGTACCTACATGTTTGGTTATTAATAAATAAAAAACCGGGCAAGTGCGAGTCGGACTTACGCACCTAAAGGCTAAAATATCGCAAAATTTTGCGGCGCGCTGTCTTAATATCATTGTCGCCACACCAGCAGCGTCGGCGTGGGAACGATCATCGTCTGCAGTCGCTGCGGCGCAAAATCCATACAAATCTTAGTACTAGATGTTCGTCGTGTATGTGAGCGTACTATCAAGTAGTCCCGTTCGCATTATAGTAATTATACACGTTTGTCAAGCTGGTAGTAGGAATTGTCAACATAAAGTAGTTTTTTAAATACCTCGACGACAGTTTTTATAACTAAAAATATTTTTAAAACAGATTTATTATAACACTGCCCTAAATTACTTTTCCACGCGTACGGAGTCGCGGGCACAGCTAGTTTGTTAATATACAAGTGATAGGTACAAATAAAACTTTTAGTTTGTCACTACTCGGCGTAAAAAAATAATTACAACTTTTACGCCGTAGAAGTAAAATAAAATTACGTTGCCTGGAAAAAACTACTTTCAGTATTAATATGCCAATTAATTTATACTTTTTTATTTAATTAAGTTCATTTTCAATTTTTTAGTTTAAATTGCATTTTTTTTGTAAGGCATTTAAACATCATAATCGCTACGGAAAATAATTCTCTCTCTATCATTAAGTAAAAATTAGTTACTGATCAACACAGATCGATTGCAACACATAAAGTTATTATTTTCATGTCAGTACATGACAAGTTAATAGAGCCCGCAAATTGCTAGCCATTCGAGGCTTGCCAGTAATTTTACTTGCATTGCCTAGTGGGATGGGTGAGCGACACGACGATATCACGCCTTTTAACATTCCAATCCATAGAACGTACAATTTTAACGTATTCTCACTTTGATCGTCTATACTATTATTATAAAGCGGAAGAGCTTGTTTGTTTAAACGCGCTAATCTCAGGAACTACTGGTCCGATTTGAAAAAATATTTTTTGTTGGATAGTCCATTTATAGAGGAAGGCTTTATGCTATATAACATTACACTGCGACCAATAGGAGAGAAGCGTCGGTGAGAAATGTACCAAAAACGGGGAGACTTTCATTGCGTGCGCTGCATAAACGGTTTAAGTCGCTCAAGAACCAAGCGAACGAAGTCGCGGGAACAGCTAGTATTAAAATAAAGTTGATTCGTAGAGCAATAATAATTATTAAAATTACTGATATCGGAATCGAGCTTCACGATATCTGCAATTGATTCAATTACTCTAAAAATGTTTGTGTCGTCTGCAAATAACAGGTTACAAGAATCCTTAAGTCCCGATTTCACCAGACACCAACGCATGTGTAGTGTTAACGGCGTTAAAATATCTATCCTTCTCATTCATTGATAGGAATTACGAGAGGAACAACATGATATTTAACGAAGGATTAACTTTAACATTGCTTGGTGAAACACGCCCTTAGTGTATCATCCCATCCGTTTTGTTTTTTATTATCTTATACATTTTACAAATCATTTACCTATTTCCAAAAACATACATTAGCCAAATGTTACAGTAACGTTCCCCCAAACTAGCGACGCCTGTCCTATGGGGGACTCAAATGAGTACAAATTTATAAGTGGCGGCTTAGAACACAACGGTATTTCTTAAAAATTTAAAACAAAGTGAAACAACAAGATACAATCATAACGACATTCTTTATATTAAGAGAAAAAGAAAAAAGAGAAAAATAATATTTACATTTAAATTTTGAACAACATTTTGAAGTTTGAACTTCATTTCTAAGTGAGAGTGTGGGTGGGTCGGTGAGTATACAACTGAATGGATGTGTGTGTGTGTGTATGTATGTGTGTGTGTTTTAATTGAGATGAGTGTGGAATGTACGTTTGTGTTATCAGGTTTTCAGATTCGTCGTAAGACCATGACAATAGTGCTTTGGCAAGTGCCTTTTTTCCTTGTTGGACAGAGCAAAGCTTCAGGTGAAATAGATTTACCAGTTTGTTATAAATATGGCGAAAAAAGAAAGCTGCAAAACGATAGATTTACAATATTACTCATATAGAACGATATTAACATTGTTTAGTTTTGATCATATTATAGTTTGAGGGTAGACTATAAAAACCGATGAAAGTATCTTTGAAATATATACGTTCGCGTGTATCAGAGTTATACCTATTACACTAAAGAATATAATCAATATTCTAATGTATGTGTGATTTTTAAATAACCGTCAATAATAATACCCGTCAATATATCACCTCTATTATTTATAGAATTCATTATTGTATATATTGCAATGTAATGAAATTTTGACCAGCCTTTTCTGAAACACAAAATTAACGTTTACATTATAATGAAATAAACAATGGTTACATGCTACTGAAATTTGTCGCGTATTCATAATTATGAATTTAAGTGTGCATACTATTCACTGAAATACTGCTGTTTACTTCATTATGGAAATAATGTATTCATAATTTTGAAACACTTTGCTGGTTACATCGCTTTGAATGCAATAAGGTGACGATATTTTTGAAAAACTAACGTAGACATATTTTTGCAAATTTGTAGATGTATCCATGTTAGTGCAGCCGACTGTACATTGGGGATTTTAAAGACCCTTCTACATAACATTTGTTCGTAGGTGTCAATAGATACGACTGATTTATGTACAATTTCAAATACTCTTATATAATAAAGTTTTCTCACTTTAAGCACCTCAGTGTCATTATAGAGGCTTCTAGTGGAATACCTTATGGGTTTCATAAATGCTACTTTCAGTACACCTCTCTAGCGGAATGAGAGTAGATGAAGAAGAAGCCACTTAACACATACCTAGAATTAACAGTCTCGAACATTCCCGTGGCTCGTATGAAGTATGGGCACACTAGTGACGTGTGGACCCCCTTCGCGCCGATCTGGTTCAGCTCCGTGGTCAGCGCGTCGTGGAACCCGCACGCCGCTGACTTGGAGGAGCAGTAGTCCACCAGCTTGGACACCCCCACGTGGCCCGCCATGCTGGCTATAGTGACTATGTGGCCGTCGTCGTGCTCGAGCATCGCCGGCAACATGGCTTTCACCGTCTAAAAGGATATTAATGTTGAAACAACTAATTTTGCAGTATGATATTCGATAACACTACTAAGCGGATTTGAATAATTTTTACTAAGAATATTCAGTTTAATTTACTAAATGTAAAATTGAGATAATAAAGAAAAAGTTAAAACATTAAGGCATTAAGGCATTTCTCTCGTAAGTGAAAAATTGAAAAAATGTATATTGTACGAAGGATCGCCCAAGGAAATAAGGCAGTTCACTGTCATAGAAAGTGCTTTCCACATCTACGGCTAATCACGAGGTGTTATAGCTGTATTACTTTAATAATATTACTTTTCATGTAGGAACAAATCGTCGTTTCAGCCTTTTACTGTCCACTGCTGAACATAGGCCTCTCCAACACATTTCCAGTGCGAACGGTCCATTGCCACCTGCATCCAACGTGACCCGGCAGTTTTCACCAGGTCGTCGGTCCATATGGTAGGTGGCCGTCCCACACTGCGCTTGCCAGTACGTGGCCTCCACTCTAGGATGTTTTTGCCCCATCGACCGTCCAATCTTCGTGCTATGTGGCCGGCCCATTGCCACTTCAGCTGACTGATCCTACGGGCAATGTCAGCAACCTTAGTTCTTCTACGGATCTCCTCATTTCTGATTCGATCACGTAGAGAAATACCGAGCATTGCCCTATCCATAGCTCACTGAGCGACATTGAGCCTTCTAAAAAGATCCCTCGTGAAGCACCACGTCTCAGAACCGTATGTCATCACTGGTAACACACATTGGTTGTATACCTTTGTCTTAAGGCACTAAGGTATTTTGGACGAGAAGACGTTGCGTAATTTACCGAACGCTGCCCAGCCGAGCTGGATCCGTCTACTGACCTCTCTCTTTAAGTTGGACCTACCTAATCGGACAGCCTGTCCTAGGTATATATATTCGTCAACAACTTCAAGAGTAGAGCTCCCAACAGTTAGTGCGGTGGGTGCAACATGGACATTGTGCAGGATCTTCGTTTTGTCCATGTTCATTTTAAGACCCACTTGTCGAGAAACTCTATTGAGGCCACCGAGCATGCGCCCTAAATCTTCCAGCGATTCTGCCATGACTACTATGTCGTCGGCAAATCGTAGGTGAGTGATGTATTCGCCATTAATGTTGATGGACTTGGCCTTGCCATTCCAGGAGCTTAAAGGAATCCTCCAGAGCAGCGGTAAACAGTTTCGGGGATATGACATCCCCCTGTCTCACTCCTCTCTTTAAAGGGATATCCTTCGTGCAGTGCTCCTGTACTTGGACTGACATGGTGGCGTTATTATACAAACACTTTAACACTTCGATATACCGATTGTGAATATGGCAACGCTGGAGAGATCTAAGGACCGCCCATATTTCGATAGAATCAAAGGCTTTCTCATAGTCCACAAACGCCAAGCATAATGGCCGATTATACTCTTCGGTCTTCTGTATAATCTGCCGCAGCGTATGTATGTGGTCTATGGTAGTATAGCCTTTTCGGAAACCGGCTTGTTCGGAAAAGGAACAAATATAGTATCTATTAAATAGTAACAATAAACAAAAACTTACACACAAACTTATAACTCCCCTATGTTTTCGTTGGAGTTTAAAACAAGATTAAAAATATATTTTTAATCTGCACGATATCCAAAAGTAATAAAATCTTGTGGTAATAAAAGGTACATTACCACAAAGTTTTACCTATATTACTTTTGGATTTTGCTATGTGCATTATATCTACACTTAACAATCGTAATTACATTTTATACTAATACTTATGACTTATTTAGATATACCAAATGTTTGTCACATCTATACTAATATTATAAAGCGGAAGATTTTCTTTGTTTGTTTAAACGCGCTAATCTCAGGAACTACGATTTGAAAAAATCTTTTTTTGTTGGATAGTCCATTTATAGAGGAAGGCTTTAGGTTATATAACATTAGGCTGCGACCAATAGGAGCGAAGCGTCAGTGAGAAATGTTGCAAAAACGGGGAAAATTATTTATTGTGAGCGCTGCATAAACGGTTTAAGTCACTCAAAAACCACGCGAACGAAGTCGCAGGGCACACAATATATAGGTATTGTGAAAAACAATTGAAATTGGAATTTTAGTTTTTGTGAAAACTAAGGAAGTAGGTATTTTAGTACAACATATATATTATTTGAGTTCTTGGACTTTGAAAGAAGGATGCAGTTTTTTGTCAAACGTAATACGGAAAATTTTGTAACTAGTTGTTTCTGTTTCCGTTTACACGTCGAATTCTTCAAGTCATGGTCACAAAAGTACAAGTTTAACAAAAAGTAATATTTATATATACTATATCTAGCAATATCCCGCGAAAAATGATAGCCACAACCTGCAAGCAAATGAGTGAGTGTACGCGTAGGCATGCGTTTGATGCATACGCAGTGTGGGAAGGATCATCTCAATCAATCATCTCTATACTTAATATTATAAAGCGGAAGAGTTTGTTTGTTTGTTTAAACGCGCTAATCTTAGGAACTACTGGTCCGATTTGAAAAAATATTTATTTGTTAGATAGTCCATTTATAGAGGAAGGTTTTACGCTGCGACCAATAGGAGAGGAAGCGTCAGTGAAAAATGTTACAAAAATGGGGAAAATTATTCACATTTGAGGACTTTCGTTGCGTGCGCTGCATAAACGTTTTAAGTTATTCAAAAAATATGTATGAAAGAATTATTCCTTTTTAATAATCACAACAACAAAAACCAACGTGAGCAATCAAAAGATAATCGCGATAGTGTTTCCGACAACCACGCGAACGAAGCCGAGGGCACAGCTATTATTTAAATATTATGCTATGGATTTCCGCGCCTGATTCCATTAACTATTTAACAAAAAGGCTAAAATTACCCAAAAGTGAGCCAGGATGTTGACCTCGAAGGTCCTCTGTATGAGGTTGTCGGGCGTCTCCAGGAAGTAGTGTCCGGACAGCACACCCGCGTTGTTGATCAGCAGCGAGACCTGAAACACATTGTCAGATTCATATCTAAGAGATAACAAAATATAAAATACAGAAATGTAGAGTTTGAAACTCTACACAGTACCTATATATTATGTTAGTTTTTTCAAGAGTATCATATTAATGTGTTTATTTTTTTTTCTTTTTCGAATTCGAATGGCTGGCTTTTATAATATGTACCTATGTCTATCAGCGTAGTGTGTGACGTTTGTGTGATATTTTCCACAGTACATTATGTTATTCTGAAACATTAAGCCAACGAAACTAGAAATAAAATGTGTCATCTCAAAAATTAAAAAGTTAACGACGATACTACTAAAGTTATATTTTCAAAACTGGCCACAATGGCGCTTGAATCGGTATTTGATAGGTATATGGTATGAAGTCAGCAATAAGTACTAGCGTGAAGTTAGAGGTGAGTTGAGTTTAATTATTTAAAAATTGTGGTATAAATTTTACCACGATTGTGGTATTGACCTTAATTTATGCATTTTGATAGACACATTTACATGTAGGTACGTACACATATCTTCTTATTTATAGTCTCACTTCTTTAATATTTGACAGATATTTCTATCACGTTTAAAGAGGGGGGTCTAGGGGATTTTTATTTCCTCCCTGGATAATACCTCGAGAGTAAAAATTTTTTCCTGAATATTTATAGATATTTTTTTTGGGGGGTAGATGTGCAAAAAGTGAATACAAAATTTTAACTGCTCCTGACGAAAAATTATAAAATTAATGTTTTAAAGAAATAATGTAAAAGTTTTACCTGTGCCTGTCAGTGTCACTACTTTCTCTAATGGTAATATAAAAAACAACATAATTTCAAGCATTTATTTTCACTATTTACACTGTAAGAAGAACATATTTAAATCATCACATCAAATCACAAATTATTAATATGGAGTCCTTAAAGCAGTCTGTCGAAGAAATGAATAATCTCTTCAACAATAAAATGATGCAGTTCCAGCAGGAGTTGAACACTTGCCATACATCCAATACCACATTAGTACTGGCTTCAGAATTTTGTGAATTTAAGTCTTTTGTCTTAAATGCTCTTAAGTCACTACAGACTCAAATAGAAATTTTGATGGATATGCAAGATCAAAATGAGATGAGGCGAAGAAATAAGATTTTACTGCTTCATGGCGTTTCCGAGGACAAGAAGGATGTGCTTAAAGTGGTATCATCAACACTTTCTACTCAATTGCAAGCTGCAGATATTGATGTGTCTTCAGTTAAGTACTGTCATCGCTTGGGCCGCATAAATGAGTCGAAGCCGAGACCAATATTGATCAAGTTTCATGATCGAGTTGCTCGGAACAAGATTTGGGCGGCTAAAACTAATTTAAAGAACACTGGCAATACTTTGTCAGAGTTTCTGATTAAGAAGAGGCATAACTTGTTCCTGATAGCCAGACAGCGATATGGAATTTCAAAATGCTGGACTCATAATGGATCAGTAATTGTACTTGGGCCAGATGGCTCCAAAGTCCGTGTTAATAGCATGGCTGACCTGGATGCCTTACCAGGTCCCTCTTCTTCTGATATGCCTGCCATAATGACGGAACGATCAATCCCAACAACCAGAAGTGCAACTGGAGCCAAGATAAAGAAGTCGACAAAAAAGTAACAAATGTTTAATTACTTTGCTTCTGTTGTAGTTATATATTTGTTTGATGCTTGATATTATACCATGTATCTGTACGTTAGTATTTGCTCTCTTCCAACTGTGCTTTATATCATTTAGTTATTATTTATTTTATTTTCGTTAAGTTGATGTTCATGTAGCAAAACATAATTCTTTGTTGGGCAAGCTATGCTTTTAAAGTGTTGTTGAATTTCACTTTCTTGTTTCCATCTTGCATACTTCTTTGATATTATGGTATAATGATTTTCTTATTGATATGTAGTAGTATCAATCACAAACATATTGTACTGTTTTATAAATTTTATCATTGACAAATTGAAACACAAATAATTAGAGTTTACCAAGATCAAAATATAAATTTGACAGTTGTCAGATTGACATCTAAAAGTCAAAGTGACATCAATGTCAAGATGTTTTTTTTTTCTCTCTAATGGCATGCACTTTGTGCATAGCCAATCTCAAGATGTTACAGGCTTTCAAATAACTCTGTTTTTTTTTTACATACCGGTACATATGTTTTAAGTTATTGTGTTCTCTGCTTTCTTGATTTTTTGTGTTTTTATTGTCCTGTTGAGTTTATTTTATTTTCGTGCTTAGTGCATGTTAAAAAGTAACTAATTCTTAATCTGTGGTTAAAAAAATGCTTAGTGTTTGACACTGTCGGTATATGGTATTTTTAAATAGTAGTGGTATTTAATTACTGCAAAGTGTTTATATTATTATATTTTATTAGTAAGTATTAAATTATATTATTTTAATAAACATATATATTAAATTATATTATGCATAATATAAATGATAATAGTTTTGACACTTCTTCCAGTGACTTTTTTTCCGTCTCCTCACATAGTAGTGATGAGAGCTTTTTAAGTGCATATACTCCTTTAAGAGATACAATTTCCCAAAATTTTTCTACTGTCCAAAATTGTTTTAAAGCCGTTCATATAAATGCGCAGAGCGTTCCGGCTCATTACTCCGATATGCTAACCTCCTTCGATCAAGTTAATGTCGATGCCATCTGTGTATCAGAGACATGGCTTAAGCCTTGTCTACCGTCAACCTGTTATAGCCTGCCTGGTTTTAAATTAATTCGAAACGATCGCACTGATAAGGGTGGTGGTGGTGTTGCGATCTATTTGCGTTCTGACATTCCTTTCTCTGTTATTAGTTCGTCAGCACAGCCTACACCGTTAGATTCACTGGAGTATCTGCTTATTGAGATCGAAGTATCTTACTGTAGCAAACTTCTTCTAGGTGTTTTCTATTGTCCATCGATGCACCATAACTACTTCTCATCTTTTGATAACATACTCGAATCATACACACCAGATTATAATCACTTAATTATAATGGGTGACTTTAATACTTGTTTACTTAAAGGCGATACTAGGTCTAAAACCTTAAAGTCTATTTTAGAGTCCTATAATGTTAGTTTACTGCCACTTAACCCTACACACTGTTCTCCTGGTTGCCGTCCTTCCTTGCTTGATCTTATCATGGTATCTTCATCAGGTCATGTTAGCAAACATGGTCAAAGTTCAGCAGAAATTTTCTCCTATCATGATTTGATTTATGTCGCATATAATATTCGAACACCTAAACGGAAGCGCAAAGTACTAATGCAGCGTAATTTCAGTTCAATAGACGCTGATAGCTTGAGGGAAGATGTGCTCAATACTGATTGGGCAGTACTATACTCAGCGAAATCCGTCGACAGTAAGGTCGAGATATTTAATAGATTCCTTAAAATACTATACGACAAGCATGCTCCGATTAGGCCAGTTAGGATGAAACATCTGCCAGCTCCATGGTTGACAGAAGATATTAAGTCTATGATTAGCGCCAAGCATGCAGCGAAAGCGAAATACAAAAAAACTGGCAACAATGAACATCGTGAAAAATATATAAAATTGCGTAACCGATGTAATACAATGTGTCGTGATGCTCAAAGGCGGCACATACATGCATCAGTAG
Source organism: Celastrina argiolus (assembly GCA_905187575.2). Lineage (NCBI taxonomy): Eukaryota > Metazoa > Arthropoda > Insecta > Lepidoptera > Lycaenidae > Celastrina > Celastrina argiolus. The sequence goes on from LR994595.1 coordinate 6,309,036, forward strand.
AAAACGGCGATCCGGGGAAAATTTGGAAATTTTTAAAAACACTTGGTGTTGGCAAAACTTCGAATTCTAATGAAAACTTTAATATAGATATAGATTTAATAAACAAACAATTCACTCCTTCTTCTAATTTAGACCCGTCTACAAAACTGCGAACTTTGAATTATCTTTCCTCCTTACCTGTTTGTAACAATGAGCCTTTTACATTCGTACCATGTACGGAGTGCGATGTTAAAAGACATGTCATGGCAATAGCATCGAATGCTGTTGGTAATGATGAAGTAAGTCGTAGAATGATTGTCCCAATCCTAGACATAATTGCACCTATCCTTTCCCACATTTTTAACTTCTCTATTTCAACCTCTTCTTTTCCCGATACTTGGAAGGCTGCTCACATAATCCCATTACCTAAATCGTCTAGGCCTAAAACTGTTTCTGATTTCCGTCCCATATCAATTCTACCTTTCCTGTCTAAAGTACTTGAGCGACTCCTACATCAGCAGCTGACTAGTTATATTTCGCGTAACGATCTTCTAAGCACTTTTCAATCTGGCTTTCGATTGGGTCATAGCACTACTACGGCCTTAGTTAAAGTAACAGATGATATCCGGACTGGTATGGATCATAAAAAACTTACCATCTTAACTTTACTCGACTTTAGTAATGCTTTTAACTCCATAGACCATGATATTCTGATAAGTCTCTTAGCATCCATTAACCTCTCAACATCAGTGACTTGCTTCTTTAAAAGTTACCTGGAAGGTCGACGTCAGAGAGTAAAGATTTCTGAATCGTTTTCCGATTGGTCTGTTGCTGCAGCCGGAGTCCCTCAAGGCGGTGTCCTATCTCCACTTCTGTTTGCCCTTTTCATAAACTCCTTAACTCCATATATATCTTCCTCCTTTCATTTATATGCAGATGATCTGCAAATTTATACACAGTCGACTCTGGATATGCTGCCTGCCGCTGTTGGTGCAATCAATGGGGATTTATCGGTGGTCTGTAACTGGACTAAGGATCATGGACTTCTCATCAATCCTGTTAAATCTCAATTGATAATACTTGGAAGCCCGGGGCTGACCTCCAGAATTGACTGGGATACTTTACCAGACGTATGTATCAACGAAATAGTAATCCCTTATAGTAAGGTGGTTAAAAGTCTCGGTGTGTATATTGATGAGCATCTTTCTTGGTCTCCACAACTGAAAGAAATCAGCAGGAAGATATACTCGACGTGGCATTCCCTAAAACGACTACGCTATATTTTGCCAATACCTACTAAGGTAGCTTTAGCCGAGTCGCTATTCCTTTCTTTATTAGATTACGCAGATGTTTGCTTCGTTAACTTGACCGAAGACCAACTAAATAAACTTGAGCGCCTTCAAAATCTGTCGATAAGGTTCATCTTTGGCTTGCGCAAATATGACCATGTTTCTGAGTTTCGGCACAAGCTCAAGTGGTTGCCTATCCGCTTTCGCCGTGATGCTCGCGTACTTGCGCTACTTTACACTATTTTGTTTGATCCCAACTCCCCTCTATACTTGAAACAAATGTTTAATTTCCGTAGCGCCGATAGACAAGAGTTACGATCTTATACGAATCTTCTGTTAGATATCCCTATTAATTACACAAAGTATTACAACTCTTCTTTCGCTGTTAAATCTGTTCTACTCTGGAACTCCCTTCCTATTTACATAAAACAAGCGAAAACATTAAATTCTTTTAAATCCCTTTTAAAAAAGTATTATCTTAGTATGTGTCAAGTATAAATTATGTATTTTTTTTTTAGATTTGTACCCTATCATTTATTTTGCAGTTTATTTATTATGTATTATTATTTACAGTTTATTTATTATGTAATATAAAGATATATATTATATTAATCATTATTTATAATTATTTATGTAGCACAATTATACTCGTATCCAGAAATTTAATCCTATCTTTCAAAGGTTGTCTGGAAGAAATTGCTATTATAGTAATAAGGCCGCCTTTGTGTACTATCGTGTTTCTGTGTTGTTTGATTTATTTTATTCTGTGTATGTGTAACTTTTGATTGTGCGCAATAAAGTATATTTTCATTTCATTTCATTTCATTTCATATTGTTTGTACGTCCCTATTTTTTCTTTTTTTTAATAAATTAATTATTTAAAGAGATATGGACGTTTAAAAACCTAAAAAAAAAATGGCCAGACTCTCCGCTATGTTTAAATATCAAGGAAACAGATTTGGCTACAATAAACAACAAAATCAAAAAATAGGAACCTAGCTCAATTCTTTTTTTAGCTAATACAGAAAAAAATATTTAAATCGGTTAAGTTTTGGAGGAGGAAACAGGAATCCCCTAAACGTCGATTTCTGGTACTTTTAATAGGTAATTTCAGTCCAAGTTGCAGTTGCCTCTATCTAGCTGGCTAGCTAAGGCACTGCGAGACAGCAATAGATTTTATAAATACCTATTTTGTATTTCTCTCAACCGTGTTGTTCCTCTTAATTAATGTAAGGAGTTTATGAGATACTCACTCTGCCAACCTCCTCTTGAACTTTCTTCGTAACACGGTAGATGTCCTCTCGGCTGGCTAGGTCTACGTAGAAGCCATAGCACCGCCCGCCCACGCCCTTCACCAGCTTCACAGTGTCTTCCAACCCTGAAAAGAGGGGAAATTATGTTTAATACAAGGTTGTGCTTAACTAAACTTTTTAGTATTGAAGCAAGGAATACTAAATTTCATCAAAATTCCTTCAGTATTTTTAAGAGTTCTTTTTCTTTCATCTTTCTGAACTAGCTACCAGCTACTAGCAATTATAGACACCGATAATAATTTTATTATACTCGAATAGTATAGTACGATCCGTTTAATTTTAAAATTAACCAATCAAGTTTATGACACAACCATATGTTTACATTACTGGCTAGTAATGCAACTGACTACGAATCCAGTCAAAACGATGTATTTTCACAGTGAAAGTATTTCATTTGATTATTAAATGTATACATTTTTGTTTAATTGTTATAGAATGTATAGGATAATGAAGTGTTATCCTTTAACATTTCAGAGAAAGTGTGGATAAGTGTGCATAATAAGTTAATATGTGAAAATTTCGGTGTTTTTGGTTTGTTTACGTTTAGGTTAAATTTATCTCGGACGTACTATATAATATTACAACACTAGTTCACGTTATCGGAGTATCTCTACTTACTATAATATTACTACATAACGTCTCCGTGGTCTAGTGGTTCAGAGCTTCGCTCTCAACCCGAAGGTCGTGGGTTCGATTCCCGCGTTGGAACAACAAAAATGTTGTTTTCAGGTTTGGTTAGGACAATGCAGGCTGATCACCTGATTGTCTGACAAGAAAGATGATCCAGGCGTCGGATGGGCATGTAAAAAGTCGGTCCTGCGCCTGTTCTCTCGCCAGTCTTATCGGTTTACCGTCCCACTGGGTTATGAGAGTAAAAGGAAGAGAGAGTGCTTCTGTGTATTGCGCACACAGTTGGGCACTATACAATAACTGCGTAGCTGGCCTGGTTTCAATGAAATCGGCTACCGACACCGAAATCGGTGAGGGGAGCTTTTAATACTACATAAGTAGACACATAGTTTTGGTTAGTGGTTTGCACTTGACCCAGTGCACTTGCCAGGTGTGGAAGGGACAGCGACCGTGATATACCGCCTAGCTCACCTTGACGTACAATTAATTTGCTATACAATCATTTCATTTTCCTCTATTTACGCAAACGAGTTTTTTAAAGTTTAAGTTTATTGTATTTTATTCAATTGTTATATTGGTAAAGTAATATTTACAGATAAGAGTATTCTAAAATACTTTTCTATTATGAAGGAAAATATAGTGGCATATAGTCCTAATTTCGAACGTTTTAAGCTACAAAAAAAAATACTTGCATAAAAAATGCGCGCTTTCAATGACCAGGAATCAGCAGTGCTATTCTCTAATAATGTTTTGTGTATCTCTGTAGCTGAATCCGCGGTAAGTGTCAAATTTCCTACTATAGGAAATATGAGACTCACCACGGATTCAACTGTTGAGATACGCAAAAACTTGACACTGCAAGATCTACAAACACTTCAACTAACCAGATGTTGGTGATTAAAGATTTGCAGATTCTGTAGGGATAAAACAAGATGCCTGTTTATCTTCTTGACTGTCCCGAACTCATCAGAACGGATACTTGGACAGTTTCCGTTACGTGTGAGGATTACTCTCGTTTTATCCTATTAACTTCGATGACAGAGTTCTCTTAGGCAAACTATACTCCCGCGTAGTTTGGTTTCAATGAAACCGACTATCGTCACCGGCGTGGTAGCTGTTATTACCTGTTGTTACCTTCGATTTTATTAAATCTAATATTGTTAGTACCAAAACGCTAGTATCTACTGACTAATTAGCTGCCTTATAAGATACATTGTGAAACGGCTCTAGGAGGATCGGAGTTATAAGGCTGTGACGGTCGGATGTGGCGAAACCGCACTTTATGCTAGAAGTTTTAATTTTGCCGGAATTAATCGCATCCGGATAATACTTGCTCGAGTTGGGTTGACAAGACTTAGCACTCAAATCAAATGTTGTTTTTTCTGAACAAGTTACTCTCGGAATGTCAACGTGTAACCGACGCATAACAATGTACCACAAAATGCTACCACCGGTTTTAATCCTAAACTCGAACGGCAAAATCTTTTGGCAAAAAATGTTTTTTTTTTAAATATTTGTATTTGTAGGATTTACAAACAGAGATGTATGTAGAGACTAGAGACTAAAATATAAAAAGAAAAAAGGACTAAAATATTTTAATGTAGTAAATAAATTAATTAACAGAGAGTAACAAAGCATAAATGAAAATTTGGTTTATGGTCAGTGATTTCCCTTTGAAAAATTACATCTCATTTTATTAGTATTAAATAAATTTGTCTTTGTCTGATACCTTACTAAAGTCACTTGACAGACGAGGAAACCAACATAAAATAGCGTTTTTATAGTGTAAATAATTTTATTAGATACAGCACAAAAGTAGATAATAAAGGGAGGGGATATATTATATGTTTTTATAGTGTCTAAAGAAATTGAATATAATTTGTAACCGTTTATAAAGCATTTACTGAGCTACTTAAATATATGCCTAGAACCACCGCTACTCTAGGAAGAGGAGGAACCAATGCTAAATATATAATTTATGTTACATCTAAAGCTTAACTCATATTGGCGCAAAGTTGAAGCGTCACATTTTTTATTTTTAGCGTAGTATACATGTCTATATTTCTATTGTCATGGTACATGATGTAATTTGATTGATATTGGAAAACAATGGTTTCAAACGTAGACGCGCATGACAAACGATGCCCTTGTATGAAAAATGAAAATCTTTATTTCAGCAAAACCAGAAAAATAGTGTTTGCAATTTGTTCATATTGACAGTAAATATTATTATAATGTTTCTCTTTTGCTGTGTAATTTACTTACCTATTTCTCTATTGCCATGGTACAAATTTGTATTATGTAATTTGGTTGATATTGGAAAACAATAGTTTTAACAACATGACATGACAAACGATGGCCCTTGTATGTGACATACTAATTCACTTGTCATTTCGCGAAGCTTATGTCAAATTGTAAACATTTTTGTTTTCGAACTTCGTAAGTGATAATAGCGATGGCATCTCGAATAAGGGCCGAGTAAGGGCTACTACAATTATACGTCTGAGATAAATTTAACCCTAACGTAATCAAAGCCGTTTATGACACAACCATAGATTAGTCAGTGATGCCAATTGGACAATGTTAATGCAATGATTAAATTATTTGTTGTTGGCTACATGAATCCGTAGACGATAGACTATATTCTCTAGTCTGCAGTGTCAAAATAGCGTATTTTTATCGTGAAGGTTTTTAATTTGATGTTTAAATATGTTAATTATGGTTTAATTGTTATAAATTTATTGGATAATGAAGTATGACCCTTTAATATACATGTGAAAGTGTTGATAAGTGTGCACAGTAAGTGAATATGTAAAAAATTCTATGTTTTCGGTTGTTTTGTTTACCTTTAGGTTAAATTTATCAGGGACCAACTATACTAAGATCTAGGCTACTCTGTGTCAATATGAGTAGAGCCTTATAGCCCAGTATATAATTGATATAACTCAAGATCCCGTATTTCTGTAGAGCATGTTCAGTAATGAGAGGTTGGCGAAATACAGCCGGATGCGAACATACGAATTACAGACGCGAACATTGTGTGATACGAATGTGTTTAACAATCGTAACTAATTATGTTACCCCGTATTTACTTAGCGTTTAAGGCTCTACACATGAGTGATAAGTGACCGACTTTTCGTAGGACAATTACCTAACTACGCCGACGAAGTGAGTGATAAAAGTGACCGACTTTTCGTAGGACAATTACCCAACTACGCCGACGAAGTGAGTGATAAAAGTGACCGAGTTTTTGTAGGACAATTAAAGCCAAGTAAGCTAATTGAATTTTATTGACATGATATATTTAAATGTACTATCATAATATACTATTTCTTGTAAGTAAACTTGAGTTTTGACCATTGTAATTAATTCAGTTATATTGTATACAACTAGATTTTGTACAATTTGCATGCCTATTAGGTAAAAAGACTTGAACCCTGTATTATAATTATATTTATAACACCTATTGTAACAGCCATTTCTGCAAATAATAAGTGATTTGATTTTATTCTACTAGGACTATTCCTAGCGATAATCCTATGATTAGCATTGCTAATCGCCACTTAGCAATACTTATGTCCAATCCCATATATTTTTGTTTGGCAATACAAAACTGATAGGTATTGATTAGTTTCCTAGGTCATATAAAATTAATTAATGTAAGAAGACATTGGTGCTGTACTGAAGTATCTAAGTAGTAATCATTTAGTATACAGTATTTTCAACAAAATAAATACAATTTGTCTATAATAATTTATCACGTACCTAATACCTATATACCTAGTAATGTAGTAATCATAGACCAATTACATGTATAATTGGTCCATGGTAGTAATTGAATATAAACACAATTTTCCAATTACTGCCGAAGATATTTATGTTTTAACTTTTCAAATAGTTCATAATGTGAGTTGTTATATCTACTCAATAATAATCAACATTAAACAAAATATTTTTATTTTCTACCATTTCTATACCAAGAAGCTAAGTGGTAGGTAAAAGAAAAAAAAAGAAGAAGTAACAAGTCAGAAACATTTTAAATACAGAACAATGTATTGCAGGAAATGCAGCTTAAGTTCAAGGTTATTTTTTGTATGCAACCCATTTCCAAACAATGCGAGCAGAGTAAAAATTATAATTTTTACACATGCATTTATTCAATTACGTAACATATTATAATATAGGGTTTTATAAGGCGGCGAATCGTCCCAATTAACATAATTTAATATTTAGTAACTATACAGTTGTTACGACACTTATCGGCTCACCATCGTAAAACATTGTGAGACCGACTTTATAAATAATTATGCATTGTAAAGTAACATATACAATATATTCTACGTATATTGTAGGACTGAATTTTCTGATCAACTTTTTGTATGACATGAGCGTTGCACTATTGCAATCAGTATGTTATATTTTACTCCTACAAAAATCGGTCACCGATCAATTATCGGACGTGGGACTTACTAATAAAAATGTTTAAACAATTGACCACTTATTCAGTGTCCTTATAATTTTATGTCACGTGACTTTCCAACGTATCAGTCTATTACTTATTATTATTATTATGTTTATTAGTAGTTAACATAAATACACCAATTTTTTTATATATAATAAGTCCCAAGGGTGCTGGTAAATAGAAAAATATCTCTTCTAAAATCGCAAATAAAAAAAATAAACCGGCCGAATTGAGAATCTCCTCTATTTTGGAAGTCGGTTAAAAAACGAATGCTTCTTGTTGTGCGATGTGTATTGTGTACATATCTATTAATATTTCATAGATGCCTATGCACCTTTAAGTTTTAACCTACTGAGGCTATTCCAAAATCGTGTTTTATTAATGTTTTCTTAACACCTCAAGGACTGTACAAACCAGTTAAAATAAACTAAAAACTGAATATTGACAAATGAATCTCACATAATATTATGAATATGATCAACATTAATAGCAAAATTTATTAGGTACTCAATCATCATATAATACGTAAAGCAAAAACTGTAATAATAAAAAATTTAAAATTAAACTAATAATCTATATAATAAATACTAGTCATAAACAAAATTCAAAATTTTGATTTAGTCCTCATTGTAATAAACAGAACTTTTTTACAGCTGAAATAAATTTTCATTGAACATATTTTTTTGTAATGTGAACTTGATGCGCTTTCATTTGATACTCCACTCGAGTATATTTTCAGACATTCGGTTATTCCTCACTTTCCCCAACCATAAAAAAAACTAAATTAAAATCACTCCATCCGTTTTGGGAGCTATGACGCTCATCAAAACACCTTTGCCAAAACGTTGGCCTTTGTCTATGTGTCATAAAACTTACATTTTTTATATTTTTAACTACCTTTTTATACCCAATTTGTATAAAAATCAAACTTTAAAAAAAAAAAATATTCCGGTCGAATTTCGACTACAGGACGACCTCTACTATTATTTAAGCTATGCAAATATCGGTTACAAAAGTTATGGCGTTTTAAATGAACTCTAACATAAACGTTGCTTAATATTTGTGAACTGAACATGAAGAACCAATATTTGAAGTCAATCGATGCTATTTTTGGCGCATTGACGTTTTTAAGCGGTCCCAGTTAAATCCGGTTAGTCTTATTTTTTTGGTTGTTTTTGGGACTGACACTTGGGATTTGTGTACCGGTTAGACTTTTTTCTCACTTCAGTTCTCTCTCTACTTCTAATATTAGTAGTAGATTCGTTCCATAGATTAATAACACCTAGATATACCCCTCGTTCCACTTGCTAAGTATAAATGATTTAAACGTTTTTTTCGTTTAAATTCGCGTTTCTTTAGCACTGTTGACCATGAGGATCGTTTTGAACTATTTTCATTAGTGTTTCACAAGCAGCTGTCAGCTGTCAAAAACTGTTCAAAACGCTCAGAATGATCACGCTATTTTGCTTATTTCTACCCATCTCCCTACTTGAGGCAAAATGTACATTTTTTGACGTTTACTTGGATTGATTTCACTGATTTCGATGTTATTTTTAGGTTATCGTGGAGGAAATTTATTAAGGAATCTTTTGTATAATTCTTGAAATTGATAATTTTAAATATAATAATAATTTATTAGATGAGAAGTGTCAAAATTTAACATCTGTCAGTCGTTCCATTAGCAGTAAAGCGATCAGATCAAAATTTTCAAAATTTACAATAGTGTGCTAAAGAAACGATTTGAATGTTTAGATTAAAAGGAGCCTTTAAAGGAACACACTGTTAGTTTTCAGAAAAACGCATTACACAGTTTGAAGCATTGATAAGTGACAGGCTTTTCAAACTAACTGAAATAAACCGAGTACCGGCTTTTTTCTTTATTGCGTGGTAAATGACACTTAACACGCATTAAAGAAAAAATATACATTAATTTGGTCGTATTAAATTTTATGTTTCAATTTAGATCTGATTGAATCCGAACGGAGTAACGGTACTATAGTAGGCATTGTAGTAATAAATTAGGTGTAGTATATTAGTTTAGAATTAAAAAGTAATTTGTAGGCATTTTTTCTAATGTCATTTTTGTGTGTAATAAATAAATAAATAACAGTAATTAATATAATATTCTAATGAATTATGAAACATACCTATTAGTTACCAAATTTAAGCATAAAACATAATTTATAACTGACACTTTTGTCCCCATTTCACGAACGCCTGTTAGTGTTAGTAGTGTCTAAATAAGTTTGCTTTCTCTTTCATTAGTATGAAGAACGAGAGAGATAACATGATAATCGACAATCAACTACTACTTACATGATATAACTGAAATTAGCGCGTAAACGTTCTAGCCGTTGTATATCATATTGTGGTGTAAGTTTTTGTCATTGCACGTCGTGAAGACATAATATATCATCGAAACAACGAAGAGACGTTAAAAAAAGGTAAGTAATTGCCAAACAAACTGTAGTTAACTTCTTCACGGTGCGTTGTAATAAAAATACACACTGAGCACACAAAATCGGCCAACACAGCACTTGTAGGAACCTCTATCAAAAATGTTAAAACTTTATAAACTTTTAACTATTTAGAACATAATATTTATGTAAATTAAAATTGTAATAATAAATACAGCTGATTAAACACTTTGTTAGGAATTTAACTATTTCTTAATTAATAATAGTGTTAATGAGAGATAATAACAATAACAACATTAATTTAGTAATTTTAACGACTTCAATAGACCGTGTTTTATTAACCTCATGACATTTTTAGATAATATTTCATATATTTTTAATTAAGTACAATAATTAAGTTTTAATGGATTATTTATTTATGCCTCAATCGATTGAAGTGTGCCCATTTTCGTTAAGACTAGTTAGTTGAAGGTTCACGATTAACAAGCTTGTCAAAGGTACAATAACTGTGAGTAGAATGGAAAAACATGTAATAATATGTTTTATATTGATGCAGTTACAATTAATAGATGTAGTTATAGAGGTAGGTAAATTTTTAAAGGAGCAAATTGAGTTCAAACTGTCACTTAAATATTTTAGAATATGGCGTAACGTATTAGAGCTGGTCATGTTGGATAAAGAAAAAGCGGGTGCTTGAGGTAGGTATGTACAGAGTACACTGTCTGTACAGAACTCCTGGTTCTCAAAACGCGCGTTGACAAAGCGCGCGCTTGAGTATGTACAGAGTACACTGTCTGTACAGAACTCCTGGTTCTCAAAACGCGCGTTGACAAAGCGCGCGCTTGAGTATGTACAGAGTACACTGTCTGTACAGAACTCCTGGTTCTCAAAACGCGCGTTGACAAAGCGCGCGCTTGAGTGTGTACAGAGTACACTGTCTGTACAGAACTCCTGGTTCCCAAAACGCGCGTTGACAAAGCACGCGCTTGAGTATGTACAGAGTACACTATCTGTACAGAACTCCTGGTTCTCAAAACGCGCGTTGACAAAGCGCGCGCTTGAGTATGTACAGAGTACACTGTCTGTACAGACCTCCTGGTTCTCAAAACGCGCGTTGACAAAGCGCGCGCTTGACTATGTACAGAGTACACTGTCTGTACAAAACTCCTGGTTCTCAAAACGCGCGTTGACAAAGCGCGCGCTTGAGTGTGTACAGAGTACACTGTCTGTACAGAACTCCTGGTTCTCAAAACGCGCGTTGACAAAGCGCGCGCTTGAGTATGTACAGAGTACACTGTCCGTACAGAACTCCTGGTTCTCAAAACGCGCGTTGACAAAGCGCGCGTTTGAAAGCGCCTAATGTGTACCAACTACCAGCTATTAAGTACATTGATCTAAAGGACCATATTTAGAATCAATGTACTCAATACGTTACGACATAATATTCTTTATCACCTTCATCTATTCATATCTTCAATTACGATATAGTACTTTAAAATGACATAATATATACATTTTGAACTTGGCTCAACAAGCTTGGCAATACATCGTTTTATTTTATTTACATAACTAGCTGACCCGTGCCCACTTCGTTGAGCATGGAAACCGTTTAAAACTTCCCGGGACTTCCACAAATATTTCAAGACCAAAAATAGCCGAATCAGTTTAGCTGATCCCGAGTTTTAGCGAGACTAACGAACAGCAATTGATTTTTATATAGCCTATGTTACTCAGTGATAATGTAGCTTTCTAATGAAAAAAGAATTATTAAAATCGGTCCAGTACCTTTTTGAGTCTAGTCGTTACATACAAAAATACAAATCTTTTCTCTTTATAATATTAGTGTAGATATACATAAGCAATTCATTCAAACGTGTTTTGTGTGGGTCTTCTCTCAGAAATATCAGTGAAATACGATAATGACTAGCAGGAACATTTGAAAGATCCTTAAAGTAAAGAAAGTAATTTAATGTTAGTTGTATTGGCGCTGTCAAGCTTTTCATACAATTGGCTTACGTATACTTTACGGAGCTTCAAATATTTCTGTGTGAGATACCTATTGAAGGGCAAGTCATATTTCATTTCATATACGTACTCAACCATTATAGTTATACAAAGTAGAAACAGCAATGTACCTCCTACAAAACTTAGAAAATGTGTCTAAATTACATTGTCTCACAACAATAAATATTATACTAGAATAAAAGCTCGTAAATTATTTTAATACATTCAACATACAGCCATACATTCGCCGAAACTCGCTACATACTATGGAACCTTATTTCCATTTTATAAGGTCTGGAGTCGACTGACATTCTACATGTCACATATAATAATATTATGTAAAATAATTCATATCTCACATCCATTGTTCGGAAGCACTTGATTAGTCTTTACATTTCTACTTATTGTTTTTATTCGCATTATATTTAAATTGTGATTTTTTAATAACAAATTTACTAGGTCACGGTTGTCGGCTCCGCTTGCCTTTTCAACTAATACAATAAACAATTGGCAGCGATACAACTATACAGCACGCTATGTACAAATTAATTTTATTACTACGTAGATAAAAAACAAATTCTTATCTAATATTTATGATATAAGGTAGGTATTTGTTCGCAGGTTTTGGACAGACGTTACCTTTTATTTAACGTATGATTTTAAATAATGGACTTCATTAAATAATTGGGTACTTGTTGACTGTATTTTATTTACACAAATCTATCTATTTATTTAAAAAATAAAAAATACAGTCGATTACTGCATTGCTTCAGAAACTTCGTAAACAATTTAAAATAATAATAATTATAATATAATAATATCTATGGACGTTATACACCACATCAATCTAACACAGTGCTAAGTATCCGAAGAACTTGTGTTACAGGGACCAGACAACGGAAATATATTATTTAATATTTTTGTACTATACACAATATATTATGTAAGATTTTTATTATATTAATACACAAAATTAATACATCGATGACCCAGGAACACAAAAAACTTTTTGTTTCCTCGGTATTCGAACCCACGAACTCACGCTCGATTTGACGCTTGTATGACTCGAGAAGTCGAGACTACCTAAACTATACATTAGTTGTAAGATTCAAATAGTATAATCGATCAATCGACCTTCTGGGCTCTAATTCTCGCACCTCAAATTTCGTTTCGAATGTAAGTCTGTCCCGCTCTCACGAACGTCAAATCATGCGTACGGCTGGCGAACTGACATTCGAAGCGAACTTCGAGGTACGAGAATCGAAACTCTGATGTCTGATCTAAAACATGGCTTGCAAGTGGTAATCTACCGTCGAGAATTTATATAAGCTTCTTAAAATAATAATGTTAGTTTTTCCCGACGGTAAACACTAAGCAAATTCGAACACAGACGTCATTATAATACCATAGACAAATAAAACACAATACGAACTAATCGCAAGAAAAATCGAACTGGTTAACATATTTTTTACTACCGTACGTAGCTACACTTTATAAAATTTTGGCACGCGAAAGTTCAAGGAACTCGTAGTTTTGGGTCCGTTATGTTAAGTGAAATGTTTTGCGATTTTAAGCAAGATATATTTTTTAATAGCCTGTAAATTTTAGAGCTTTAAGTTTTTTATCTAAGTATGTAAGATTATTTTTAAGTAAAAAATGTAAATTGTATTTTTAAAGAATCAATTATATTCTTAAAACTAGCTGTGCCCGCGACTTCGTACGCGTGGAAAAGTGATTTAGGGCACTTTAGTATTTTTAAATATATTTTTAGTTTATTGGCGCAACCGCTGAGAACTTTCGCTAATAGGTACTTCCCAGTGCATCCCAGTGTTGATCCCGATCCAGCAAGTCACGTACCCGGCAAGCCTCTTGCAGGGTATAATAATAATATATTACTATCCTTTCGGAGCTCGGCAAAAGAAGTAGGCCTTCGAACAATATGTAGAAGTCAGCAAAGGTATTCGAAGTTAGGATAATATTATTCGAATGCACCGTATAGACCCAGACAATTTTTCACGTTAATTTAGTAAAGTATTTAACTTCGATGTCCGTCTGTCTGTCTGGGTGTCAAAACTTTAACACGTGTAGGTATCAAGCTAAAAATCATATTAAAAACGCAGCTCTACTGTCCCTTCTGGCTGTGAAAAGAAACAGGCATCTTGGCCACATCTACCCAAAGATTCAGCCGTTTATACTTTATATCGCTAATTTTCGCAATTTTCGACACGCCAAAGGGAACCAAAACCTAAAGGGTACTTCCCGGGAATAGAAATTTGATATGAAGCAACATCTTAATGCACTATTAAAATGTTGCTTCATATCAAATTTAAACGACATAGGATAAATTGCGAAACCATAAAAATATTTTCAATTTTTTAAACTTATTTACCGTTTTTGTCATTAATGTTTTGAAGTATTATTAAATTTAAACTTATATTGCAATTACTAAGGTCTTTAAAACGGAACTCTCGGTTAGACATGGGCGCAGCGGCACGCCCCGCCGAGGATCCAGCAGGCACAACTGAGAATCGAATCAGTTCGATCTTAACGGTTTTTGGTGTTTTATTTGGTAGATTACTTTGAAATTAATTAGGTTAAAGAAAACCGTTAGAACGTAACTTTTTGTACACCAGACCATATCAATCGACAGAGAATAAAAATAAACAAATATCTTCAAATCAAAGCGACATCTATACGCCATACGCCGTACTTACACGATTATTACTGGGGGCACAGTTAGCGGCTGTGCGTGGTTAAATTCATACTACCGGTACTGCCTGTTAGCACATTTTAATAGTATTTTTTACCCAGCAGTGGGGTGGAGTTCCTTTGGTTGACCTTCGCCAAAATTCCTACCTACCAGCATCTGATACCTACACTACACCCCGACTCGGATATAAGACGTCACGCATCAGCCTGTATCGCGCGGCGCCGCGATGCGGCGGTCGAATCACGGCGTAACGATTTTAATTTTGCTATATTATCTCCTAAACTATTAATTATACTTGCTAGGTATAAAGGGCAAATATAGTCTTTATGAAATTCTTAAGCCAACTAACGTATTAAAAATGATAAGGATTAATACCGTGATGGTATAAATAGTTTACCAAAAACCGCTTAATTGCCCGTTTTTTTAGATTATCGCGAAAGGCTTTCTTTTAATAATACAGTTAATTAAGTTGATTTATACAATAAATGATAATTTATTTCAATTTGTGAAGCAAGTTCAAAAATACAATTTTTATATTATTATGACACTGTGGAAACACTCTTCTCAGAAAAAAAAATCTGTTAGTTAGGTACTTATTTCAAGTTCTAATCTACTTTAGTGCCACATTCTATTGCTTCGCGTCACTGTGTAAGCGATCCCCCCGCGCCCCCCGCATGAACCGATCGTCCGCAGCCCGCGCGCGCGAAATTCCTCCGACTTGCTTCCAATTTATCGTCACTGCTCGGCTCCTATGTATCGTAGCGTTATGTTATATAGCCTATAACCTGCCCAGGAATATGGGCTACAATCGTACCAAGTTTGGTTAAAATCCCTTCAGTAGTTTTTGTTCCTATCGCGCACATACAGACAGACAGACAGACAGACAGACAGACAGACAGACAAAAATTTTACTAATTGCATTTTTGGCATCAGTATCGATCGCCAATCATCCTCCAATATGTATTTTGAAAAAATATTCAATGTACAGAATTGACCTCTCTACAGTTTTATTATAAGTACTAGCTGTGCCCGCGACTTCGTCCGCGTGGAAAAGTGATTTAGGGCAGCAGTTTAAATACATTTTTAGTTTATGAACACTGTCGTACTTTGGGACTTTACGGTTAAAGTACTAACTTCCTTTAGACGACAAAATAACAAAAGTCCAAAAGAAAGAAAAAACCCAAGTCGTACCTAGCATGAAAACTAATAAATAAAAATATCATGAAAAACATAAATCTTACTTATATTGACAAAACTTTTCTAATTTAAATGTGCCTAAGACATCTCATATCTTGAAAACAAACTATCCTACGCCTATACTTTATTAATCGTATTTGCAAAACCTAAGTATAATAATAATAACAATAATATAAATAAATTACTTCGCACAAAGTAATACTTATTTTCACTTGGGTTAGTAAATTTATTCTATAACTATATTTTTAAAGTCGGTGCCGAGTTCAGCGTTCTTTCGTAATTTGTTTTCATTTAATATTAGTTAGTAAGCCAGTACTTTGGGTACATAATATTATAGTATAATAGTTACTTTTATAGTTAGTTGTTGTACATAGTTTGATATTGTAATAAGGTTTTTTAAGTACTTACTTGGCACCGACTTTAAAATTATGGAATAAATTTATTTACCTAAGTGAAAATAAGTATTACTTTGTGCGAAGTAAATTTAATTGTTCCTTTTAGTTTACCTTTTGAATAATTTTAATATACCTACATACATAGTCCATCACTGCGCCGCCGCGCGCGAAATATTTTAATATACCTATATATATAGTTCATAGCAAAATGTTTTAATATTATTATGTATATTATATATATAAGAAGAAAAGTTTATATATAGATCAAGTAGATTGACTATAAAATGAGATACAAATTTTCAGAATATTAAAGTCGGTACCAGCCAAACTCAATATTTTGAGTTCTATAATATAACTCTTTTATTATTATGACGACCTCCTTAGCGCAGTGGTTGAGCGCGTTGGTGCTCGAACGAAAGGTCGCGGGTTCGAATCCCGCCGAGGGAACAAAAAAAGTTTTTCAAAATGTTCCTGGGTCATGGATGTGTATTAAATTTGTGTATAATATAATAAAAATCTTAAATATGTGTATAATATAAAAGTATTAAATATATTTCCGTTGTCTGGTACCTGTAACACAAGTTCTTCGGATACTTAGCACAGGGCCAGATTGACGTGGTGTGAAGCGTCCATAGATATTATTATTATATTAAAAAAAAAAAAATTGGTCGGTTTACATTCTTTTATTTGGCTTAAAACTATTTTTTCCCCTTTTTTACAACTTGCCTATTTCATCATATTGTTATGATGTTATATATGGATACCTACTATCTGGTGAAGACAGGGGTGGTGAAGTGATGACTACTGTAATTGATATAGTGGCATATGCTTGCAGTATAAGCGATGTCGAAATTTCCAAACGAATATCTTCAATGACTAAGTAGTAGTGGTATTACATTGATAAATGATTCAAAATTATATTTTTAGTCGTATATGCTTATGTTACTCGACACAAATACAAAATAACTATGACTGTCCCTATAAATTTCGAGGTGTTCCCTCAACTCCTCACGACGCCATCATCAGGTCTCCACTTTGATAACTATGAGACCAAGTTCGAATGTAATTGTCGTAGTGGCATATGCTTGCATTCCTTTAAACAACGCTGAAATCTACAAACCTGTATCTGTAAGGACTCAGAAGTTCTGTTCAGTACTTTTAGATCCAGGATATGTTGCAAAACCTTACTGTTTGGTAACATATGCTTAGACTACTTCAGAAAAAATCAAAATCCATATAAATTTTGAGGATTTCCGTCGATTCCTCACAGATCCCATCATCAGGTCACCATTTTGGTGACAATGGGACCAAATTTAAATTATACCCTACACACAACAAAGAAAATAATTAAAATCGTTTGATAAACGATGAAGATACCCGCGAAGTAACATAAAAAAAAACATATATTTACGAATTGAGAAACCTCCTATTTTTTTGGAAGTCGGTTAAAAATATTGTGTTGGTTATTTCGTGTTACAATCTACCTTTGTGCTAAGTTTCATTTAAATACGTTGAGTAGTTTGCCTAAAATACCGTCAAATAGGTAGCTACAATTTTTTGAAGATCCCGCGGGAACCCTTTCGTTTTTTGGGATAACAATTTTCAATAATGCTTTTCAGGTCATTAGCTACCTGCCTGCCAAATTTAATTAAAATACGTTGAGCAGTTTGGCTGAAATACCGTCAAATAGGTAGCTACAACTTATTGAAGATCCCACGGGAACCCTTTCGTTTTTCGGGATAACAATTTCCAATAATGCTCTTCAGGTCATAAGCTACCTGCCTGCCAAATTTCATTTAAATACGTTGAGTAGTTTGGCTGAAATACCGTCAAATAGGTAGCTACAATTTTTTGAAGGTCCCACGGGAACCCTTTCGTTTTTCGGGATAATAATTTTCAATAATGCTCTGCAGGTCATAAGCTACCTGCCTGCCAAATTTCATTTAAATACGTTGAGCAGTTTGACTGAAATACCGTCAAACAGGTAGCTACAATTTTTTGAAGATCCCACGGGAACCCTTTCGTTTTTCGGGATAACAATTTTCAATAATGCTTTTCAGGTCATTAGCTACCAAATTTAATTAAAATACGTTGAGTAGTTTGGCTGAAATACCGTCAAATAGGTAGCTACCACTTATTGAAGATCCCACGGGAACCCTTTCGTTTTTCGGGATAACAATTTCCAATAATGCTCTTCAGGTCATAAGCTACCTGCCTGCGAAATTTCATTTAAATACGTTGAGTAGTTTGGCTGAAATACCGTCAAATAAGTAGCTACAATTTTTTGAAGGTCCCACGGGAACCCTTTCGTTTTTCGGGATAATAATTTTCAATAATGCTCTTCAGGTCATAAGCTACCTGCCTGCCAAATTTCATTTAAATACGTTGAGCAGTTTGGCTGAAATACCGTCAAATAGGTAGCTACAATTTTTTTAAGATCCCACGGGAACTCTTTCGTTTTTCGGGATAACAATTTTCAATAATGCTTTTCAGGTCATTAGCTACCTGCCTGCCAAATTTAATTAAAATACGTTGAGTAGTTTGGCTGAAATACCGTCAAATAGGTAGCCACAATTTTTTGAAGATCCCACGGGAACCCTTTCGTTTTTCGGGATAATAATTTCCTATAATGCTCTTCAGGTCGTAAGCTACCTGCCTGCCAAATTTCATTTCATTCCATACAGTGGTTTTAGCGTGATGCGATGACAAACATTCCCATACGGACAGACAGACAGACAGACAGACAGACAGACAGACAGACAGACAGACAGACAGACAGACAGACAGACATTTTTTTCAAAAATGTTATTTTTAGGTTCTGTGGCTTTTATAGACCCCCTTTTTTTAATTTTCACTTAAATATTCTTAATGTACAGACATGACCCCTCTACAGATTTATTATATGTATAGATGCACTTTGAAGTATGAAATCATTATCATTTTTTTCAGTTCAGTTACCCTTTTATATTCGTCCACTGCTAGACATAAGCCATAAGACTATAACTGCACTCGCCAACACTCCTGCCAGACAATAGATACTATAATACTCGTATACTTAAACATTTGAATAACTAAACCCATCAATGGTTGTTTAATAAGGTAAATGAGATACTTAACTCCAGTTTCTTAAAGGCTGATTAACGTACTCTACAGTAATTGTTTAAGTTGTTTATTGTTTTTATTGCAACTCTGTCACTTACAGCCGGTTTTTGAAAAGCTGATCAAATCGTCCATCAGCTAACGTTAGCCATTCTAAACGCTCATTGGTAAACATAACTCGCAACGACTTCGCTCACTCGTTACATTTACCATAAGCGTTTAGAATGGCTAACTCAAATGTTTGCTGATGGACGATTTGATCAGCCTTTTAGAAACCGGGTGTAAGTGACAGAGTTGCAATATAGACAATAAACAACTTAAACAATTACTGTAGAGTACGTCTACACTGATAATTACATTTCATTACGCTTAAATGAAAACCAAATAAAGACAACGATAAATATCAACATAATCAAATGGTAGCTCCGACGATTACTGATAATTTATAAATTGTTTTTAAGTGTTGCCATTATCGTGCGCCTCCCGTATCGCTGGCACTTTCTCGGCATTTTCCGGATGAATTATTTTACTCCATATTTTCTGTTTCTCCCAGCCGAATACTACGCTGAATTGAGAGCCCTCCTATTCTCAGACTGTCACTGCTGCTGCATGGCGGATATAATGCAACATAATTGAAGACTGAAGAATGATTGGATGAACGTGATATGTAGCAAAATTATGATTTCGAGAAAATTTTGTTCAAACTGTCGCTTAAACAGTTTAGAATACGTCGTAAAGTATTAAGGCCGTGTTTCACAAAGCAATGTTAAAGTTAATGCCATGTTAAAATACCATGCCATCTCATTCATTGCCAGAGAATACGAGAGGGATAACATGGCGTTAACTTTAACATTGCTTGGTGAAACACGCCCTAAGTACATTAATCTAAAGATCCGCCTCTAGAATCAATGCACCTAAAATGTTTGAGTGACAGTTTGTAATCAATTTTCCAGGTAACATTTTTTTGCTTCATCCATTCATGTCTTCAATTATCCCACTACCATTTGCGACATGTACTTGGCAATGTTGAATGCATTGTTTCATAATGAGAGACTGAAATAACTTAAAACAATTATAAAAATAACATTCTCACGTACCGCACGGTTTATTTAATAACCGACTTTCGAGATGTTTCATTTATTTAATTATAATTTAAGTACACCGCTTTAACTGTTAACGCATGCAACCGGAAAGTTTTTGTAACGGTAACGATGGGTTTGGGCTGTTGACACTGGCCACTTGGAGATAGGGTGCCCAATAATCTGCCCTGGTAATTAATAAAGCAGTAAGTCAGAAAATTCGTTTTCGAAAAAATGTCACTTAAAGCTTCATTATTAAGTGCCATTTTCCCAAAAACGCCTTTACTGACTTACTGCTCTATTAATTACCAGGGGGCCTATTACGATCACATAATAACTGCACGATGACAGCGAGTCAGCGGACACATGACTCTTGACTTGCTTCCAAATGTCACTTTCAGACAACCAAACTACGGTGGAACCATTCTGAATAACATGTCGTTGTAATATGAAAAAGAACAAGACAGTTCAAGATCGTATTATTGAATTGCCTGGAACCGGGCTGGTATTGTAAAAGATCATAATACCCCTGGACAGAACTGCCCACGGCTTTTCTACTTTTTGTAGGATTATTCCACCGATATTGCCGCAGATCGGTCCACCATATGACCGATTTTGTGCCCTACTTTTTGTAGGCCGTTGCACTTTTGATGCTCTATATATTTTTTACCTACATAGTCGGCCACAAAAATGGCATTGCCAAGCCTTATACAATGTGTAAAATAAATGAGTGATAATACTTTAGGGTGTGTATGTGTCTCCTATGTATGTATGTATGTAGCTTACTGTGAAAATACCAGCGCTGAAAGACTTACTTTTGACTTTCATGTTTGTATGAGAAATGCCCCAAAATCATAAAATTTCCCATTCAATAATTTTAAAAAATACCTCTTTTAGCTCTGCTACTTTCTCAGTAAACTCTATATACGGGACCCATAAAGAATTATCACTTATTAATATTATAGCCTGTATAAGCCCGCGGGCTACATGCCATAATACAAGTTGTTTCCCACAGCATCTCTACTGAACTTTTGACGAATTTAGCAAGGTAATTTATGAGGTAGATTAACACTAAGGCTACTTTAGATTTCATTTTATATTGGCAATTGTTATGTTTTAAGTTCTTTGCCCTATTAGATGCGATAAGAAATATTCAACTTGGTATATTATGGTGTATTATAGTGAACTCTAAACATAATACGTACAGTGAAATAGAACATACAACCCTCAATTCAATAATTCTTCATTAGTGCTCTGGTTTAATTCATCGTGATTAGGTATGTAGTTATAGCCTGTGCCATTCCTAGATAAATTGACTTTCCCTTTTTACTTTTTAAATCGCACCAGCTCGTACAAACATACAAACTCATCAGCTTTAAAATATTAGTATATACATATTACATTATAGATTATTTCGGCACTACGAACGAAACATTTGAATTTTAATTGCCTCTATACATATAGGTATAACTGAGTAGAGTTTTTTATCGTTTTTTTTTCATGACTCACGTTGATTAAGACCATCAAGGTCATAAGATGCCATAAATCACAAAAATATTATGATCCTAAAAAAACTTAATGTATAATGGAATTACATTAAAATAAATATTATAATGAGGATTTTTTGTAATTTTTATTTTATGATATTTACATTAAAACTACTAATTATACTGTAAAGTTTAATAAAAAAATTAATAACTTTGTTATTGTATTGTTGTCTTACTATACAAAGAACGCTAACTATATCTTTGAGATACAATTATACTGCCTTTCCTCGTTTCAGAAATGTATTTTTTTTATTAAAAACTAAGAATATTTTTTTAACTTTTTACCATTTCTTATTTTTTTGTAGCAAGAATAACGAAAAAGCAAGGTATAATCATATTCCAAAGGTATAGTGACTGTTATTTTTACACCCGTTATACCTGATATGTATTTTTGCGACTAATAATAAGACTCATAAACAAAGTCATCAATTTGACCAGTAGTGTGTAGCTTGACAATAAACTTAGGAAGTGGCTCCTTTCGAGTCGAGATCACTGTAGTTTTATACTTTAGTCCACTTGTGCCAGTCTAGGTTTGTTAATAAACTCCCTTGTTGACTACTCTGGGTATAGCTAGAAGGCTTTATTTCTTTAGTTTTATTTTTTTTCTTATTTATGTTTTTGGTAGTACATATTTATTATTATTATGAAATAGTATAAATGGAATTGACATAGTCATTTTTATTTACAAAAATCCCATTAAGATAAAATACCATTGTATTAAGGGGGTAAATTTATATTAGGGGAAACGCGTTTGTAAACAAAATGCCCGATTGTATACATCGGTATTCAGTTCCTATTCTACTAATTTAATTAACTTATTTACCGTGGAACAATGAAAGTCAATCCTTGCTAATTGACGCGAGTGTTTGTGTGTATGTATTTATGGATGTTTGTATGTTTAACACATTCGCACCGCTAGCAATACTGGTCGCTGATTCAGGATACTTATTATACTATACTATCGTTATTATCACTTACAAAGTTCGAATAAAAAAATGATTTGACATATGGATCGCTTAGGTCCTTATGTCAAATCATTTTTTATATCAAAATTATTACAAATAAAATCATTACAAGCGGATTCACTTCGTTACTTAGCGAAGCTTATATGTCAAATATACATACATTTTGTTAGATAATAGCGCTGGCATCCTGAATCTGGGCCTTATTATTAGGTATTAGTTTATAGATTAGTCTCTATATATTCATTAAACAGCAAGGAAGTCAAAACCGCGGATTAGCAAAGCCTTTAAGCAACATCATACAACATATTATTAGCAGTTTTATGCGAAAACTACTAACGACACATATTACAAACGCGAAAGTTTGTGTGTATAAATGTTTGCTACTGTATTACGCTATGAATACTTAGCGGATTTTAATGAAATCTGGATTACACTATTCAGTCATAAATCACATTATTAGCAGTTTATGCAAAAATCAGTAACGATACATGATATAAACGCAAATTTTATTTGTGTGTATGGATGTGTGTTACTCTGTCACGCTATGAATATTTAGCCGATTTTAATGAAATCTAGATTACACTATTCAGTCACAAGGAAGTCAAATCGCGGATCGCCTACAGCCATTATATATGCAACGTCATAAAACTTTTTCATTATCAGTTTATGCGAAAACCAGTAACGATACATATTATAAATGTAAATTTTATGTGTGTGTATGGATGTGTGTTATTCTGTCACGCTATGAACACTGAACGGATTTTAAAGAAATCAGGGGGTCTATTACAAGCTCTTAATTCCAGCCAGTTTACGCCATAAAACATGGCTGCTTGGAATTTTCGTATTTACGATCACTTATTGACAGCCAGTCAGCGGTCACATGACACTCGGCTTGCTTCTGAATGTCACTTTCAGACAAATAAACTAGGGTGGATCCATTCAGAATAACATGTGGTTGTAATATGAAAAAGACCGAGGCAGTTTAAGGCCGAGATATTGAATTGCCTGGAATCTGGCTGGGATTGTAAAAGACCATAATACGGCCCCTGGATTATATTGTTCCACTATTCGGCCGCGAGGAAGACGCGGATTGGCTACAGCCTTCGGACTTTATGCAACGTCATAAAACTCATTATTAGCAGTTTTATGCGAAAACCACTAACGACACATGTGTGACCTCTGTCTAACCGGTCCCGTGGCCCACTGCGGCGAAGAAGGTTGCTGTCAAAGTGAATGTATTCAGCCCTATTATAGTAAATGGAATGCGGTTGTGTAAGTAATTGTTTGTTTAAATATGTAATAACAAATAGATATCAGTTATTTGACAATAATATATTGCTTGGTTTTATTTTCTATATGTACGTTTGGTGTGTTATTAGAGCTTGAATATCGTAGAATCGGAAAAAAATGTTGGTTTACGCAAAAAATATTTTAATGTAAGTAAAATAATGAAACGTAAACCTTCAACCCCCATATAAAAAGGGGCATCCTTCTTGAACCGATCTTAAGTCGTTCGAAGTTACTTTGCTACCACCCGCGAGCAACTTCACTCGTCAGAGAGAGTATCCCCAAATCCGATGTAAACATCACCCGGTGATGTTAGGGCACAACCTCCCCCAACTCCCAGCTAAACAACTACCCGGGTAGCTCTAGTCCAACCTAGCTAAATCGGCTTTAAAGCCATTAATGCTCTTTCGATAAGAAAAAGTGAACCGATCAGGGGGCTGATTCAAGATGCCATCGCTAATTATCGCTTACAAAGTTCGATAACAAAATATGGGATTCGACATAAGCTACGCTAAATGATCGCGATTCGGTATGTCATTTAGCGTACCTTATGTCAAATCCCTTACATTTTGTTATCGAACTTTGTAAGCGATAATTAGCGATGGCATTTTGAATCAGCCCCCTTACTATGATCGCACTTACCTTGCTTATTAATATCCCACAGCACCACCACGCAGCCCAGCCGCGCCAGCCTCAAAGCTATGAGGCTGCCCAGCCCGCCGCCTCCACCAGTCACCAGAGCTATCTTATCAGTCAAATCCTTCTTCTTGTATCCCACTATACTCCTATATATAGCCTGTATCACGTAGCCCGCCGCGAGTATACAGAACGATATGAACTCAAACACCCTCTGGACAACCGTGAACTTGTCGCGCATACATTCTGGTATCTCGCGGGTGAGCGGGCCGGGTTCCCCGTTCAGATACTCTTGAGTTTCGGCGGCCATTTTGTTTTAGATGCGCGGCACTCGTGGCATATCACGTCATCGAGTTGATTTCTCAACTGTCGCAGTGAGATCTGGAACAAGGAAATGTTAGGTTAGTGTAACCTTACCATCAACCATATTTTTGGTGGATGTCGTAAAAGGCGACTGATTATATATATAAAGGCGACAGTGTAGTAATTTTTTTTTGTTATATGTACGTTAATCTTTAAGGTACTTATAATATGGGCCTATGTAGCCCGGAATAAATGATATTTAATTTATATCTGGAATGGACAGCTGCGTTTCCGCGGATCTTAAAACTGCACTCACCAACCCTGAGAGTGGCGAGTATATGCAAAGCACTTCATGTGGGGTAGCCCCATGTAGTACTTTGGAGGAAGCTTATGTCCAGCAGTGGCGTCATAGCTGAAATAATTATGATGAGATGCGATAAAAGTCAAAGTACTCTCTTGATTGCAATATTTTTATCCTATCGCTAATATTACTTACAAAGTTCGAAAACATCCGTGTGTTGCGAAATTTATGTCAGATCCCATATAAATTAAATTTAGAACTTCGTAAGTGATAATAACGATGGCGTTTTGACTAAGTGGCCTGCCCTGCCCCAAGACAGGTCCTAATATAAAAATACAAATAACACAACTTGTTAAAGTCTTTTCGGATTTAATACCATAGTGCAATGTATGTAGTGCTTAAATAGAAAAGTACATTAGAAATGAATGAATATACACTTTTATTCTGGGCTGTTTTCAGAAATTTATTCAATCAAATGCAGAACATCTAATTGCGTAATAACTATACACTATGTAGGTAATATAGTTAGGTATTCTGACTATATTCTGAAGAGTTTTCCTAGTAAATTCATAAATCAATCTAGCAAAATAGTTTTGCCAGCTTGCGCTTTAGTGAATAACCATAAATCTACTCGTACGTATAAAAATAGTCTTTCAAGAAAACGATGGTTTTAATACCAACTAGGTAATCATAATTACTTGTAATTACAGTGGTGATAATAATCATAATTCAGGATCCTTCCCCTCTTACTGTGCCAATCTTACTGAACCTATATCAAACATAAATTCAATCGAAATTATGCTTGAATCTGTTAAATATCAACTCAAAAATTTAGATCCTAATAAATCTGCTGGACCAGATAATCTATCGCCCACGCTTCTGATTAAATGCTACGAATCTATGTCATTACCAATATTATTGCTGTTTACTAAATCCATTTCTACTTGCACAGTTCCTAATATTTGGAAATTGGCTTATATTACTCCTGTGCATAAAAAAGGACCTAAAACAGAAATCATAAATTATAGACCAATTTCCAAATTGTGTACTGTAGCTAAGGTCTTTGAACGGATTATTTATAAACAAGTTTATGCATCTTTGTGCAATGTCTTCAGCCAATCTCAGCATGGTTTCTTATCAGGCAGGTCAACCGTTACGAATTTGGTGCTTTTGAATGACTTCTTAACACAGAACATGGATGAAAATAAACAAGTTGACGTAGTCTATACTGATTACAGTAAGGCATTTGACCGTATTGACCATAATATTTTAAAAATGAAACTTTACCATATAGGTATCAGAGGTGATCTTTTTAGGTGGTTCTGCTCTTACCTTGAAAACCGTTCTCAGGCAATAGTTGTTAACAATTATATGTCGAGTTGGGTTCCTATACCCAGTGGCGTTCCACAGGGATCCTTGTTAGGCCCTCTCCTGTTCATCATTTTCATCAACGACATCGATATCTGTTTTAAAAACTCTTACTTCCTTTACTTTGCCGATGACATGAAAATTTTTTACCCTATTTCATCATTAAAAGATTCTGATGCTCTTCAAGCTGACCTAACTCGTCTGGACCAGTACTGCGATGACAACCGTTTAGACCTCAACCCCAAGAAATGCCTACTAATCACTTACAGTAGAAAACCCAGCATCTTCCCGACTGCCTACAATCTCAAGGGTCTCGAAATTCAAAGAACGGACGTAGTGTGTGACTTGGGTGTTTACCATGACTCCAGGCTGATGTTTAATACACACATAGACCATATTATTGCCAAGGCTTCAAGATCCTTAGGTTTCATTATGAGACTAAGCTCACCATTTAAAAACGCTAAGACCCTTAAAATATTGTACTGTACCTTTGTAAGAAGTCACTTAGAATACGCCTGTCAAATTTGGAATCCATGCTATGATAAATACATTTCACAGATAGAAAATATTCAAAAGCGATTCATACGATATTTATGCTACCGACTCAAAATACATTATGACTCAAACCATTATATTACACTATGCAAACAATTCCATATACTACCTTTGTTAAATCGTCGCAATATTTATGATTTTATATTTATTTTAAAATTACTTAACAATGAAATTGATTGTGCGGACATTCTAAGTAAATTAAGCTTTTATGTACCAACTAGGCAGCGCAGGTTTAATCCGCCACTTGCTATTCCACGTTACAACTCCAACTACAGACGTAACTCTTTTCTGGTGCGAGCTAGCATCGAATTTAATAATGTTTGTCAAAGATTATCCTTTGATCCACACACATTGCGTAGCAAGAATGCGAGAGAGCAACTAAACCTCATGTTTTTTAACCGACTTCAGTAGGTCGTGTTTTGATCAACATGTCTTAGATTATATATTTCCTTGGTATAAAATATATGTGTTGTCTGTTACTATTTTTGTGTAGTGTAACTTATTCTAATGTTTATTTCGTTAACTTGTAATTAGAACATCAAGTGTCATGTTTGCACTTTTGTACTCTTTTTCACTAATAGTGAAAACCTGTTATTGGCTTCTCTTTTTTCTATCCGTATGCTATGTATTATAACACTGTAAAGCTGTTGGTTTTCTAATAATAAGTAAATAAATAAATAAATAAATAATTTTCTATGAAAATGACAGACAATGTACATCGAAGTACTACTACATTCATTACACCTACTATAAAAAGCTCCATTGCCATAAGATTGAGGTTGTGGTACGGTGGTACCATATACAGCCTGACTGGTGAGACATGTGCAACACTTACGGAGAGTACTCGGTACTCGATTCCCATTATAAATATGTAATAAAATTAGGTACTTAATTTTTTACAAAATTTTCCTTTAAATAAATGAATCATGGATACTATGAAAAATAGGCGGCTAGGCAACTAGCCATACCTATGCAGCCGGCGCGGCACCCTGGCGGCGGTGTGCGACATCAACGTAGGTAGTAGGTACGGGCGCGTACTTACGGGCGGTGTCCATGCGTTGGGTAAATAATTATTCAAGTTTAAGATACATTTACTCAGTGATTAGTTGATATTATTTTTTTATATATTTTTTTTTCATCTCATATAATAGCCAAATATCACGTCCTCAAGTATTGCTCATGTCTCACCAGTCACACTGTATAACATTTTACAATTATAATGACATAATATTTCAATTGACGCATATAAAAGACATCAACGACTCAATAAATCTCTCGTATTTATTTTACTTATTTTGTTTAATACATCGAGCGCAAAAACAAAGTCATAAGCCGAATCACTTCTGCAAAACGGATTCGCACAAAAACGTAAGCGTCATTTCCATTCCGAATCGAAATGACGTTTCGTCAGTTTCAATCATAAGTATGATTTCTTAATGCGAATATTATTTGCTGTAAATCGCTTAATCGAAATGATTTATCAGTGAGAAGTCGTTACGGGTGCAATGACTTCATAACGGAAAAGATGAGCGATGACTGATGATCGTTTTTCGAGCGCGAGTGTGCGCTCACCTTAATTTCGAAACCTGTTGCGATAAGTGTTTTGTTGAGAGCGACAACGCCCTCTAATTCTGGTGACAAGGTAAAAATATATTAAGAATTAAAAGGTCCAAAATAAATAAAGAGGAACTTTTTCGAATGATGTCACCGTATTTTTGTTGAAATAACACATTTGCATATTTTATTGTTTGTAGAACTTTATCACTCAGCTTAAAAGCTGCTTTTCTCTTCTCGTTTGTATTAAAAAGATGGATTTGTCGTAAATTATGAACATGCAAATAATCGTTTTAACCAGCTACACGACGGGAAGTACTTGTAGTAGAAATGTATGTGTGTTCCGCCGTAGTAACACGAGTCCAGTTCTAAAACAATGAGTTATGTATAGTTTTGTAATAAGAGTAAAAGTTAAATTTATTTAGTTGAGTTATAGATTTTATAATTGTATATATTATGTTATGTAATGCATACTAGTACATACATACCAGTGTAGCTTTAAGGTGTAGTGTATACTATGAAAGTACTAACGTCCAGCGTTGACAAAGGTACTTTTTTTTAATTATTGCATGGGTAAATTTATGATGTTGCGGCATTTCTCACACAAACATTAAAGTCAAAAGAAGGTCTTTCAGTGCTGGTACTTTCATAGTATACTCATATAGTAGACACGCCTTAAAGTATTATCGACTGCGATCGCTGTCACAGGTAAAAATTTTACCAAATAACCACTGGATTTAGAACCTATTTATCTACAACGAAAAGTTATGTTATGTCCAAATGGGTAATGAATAAATGTCCTTTATTATTATTATGTTTATGTACCTACAGCATTCCTTGCTCACGGGCAATCAAGACCCGGACCTATGGTTATTAAAAGTTACAGATAGATAGACTGTTAGTAAACATAATGTGCTCTATCCATAGACAAACTATAAAGGGACAGGGAGTATTATGATCGCTCGCACGGAACGGGCATGTCAAAACGGAACATGGCGATGTGTTGTAACGCCACGCAACGCGTTGCGACAGACGGACAGACATACCTAAACACCTTCCACGAAGGTTATAATCTATTTCAGTTATATATCCGACCAGTAGCCTTGTGATGATAAATATTTTTCTACGTTCTAAATGCTTTATCCGCGGAGTTGCTTGATTCAAATCAATTTTTTTAACCCCCGATGCAAAAACGACGGGATGTTAGAAGTTTTTTTTAAAGGTATATCAGTCGAGAGTGTTTTAGCTATGTTTGGTGGAAATCGGTTCAGGTCTTCAAGGTCATCAGGTCGTTTGTTAGGTGTGATAAAAATGTTACACGCTAAGTCCCGATTTCACCAACGCATGTTAGTGTTAACGGCTTGTTAAAATACCATGCATTCTCATTCATTGATAGGAATTACGAGATGAACAACATGATATTTAACGAAGGACTAACTTTAACATTGCTTGGTGAAACACGCCCTTTGTCGGTTTTTTTTTTAATTTAGTTTATTTTATTAGTGGTACTTTGGAAAATTATTTCTTAACGGTTGTTCACTTAATATTCGAAAACAAATGATAATTCATTTGCGTTTCGATGTTCCTGATACGTTGAACAGTAACTTAACAAAAATATGAACAAACTACGTTTAAAAAAACCGACTTCCATAACTAAAAAGCATAAAATAATACTTTTATAATATAGTTACAATGAAAGGTCTTTTTGAAGTCGGTGTCAGCAAAGGTGGGTTTCAAATCAGCAACTTTAGGATGTTGTTCGTTTACCTGACACCGACTCAAAAAGAACCTCCTCCTTTTTGGAAGTCGGTTAAAAAGAGACATACCACCAGTTTCCCGAACGCTATTCAAATGAATGATCATGTTGTGCAATGATGTTGTTGATTTAAATGCCATGTTAGTTGATCATTCGTTTGAATAGCGTTCGGGAAACCGGGGGTTAGACACTGATCGTGGTTAACTAATCATTGTAGTGAATAATATTAGTAGTTAGTTACTATTGACAGTGACGCTATGTAATTATAAATTACCTACGCATATCTGCGTAAAATACTTACATTTAATTTTAGTTTCCGGCTGTAATAATATTATTTATTATAATACGTAAGTTTGTTACGGTCACAATAGTTTCGTAATAATATATAATGATAGTGGGAATGGAAATTTCCAATTTATTGTTCTACGAATAGCCTGGTATCATATTAAATAACAACATTCGAATTAATATATAATTGGATGGCAATTTTGGATATACATCCTCGCAGAGATGGAATCTACACTTTATGTCTAATATATATTTTTTTAAACCGAAGGCAGCCGTGTCAGGCTCTGACCTCACTGCGACCCTTTTGGATCTATTGTGACTTAATGTAATAATAATAATAATATAATATCTATGGACGTTTCACACCACGTCAATCTGGCCCCGTGCTAAGTATCCGAAGAACTTGTATAAGTACCAGACAACGGAAATATATTTAATTCTTTTATACAATACACGTATTTAAGATTTTTAATTTATTATACACAAATTTAATACATATCCATGACCCAGAAACATTGAAAACTTTTTATTCCCTCGGCGGGATTCGAACCCGCGACCTCTCGCTCAAGCACCAACGCGCTGAACCACTGCTCTACGGAGGTTGTCAATGTTGGATGCTGTCATGTCATGTCTAATCCTACGCGTATTTTACAAGAGAAGTTAAAAGTTAAAAGTCACCTACTTTTTGCAGGACCGAAAATCGGGAAGATTTTTCCTCCATATTTCTGGCCGACTCTTTATGTGACGTGTGAATTGCAATATTGCAATCTGTAAGTTCTATTTGCACCTAAAAACGTCGATAACCGATTATCACTCGAGGGAGGGCTTCCTTATATTATGAAAATGTTGTTAAAGATATTCTATTCTAGCTTTATCTAGTGTTTTACCAAGCAATGTTAAAGTTAACGCCATGTTAAATATCATGTTATCCCTCTCGTATTTCCTGTCAATAAATGAGATGGCATGGTATTTTAGCATGGCGTTAACTTTAACATTGCTTGGTGAAACACGGCCTAAAGATACGTATTAGCCTTTTAGCCTCACGTGCGGTTATAAACGCACTCACCTGATATCATTCATTCATTCGATTGATTTAACAAAGCAATAATTGGAACACGGAAAATGAAATCGGTTCAGGCGTGCGGTTAATTCACAGCATCCAACATAATTGCAGAATTGACTTTGACTGTTTTTAGGCTACTTTTACATAATTCGACTAGGGTTGTCAATTTTTTATAAGAATTAAGGTAAAACTAGGCCTGAGAAGGATATTAAACTGCATATATTTGTTTAAACTTCCTTCTTACTAATTAAAATGCGTAAGGCGTACGGCCCTGCTCAGATACTTTATTTAATTTTTTATTCCATATACATGACATTAAGGTTAGGTTCTACTTAAGTAGAGATTTTTACATAAAGTTAAAATATTTTGTGTCAAAATCTCGTATCTCAATAACATAATCTGAGTTAAGCATTCTGGTGCTGAAACAGTATGTTGCATATTTTATTTTATTTTCGTTCAACAGTAAAAAGTATAATATAGTTAAAACAGTACAATACTACTTATAACAGTGAAATGTTGCCAGCTGTTAATACAAGTAATGTAATAACTGGAACTAATATGTCCTTACAATACTGTGATATAACAAACTTAATATGTCCCTTATATAATAACATAGTAAGTAGACCGAAGGGAGTGATCACATAATAGGCGTCTTAACTTTCTAGTACAATATACGGTACGTGCTATACAAGGTGTAAAATAAATGAGAGATAATACTATAGGGTGTGTACTGTGTATGTGCCTCCTATGTAGAGTATACTGTAAAAGTACCAGAGCTGAAGTACTTTAGACTTTCATGTCTCTACAAGAAATGCCCCAACATCATAAGTTTGTCCATACAATAAGTGAAAAAAGTACCTCTTTCAGCGTTGGTACCATAGAGTATAATAATATAAATAGGTATAGAGGGTACCCTCTCAGGTTTTTTTGACTACTACTAATGTCATTTGATGGCTACATAGCGCCATCTGATATCATCTTCCGCAAACTTTTGGTATGTATAGCTATAAATATTATACATACCAGTATATTTTCAGTATAGTTTCAGCAATTTTACTTGTATTCAAGTTGATAAAGTTTGGCTTTGTTAAATAATTTACATATTTAATAAAATATTCATTTAAAAAATCATAGCCAAACTTTATCAACTTCTATACAAGTAAAGTTTAATACTTTACTTTACAGAAACCTTGAATTTCACAATATATGGATAGGTAGGTACATAAATAAAACCATTTTTATTTTACAGTTTATTTATTTATTCACAGGTTTACTTATACACTTACATTAATGAACATAGAATGTATTATGTACTACACAAATCACAAGCATCAATATCGCAAACAAATAGCACAAACGTAGCGTCCTGGTCGCAAAAAAACGATTGCACTGAAATAGTGGAGGAAGTAGGAACTAAAAGCTCAACTCACACAATATCTTCTGGAAATACACACTTCACACAAAGAACAGCACAAATAATAAGGAACAAAACTACATACAAACAAGCGCAAACGCAAGGAGCAGTCGCCATACTTGTTAGGCAATTTGACCAAAGAATCATATGGAATTTGACAATCGATAGGAAATCAATTCACTGTGTTGCTATAGTAATTATTACTTAAAGTTGCAAGGTATTCAAAATTTTAAATTTATTAATTATAAAACAAGTTCAGTAAAATAATTAGATACTGAAATAAATATTTAAAATAAATAAATTTCAGAAATAAATTATTGTATAAAATTATCGACTGTGCTACCATCTGTGACACTTTATAGTAACTAGTTGTTTTGGAAGTTGATTACAGATGTCACATTTTGAGTGAAAAAAGCACAGATGTATGGAAGTGTCCTACCCCTGGTTGGTACTTTCTCAGTAAACTCTATATACCGGACCCATACACATCCTAAAGTATTATTACTCATTAAAATTATAGCCTGTATAATCACCTCCGCGGTCTAGTGCTTCACACTCGACCTGGAGATCGTGGATACCTTGTCAGACAAGAAAGATGATCCATGCGTCGGATGGGCATGTAAAAAGTCGCTCCTGCGCTTGATCTCCCGCCAGTCGTATCGGCTATCCGTCCCACTGGGCAACGAGGGTGAAAGAAGAGAGAGTGCTTCTGTGTATTGGGCACTATAAAATATTTCCCGCGTAGCTGGCCTGGTTTCAATGACACTGGCCACCGTCACCGAAATCGGTGTGGGAGGTATTATTTTTATTTACGTCATATATTCCTCATAAGTCATACGTCAAACAACCGATAACTGAAACTCTTGGCAGAATGTCAATGACAACATGCGCCTTGAGAACCACTTAATTTAAAAGAAGTCATAAATGACCGAATATTGGGTACTTAAATGAAGTGGCCTTATATGAGGTAAAGCTGATGCTAACACGTCCAAAAGTCAGCATTAATTCTAATTAAAAAATGATTGCTGTTATTTTATCGACTTCGGCAAAGGTAAAGGTATGATTTTGGCAGCCTTTTTTTTATCGCTGAGAAATGCATTTAAGCATTCCGTGGGGGATTGGGGATTCCCTCCACGGATATGTAGGACTCGCTGCGTCCGAAAGATGGTATATGGACGCAGCCCTACCCACTAAAACTGGGCTGTACTCCGACTCCACTTGACGAAGCCACACGGACAACAAAACTTCCG
Source organism: Celastrina argiolus (assembly GCA_905187575.2). Lineage (NCBI taxonomy): Eukaryota > Metazoa > Arthropoda > Insecta > Lepidoptera > Lycaenidae > Celastrina > Celastrina argiolus. The sequence continues at coordinate 6,343,897 of LR994595.1, forward strand.
CGATGGTTTTGGCAGCCTATGTAAGTTCTACTGTAGCGTCTAAACTACTTTTTTAGCGATTTTAATAAAATATTAAGATTATAATTCATAATCACAGACCGGGTATATAATTTACGCAGTCGGGTAAAATAAAAATTGTGTTTTTTTTTGGTTATTTTAGTTAATTTATCGACTATTTTCCCTTTCGTTCATTGTTCGGTGTCACAATCGGGACATATTTTCGCACAACGTCACCCGTGGGTAGGGTTGCCACTTTATATTTATTTTATTTTATTTATTTATTGTAAGCAAATTAGAGATTTCTTTGAAAAATAAATTGTATTATTTGTACAAAATTTATAGTACTCTCTTTTGAGGATATTCAAAGGAAAAAATAGTACATATTTTACTTTTTAATAATATCAAAAAATAAATTACAAAGACGCCATAGAAACTCTTCATTGGTTGTGTACGACTTATCAAATTAAAAAAAAAGCTTGACACTGTACAAAACTATGAAGCAAATTGCATTTGTATACGAATATTATGTTTAACCTCCGACGAAAACAGAGAAGGATGTGATATGAGACGAGGTATGAGAGTAAGGCCGTGTTTCACCAAGCAATGTTAAAGTTAACACCATGTTAAAATACCATGCCATCTCATTCATTGACAGGAAATACGAGAGGGATAACATGATATTTAACATGGCTTTAACTTTAACATTGCTTGGTGAAACACGCCCTAAAAGGAAGAGAGAGTGTGTTTGTGTATTGCAGCCACACTTGGGCACTATAAAATAACTTCTGCATAGCTGGTTTGTTTTCAATGAAATCGGCTACCGACACCGAAATTGGTGAGGGGAGCTATTAAATTATTATAGTACGGTTGGTAACCCTAGCCGCGAGCCGTGCAAACTGCATAGTGTTGTGCGAACCATTGTGATACGCCATTGACTCAACCGCGTATTGGAATTAATAACCACAACAATGTACTCGTGTGCCAAGTGTGAACACGCCAAGTGTACTACAAAATATTTACAATCATCATTGTGGTTACTGGTTACTCATTGTTTTTTTTAATTGATGCGTAACATCGACAGGTCAACAAACTTAGCATGGCGATTGACGCGTTACTATTATATTTTTTTGATTTCTTCTACAGGCTATAATATTAATGAGTAATAATCCTTTAGTGTGTGTATGGGACCCGTATATAGAGTTTCTGTGAAAGTACCAGCGCTGAAACAGTTACTTTTTTATTGTATGGGCAAATTTATGATGTTGGGGCATTTCTCATAGAAACATGAAAGTCAAAAGGAGGTCTTTTTCGCTGATACTTTCACAGTAAACTCTAAATAGTAAGCACATACACAACCTAAAGTATTATCACTAATTTATTATACACTTTGTATAATTATACAGACGTAAATTTTTAGATTTTTTTTATTCTACGGCGATTACGTCACAAGCCATATATGAATGTATGTTTGTTAATCCGATTTTGAAGAAGGCGGTAATAAATTAGTAATAATACAACATATATAATTTACGTATATAATAGGGGTAAAGTAAAAAAAAATAGGTTATTACAGAATACATTCTGTAATAACCTATTTTTTTTTACTTTTTTTCACTAAAAAGTTTTTAATCCATTACAAAGTAAAGTGAGTGTTTACTCTGTACGCAATACGCTCGATTGAACTTAAGTACCTATCATAACATCTAGAAATATCTACTATAATAGTAAATAGTTTTGATCTATGCTACTAGTAAGAACAACTTGTATGATAGAGTCATCGTACAGAGTAAGGAGGTGGAGCTGGTTTATGGTGTAGTTTATCAAAGAATACATAGACAACATTATACGAATTAAACGCAAAAACACGCCTGCAAAATATTATGATGGATATCATGATTGTTACTAGTTTTATAATCTATACTTGAACACAAGTATAGATTAAAAAACTAGTTCAGCTTTATAAGAATAAAGCTGAATATTTTAAAGCTCTAATCTCAGGAGCCACTGGTCCGATTTGACTTCTTTTAGTGTTTGCCCATTATTGAGGAACTATTTGTTACATAATGCTATTATGTATTTAAAACAACTAGATGTCAAAGATGACATTGACGTTGATGCCTAAGATAGGTTTTAATATTAGTCCCCTAGGGAGCCCCCCTAGAGGTGAGATCAATGTACCTACATAGTTATTTATAAGATACTGTATATTTTATTATCTACGTAGTAGAATAAAGTAAAATACGATTAAATATAAGTGTATATTATTGGACAGTGTAATTAGATCCTAATAACAATAACATATGCTGCGGCACTAAACATGGTGTCAGAAGAAGAAAAAGAAAATATTAACCAAAGAGAGGGTACGTCGAGAACGGCGAAAAAAGAAATTTCGAGACCGGCTGGGTGTGGTTCAACAACAATGACGACAATGGCTGCAAACGGAGTACAAAAGCTGGAAATTTCGACGGAAATCATCAACAATAATGCTGAAAACTTCAGAAAATGGACTCAATCGTTCGAGATATATTTGCTGGCGTCGGGAATGGAGAAAACCGAAGACAAAAGGAAGATTGCTATTATGCTACACTCTATGGGTGAAAAAGGTCTAAATATCTTCAACTCCTTCAATTTGGACCTAAGCAGTTGTACATTCAAACAAGTAAAGGAGAAATTTGTTGAATACTTTGAACCAAAGAAGAATTTGACAGTTGCAAGACACAGGTTCTTCACATTAAAACAACGTGTGAACGAATCATTGGACAATTTTCTGATGGAGCTAGAAAATGCAAGTCATTCATGTGAGTTTGGTACGCTTCGTGAATCCCTGGTGAAAGATATTCTCATTGCTAACATGGCCACAAACTTCTCACAAATTCGACAAAAGCTGCTACAAGAACAAGATCTCTCCCTGGAAAGAGCCAAGCTGCTGTGTAGAACACTCACTATGGCACAGAAGAGTGAAGATTCAATCAATGGGGGTGAAAGAAGAGAAGATGCCACCGTATACAAGATACACAGAAACCGTCCGAACAGTTCTCCGTCATCATCGTTTTCATCGCACCAGCATAGGAGAAAAACCAGATCTCCAGTGCCGCATTATCAACAAAGAAGATCAGCCACACCCGGGTCCAGAACAACGTGCGGGAGATGCAACACAACACATGCTCATCGCAACTGCCCAGCATGGAAGCATAAATGCAGGTCATGTTTTAAATATGGACACTTTACTAATTTATGTTATAAGAAAAATAATGTCAGGAATGTTGTTTCTGAAGTAGACAACTCAAATCTCGATGATGAAGTAACAAAAAAAAGTGCTGAGAGATTTACTATAGGGACATTGTTCAACATTGAATCACAAAGTAATAGAAATAGCACAATTTTAAGTAAAAATGATAATTCTTGGCATTATTTTCTTAATATAAACAATAAAAGAGTAGATTGCATAATTGATACTGGAGCAGATATAAATATGATGTCTTTAGACACATGTAAAAGCTCAAACCTAAAAATTAAAAATAAGGACAAACAACAGTGTAAAAATTATAATATTTTTGCTTATAATGGTCATGAAATTCCCATAGTGGCAGTATCTAATGTATCCTGTTTATTAGATAATAAAGTTGAGCCTGAAACAATTACTTTTGTAATAACAAGTTTGAATTGTCCAACTGTAATTGGCTTACCAACTTGTATAAAGTTAAATTTAATAACAAAAAACTTCTCTGTAAATTGTCAAAATGACAATAAAATTGTGAAAAATATACATAACCTATATGAAAAAACTTGTGACAATATTGTAATCAAATATAATGATGTTTTTCAGGGCCTAGGATGTCTTCCATATGAACACAGTATTGTATTAAAGAAGGATGCCATACCAAGAGTAGATCCCCCGAGGAAGGTACCGTTTGCTCTCATCGAGCCGTTAAGGAAAGAATTAGAAATCATGGAACAACTGGGAATTATACAAAAGGTTAACAAACCCACATTATGGGTAAGTAGTTTAACTTTAGTCATTACCATAAAAAAGGCAGGAGGATTAAGGGTATGTTTAGATCCTAGATATTTAAATAAAAATCTATTGAGAAGTCATTATCCTATTAAAAATATTGATGAAGTCAGGTCAAAATTGTCTAAAGCTAAATATTTTTCCCACTTGGATGCGTTCTCTGGTTTTTATAATATAAAATTAACAAAAGAAAGTAGTGATTTGTGCACATTTCAGACCCCATTTGGTCGCTATAAATTTCTACGGTTGCCTTTTGGGATTAATACTGCAACAGAAATATTTTATAAAACTATGATTGATTTATTTGGGGACATTGAAGGCATAATTATTTGGTGTGATGACATTTTAATATATCCCCATATTTTATATACAATTGAAATAGACAATTGAAATACACAATAAGAGGTTAGAATTATTTTTAGAACGGGCTAGGCAGGTAAATTTGAAATTAAACAAGCTCAAGTGTAAGTTTCTTTTAGAAGAAATAACATATTTGGGTTATATTTTTAGCAAAGATGGTGTTAAAATTGATCCAGATAAAATTAGAGCTGTAAAAAATATGTCTACACCTAAAAATATTAAGGATTTACAAAGATTTTTAGGCATGTTAAATTTTTTAGCCCCTTTCATTGAAAACTTAGCAGACAAAACTAATGTCTTAAGAAACTTGTTAAAAAAGGATATACCATTCCTATGGGATGATAATTATCAAAAGTATTTTGAATCACTAAAAGATATTATTACTAAAGCACCTGTATTAGCTAACTATAATTGCAATGTACCTTTAATTTTGTCAGTAGATTCATCCAAGAATGCAGTGGGCGCTGTAATCATGCAAAATAAGCGACCAATTGCATATAGCTCAAGAACATTGACAAGCTCTCAACAAAACTACGCTCAGATTGAAAAGGAATTGTTTGCTATACAGTTTGGTTGTAATAAATTTCATCAATATATTTATGGAGGTCTTGTTACCGTTCATACAGATCACAAACCTTTAATTTATCTCTTTAAAAAACCTCTTCATGAAGTGCCAGCTAGGTTGCAGAGAATGATGCTTGCGTTGCAAGGATATGACTTAGAAGTAATTTATGTACCTGGTAAACATATTTATATAGCGGACACGCTATCACGAGCTTCACTCACTGATACATATGTACCGCAATATGAACAAGATTTACAATATCATGTCAATTCAATTTTTTCTAATATTTCAGTATCAAAGTCATATTTAGAGTCAATTTTAAAGGAAAGTAAACAAGATGAATCATTTAATTTGCTTAAATCTTATATAAAAAATGGTTGGCCAACAAGCAAAAACAAAATTAACTGTTTGGTAAAACCATATTGGAATATTCAAAGTGAAATACATATAATGAATGATTTACTCTTTAAGGGCAATAGGCTCATAGTCCCAAAGGCTTTACAAAAGCAAATATTAGATAAAATTCACTGTGGTCATTTAGGTATAAATAAAACACTTAACATTGCTAGGGAAACAGTTTATTGGCCCAATATAAATGCAGACATAAAAAATTTAATTGAACAGTGTCTAGTATGTGCTAAATTTAAACCTAACACAAATAAGGAACTTTTGAAATGTTATGATATTACACAGTTATGATATTTAGCATTGCTACACTACCGGAACACAGCTAAAAGTGATTTTCCCAGTCCAGCATCATTATTAATGTCTAGGAGTTTACGTATGAATATACCTGTCCTGTGTAAAAAACTAAAACCGAATTTAGTAAAATTTTCTGTTTACAAAAAATCTTATGTCAAAAATAAAAACAAAATGACATATTACTTTGACAGATGTGCAAGGCAAAGGAATGAAGTCTTTATGCCTGGCGATGGCATTTATTTTAAAAAGAATCCCAAAGATTTTTGGACTCCTGGCGTAATACACGGAAATCTAGATTGTGGTAGGTCTCATTATATTACCGATATGAATGGTGTTATATATAGGAGAAATAGAGCGCATATTGGACATAGGAAAAATAATTTAAAAAGATAAATCCTCCTTCCTCTTTTGCGGGTGACAGTAAAGATGAATTTAAAAAAATAGATCCTTCTTATATTGGTCAGGATACGTGCAATATACTTCCCATAAATCCTAGTTGTTTCACGAGTGAAAATTCTCAGGATATTAGTAGGCATAATGATAACTGTGTTCCTGTGGAAAGGCAAATAGGTACAGATTATGTTACCAGATCTGGTAGAACTGTAAAACAACCTAAATTGTACATACATGAGAAATTTAATTAGTAAGTTATATTTTGTAATCATGTATATTATATGCATTGATATATTGTATGCGTTTCTCGAAAAAGGGAGATGTTACATAATGCTATTATGTATTTAAAACAACTAGATGTCAAAGATGACATTGACGTTGATGCCTAAGATAGGTTTTAATATTAGTCCCCTAGGGAGCCCCCCTAGAGGTGAGATCAATGTACCTACATAGTTATTTATAAGATACTGTATATTGTATTATCTACGTAGTAGAATAAAGTAAAATACGATTAAATATAAGTGTATATTATTGGACAGTGTAATTAGATCCTAATAACAATAACATATGCTGCGGCACTAAACACTATTAAAGCCTGTTTATTGAGGAACGCTATACAGAATAATTCATGGTTCATATATTAAGCCGAATGCAGTGGGAAGAGAATGCAATGTAAAGCATATTTTTTTGTTTTGGCACCTTGTATAAATTACTTACCATAACGCGACAATCCACGATTAAAGATCTCCAAAAAAGTCGCAAAACAGATGAGTTTCAATCCTGGTAAGGTCTTAAGTCAACGACCAGTGCGTTTGTGTGTACATAGACTAGGGAGCCTTCAAGCCCCAGCATAGTAATTAGTAAGATTCACTCCTTATGGTCATTTTAGACCTTTGAATTATTTTTTTGAGTTATATTAAGTAATTTATATGAGGTGACAAATGTTATTGATGTTCACAATATACTCTACATAGAAGGCACAAAGACACTCTAAAATATTACCACTCAATTATTTTACACCTTGTATTTGTTTACATTTATGTCACATTGAATAAGAAGGAAGTGTAGAAGGAATGTTTGGTACATTTTGATGTTTTTGTTTTTAGTTTTTTAATTTTATCTTCTTGCTCTCATTTACTGGGGCTTCTCAATAATACTTTATGAAGTTTCTATTCTACAGTTCTCTACTCTACGTTTCCTATACCATTGCGTTGCAAAACGTATATTGCAATATGCGCTCAACACGCTCGCAGGAGCTTTCGACACACAGACGCACACATATCCTGACCTTAGTCCACTAACGACTAGGACACCTGACTTCGTTTACTATGTGCTTTTATGTGGCTTTAGATTGTTTCCGCGACATCAAAAAGACGATTAAGGGCATACTTTTTATGAACGACTTTTTGCAGATGAAAAATAAAACATACTGATTTCAATAGTGCAACGCACACGTCCACCAAGAAGTAGGTCATAAAATCGGTCATATTTGTTTGGTGGCACAATTAAAGTAAAAATGAAAAAAAAATATTTCCACATTAAATTTAACAAGTTATTCTCGGAATGTCAATAAAATGCTATCACTGGTTCAACCCTAACCTGTCTCGATACCGAACCGGCGCGGCGTAAGAAACTCGCACGCTTAAATAATAAAACAATAGTCAAAATACATTGAGTACATTGAAAGAACTTTGCTGGTGGCCATCTTATTCCCAAGGTGTGTAATCGTTAACAAAACCGTTGACCCTATAATAAACATTAGCACACAAACGATCTTTGACTACATTTTTAAATTTATCTGGGGCTATATAAATCGGCCAACAGAAAGTAGGCCGCGGGCGGCCCTAATATATTTTAGTAGTATACTATACTCTGTTATAACAGAGAAGTATTGAATGTAGTGTAAAGCACAAACTTATGGAATAAATATAATAATAGGTTGGGGAAAAAGTCTTTTCGTATGTTTGAACTTGTCATAAATTCTCATGGGCTATACCAATCGTATCTGGCTGATTTTGGTATCATTAAAAAGTAATCTAACAAAATTGCACCTATACCTATACCTACCTACTTTAATCAATTGTAAGTAAACTTTTTTTGATAAAGTTTAAAAACCTTTTGAATTTTTATATAAAATGCGAAGAAACTTTTCCTCCGACCTAATATTATACATAAATGCAAAATAAAATAATAAAAATAACCTATTAAAAATTCCAAATAATAAAATTAAATGTATTAAAAAATATGAGGAATATAACGTTGGCTTAATCCGAATTGCGTATCTGAGTAGGTAGTTAATTATAAACATACACATTTTTATTGCTTTTTTACTTTAATAAAATGTTTGTATAATTAGAAAAATATTTTATAAAAGAGGTACTAGGTAGTTAGGTACCTTATTATTATTTATAAACACACATGCTATGTTATTTTACAGAGGAAATTAAAATTTGTCTTCTTAACCTATCATAAATCATAATATTTTATCGCACCGACACAGGTGCTTCATCATAAATTATTATTTTACACCTCGTAAATATACACTATAAACTTGAAACTAGGTTTTTTAATGACTTTTTTATGTTATGCGAATATAGTTATTTGTGAACTTAGACTGTTACAGATCGTAAGACTATTAATTAAATTTTATAGAAGTGGGTTTTGTTATTGCTTATTTCTGACTTTTGCCATTGTTAAAAATAATTATTTTCTTAAAATTTATTGCAGATGACGAAAAATCAATGCACTAAGGCTTAATAAAATCAATGTTATCACGTAAGTTTTGAAGCCGCGGTGTTAATAAATTTATTTCGAGACTAGCTGTTCTGGTGAACTTGGTACCGCTTTGAAATTATGTTTCTTAACGCACTGACAGCAGTACCAGCTACCAAGTACAATGAATACAGTAAAACCTTCGTCGATAACCAAGCGTTTCTAAGACCCGTATTAATTAAGAAGTCTCCAAACCCAACTTCACTTGAGAACCTATTTGACAGTTAAAAAATGAATGTTACATAGTACTTTATTTTTTAACGGTAATATTCATATCTATTATAGACTACAGAAAACCTATCAAAATAAGTATAATCTATATTTTTATAATCTTCGTTTTTACGTTTTAAAAAAGAAAAAAAAAATATGTAACATAAGTAAAGTTATTCATTTTTTAAGGTGAAACGATGCGTTTTTTTAACCTTCAAATAGGTTCTCAAGTGAGGTTGGGTTTCAGACTCCTTTATTAATACGGGCCTAAGCTTACTTACTTCTTTAAGATCCGTATTAATAAAACAATCTCAAATTCGGAATTGCGATCACAACTACTATTTGTAGATATAGCAATGTTTCGATATACTTTTAAATACTACAGATTATAGAAAAACATTAAGATATATATAAGTAATCCATAATATGGATTACAGGAAAATATTAAATTAAGTATACAACCACTCTGTAAATTGGTGAAAACAGCATGAAGATCGGTGCAGTAGTCTTTGAGTTTATCACGAACATACTAACAGACGTGATATGGGCTTTGTTTTTTAAAATGCAAGGATACTGTCACTATATTCGGTGTAGATCGGAACATAGATATTCCTTTACAAATTTTCGGGTAGTAAACTTTAATTAATAGGACTACGTCGGGAAAAGGAAAAATAACCACGTCACTATACGGGTTTACATTAACTATAGACTTTGTTATAATTATTTACAATACATAGTTGCAGATAACAACTAAGCCAATAAATTACAAAGCGTATTCATTATAGTTAACTACATGGCTAATTATATGTAAATAGGAATCATTTATGGTACCCATTAATTGAAGGGCATTATTATAAGGATAGTAGATGACCCGTGCCCACATCGTTGAGCATACATAACCGTTTAAACCTTCCCTGGACTTCCACGAATATTTTAAGATAGCCGAATCGGTTCAGCCGTTCTCGAGTTTTAGCGAGACTAACGAACAGCGATTCATTTTTATAAATAAGAGAAGAAGATACAAAAATATTATAAATATTTATCTTACTTAGGGAAGGAAAGTGTTTAGTTTTTGGTTGTTTTAGGCCCATATAACAAGTCTCAAGCTCAAATCAAGACCCGGGTCTCAAGAATTGAATTCACAACCTCTACTTGAAAACCTATTTGACAGATTAAACAACGTTTCGTTTTACTTTTAAGTTATATAGATTATAGAAATATAGGTATTTATAATATATATTATTAAATATGTATAAACATATAAAGACATGGGTTTTTATTATATAAATTATAGGAAAATATTAGAGGTAGAAGTTGCGATCGCAATTCTTGAGACAGAGTTTGAGATTGTTTTATTAATACGGGCCATAAAGAAGAAAGTAAGCTTAGTAACTCTTGAACACCAGGAGGGGGTGTAAGTTATTGTCACGTTGTCAACATCTTCCTGGAAAATCTTTCTTTAAGTTATGAAGTAGGTAAGAAAAAGGAGTTTCATTGATGGTCGACGAAGTGGAAAACCCAGAAAAATGGTCGGTAGTAAGCAAAGTCTGATTTTGATTTTAAATAGTAAAATGCGATTTACAATAATCATAAATAAAAGGCGTGACTGCCAAGTAACTACACGTTTTAAGTTTATTTTGGCTGTGCTAGAATAAATAAGATGAAGATAAAAAAATATTTTAAAAATAAAAATAGCCTGTATTCTATCTCCTAATTTAGGCATGCTAGAATATTTGGAATTAAATGTACCTTAATATTTTAATTCAAACTCTACATTGTGGCTTCCTGTATATGACTAAGCTCGTTTCAAGGAGTCATTACATTATAACTGGAAAAGATGTATGTGGAAAGAATATGTTTATTTATTGCATTGTAGTTTTTTATTTATAAGCGATAATAATTTTTGTTCTGTTCTACCATGCAGTATAAACCTTATCTTTATTCTCGGGCCACAGGCCCTTTATTATGTGAAGGTCGGTCATTTATATTATTTTATAACATTTCGATGCAATGGCTTATCTTTATGTCCTGTTTTATTTTAATATTAAATATTTTATAAGTATACTTATAAAAACATAATAATACTATTCACAAGAGCAGGATGTGCGTCATCTGTTATTAAGACGTGGATGTAGATGGATAACCTTACGTAAGTAAACGTAGAACAATATCTACAATAGAGTAAAAAGTTATTTCTGACTTCTGCTAGGTATTATTTACTATCTATGAGCGCCAATTTACACCGAAACGAGACGCATCTCTACATTTTAGGATTTTTCAAATAAGTTGGTTAATTATGATGGAATCAAAATATAAACAAAGCACTGCATGGGCGGCTGTAATGCTTCCAATTTATTCACAACTAGCTGTGCCCGCGACTTCATTCGCGTGGTTTTTGAGTGACTTAAACCGTTTATGCAGCGAACGCAAGAAAAGTCCCCAAATGTGAATAATTTTCCCCGTTTTTGCAATATTTCTCACTGACGCTTCGCTCCTATTACTCGCAGCGTGATGTTATATAGCCTAAAGCCTTTCTCTATAAATGGACTATCCAAGAAAAAGAAATATTTTTCAAATCGGACTAGTAGTTCCTGAGATTAGCGCGTTTAAATAAACAAACAAACTCTTCCGCTTTATAATATTAGTATAGATATGTAAATCGTGCAACAATGAAAAATAATGACACATTCATTTGGTCGAATTTTTGTTAGCATGTGACCAAAACGTTGAATTGAAACGGAAACGGTATACATGAATTAAAATTTTCGATCTACACCTTCTTATAATGCGCCGCATTTGCAACAAACCGTGACATACATCTATATCTATACTAATATTATAAAGAGGTAACGTTTGATTGTTTGTTTGTTTGTTTGTTTGTTTGTTTGTTTGTTTGAATGGAATAGGCTCTGAAACCACTGAACCAATATGAAAAATTCTTTCACCGTTGGAAAGCTACATTCCTAGCGCTGAACATAGGCTATATTATATGTTTAAAAAAAGTAGGGTTCCTTACTAAAACCCCAAAAATGTAGCCCAAAGTGTAAAAAAACGACCTCCAAAATTTCTTACATCGTGTGCGCTTCGACAACGGCTTGACCAATTTCGCAAATTTTTTTACGGTATATTCGTTATTGTTACGAAAAGGTTATTATGAAAGAAAATGTTGAAAAAAATAAGCAGAAAATTAGAAAAAAGAAGAAAATACGTGATGGTCACGCGGGGTTTGAACCTGGGCTCGATCGATTCACGTCGTTGGCAGTTTATATGACACGGCTGTCATGGCAACGTCATTATTTACAAATGGAAAATAAAAATTATGAAATGCTATAAATACCGTTTTTATATCAGCTTAAACTATTTGGATTAAAAAAATTATTAGGATTAACAAAAACATGAATCCAAATAGTTTCAGCTGATATAAATACGGTATGTATAGCATTTCCTAATTTTTGTTTTCCATTTGTAAACAACGCTGTTACCATGGCGACCGGTAGACGTTATAGACGTTTGGCTGCGTTTCCATTGACGCGGGGCGAGGCGGACAGGAGCTTGCGGTACCCGAATTGACCAATCACTATGCTCGAAATCTCTGCTCCACTCCGCTTGGGAACCACTAAGTTCCTATGCGCCCCGCTCCGCGTCAGTGAAAACGCCAAGATTGGAGAAGTTTTCCAAATCTATACATCTATACAAACAAATAAAATTGAAGTGTCAGTAAGTATGTAACTTTCAATTAGCAACGTTTTTCTAAATACATATGACATTTTAAACGATATCTTCTGCTTTTTTTTGCATTGGCAACGATATTTACTGAAAACGAAAATGTAATTTAAAAAAAAATGTCTGTCAGCGTCTCTCTTTGCTCCGGCTAATCTCTGGAACGGCTGGACCGATTTTAACGAGACTTTCACTGGTAGATAGCTAAAGTTATAAGGATTAATTTAGGCTACTTTTCATCATCATCATCGTCGTCATCAAACTCATGATCACCGAATTGGCTGGACCGACTGTGACATTCACCGGGCTTAGCTTATGTTAGTAGGAGTAATCTATACATCTATATGTATAAAAGTAAGTCGTGTTAGTTAAATTATTTATAACTCAAGAACGGCTTTATCGATATGGCTGAAAATTGGTGAGGAAGTAGCTTAGAGCAAGTAGACGGACATAGGATACTATTTATTCCATATTATGTCAGCGTTGCGGGTTCTGTGTTTGGGTTTCGCGTTGTGAGTTCCGCGTTGCGGGTTCCGGGTTTCCGTGTTGCGGGTTCCGGGTTCCGCGTTGCGGGTTCCGCGTTGCGGGTTTTGGGTTCCCATGCTGCTGGTTCCGCGTTGCGGGTTTCGGGTTCCCATGCTGCGGGTTCCGCGTTGCGAGTTCCAGGTTCCCGCGTTGCGGGTTCCGGGTTCCCGCGTTGCGGGTTCCGGGTTCCCGCGTTGCGGGTTCCGGGTTCCCGCGTTGCGGGTTCCCGCGTTGCGGGTTCCGGGTTCCCGCGTTGCGGGTTCCGGGTTCCCGCGTTGCGGGTTCCGGGTTCTCGCGTTGCGGGTTCCGGGTTCCCGCGTTGCGGGTTCCGGGTTCCCGCGTTGCGGGTTCCGGGTTCCCGCGTTGCGGGTTCCGGGTTCCCGCGTTGCGGGTTCCGGGTTCCCGCGTTGCGGGTTCAGGGTTCCCGCGTTGCGGGTTCCGCGTTGCGGGTTCAGGGTTCTCACGTTGCGGGTTCCGCGTTGCGGGTTCCACGTTGCGGGTTCCGCGTTGCGGGTTCCACGTTGCGGGTTTCGGGTTCCCGCGTTGCGGGTTCAGGGTTCCCGCGTTGCGGCTTCCGGGTTCAAGCGTTGCGGGTTCCGGGTTCCCGTGTTGCGGGTTCCGGGTTCCCGCGTTTGGGGTTCCGAGTTCCGCGTTGCGGGTTCCGGGTTCCCGCGTTGCGGGTTCCGCGTTGCGGGTTCCGCGTTGCGGGTTCCGCGTTGCGGGTTCCGCGTTGCGGGTTCCGCGTTGCGGGTTCCGCGTTGCGGGTTCCGCGTTGCGAGTTTCAAGTTTCCGCGTTGCGGGTTCAGGGTTCCCGCGTTGCGGGTCCCGGGTTCCCGCGTTGCGGGTTCCGGGTTCCCGCGTTGCGGGTTCCGGGTTCCCGCGTTTCGGGTTTCGGGTTCCCGCGTTGCGGGTTCTACGTTGTTTTTTTTTTAGTTGAATTTCATCATAAACTCTTTTTATGCTCAACGAAGTGGGCAAGGGTCAGCTAGTTATGAATAAACTGAATTGTTATCTTAAAAAATCATAATCGTATTTTGTTTCGGTGTCAACTGACCCTAAGTTCAGTGATCATTCAAAATATATACAGGTTCATTCTAGAATATATTTTTTTGCGTTTTTGCTATTCTTGAAACCAAAAGAGGATAAATTGTAAAATGTAATAGACATGTTTTATTAGATTATGAAAAACACAATTCAAAGATATACAATTCTTTGACGTTTTTGACGGAAATTGACGCCTCCGTGGTCTAGTGGTTCAGAGCTTGGCTCTTGACCCGGAGGTCGCGGGTTCGAATCCCGCTGAGGGAACAAAAAGTTTTAAATGTTCCTGAGTCATGGATGTGTATTAAATTTGTGTATTAATATAATAAAAATCTTAAATATGTTTATAGTGTAAAAGTATTAAATATATTTCCGTTGTCTGGTACCTGTAACACAAGTTCTTCGGATACTTAGCACGCGGCCAGATTGACGTGGTGTGAAGCGTCCATAGATATTATTATTATTATTATTAATTCTAGAATGATAAAATTTATAGTGACTGCTTTTTTACACCCTTTATTATTTATAGTACATGTTTCAAAATCTTCTAACAAGTGTCGGGTAGCTTAATCAGAACCTTTATTTTTACTTCATATCGATCGACACACAAAACTTTATCTAAGCTATATGACTTTTCATCATTTGAGAACCCTAATAAGCACTTTCGTTTAATTTAGTATTTACTCTTAGCCCCATTTAGTTTAAAAAATATTAAGTTGTAATTTTAAAATACCTATGCTATAAAGTTTTAAGTTCTTTACTTTGAACAGTAAAGAACTTGAAAATTTAGCTTTGCAAGGAATCCTTATACCTCGTTAACAGCGGCTCGTTTTCGCGAATGCATTTATCATTATTCAATAAACCTTAAGATGAATGGAGTCATAATATATCATCTTTTACGTGCGTCTAAGAGGCTGCGCTCGGATGTCCAATGTCCATTACTTTTTTTATCAACTTTCTCTCACTTTCACGAATTTCGAGGTCATACAGTATCTGATGCCGTAATCTATTAATATGTGGCTGAACTGACGTTTAAAATTCGCATATTTACTGAAGAGGAAGAAGCTAACAGTGCCCTTAGTTTAGTTGTCATCGCCATTATAGTTACGAAGATTACTGTAACTAACATCTGGGCCATAACGATTATTATATATATAACTGAAAATAACGATTTATTTATTTATCACTCACGAAGTTCTAAAACAGAAATATATGGGACTAGCTGACCTGTGCTCACTTCGTTGGACAAATCGTTTAAGCCATCCCTGGACTTCCACGAATATTTCAAGACTAAAAATAGCCGAAGCGGTTCAGCTGTTCTCGAGTTTTAGCGAGACTAACGAACAACGATTCATTTTTATATACAGTGTGACTGGTGACACATGAGCAATACTTGAGGACGTGATATTTGGCTATTATATGAGATGAAAAAATTATATAAAAAATAATATCAATTAATCACTGAGTAAATGTATCGTAAACTTGAATAATTCTTTACCCAACGCATAGACACCGCGGGTAGGAACGCGCCCGTACTAACTACGTTGATGTCGCACGCCGCCGCCGGGGTGCCGCGCCGGATACATAGGTGTGCCTACTTGCCTAGCCGCGTAATTTTTTTTTTAGATTTCATTATTTACCAAATGGTAAAAAATTAAGTACCTAATTTTATTACATATTTATAATGGGAATTGAGTACCGAGTACTCTCCGTAAGTATTGCACATGTTTCTCCAGTCAGCCTGTATAAGAGACTAGCTGTCCCCGCGACTTCGTTCGCGTGGTTTATGAGTGACTTAAACCGTTTATGCAGGGCCCGCAACGAAAGTCCTCAAATGTGAATAATTTTCCCCGTTTTTGCAACATTTCTCGCTGACGCTTCGCTCCTATTGGTCACAGCGTAATGTTATATAGCTTAAAGCCTTCTTCTTTAAATGGACTATCCTACAAAAAAATAATTTTTAAATCGGACCAGTAGTTCCTGAGATTAGCGCGTTTAAACAAACAAACAAACTCTTCCGCTTCATAATATTTTATAAGAGATAGAAGATTGAAAAAAGTGATTTACGAATTCGTATGTCGTTTAGCGAAATTTGTGTCAAATCCCGTACATTTTTTGTAAATTCGTATTTGATAATAGCGCGGATATTTTGACAGAGGGCCTTGATCACCACGATAGCCGTCTGCGGGTTACCAGATTTTAAGATAACTTCATGCCACTGATATACAGGTTGATTCATGGGTCAAATATTAACCCATTATAACCAGCCTCTTTAATCATGATGGATCGCGTAGCTTAATAAATGCACCAATGTATTATTCGAATAGCCACTAGATGCTCAAAAAATCACATATTGATGTTAAGATAACACACAAAAGGTAAAGCTTTCTTGAACGTACCTTTCTTTGATGTTTGCAACTTTCTAGGAATATTTGTTTAGACATACTAACCATACTGTTCGAATATAAATATTCTATGTCATTTCAAAGCAGGCTTGAAAGTGACATACTACCATCAATTTTGCCTAGAATTTACGACTCAGAGAGATTGTAGAGATGAGAAATATGTACAGTGATAGGCAATATTTTGTACAGCAATAGGCTATATGCAAAGTAATAGGCTAAAGAACAAAGACGGCTGGAGGTGATAAACAATTATTGTCTATGTATGTACCAACGTTTATTTATTGCCCGCTAAAGTCTGAAAGTTACCGTTTTCCGTTTTGTTAGCTTTAGAGCGTGTTGCACCAAGCAATGATAAAGTTAATCCTTCGTTAAATATCATGTTTTTTCTCTCGTAATTCCTATCAATGAATGAGAAGGCACGGTATTTTAACAAGCCGTTAACACTAACATGCATTGGTGAAATCAGAACTTTGCATGTTTCTTCGAATAACAAAATACTCGCTTACGGGATTTTGGCATTAGGAACTTTCTATATAAACAGTTTTAGTGTGCACGTCATACTTTTTGTAGGACCGTTGATCGGAGAGATTTTTCCTCCTCATTATTTCTGACTGATTGTATGACGTGTGCTACACACAATTGCACTCAGGGGCCTTACTCTCCAAACTGATTTTGATTCAGATTCTAACGTGCCGTATAATCCCGAATAAATTGACGTTTGTTTATTTTGATTCTCAGTCGATTGATATGGCCGGGAGTACAAAAAGTTACGATCTAAAGATTTTCTTTTTCTTGGTTAGTTTCAAAATAATCCACCAAATAAAACAGCAAAAATCGTTGAGATCGTACTGATTCGATACTCGATTGTGTCGGGAGCAGGCCTCCAGTATGTTCTATTCTTATCATACAAAAAATCGGACGTGGGCTTAAGTGACTTGTAGTTGTTGAGGTAAATGCGAAAGAAGAAGAAGAACCACCGCGCGCCGTAAGAAACAAACGTGGCATTCAAGTTAACAACCCATATTGAACACTGATTGGTGAAACGTTTATCAGAAAGAAAGCAAGCCAGATATTATATAAATGTGATTTGTGTATTATAATTATTACATCACGCTCACACTCGTAAGGTTGGTCAAAATACTACATATATGGTTGATTCGAAAGGTATGTCAACTAATCGGTGCCTTCTGGTAAATTAAGTGTCTATTTCTATACTCTATTCTGCGTTATTTTAACCAGCCTTGCGAGTGCGAGCATAATCAAATTATATACTATCCGTCCCTCTCGTTCTCTTTAACAAATGTTTTACTAAACAGCGTTAAATATATGGGCTGTTAACTTGAATGTCACGTTAGTTGATCATAGATTTCATGAGCCTTTCAGGACCGACTCTTGCTCTCCCTAAGCCATAAGACAAAGTTTATTGACTGATATATCAACACACAAGCCAAACCCTTCGGTCTAGAAACATGAAATTTGGCAGATGCATTCCTCTTAATATGTATAATATGTTATTGATTGTACCGTAGGTTCTTGATGGAAATACATTTTATTTAGTAATAATACACTAAATACTTGCACTTTTTTCCCACTTTATTAGTTTTTTTACAAGTTATTTATTAAAATACACGACCGGTTTCGACATAGTCATCATCAGGTGTAGGTAGATTTAAATTTTATAAATATTGTAAACAAAGATTGACATGTACCTAATCAGTTTCTATTCTATGACATTGAAAATGTTATTAATTTATCAATTTAATATGTTATTACTCAGTAATTTTACATTAATTTAATATATTATAGTAAGAAATAATTTAGTACAAAAATAATTAAGTTAAAGTGCACAAAATTGTACATTTTTTTCCTGATGCTGGCAACTCTAAAAAATTCTGCACAATGTTTACAATATGTATTTTTAAAAATTTAAATCTACTTACACCTGATGATGACTATGTCGAAACCGGTCGTGTATTTTAATAAATAACTTGTGAAAAAACTAATAAAGTGGGAAAAAAGTGCAAGTATTTAGTGTATTATTACTAAATAACCCTGTATAACATTATGAAGTGAAAACTTTAGGTACAATTTAAAAACATGTGCCAAGTGCCAACGGGGGCTAATGACATTTGGCACAGTAAGATTTTAAGTGGCGGAAGCTGATTAGAATATTAATATTCTTTAAAGTAATGCTTATAAATACATAAAATGAATAACCTTAACGCTACCTCAGATTAATACTTACTTTTTAAAATTTTATTTCTATCTAGAAACAAAAGATTCTTAAAAGTTAAAAACATAAAAAATATATGAATAATAGGTGAATTTTGACCACGGGACTCTGGTAAACAATTAATACACAGTATTATCGTATAAATCGTTAGGTACTAAAATAAGCATAGGTAGTCATATTCTGTATTTATCCCTCTGCCAAGCATTATTTGATGGTTTCTTTAATCAGGGGCTGATAAGGAGAACATTTATTTTAAGTAGAATTTCAAAATACGGCCATTAGTAAATTTGCGCACGAGATAATTTTCTAACAATGTACATTATATAGATAGCAAAACAGATCAGAAAAATACAAAGCACACATTGAGGCATATTATTATTCTTTATTGTTTACTCCAGTTACGTAGGCCCAAAATAATTACTTCATGAAAACCGTTACTGCTCAAAAAGTCGCTACTCTATGCGGCTAAACAGCTAAACTTCATCAAAATATAGTTTCGAAGCCTAGTCACATCTGAAACACTTCTTCACAACAAATTTATTTCTTGGTATTCTCAAATGGAACTTCATACATAGACGCATTGCCAGTAGCGCCACCTACCGGGTCCAATAAATACACTAAAACCTTCCTCGAGAACCACTCTCATCCATTGATAAAACTGCATTAAAATCGATGCGGTAGCCCCTTTGCGTTTATTACGAACAGACAGACGCAGTGGAGGGCTATGTTCTATCATAAGTATTATGTGAGGTTATGAAGGACTACACAGGTAATAAGTGTATTGTACCTATACAATTATTTAAGTTATTCACCATAACATACGTCATTTTAATGTTAACTATTACACTATGAGTACTCACTTGTTATTGAATTTTTTGTTTATGCGATCTTTTTGTAAACATTGTTGTTTTAAAATACATTTTCCTCGTTTTTCTATCTTTAGATCCAAGTTTTCCACAAAAAGTTTTCCTATTATTAAGTTTAACCGATAAACAGTATATTGATATTACAATTTTCTCATTCTACAAATGTATTTATTTTTTTATTAAAAACTCGGTGTATTTTTACGAATCTATTGTCCATGTGCACGTCTTTTAATAATTAATTTATGATAAAAACTAAAAAAATAGGGGCGTACTAATAGTATACATAGATATTTAATTTTTTTTTTACTCTAATGGCAATAACAGGGGTCGCGCAAACTCCTGTTTCTGTATAGAAAACCGGCCGTTGTATTCTCTTAACCATGATGTTTTTTTTTTGTTTTTTTTTTTAATATGTAACAATTTATTGTACACAAGAAACACTTTACAATAGTACAAATTACAGAGAAAGATGACACAAAGGTAATGTTGGACAAACTAATATTTTTTGTAGCCGTTTCTTGTTCAATTCATACATGAATATATTTATACACGATATAAAATTAGAGTTGTAACCATTCGTTGTGACTTGTGAGTAGTGACATTGACCGCGTTGTGCGGTTATCGCAACGCACCAAATGCTACAGCTGTACGTGGATATACGTGATTTCAGAATTACAAGGTTGCGACTTATGACTTATTTTACCTACTAATAGTGGTCACGGAGTATTTCGAAAAAGAATGATATTTTTTTTTTAACTATATTTTAGTATTCTCTTTCTTTCTCTCTTTTGCACAATGGTTAGCGCGTCAACTCTCAGGCTGGAGGTTGAGGGTTCGAATCCCACCGAGGAAGCAGAAAGTTCCTGATTCATGGATTTATTATTTTTCTTCACTGATTCAAATATAAACTCTATTAAATAAGATCCTATAAACTGTGTTATAAATTTTGTACTTAATACTAATTATTTCATTTTATGCAGCAATTCTAGTTATTTTAATAACTTTAATAAAACATAATTAATTAAGTGATTATTTGCATGAAGTCACAAATGAAAGATTATATTTTAATTTAGGAAACTAAATTCTCCATCAAACTCTACGTTTAAATAATTAAACATTTTTATAAATCAATAAAAAATATAACAATATTATTTATAATATAATAAAATTGAATCAGTATCGCCACAAGTCCCAATATATATGCCAATCGGCCAATAATAACCTACAAGTTTAATATTGGCCGATTAGCATCACTGACTAATCTATGGTTGTGTCATATAGACTTAGTTTACGTTTCGGTCTTGGTGGTATCTCGGACGTACTATACATGTTTATGTTTCGCTGCAAGCTGTTAGCGGTGTTGTTCTATATCAGTATTCAGGTGGAAACCACAGGCGAAACCGCAAACAACGGACCGAGAGTCTCACGTAACAAGTGCGAAGTTTGAAAACATGAAATGCTGCATAACATGTTCTCAAACAAACATACAGATACCCATACGAGAAATTAAAACCTTATTAAACTATTTATTACACACATAAAAATTTATAACAAGACAATTTACATCGAAATAAGACACAAAGCTACTGTGTATTTCCAAAAAATACATTTCTTACAGCAGCCCACGAAGATGTAACATAATTATATCTTACTAGCTGTGCCCTGCGACTTCGTTCGCGTGGTTTTTGAATGACTTAAACCGTTTATGCAGCTCACTCAACGAAAGTTCCCAAATGTGAATAATTTTCCCCGTTTTTGCAACAACTCACTGCCGCTTCGCTCCTATTCGTCGCAGCGTAATGTTACATAGCCTAAAGCCTTCCTCTTTAAATGGACTATCCAACAATTAATAATTTTTCAAATCGGACCAGTAGTTCCTGAGATTAGCGCGTTTAAACAAACAAACAAACAGACTCTTCCGCTTTATAACATTAGAATAGATTAGTATAGATATAGATAGTACAGTCAGCAATAACCACACTAAAAAAACTTTAACGCCAAGTTACGTAAATTACACAGATAATGTTCACTGGGCTATTATTACAAACATTTGCACCTCCTTCACTAAAATACTGATAATAACTATATTATGATCTACGAAAATCTACGAAAATTAAAAACTATGCCTTTTAACCCTGCCCCGGCGAACCGGAAGGGTAATGAAAGAATTAGCCAATCTACTTTTTAATTTTTTAATTCTTGTGATCATTTCTCAATCAGATTTCTCTGTAATTTATTTTGCCAAACTTTATGTATGGAGTATAATAGTAGCTACATTTTCAGTCCAGACTTAGAACTCAATTTCATATAAACGTAATCGACAATTTAAATGTCACTCTATTTGCAAATTATAAATATAATGCAATAACCTATTAATTTAATACAGTGACACATTAATTAAATCGAATACTGTATTTTTATTAACGTTTAGATTATAATGGTATTGTATTAAGTTTCTAGTAAAATTATAGTTAAAATGACTTTATATATTTTTTTTATCTTTGTGGAAGGTTCCGTTCGAAAATATCTATTAACTTTGTTTAGAAGTATGTATATAGGTCATCAGGTCGTTTGTTAGGTGTGATAGGAATGTTACACGCTAAGTCGAGTTTTTTTTTTTTAATACAGTTTATTTTAACTAGTGTATGTGTGGTATGACGATATGATGTATTATTTTTGTGAGTGATAAAGTCTTAAACCTAGAAAAAAAAACCATTATATTTTGTTCTTAATTACTACCGCTTAAAATACATTTATTTAAACAACCTAACCTAGAGATTAACCTAACCTTGATAGTTACATAAGTAGTTAAATATATATATAATAAGGTTAGGTTGTCTGAACAAATATATTTTAAGCGGTAGTAATTAAGAACAAAATATATATAATAAGTATCATGATATTTTGTTCTTAATTACTACCGCTTAAAATATATTTGTTCAGACAACCTAACCTAAAGATTAACCTATCTTGATGGTTACGGCATACATACAAGGTGATCCCTGTATCTAGTTTTTTTATCATGATATTTTGTTCTTAATTACTACCGCTTAAAATATATTTGTTTAGACAACCTAACCTAAAGATTAACCTATCTTGATGGTTACGGCATACAAGGTGATCCCTGTACCTAGTTGTTTTTGAAATTAAAACTTCTTCTTCTTCGTCTAGATCGCGTGAAGCAGTGCAATTCTCTAAGCGACTGGTTGAAGCTGTGCTGGACGCTATGATCACGAATGTCACCGCCTGTGGTAGTGGATGCGTAAAAACCAATCTTGAGAAATACCAATTCGGTCATCATCGCTATTACAGCCGTTGGAATCTTGGCTGCATTTTGCGCTTAGAGAATTGCACTATCCTGATCTAAAATTCGTAAGATCTAAGGAGAGTAGACCGGCACGACGAGGTAGAAGATAATATCCCCCTCACTCTCTACCTCGCGGCGTAAATGTATGTCTTCGCCGGCTGTTTCGTTTTTCACTTCTGCCGGCACTCCCTGAGTGCAACCTTTTTTTCAAATAGCTTCAAGTCATTGTACGATTCAACTAAAAATTATCTTTCTAAAAACAAGTTTCTCCCTCGTATAGATTAGAAATGCCACTTTGGAGGTATTTATAAAAAGCAATACGGGACTTTATTATAAAATAGTCTTATTTAGCTTTTTATTATTTATTTATTATTATGATTAAACAAAAACTAAAAGTTTAATCACCTAGCTAATAAAAACCAACTGCAAGTACCAAGATCGTTTAATTGTTATTTAATGTCTTTATAATACGTCGCGTAAATCTTAGCTCACAGTCATTATCAGTAATTGTCCCCTGAGGCTGAGCGTTGACCCCTGATGATCGGCTGTGATGTTCATCATCATTATCACAGGTAAGATATTACCAGCAATTTTAATGAATGACTCTAATCTTCAACACCACGCTAGCGCCAAGTTCACTTGCAATTGAGTGTAAATTTTATGGAACCTATACAAATAAAGATAAGCATATTTTATAAGCATAACATCACATTTCGACTCCTTAATTAAGAACAAGATACGAAACGAAATTAGTAATTAGTATTTAGTATTTTCCACTAGTGGCGCTAGATGGCGGTTTCCGGAATGTGCCTGGACTTCACCCTTATCTATTGGAAATCAAAGAAAACAAAAATAGTCAGTCGAATTGCCAGTATTAGGGTCACACCATTTTCTTGTACTAGGCCGTGTCTCTGTCTAATTTGTGATGGAACTTAATAAAATCAGCGGGGTTTACTCTGATTTCATTTAGTTCTATAAAACGGACCAAAAGAGGCCTTTTTGTACCAAGTTAGTCATGTTGTTTCCTTATTAATTTTGAGACAGTCTGGGTTAAATTGATAACTCTATAGTTGATTTGCATGGTATACATGGTATTTTCCTTGAACGTTTATATTCTGATATCATCATCATCTTAAACTGGTTTTACAGCCAATCAAAACTCGTTTAATTTAGAGTATGGACTAATCAAAACGCGTTTGACATGTATTGACGCTTATGAGAATATCATAGGATATTCAGCAGATTTGGCAAGAGAAAAATATTTTTATCCAGTAATAAATTACAAATTAATGGTACTGGCACGGGACCTTAAGTCCCAATTTCACCAACGCATGTTAGTGTTAACGGCATGTTAAAATACCATGCCTTCTCGTTCATTGATATGAATTACGAGAGGAACAACATGATATTTAACGAAGGATTAACTTTAACATTGCTTGGTGAAACACGCCCTAAAGGTCAAAATGGCATCTTACGCTAACTTTTTAAAAATCTGCCACAAAGTAGGCCAAACCATTACATTAAACAGTATCCATTACCTAATGGTAAAATGGTCAATATTAGTGTGGCTAACATTGCGTGTCCAGTAATTCATTCACGAATTTCACAGTAACGTAACTCCATACAATATTCATACATATGCATGGAAGGAAGTGTTGAATAAGTCCCTGTTATATAACTTCAAACCACTGTTGATACAACAAAGATGGACTCCGTAGATACTGTACATTATATTTGACATAGAGACATAAAATAACATGCCACAATTACACTAATATTATGAAACTACTATTGTGTTGCTGTTCTAACGCGCAAACAGCTAAACCAATTTTGATAAAACTTAGTATACCGGAAGCTGACGCCTTGGATTAACACATAGGATTATTTGTATCTCGAAAAATTACAAGATTCCCGTGGGATACTGTACTGTGGGAGCCGCATGCAAAAGTTAATCGACTGAATAACCAGAGGCAAAAATTCCAAATAAGCTAACCTAGGTTTTTATTGGGTATTTATATTGCTACACGAAAAAGCAGACGGATCACCTGATGGTGAGCGGTCACCGTCGCCTATGAACATGAGCAACGCCAGAGGAATCACCAATGCAACGTCGGCCCTGAAGAAGAACTAAGCATTTATCAAATAGTTGTCTAATTAGCCATAAGTGATAGTATTATGCAAAAACAGTATATATTTCATGCAATATTTATGTATATCTATATTAATATTATAAAGCGGAAGAGTTTGTTTGTTTGTTTAACGTGCTAATTACAGGAATTACTGGTCCGATTTGAAAAATTCTTTTTTTTTGTTGGATAGTCCATTTATAGAGGAAGGCTTTAGGCTATACTACATTACGCTGCGACCAATAGGAACGAAGCGTCAGTGAGAAATGTTGCAAAAACGAGGAAAATTTATTACATTTGGGGACTTTCATTGCGTGCGCTGCATAAACGGCTTATGGCAAAAATCACGCGAACGAGAGTCGCGGGAACAGCTAGTTATTAAATAAAGCAATCGCTAATAAGTTAATAACAAACAATTCACTCCGCGTGAACCGTATGTCAAGGTCGGTCTTATCACTTATCAGTCACGGCGTGAACTCCCATTGTATTCTTATCTCTCGTTAAATGTTTAATCTTAACCAGCCGGCAGCCATAAAATATGTTATGGGACCTTGACCCTTAAATGCTACACACACGCCACCGTGATGTAATATTATATACCTCATATTATTTATAGTGAATTGACGACCTCTCGACGCAGTGGTTGAGGGCGTTGGCAACGCGTGTTCGAATCCCGTCGAGGGAACAAAAATATTTTAAAGTATGTTCCTTGGTCCAATTTAACAATAATAATACATTTGTCTATCAATATAATATAAACCTTAAATATGTGTTTATGTAGTATATAAACATACTAAATATTATTTTTCCGTTGTCTGGTCCCCGTAACACAAGTTCTTCGGATACTTAACACGGGACCAGATTGACGTGGTATGAAACGTCCATGTAAATAAAAATAAGTAACCCCCAAATTGTCAAGCAGTTATAGCTTAGAAAACCCACGAATTTTCAAATGAAAATTTGTCGCGACCAAATTACTGACGCCAAGAACTTGTTTAAACTCATGGCACTATTATTTAGCATACGTATCTTTTAATATATTCTCATATTGTAGTAGATATACTATCTTATGTAGTAGTAGGTATGGTAGAATAGTAAGCTATTTTCATAACATAATACAGCACTATTACTAATAAAAAATAGAGTAGGTATGGTATAGTACGCCCCGTTTAATTTTAAACCAAACGTTAACAAACTCGTCTATTACACAACCATATTAATAAATTATAAAAGATACGAATCCATTATAATGATTATTGTGTTTGCGACTATAAATCCATAGACAATATTCTACAATCAGCAATGTCAAAATGGCGTGTTTTACTGTGATTTTCTTACATTTCATGTTAACATATTAATTATTATAAAATGTATTGGATAATGACGTATGATCCTTTAATATTCCGGTCAAAGTGCTGGTAAGTGTTCACAATAAGTAAATATATAAAAATTTCGGTGTTTTGGTTTGGTTTGTTATTAGATTAAATTTAAAAGGGATGTACTATAAAATCAAGTGACACAAATTACAAATTAGTAAGTGGGTATATATCTAAGGCTATTTGTCTGTGCTCCAAATATTGCTGATAAATGATGATGAAGCAAAAATTACGCTCGCAAGGTCTTTACTCTTTAACACATTCTAAATTTAATTTGTCGTCGTGATGAAATACGGTAAACTGTGAGATGTAAACCGGGTGTGTACAGATTATATCTTGAGAACGAAATTATTTTTAAGGTCAAAATTATTATCTTTTAAATACTCATTCAGTTACTGAGTGAAGATTCGTCCACTCTACATTTTATTGAAAATATGTGGTTTACCTTTTTGCCTTTGCCACATGGGATTTATATGAAAAAAAATGAATATTTGTTCTAATAACGAAACGACCAAGCTACAAGTTTTGAATACGGATTACGGTGTAGAGATTGTGTTTTTTTTAATTGGAAATATGTGGCTTTACCGTTTTTCCATTGTCAAATAGGTCTTAGGTGAAAAAGAAAATTTTGTTAAGTTAGGTTGTAGATACGATGTAGAACTTGTGAGGTTAGGTCGCATGCAGAGATAGGGCATAGCATGAGTTGCATAAAGCTTGACTCTATATAAGATCTCATAACTTTTTCATATTTTAAACATTGCAAATCTGAGATATAAACAGTGATATGGTCTTGTTTTGAAATACTTAACTTGAGAATGACTTTTGACCCTAAACTGTGTATCTACCCCAAACAATATTTTAGGATGTAGATATATCATTTTTTTAGTTTTTAATACTAATTTATTGACTTGTAAATTCCTAAACGAAAGCTTCACTGAAAACGCAAGTTTCTGTAAGCGTGAACAAACTCCCGGCTAGACAAGTCGCCAAACTAGTTGGACAAGTGGTCGGCCTTCTGAGTTACTCAACCCGCTTGATGCTTTGTCGACCTCCGCAACTATTTACTATGGGATGTGATATGGTCTAGCAATATCATCGGTTACTTCACAAATATAATCTGTTCCGACGAAACACAGTATGGGTGGTTATATATATAATGCTAGATACCAATTTTAGTCACTTATTCACCGCGTAGTGAAGAAATACTACATGAAGTTAGTCGAATTACATTTTTCATTTACATTAATATGACATTATCGGAATGGAGTATAGTTAAATGTTTTTAGATACATATTAACATAAAGTCAACAAATACACAAACACAAGGAAGCCAAAAATACGGTTATGCTTGAAATCTATCCAACTCTGTGTTAACAAACAAACTCTTTACTGTATTAACACTGTTAATAAAGGTAAAGAGCGTCGAATAAAAATGACAAAATTTTACAGCTCGACACTATCTCTTTTTCAACTATATCGAAAGAAAAAAAAATTATAAAAAAAATATATTATATTGTATTAAGAGGAAACACCACGAAATTTTTTCCATATAAAATTAGGGGTCTACGGGATTCCTATTTCCTCCCTGGATAATGCTGCTAGAGTAACAATTATTTTCCTGAATATTAATGGATATTGTTTGTACGTCCCTATTTTTTACTTTTTTTAATAAAATAATTATTTAAAGAGATATGGACGTTCAAAAACCTAAAAAAAATGGCCAGACTTTCCGCTATGTTTAAACATCTAGGAAACAGATTTGACTACATTAAACAACAAAATCAAAAAATAGGAACCTAGCTAATTTCTTTTATTAGCTAATAAAGAAAAAAATATTTAAATCGGTTAAGTTTTGGAGGAGGAAACAGGACCTAAAAAAAATGGCCAGACTCTCCGCTATATTTGACTACAATAAACAACAAAAGCAAAAAATAGGAACCTAGCTCAATTCTTTTTTTAGCTAATACAGAAAAAAATATTTAAATCGGTTAAGTTTTGGAGGAGGAAACAGAAATCCCCTAAACGTCGATTTCTGGTACTTTCAATAGGTAATTTCAGTCCAAGTTGCAGTTGCCTCTATCGCGCTAGTGCTGGCTAGCTAAGACACTGCGAGACAGCAATAGATTTTATAAATACCTATTTTGTATTTCTCTCAACCGTGTTGTTTCCTCTTAACCCCGATATCTAACTCAGTGCTCAAATTTTCTCCGGCTTTTTAAATTCCGATAAATATCGTATCAGCTCTAGTTCTTGACTACTTCTAATTATAACATTGTAGTGCTCACCTTGATAAACCAACAAACCGATTGACTACCTTTACTAGCATGAGTGTTATTACATCCATTACTACTTAATTACATTTGAAACAAGATAATGTTAATTGCTTATGAGCTGTTAACATTAACGTTACACATGGCTTAAGCCGCCAAATTGCAAAAACAAGACTGCTCCATGAGGTCTTCAGCAGGGTTACCTACTCCCGACACAATCCAGAATTAAATCAGTTCGATATCAACGGCTTTTGGTATTTTATTAGGTGGATTAGGTACTTTGAAACTAACCAGGATAAAGAAACTCGTTAGATCGAAATTTTTGTACTCCCGACTCTATCAATCGACTGAGAATCAATATAAACTAACGTCGATTTATTCGGGAGTACGCGGCACGATCGAATCTGAATCAAAGTCGAATCAGTTTGGAGTGTAAGGACCCCAGTAGCCCAAACATGAACAATTTACTACAAAATATTCGTAACGCAATATGGCTGTCATGATTTTTATACAATTTTTGCTAAGATTAATACAAAATACATAGTGCCTACTGATATAACGATAATAAAATATAAAGTATTTTCAACGCAACTGTGGAATATTTTAAAAGATGTTCTTCGAAAAGGAATTAAAAATATTAACTGTAACTATAAACCTTGATAATCCAATGTCTTTAATGTTCGCATGTTTAAATTGGTTGTATTTAAATGTTTTAATACCTAGTAATGAATTATTCAAATCCAAGGGGCTATTTATGTGAAACACGAATAATCTAAATAAATGAGAAAGTAATGATAAAACATACGTCTACTGTAACGCCATTGCGCTTCTGTTTTGTTTTTTTTTTATAGGAAGAAGTGTGTACCAAGACATAAATTACGATTCAAGAATTTAAAAAGGAAGATCTTTAATTGCCTGACCTTAACTTAACAAAGCCCAAGCCATATATGTAACTTCCTTATTTTATAAGCAATTTATCAGCATGATACAAATAAATATTTCAATAATATATTAGTCAGGACTCGTATGGAATATGGATGGATGTTTATATGCACATTATTTATTAACCTTTCAAAAGTTTAAACAAAACCCTTATGCAGGTTTGAAGGACACAAGATTATATTTATTACTAGCTGTGCCCGCGACTCCGTTCGCGTGGTGTTTGTTTGACTTAAACCGTTTATGCAGCGCATGCAACGAAAGTACCCAAATGTAAATTGTTTGTTGGTTTAAACGCGCTCATGTCCCGTATATGACGCCCAACGCCGCGACGACCGACGTCGCGACGCCCGACGCCGCAACGCCCAACGTCGTGGAGCCGACGCCCGAAGTCGCGACGCCGAGGCCGCGACGCCTAACGTCGCGACGCCGACGCCCGACGCCCGACGCCGCGACGCCGCGACGCTGCGACGCCCGACGCCGCGGTGCCCGCCGCTGCGACGCCCGACGCCGCGGTGCCCGCTGCCGCGACGCCCGACGCCGCGGTGCCCGCCGCCGCGACGCCCGACGCCGCGGTGCCCGCTGCCGCGACGCCCGACGCCGCGGTGCCCGCCGCCGCGACCCCCGACGCCGCGACGCCCGACTCTGCGACGCCCAACGTCGCGACGACGACGCCCGACGGCGCGACGCCCGACGCCGCGACGCGCGACGCCGCGACGCCCGACGCAGTGACGCCCAACGTCGCGACGCCAACGCCTGACGCCGCGACACCCAACGTCGCGACGCCGACGCCCAACGCCGTGACGCCGACGCCCGACGTCGCGACTCTGACGGACACCGCGACGCCCAACGTCGCGACGCCGACGCCCGATGCCCGACGCCGCGACGCCGACGCCCGACACCGCGACGCCAAACGTCGTGACGCTGACGGACGCCGCGACGCCCGACGTCGCGACGCTGACGGACGCCGCGACGCCCGACGTCGCGACGCTGACGGACGCCGCGACGCCCGACGTCGCGACGCTGACGGACGCCGCGACGCCCGACGTCGCGACGCTGACAGACGCCGCGACGCCCGACGTCACGACGCTGACGGACGCCGCGACGCCCAACCTCGCGATGCCGACGCCCGATGCCCGACGCCGCGACGCCCAACGTCGCGACGCCCGACGCCGCGACGCCCGACGCCGCGACGCCCGACGCCGCGACGGCCGACGCCGCGACGCCCAACGTCGCGACGCCCGACGCCGCGACACCCAACGTCGCGACGCCAACGCCCAACGCCGGGACGCCTAACGCCGTGACGCCCAACGCCGCGACGCTAACGCCCGACGTCGCGACGCTGACGGACGCCGCGACGCCCGACGGCGCGACACCCGACGCCGCGACGCCCAACGTCGCGACGCCCGACGCCGCGACGCCCGACGCCCTACGGCGCGACGCCTAACGTTGCGACGCCGACGCCCGACGCCGACTTTCAATCCGACGCTGCGCTGCTTGCCAAATTTTTCGGCGTCGGCGGTCTACTCTCGGTGCACAATTCCAACTCGCACTTGCCCGGTTTTTTATTTATTAATTACCATATTATGCTTGCAGTATAAACGATGTCGAAATTTCCAAACGTATATCTTCAAAGACTAAGTAGTAGTGGTATTACATTAATATTTAAAATCGTTCATATACAACGAAGATATCCACGAACAAACATAAAAAAAACATATATTTACGAATTGAGAAACCACCTCCTATTTTGGAAGTCGGTTAAAAATATTATGTTGGTTATTTCATGTTACAATCTACCTTTGTGCCAAGTTTCATTTAAGTACGTTGAGTAGTTTGGCTGAAATACCGTCAAATGGGTAGTTACAATTTTTTGAAGATCCCACAGGAACCCTTTCGTTTTTCAGGATAATAATTTCCAATAATGCTCTTCAGGTCATAGCTACCTGCCTGCTAAACTACTCAACGTATTTAAATGATTTTTTTTGGAAATCCCACGGGAACCCTTTCGTTTTTCGGGATAACAATTTCCAATAATGCTCTTCAGATTATAAGCTACCTGCCTGCAAAATTTCATTTAAATACGTTAAATAGTTTGGCTAAAATACCGTCAAACAGGTAGCTACAATTTTTTGAAGATCCCACGGGAACCCTTTCGTTTTTCGGGATAATAATTTTTAGTAATGCTCTTCAGATCATAAGCTACCTGCCTGCCAAATTTCATTTAAATATGTTGAGTAGTTTGGCTGAAATACCTTCAAATAGGTAGCTACAATTTTTTGAAGATCCCACGGGAACTCTTTCGTTTTTCCGGATAATAATTTCCAATAACGCTCTTCAGGTCACAAGCTACCTGCCTGCCAAATTGCATTTAAATACGTTGAGTAGTTTGGCTGAAATACCGTCAAATAGGTAGCTACAATTTTTTGAAGATCCCACGGGAACCCTTTCGTTTTTCGGGATAACAATTTTTAATAATGCTCTTCAGATTATAAGCTACCTGCCTGCCAAATTGCATTTAAATACGTTGAGTAGTATGGCTGAAATACCGTCAAATAGGTAGCTACAATTTATTTAAGATCCTACGGGAACCCTTTCGTTTTTCGGGATAACAATTTCCAATAATGCTCTTCAGATTATAAGCTACCTGCCTGCCAAATTTCATTTAAATACGTTGAGTAGTTTGGCTGAAATACCGTCAAATAGGTAGCTACAATTTTTTGAAGATCCCACGGGAACCCTTTCGTTTTTCGGGATAACAATTTCCAATAATGCTCTTCAGGTCGTAAGCTACCTGCCTGCCAAATTTCATTTCATTCCATACAGTGGTTTTAGCGTGATGCGACGACAAACATTCCCATATGGACAGACAGACAGACAGACAGACAGACAGACAGACAGACAGACAGACAGACAGACAGACAGACATTTTTTTCAAAAATGTTATTTTTAGGTTCTGTGGCTTATATAGACCCCCTTTTTTTAATTTTCACTTAAATATTCTTAATGTACAGACATGACCCCTCTACAGATTTATTATATGTATAGATAACAAATAGGCGTCCTTGTATGTTAAA
Source organism: Celastrina argiolus (assembly GCA_905187575.2). Lineage (NCBI taxonomy): Eukaryota > Metazoa > Arthropoda > Insecta > Lepidoptera > Lycaenidae > Celastrina > Celastrina argiolus. The sequence continues at coordinate 6,376,796 of LR994595.1, forward strand.
TAAAAAAGAAGTCGTAGACAACGGCTAGTTTGAATTATTTCTAGGAAGTGACCGAAGTTTTATAACTAGTTTAAAACTAAACCTCCTAAAATAACCTATTAATAATTATTAATATTATTACACCTAGTAATATGTTGACCTCAAGTTAATAATGCGAATTCTGTTCTATACATCATAATATTTAATCATCAAGGTACAATACAATGCAATTTTTTTTATGTACCTAAAGTATCCGAAACAAAGATACACGTGGTTATAATAATGGACCAATTAAAATACATAAAATAAAAATAATCCAAGAGTTTCGCTATTTCATTAACGTATAATGGAATTAGGAACAAAGGGACTAAGATTTCTGCGACCAAAAATTTCCTATACCATCTACTAAATGGGTAATTTTTACGCGACTACGATGAAACAAAAAGGAGGGTTATGCTTTTGACCTGTACGTGGCGATGGATGATCTGTTCCCTCACAACTTATAAACGAATTATGATAGATCGTTATTTATTATGAGACAAATTAGGTGTCGTTGGAAACCCATTGATCGTCCGCTGGTTATTATAGGCTACATGACGTCACGTTAAAATGGCTACAGCGCCCTCTAGGGGACATAAATAGTAAAAATAAAAAAATCGTGACAGTGTATTGTCGTTGGTATTAAATGAAAGAACTTTGTTAGCACATTTCAAATATGTAAATATTATTAGCCGTTGCTCACAGCTTTGCTAGCAATAAATAAATATTTTATTGGAGTATATTTTAGTAGTCAGATATATTATTTTTTTTCAATCTAGTTTATCTTGTTCATATAAATCACAAATTAATCTTCTCTACTCAAGTAACGTTGGCAAAGCAAAGCTGTGTTTACATTAACCGATTAATTATTATAATTAGACTTATTAACTCAATTCTCTCCATTTCCTTTCACTTCCGCAGCCAGTTAGCCACCAGCTATAACCGCTTATCATGGCGTTATCATAATCAGTATGTTGTGCACCTGGGTTTGTTCTTGCGACACCTATAACATTTCCATCAGAGCTCGCGTTCAAAATTGAACTCTATGTTCTATAACAAAAGACGTTTCGTTGCAGGACTAGAATTTCGAGCTGCACTCTATAGCAATGAAAAATGTATTGTGTAGTTTATAAAAGTCAATATTAAATCTCGAGCGATCTCTTAAACTATGTTTTTTTTTATCTTAAGTAGGTAGATATGATATTATAAGGAGGAAACATTAAATTTCATTGTTTGCACTGCAACACGTGTACAATAACTTTGGTGAGCCTAGAGCGAGTTTTTGTTACTGCTCACGGCGACGAATATACGATTTGTATGGTAAAACAGCGCCCCTAGTGCCAAACTATGGTAACTAATTCGATACCAAACAAATTGTAGTCAACTTCACACCGTGAATAGTGACAAAAACTCTCATTAGGCTCACGGAGAGACAACTACGACGTTGGATATAATAATTACAGGCTATAATGAGTGGTAATACTTTAAGGTGTGTATGGGTCCCGTATATAGAGTTTAATGGAAAAGTACCAGCGCTGAAAGAGTTACTTGGGTATATTTACGATAGGACATTTCTCATAGAAACATGAAAGTCTAAAGTGAGTCTTTTAGCGCTGGTACTTTCACAGTAAACAGGAGGCACATACCTACGCATCCTAAAGTATTATAACGCATCTATTTTACACCTCGTAGAGTTTGATGCAACCCAATGTCATCTCTTTTTTTTTTTCGAAATAATCGTTCGGAAGACGTACGTACGCTGGTAGTTTCCTTGACAGCACATCGCAACACCTTGTGTCATGCACGTCATACGCGGCATTGGCAGTCGCCAGTCTCCCGGTTTCTGATAGGCTGATCAAACCGTCGATCAGCTAACATTTGAGTTAACAAGCCATTCTGAACGTCCATTGGTGAGCGAGTAAGCGATGTTGTTGCGAATGATATTCACAAAATTACATTGGCATATTCACTTTAAATCAGAGGAATACAGTGCACCAGGCGGGCTAGGATTGAACCGGTTATAGCCTTTTTGTTGACTTTCCGAAAATAGCTTGTTATGTTTCATTTAGAAATAAAATATAAAATAAATACTTACTAATGTAATATTTTATGTTTTTATGTTATTTTAAGCTCTGATTAGTTTTTAAGAAGTAAATTGCTATGTTTTCGTTATTCATTTCAATAATTCATTTGTCATTCATTAAAAATTTCACTTTCCCTGTTGCCAATTATTGTCAAAGCATGATGAATTTCACCTGCCATTAGAACTCATTTTTTTTATAAGCAAAACTATTGTTTGAAATTTGAATTAATTTTTAATTATCCCAGATGATGTTCTGTTGGTGAATAAATAAAATAAAATATAAAATTAATGTTCGCTAATATACGCCAAATAACTAATTACGAGTCAGGAGTTATTTGTCCTATCATTTTCAGGGACTAAATGGTAAGTACCCAGATAAAAGTACTTCCGCATCAACTTACGAGGGTCATACGAAATTAAGTAAATATTATTACGTTACATGTCCCTACATAAGTACAGAGTTTCAACCGAATGACACAATTCGTCACTTACTCGCTAACTACAGCTAATTATAAGTGCAATCCTTACCAAACATCTGGCGACTGTGTTGCCAACTGATGTCTACTAAACGTACGCAAGTATCTTGTTCCTAGATCCCAATAATAATATTGGGATCTAGGAACAACACACTTGCGTATATAACATAGTGGTGTATCATATTATCATACAACGTGTAACAGAAATTAGTAATAATAATTTACTGGCGTGATTCTTGAGTTATATTTCATACGAAAAGTAGTTGCAAACAATTTATAAAGCATACGATTTTGGAGAAAACGCAGTTTGAAATATTGCAAATTTTAGATATGATATATGAAAATGTGATTCTACGCATGGCTTTTAATAAAGTAGTTCGTAGTCTATACCCTATACAAGTGATGTACAATTTGTAAAATAAATTTGTGATAATATTTAAGGATGCGTAATATCCTTTGTATAGAGTTCACTGTGAAGTAGCGATGCTGAAAAAGTTTCTTTGGAGTTCGTAAAAACGTGTGAAATGTAAACTTCTACTCCTAGTTAGAAAAAATATTCGTAAGTAAACAGAATTATTCCTACTCCTAGTTAGGAAAATTATTGGTAAGTATACAAACTTACTGTTACTCCTAGTAAGAAAAAATATTCGTAGGTACACAAACTTATTGTTACTCCTAGTTTGGAAAACTATTCGTAAGAATAAGGACTTATTCCTACTCATAGTTAAGAAAATTATTCGTAAGGCATAGATTATGTTGCTGACTAGTCCTTCAATTCCACCTCCAGTTAACTATTTTGCTTTTAAAGTAGACAATGGGAACTTTTAAAGGTGGAACAATGCGCGTCTACCACATTTATATCAACACAATATAATTCTCACATACCCTTTTGTACAATTATTATCAAAATTGTAGGTATATTTGGAGTCTCTATAAATTTACGTTAACGTTACATAAACGTGTGAAATAATAATAATATCTATGGACGCTTCACCTGGCCCCGTGCTAAGTATCCGAAGAACTTGTGTTACAATATGTACCAGACAACGGAAATATATTTAATACTTTTATACTATACACATATTTAAATTTTTTTTATATTATACACAAATTTAATACACATCCATGACCCAGGAACATTTGAAAAACGTTTTATTCCCTCGGCGGTATTCGAACCCGCGACCTCTCGCTCGAGCACCAACGCGCTCAACCACTGCGCTACGGAGGTCAACTTCTTAAATAAATGAGTGATATTACTCTAGGGTGTGTAATTGTGTATGTGCCTCCTATGTAGAGTTTACTGTGAAAGTATCAGCGCTGACTTACTTTTGACTTTCATGTTTCTATGAGAAATGCCCCATCACAAATTTGCCCATAAAGTAATAAAAAAAGTTACTGTTTCGGCGCTGGTACTTTCACAGTAAACTCTATACGGGACTCATACAGCCTAAAGTATTATTACACACAAATTCATATTATATTCTAGCCCGATTTATTCCGTCTCTATGTCTATGGTATGCCACAGCATACAGACGGAATGCGCTTTCAAACGAATGAACCGATTTTCATCTAGTTTTCGATTTCACGTGATCGCGTTTTAGTCAATATAATCATCGTCATTAATTCGTTTACTGCTTGACAGTACGGAAGTTACTTAGTTACTATTTGACGACCTAACAAGAATATAAAATACAATAATGCGCTCTGTTTCAAAACACATCGATATTTACATTGAACGCAAAATATTTTTATGATTTATGGGTAATTTTATTTTAAGTATATTAATACATTCAATCGTAAACAACATAGCAACAAAAAATAATAAATAAAATATAAATATTGCAGCATAAATTATTTTTATAAGTAGAATTTTTGGTAATTTATTTATACATCAACGTTTTTATTTCGTGTAAATTATCATCTGCTTAGTTCGTTGGTATATAATATGTAAAATTATGTGATTTAAATACAGTTACATTTAGCATTCGCAAAATTAGAAGAAATATTGAAAGTATGTTCCTAATATAACGTATGGTAAATATGTACCCATTAGCAGCGATGGCTGTTTTTTCTTCAAAGGGAAGCCCTACTTTGTATAATAGCTAGGAATTTGGATGAAGATCTTAAAAAGGTAACAGATCAGTGTAGCCAATAGAAATTGAGTTCTGGTGGTTACCAGTGAAGTGGGGTTCATCTTCACTGGTAACCATAAGGTTGTATTTACTTTATTAAAGGATGTGAACTTTGATGGCAGGAAAGTACATGTCGGTAGGAAGTAGGAGCTGTAAAGTTTACGGTTAAATTAAGTGTAACCTTTTGACCGAAAGATCACACGGAAATCTATAGTCTCTACTTCGTAACATTAAAGGCTTGTAATTAAATACTTATTATAGAAATATCATTTCCGTAATAAATCAATTGAGTGCTTTATATTCACAAACTCGTTCGTCCAGTCTAGACTTTAGTCATCTAGGAATTAGGAAACCATTAAAATAAACCTAGTATTCAGGTTTCAATTTCCTACTTTGCCAGAAAAATATTTTGTACAACGCTGAATTGTCAGATTACGATGTATGTTATTAATAGAATATGGACTTTATTTACTACACATGAAGATATACGTTTCATTGTCAGAGTATTTTACTTTCATAACCCAGGAGGCTGATGACCGGCTGGGATCGGATCCCATGCGACGTATAGATCACTGTCAGACAATCTGGTGATCAGCCCGCATTGTCCGAAGCAAAATTAAAAACAACATTTGTTGTTCCAACGAGAAAAAAAACCCACCTCTGGAGTAGGGAATGTAACCCCGATCCCGCGGGATCCGATCTCGCGAGATCTTGTGTAATTTTTCGGGATCAATCCCGACGCATCATAAGTATGACGAGATCTCGTTCGAGATTGACGCGCTTTAAAAAAAAGACAATTTGCAAAAACTACACTGATAGTCCATGTGTCTCGCATCACTAAAATACTGAAGAATTTTTTCACTGGTGTCACTTATATATAAAAAAGGGATTAAGCTTAAAAAAGGTACCTACTTTACATAATGTTTTAATGTATATCAAAATAAAAATATTAAATCTAAAACAACTATCCTCTGGTAAATGTAATGGATAGAAATATATTTTTTTTGGGATTTTTTAATTAGACCAGTATCAAAAAATGGTTTTAAAGTACTCCAATTTTCTTCACGCGCGAGGAAACCGCACGGGCTAGAGAAAAATAAGTGTTCTTTTTATTCCACGCAATCTTTGGTTATAGCCTCGTTTGGAAATTGTTGTAAAATGTGTTATTTTCTAACAACTGTTTAGTGGTCTGAGGTACGCTTCAATGAATCAGTACCGGTTTGGTTTTTCACATAGCTGTGTTGTCGGGTATAACTATATTTTTATCAGCTTCACTTAATAATAATAATAATGCCTCCCACACCGATTTCGATGACGGTGGCCGGTTATATTGAAACCAGCTACGCAGGAGTTATTTTATAGTGCCCAAGTGTATGCGCAATATACAGAAGCACTCTCTCTTCCTTCACTCTCGTAGCCCAGTGAGACTGATAACCGACACGACTGGCGAGAGGTTAGGTGCAGGACTTTTTACATGCCCATCCGACGCACAGATCGATCATCTTTCTTGTCAGACAATCAGGTAATCAGCCTCCATTATCCTAATCAAACATAAAAACAACATTTTTTGTTATTCCAACGCGGGAATCGAACCACGACCCACGACCTCGACAACATCTAACTATAGGCTAGAGGCTAGAGCTTCCCTCTCAGTAACAACTTCATAGCCTTGGATTCTGATATCTATAGACTAGATTCAACCATAGATTGTTTTCTAATTCTCTCAAGTAACGATCACCCATCCAGTTCCGCTCTCGCTGTGGCGTTGCTTAACCTGTCAATCGGTTAGTCAACCTGCGACGAAGGTTACTGCTACAGTAACAATTACTAGGTGGCTAGCGGTCAAACATCTAGCCTGTTATTATTTCGTAACACGAGTATTTCGATAGCAATATCCAATGGAAATTTTATACTTTCGGGATGAAAATAGCCTATGTTCGACCCACGTGGTCTACTCTATGTCTCTACCAAACTTCATCAAAATCGGCCCAGTAGTTTTGAAGCCTAAAAACAGACAATCAAGTATTTCTTCTTTACTAAAGGTTGCTCGATGGTCGGAATTCGATCATAGTATGTCAATTTTGTTTATGGAATATAAAAAATTTACAAATATATCAAATCCCCGTTACCTATAATTATACAAACGCATGGTAGTGTTTACCTATTTCTAAGCGTGATTTAAAAAATATATAAATATTATCCTCTATGTAAACTACAAGTTTGGAAAATTTCACACTCCGCGCAATTTTAGTAAAAATATTTTGCTTCGCATTTAAAACGTCTCATACAAAATTCATCGTATAATATGTACGTCCCATGAAATTTGCACTTTATATTTTGTTTTATTACTAGCTGCCCTTTGCTGTTGAACATAAAAACAGTTTGCGATGAAATTCAACTAAAAAAACAAAAACCCGAATCCAGAACCCGCAACGCATAACCCGCAGCGCGGAACCCGTAACACGTTTCATAGTGACTGATGTTTTATGTCAAGTCACACGGGAACGCTGTCGAACAGAATAAATAGTAGCCTATGTCCGTCTCCTTGCTCTAAGGTACCTCCTCACCAATTTTCAGCCATATCGGTAAAGCCGTTCTTGAGTTATAAGTAGTGTAACTAAAACGACTTTCTTTTATATATATAAAGATATAGATAGATTAATAATAAAAAACTTTATTTTACCAAGTTGTAATAACTCATACTATAACTCATTATTACTGATTATTTAAATCTACTTGTAAGCAAATACTCTATTTGAAAACATTACGATCTTTGACAACACAACTATAATTATCGCCTAATGTCACGTATCGATAATATCATCTCGGCGGCAGCACGTATCAGATTGAAGTGAATGAAAACATCATCACGATTTGTTTCGCTAATTTTCAACAGTAGATTAAGTTTTGTTAAGAAATTCTTAAAAATACACTAGCTGACCCGTGCCCAAATCGTTGAGCATACAAACAGTTTGTGATGAACCGTTTAAAACTTCCCGGGTCTTCCACGAATATTTCAAGACTAAAATAGCCGCATCGGTTCAGCCGTTCTCGAGTTTTAGCGAGACCAACGAACAGCGATTCATTTTTATATATAAGAAGATAAAACAAAGATAACTTAATCCTTACGTATTATGTATTATAAAACGAAGTCCACCCACGCGTCTGTCTGTCTGTTCGCGATAAACTCAAAATAAATATGTACTCTTTGCATATAGTTAACATTTTAATGAGATATGTTATGGTGAATAACTTACATAATTGTATAGGTACAATACTATTGTTATTACCGGTGTAGTCCTACACTACCTTACACATGATAGACAAAATCCCCGCCGCGTCTGTCTGTCTGTTCGCGATAAACTCTAAGACCGGTCGGCTTTAGTGTATAAATCAGATCCTGTAGATGGCGCTGTTAGTTCATCAAGAAATTTAATTCTAATGCGGTCTGCGAACTACGAAATTTGGGAAAGCCAGTATTTATTATACCTATGCACATAGTAAAACATCCTATCGTTGACACTTTCCAATTACTATTGATCCCAGGGATTGATTTAAATAACCAGAAAATATCCAAAAGATGTAGATAATTTTGTCCTACACAAAGTAAGTTTATAGTAACTTTAGGTTATCGTAAATTTTGTTATTTACTTAAACGTAACCCTAAAACAAGGTGTTACAGTATTGACCTTGATTTCTGAGGCATTTCCTTTTATTTACAAGAGTGACGACAGAACGCGGTTGCTAACATATTTTTTTTTACCTGTATAAATATATCAATACGAAACAAACATAATATTCTCAAATCGTATAACTATAGGTACCTACTTATAAATTAAAAAGTCTAGGTTGTGGCTATCTTTGAATAGCTAAAAATTATTTTTAACCGAAATACAACGTGTGTTCAAAGTATTAAATAAACATAATATCCATAAGGGTCTCCCCACCACCCTTATATTATTATTATTATTTTATTATTTTTTATATTGATCTTCGCTAGCTACATTTTAAAACGATAAGGTAGATCGCGTGTTCGATTTTGTGTCATTACGAATTAACTTGGCTTGGTTTCAATATTTTAACTTAGAATACTAATCTTAATTTGCTAGTAATTAATGAAGCCTGGAAATTCCTCTGAATTCACTTCCGTTTGAACACTCATATAGAGTAGGCACGACAGTAATTAACTCGACATATTAAATCCTTTAAAAATCTGTATTAAACACAAATCACTAAAACCATGATCGCCTTGAAATACTTTCCAATCTCTTGTAAACTATTCGAGTGCGTTTGCTTAACTGTACACAAATCGAACTTCTATCTCATATAAGGAAATAGCATCATCATCAGCGACACTCCAGTTGATTAAAACGTCAGAAATATAAGAAAAAAACCCCAAAAATAAAATTGCAACTCACCGGTTATTTGTATGCACTCTTTCACCAATATTATCACTCAATATTGATTCGAATTTAAAAAATGTTGAAATGTTTATATTTTTTATGTCAATTAAAATTACGCGCACAGAATATTTATTTATGCCACGTGTCGCGCCATAGAGCGATGCTGATCGACTGAACGAGCCGAACTAAGCGCAGAGTGAGCTCTGTACTCCGCCAAGAGGACTGCGCGCGCATTCACCGACCCTCACTCGCCGACAGGGCTGCCAAATACTCGGTAAAGAGGGCAAAACATTATTGATATCAGCCTGATATGTCAATAATGGGAAGTTTTACCCCCTAGCAACAGTTTCCGTCGTGATGATAAAATATTAGTAGAAATCATGTTGTAACAAAATATGATAGTTTGTCCCATTCTATTTTATTATTTACACTAGCTGTGCCCGCGACTTCGTACGCGTGGAAAAGTGATTTAGGGCACTTTAGTATTTTTAAATATATTTTTAGTTTATTGGCGCAACCGCTGAGAACTTTCGCTAATAGGTACTTCCCAGTGCATCCCAGTGTTGATCCCGATCCAGCAAGACACGTACCCGGCAAGCCTCTTGGTATGCAGGGTATAATAATAATATATTACTATCCTTTCGGAGCTCGGCAAAAGAAGTAGGCCTTCGAACAATATGTAGAAGTCAGCAAAGGTATTCGAAGTTAGGATAATATTATTCGAATGCACCGTATAGACCCAGACAATTTTTCACGTTAATTTAGTAAAGTATTTAACTTCGATGTCCGTCTGTCTGTCTGGGTGTCAAAACTTTAACACGTGTAGGTATCAAGCTAAAAATCATATTAAAAACTCAGCTCTACTGTCCCTTCTGGCTGTGAAAAGAAACAGGCATCTTGGCCACATCTACCCAAAGATTCAGCCGTTTATATCGCTAATTTTCGCAATTTTCGACACGCCAAAGGGAACCAAAACCTAAAGGGTACTTCCCGGGAATAGAAATTTGATATGAAGCAACATCTTAATGCACTATTAAAATGTTGCTTCATATCAAATTTAAACGACATAGGATAAATTGCGAAACCATAAAAATATTTTCAATTTTTTCAACTTATTACCGTTTTTGTCATTAATGTTTTGAAGTACTTATTATTAAATTTAAACTTATATTGCAATTACTAAGGTCTTTAAAACGGAGCTCTCGGTTAGACATGGGCGCAGCGGCACGCCCCGCCGAGGATCCAGCAGGCTTACTCTCGACACAACTGAGAATCGAATCAGTTCGATCTTAACGGTTTTTGGTGTTTTATTTGGTAGATTACTTTGAAATTAATTAGGTTAAAGAAAACCGTTAGAACGTATCTTTTTGTACACCAGACCATATCAATCGACAGAGAATAAAAATAAACAAACGTCAATTTCTTCGGGAGTATGCGGCACGATCGACTCTGAATTAAAATCGAATCAGTTTGGAGAGTTAGGCCCCAGCTCGGCGCGCCGCGCCGATCGGCTTTAGTAGCGTTTTTTATAACCTACCCTAAGTATAATAATAATAATATAAATAAATGAAATTTTGTTTTAAACAAAATATAAAATAAAAAAGAATAAATTTGAATGCTTGAAGCAGCGCGGTTCCCGCCGCGCTTCATACAAACGTCCAGTATTTTTTTTATTGTCATATATCTTCAAATCAAAGCGACATCTATATAAATTCATACTACCGGTACTGCCTGTTAGCACATTTTAATAGTATTTTTTACCCAGCAGTGGGGTGGAGTTCCTTTGGTTGACCTTCGCCAAAATTCCTACCTACCAGCATCTGATACCTACACTACACCCCGACTCGGCGGCGCGGCGGTCGAATCACGGCGAAACGATTTTAATTTTGCTATATTATCTCCTAAACTATTAATTATACTTGCTAGGTATAAAGGGCAAATATAGTCTTCATGAAATTCTTAAGCCAACTAACGTATTAAAAATGATGAGGATTAATACCGTGATGGTATAAATAGTTTACCAAAAACCGCTTAACTGCCCGTTTTTTTAGATTATCGCGAAAGGCTTTCTTTTAATAATACAGTTAATTAAGTTGATTTATACAATAAATGATAATTTATTTCAATTTGTGAAGCAAGTTCAAAAATACAATTTTTATATTATTATGACACTGTGGAAACACTCTTCTCAGAAAAAAAAATCTGTTAGGTACTTATTTCAAGTTCTAATCTACTTTAGTGCCATATTCTATTGCTTCGCGTCACTGTGTAAGCGATCCCCCCGCGCCCCCCGCATGAACCGTTCGTCCGCAGCCCGCGCGCGCGAAATTCTTCCGACTTGCTTCCAATTTATCGTCACTGCTCGGCTCCTATGTATCGTAGCGTTATGTTATATAGCCTATAACCTGCCCAGGAATATGGGCTACAATCGTACCAAGTTTGGTTAAAATCCCTTCAGTAGTTTTTGTTCCTATCGCGCACATACAGACAGACAGACAGACAGACAAAAATTTTACTAATTGCATTTTTGGCATCAGTATCGATCGCCAATCATCCTCCAATATGTATTTTGAAAAAATATTCAATGTACAGAATTGACCTCTCTACAGTTTTATTATAAGTATAGAAATAGAAGGCAATTTTATAAGGATACATATTACATGTGAACATTATCTCAAAATTATATTCATATTTTACCTAATCCTGATTATTGTAAAGCCCCAAAAGTTATGAATAGTATGGATCAACGATAGTGTGATTTACCCATGATTTCGCTATATTAATATACGTTTTTGTACAATTGCCAACCCTGAACAGAAAACAGAGTGAACCCTTGTTCACTGCGTGTCCAAAAACGCGGATATCAAATATCCAAATGTCAATAAACAAACGTGATTCCAAATATAAAAGTTTAGGATTCCAGTTTTAAATTTAAATTTAAACTTCCTCATCCTAGAATTTACACGTGCGCAAAGAAAATACAAGTTTTGAGTCTATTTGTCTGTTAGTTGTTTTGCTATTTGTTTGTTTAGTGTTCATATTTTACCTAATCCTGATTATTGTAAAGCCCCAAAAGTTATGAATAGTATGGATCAACGATAGTGTGATTTACCCATGATTTCGCTATATTAATATACGTTTTTGTACAATTGCCAACCCTGAACAGAAAACAGAGTGAACCCTTGTTCACTGCGTGTCCAAAAACGCGGATATCAAATATCCAAATGTCAATAAACAAACGTGATTCCAAATATAAAAGTTTAGGATTCCAGTTTTAAATTTAAATTTAAACTTCCTCATCCTAGAATTTACACGTGCGCAAAGAAAATACAAGTTTTGAGTCTATTTGTCTGTTGTCACCTAAGTATCTGGGGGCACGGGAGTGCCCCCGTCAAGACGAGCCAAGCGAAGCGCAAGGGCAGCATCACGTTTTAACTGCAATGTAGCGTAAGTGAAGTTAAGCCTGGTGAAGTAAGGGCGCATAGATCAAGAATTTTGGTTCTACATGAGATCTAACCACTTTTTGATAGATTTTGATTAAGGTGTAGTGTAGAGCTTGGCTTTATACGATATCTGATAACTTTTTCACAGGGTAAGCTGTGTAGGCTCGTCTTGACAACATTTTTACATAAAAATGTTTTTGGTGGGATAATAAAGTCTAAAGCTGATTAGTAAGTAATGGCTAGTAATCATTTTGATAAATATTAGTAAAGATGATCCATGGACCTAGCCTGCCTTGACCAAAGCTCATGAAGGTGATAGTCAATAGTGGTATTACTCTTCAACTCGAAAATAAATAGTAACCGTATGTAACAAACATATTTTAATAGTAACATCAAATTATAAAACGAATTACAAGTTTCAACATCATATATTTTAATATATTTTTGGGTACTCATCAATGTGATATATATGTGAACAAAAAATGAAATTCGATTTTCGTTATTAGGTACGCAGTGAATAAGGAACATGTTTGTAAATTGTAAACATTATCTCACCAAAAACATTTTCATGTTGCCAAGACGATTATCGTAATTCTAAACCTACAAGCTCTACACTACACCTTAATCAAAATCTATCAAAAAGTGGTCAGATCTCATGAGAGCTAAGATTCTCGATCTATGCGCCCTTACTTTAGCAGACCTTCACATAGGTACTCCAAATTTAAGTCAAGTGATAATACCTATGGTGTCTTGAATCGGGGCCCTGGTTTTATTTTATCGCCCTATAAATAAGTAACACTAAAATTTAATAGCATGAAAGTAATCAAATATAATACAATAGGCCTATTATTTTATTATCTTAGTAGCAATACAGTTTTGACGTTTCACAAAAAACTTTAAATGTTAAAATGTAAACTAACACACACAAGTTTATACTACAGGAAGAGACACCAGATATAAGCTTTTTATACTATGACGTCAGAAATTTAAATATATTATATCTAAATAATTCCGGAAAATATATAATATATTTAAATTTCATATTATGGATTTCCGTAAAGTAAACACCTGATTCCATTGACTGACGGATAAAATTGACGTCACTTGTATTATTTATCTACACTGAAAATAAAGTCCTTTGAATATTTCTCGGTAAGTTACAGCCGAGGACGACCCCGATTTCCGACCTATCTACAGGGTATAAAATAAGTGAGTGATAATACTTTAGGGTGTGTATGGGTCCCGTATATAGAGTTTGCAGCGCTGAAAGAGTTACTTTTTTAAGCTATTGTATGGGGATAATATGTATGATGTATGGGTATCATACAAACATGAAAGTCAAACTTAAGTCTTTCAGCACTGGTACTTTCACAATAAACTCTATATAGGAGACACATACATGCCCATGCATGATAAAGTATTATCATTCACTTATTTTACATCCTGTATAGGTATATACGTGTAGCATTAATAATTATAAGTACAGTTTTTTATAAGTGCATAAGATTTGTGCGAACAGAGCATTGTAATATTTTCACAGCTTTAATTTTTATAGTGAATATTAATTTTAAATATTTCTAAGTATTTTGTAAATATAACTTATTATTTAAATATTAAAAACTAATAAAAATAACAACAGTGCCATCTATGGCATGCACACTTTCAATTATTAAATTATCGTACGTCGAAATATAACAGTCGATTATTTCTTTTCGATTCCATAGACATCATCAATTTTATATGCATTTAATGTAAAAGACAAAAAAGCGAAAACGTTCAAAATAAAAAAAACATTTTGTTATGGACGAAGTTAGACCACCGCTTGTAAGACACCTCCTGAGTCCTGACTCTTGACCGATTTAGCCGCAAATTTTTCCACCATACCTACTAATATTATCGATTTTGTGACGTAGCGACGAAATCAGTATGTTTCATTTTTCACATACAAAAAGTCGCTCACAAAAATTATGCCATGGTCAGCATCCATTGATGGATGAGGATGAGGACAATTAAATGCTAAACATTTTCCCGGACTGATTATTTATAGAAACCCCAGGCGATTTAAAATTAATATTATGCATAAATATAATAACAATAAATTTGTTCACCAAACAGTCATGATGTAATTGTGTTACAAGTATTTCCACTTGGCTTTTGTTTTTAACCGACTTCCAAAAAAAGGAGGAGGTTTTCAATTCGACCTGTTTCTTTTGTATGTATACCGATTACTCTGTGGTTAATGATCCGATTTGCATGATCCTTTTTTTATTCGACGTGTAATAGCTGCCATTTGGTCCCGTACAAATTTTACATAGTTTGGCGATGTACTTTTTATTTTATGAACATATTTCACCAAATTTTTAAACGAATCAACACTTGTTGGTACATTTTTAAGACGATGATTTATTTATTTATGTAGTTTCAGAGCGGCTAATTTGGGAGTTTATCACTTTTGCATTTATTATTGACTCTCGACACAAAAAGGAGGTGCTAATTTTAAATACGGTGTCTGTCAATCTATGTAGCATCATAGCTACAAATCGGAGTTATCTTAAACTTTGACTTAGAGACACAGATAAAAAAGAAACTATGTTTAAAAAAAACCTACTTCAACAACTAAAAAGATTTAAAATAATACTTTTATAATGTATTGCAGTTTCTTTTTTATGTTATGAATTTTTAAAGTATTAAAATCCTACTAGGTTAAGCTGATCATAGCTATAAAATGAATTAATAAAAAATGGAAAAACCCTGCGTAAGTGCTAGAAAGAAAAAGTCAAATTATACAAGTTTGGTTTGATTGAAAATAATGCCACAAAGGAGTATATATTATATACCTTACATACATAGGTTAATAAATACATAAGCCTCTTTTACGTCGCGGAGTCGGGTGACCGTCAGTTGGAAAAGCTTTAAAAAACCTAATAAAAAACTAGTATTTATTTCTTTCACAATAGGAATATACAGTAGTAATAATAATTAAAAATATATGTAGTTTGTTTTCTAATTGGTATTATGAACGAACAGCACATTTAAATTATATTTTGTACTCGGATTGTTTCATTGTTGTAAGGAAACCTTGATTTTTGTCGAATTTCACGATTCTAGGTCAACGGAAAGTAGCTTATTTAAACAACTGGTTTATGAGTTCATTTTTTTCATAATGAATCTTATTATGACGATAATTATAGAATATTGAGACCATGACAAAGATTTAAAAAAAAATATTTAAAAAAACCTCCGACTTAGCGTGTAACATTCCTATCACACCAAACAAACGACCTGATGACCTCGAAGACAACAATTTCCACCAAACATAGCTAAGAACGATTGTTATGATATACCTTTTAAACAAAAAAAAACCGCATTAAAATCGGATCATCCGTTTGGGAGCTACGATGCCACAGACAGACACACACATTAACACAAACACATCAAACTTATAACACCCCATCGTTTTTGCGTCGGGGGTTATCAAATCAAAATCAAAATCAAAAATTTTTATTTCCATATAGGTTATTAAATAACACTTATAGAATTGTCCTACATGATGCCTACCACCGGTTCGGAAATTAGCCCGGCGAGAAGAACCGGCGTAAGAAACTCGCGCAAGTTAAGAACAACACCGAATTGTACTAAATTCGGTGTTTTAATTCATTTCGGACTATCCGTTTGTTTCGGATAATTTCGGTTACGGATATTAAATTTTGGTCTCCTTTTTACATCAACAAAACTTTCATTTCGGATTCGGTTACGGATACGGTTTTTTTTTTTAAATATCGGATATCTGATAGTTTCGGTTACGGTTACGTTCCCTAGCATCCCTCCTTAATATAATATATGAAATCGGCCATAATCTTGCTTGCCTTTTTTTTTATTTGACAACTTTTTTGTTGTTCCAAGTCCCACGACCTCCGAGGTGAGCCTTGAGAGCAATGCCCTTACCTCTGGATGGACCACGGATGCAATTAATACTTTTACTAAGATATGAGTAATGAGTATCAACCAGACTTCTACAGGCTGTATTAATATGTGATAATACTTTAGGGAGTGTATGGGTCCCGTATATAGAGTTTACTGTGCAAGTACTAGCAATGCAGAGGTACTTTTTTTTTAATTATTGTATGGGAAAATTTATGATGTGGGGGCATTTCTCATAGAAACATGAAAGTCAAAAGTAAGTCTTACAGCGCCGGCCGTAACATAATATACTCACAGTATACTCTACGTATATATGTAGCACATACATACCCTAATCACTCATTTATTTTACACCTTGTATATGTCGCCGTCATCTGATTGAATCTGCTTATTTAATTGAATGACTAGCGCGGTTATTTGATGGCGTCAAACAGGTCCAAACAGATAGCAATGTGTTAATATATTTTTTGATTAATTTACTTAATGTGCGTTATAATAGTATCTAAACATTCGGAAATTTTGAAGTTTAAAAATAAAATATTAAATGGCTGTCCTAGTCTCGGATTCGTTGAAATTGTTGGTAAAAACAGAAATCAATGAATACGCTAGCCATTCAATCAAATAGCAGAATCAACCAGATGACTGCGACATATTATATACTATATACAGGGCGCCCAACTGTCCCTCCACAGCATACTGTTATGGCCGACTTTTTGTGGTGTAGGAGAATAATAGAATATACTGATTCCAACAGTGCAATACACATCGTACTAAAAGTCCGGCAAAAATTATACGGAGGGAAAAACCTGCCGATTATCGGTCCTACAAAAAGTAGGCAGAGGCGTACCCTTAGGTACAATCTCGCCGTTATCAAAAGTCTTGTCCCCGGTTTCCCGTACGCTATTCAAATGAATGATCAACTAACATGTCATTCAAATCAACAATTGAAAACAAAAAAAAAAAACTTTGAACGCTGATTGGTGGAATATTATCAGACAGAAAGGAACGGACAGATATTTTATAATTACATCACGCTCGCTCGCTGATTCAAATCTTATGTCTTTTGAATAGCGTACGGGAAACCGGGGGGATTAATATTTTAAAGCTATCGGCCTTCTATTCGACGATACACAGCAAAAATACGTAAAGAATTTCAACATTATTGGAAGTGGAAACAACTAGAAACCAGAAACGAAACAATATGATATGTGTTAATGAACAATAATATGAATTAACGAAAAAAAACTATTTACTTTAACCTTCAATGTCAAACCGTTTAGAATCTACTTACAATCTTAACGTCTAAATTTTAAAGTTTGATTGACGTTAAAATGATATTTTTTGTGATTCTTTAAAAATGATACTAACGACCTCTGTAGCGCAATGGATTTTTTCGCATGTCCCGGCGAAGGGACAAAAAAGTTTTGTGCTTTCCTTGCTCATGGACGTGTATTAAATTGGTCTTAAATGTATTACTTAATTGTATAGTGTGAAGTATCAAAGTATTATAAATATATTTCCTGTGTGGTAGATTGACGTGGTATCAGTTGTGAAGGGTCCATAAATACACAATGTTATTACATGACGTATTAATTGAAATTTGACAGAAAGTGAACACGGACATTAGCGCTAAATTGGTTTAAAATTGAGTGTCGATTTTATGGAACTAAGTGAAATTAGATAGAAAATAATCCGTTTTCAATAGTAGGAAATTACATGACAGCAATATTAACATTGGAATCGGATTGTTGCTCCGCAGGCTGAGTGTGAATTTTTGTCACTGCTCACCGTGAAGAAGTTAACTACATTTTTAATAGCGTCGAAACAACGCTGGTAGTGGTAAGCACTGGTAAATAATACAAACAGTGTTAAAAACTGAGTCAGCAAGCCTTAGTTTACATACTAAATGATCTTTCTAGAGCAAATCGTCAAGTCGTTATCGTAGCGACATCTGTTGTTGATTCTCAGTACTAAGCAATGTCAAACTATTTAAAGCTATGCAACGGCTAACTATGTTAGGCTATGCAATATTTGAAGTCAGTTTTGAAACAGGCTACCGTCAGTAGATGGCGTTACTAAGTAATATAAGTTTATAATTATAGTTTTATGGTGTTTAAAACTGTAAACAAACATTAATTGAATGAATGAAGTTAAAAAATAATGTATATCCTATAATCCTTAGTACAAAAACAGAGCTAATAAAGAAAAGGATAAATACAGAAGGCCGGACGGACGACGGATCAGATGTAAATAAAAAATAAAAAAGTAACTACTGTTTATGCGTATAACGTTTTATTATCGTACCTACAATAATAAAATATTTTATAATATACACTTAGCAACCGACCTAGCTATCAGTGGCGTGGGATTCCTGCAATCCTATACCTAATCCTATCCTAGAATCATCAATCATAGCATAGACCAATTACATCATAGCATCGGTGGCTGCGCTGCAGTTTTAAACTTTTGCAGCTACCGGTGTCTTATCCTGATTAACCTGAGTGTGTTTTTAATTATTAAATAAATCAATATAATCCAAATTCCTACCAAATAAAATATATAGGCAATGAGATATTTCTCCTTTAGAGGCGGAGGTCTGAATAAGAACCTGCCTTTGCTACTGACAGCTATTATTATACATTTATTATTAGTTATTACACATTTAACTTAATGATCATATTTTTATTATACCTTCTTAAATTCTTAGGTATTTGCATTTTGCAGTATTAGCATTTCTTACAAAACGCCTCAAAAAATTTAATGGCAAAGGTTTAATAAAACTGTATGCTATAAAGATAATTTTGCCAACATACCATAATATAATAATAAAGTATTTGTAAAGAAAATATTATATTAATAACCACATTTTTTATAGACAAACTTTAATCCTACTACGTCAATTATGAAGTCTATTTTACCCATATCACGTATGTTAGCCTGTTACTACTAATTTATTATCTATTTTGTGCTACTAATCTATTGGCACAATCGGGAGGGTAGTTTAGATGCTACAGTAAAACAATCATACATGGCTGCCAAAATCATTACCCCTCATTTGGCTTTACTCAGTCGGGTAAAAGTACCAAGTTTTCCATGGCTACCTAATTACTTAGTTTAACTCCAAGTCTAATATAAAAACGATGTACGTTTTTAATTAACATTCACAGATAGTCATCAGCTTTGTTTATTAATTAACAATACTAATGAACTGGTTTTTAATTAAACAAGTGTGAACTGTGGACTGTGGAACCTAGTACCGATTCCTATAGATGGATTTATTATTATTATACAAGGTGTAAAATAAGTAAGTGATAATACTTTAGGGTGTGCGTGCTTCCTATGTAGAGTTTACTGTGAAAGTACTCGTATTAACGCTGAAAGATTAGGTACCTATATGTACTTTTGATTTTCATGTTCCCATATAATAATTTTAACAAAAGTAACTGTTTCAGCGCTAGTACTTTCACAGTAAACTATATAATATACGAGACTCTCTGTATATTACAACATGTAGATAACTAGGTTTTGTTTTTGTTTGCGGCTTCCCGAGTGCCGACTCTATAATATTGGTTGGTCGATAGGTTGCGAGTGCATGCGTTTTCCGCATTGCGGGTTCCGCATATAGTGTGGGTTCCGGGTTGCGCATTTGCACGTTACAGGTTCCACGTTTTGCGAAAACGTCGCACACGGACCCTTAATGTTGATTTTAAAAGAACGTCGACTCACATTTCATTTCAACCAGTTCTCTTATTTTCCATTCCAAAAAACAAGTGTTTTATAGTAAGTTCTCCCAAAAAAGCACATTTTTATTGGCTGCGGTCCGCAGTCCGTACTAGAGCAGCGGTTCGCAGAGTGATCTGTAATCTGTTCTTTACCTCGCATTTGTGTACGCTGTTTTTAAAGTAAAGTTTTTACTCGTTTGGGCACTAGTACCTAGCCCAGGCTAGGCCACAGTTAACCGGTCGTAGCGAACCGGAAGTCCCGTCGGAGACCCTGCCATGGGGATGCGTAATGCATTTTCCATGCAACATCAAAAAAAAGCTAGGAATTTCGTTTTTGGTGTCCGAGTTTAGGGAGGGTAGAGTACTACACATGTACGAACTCGTGATTGCCGCGAATTGGGACGGAGGGTTGGCAAACCTTAACAATAATATAATGTGCATATTGTTCTACGACCTCAATAAATACTTAGTTAATATACGGCAGTTGCATACAAATGTTCAATAATGCGCAAAACATTGTATTCTTTGTATTTACTATGGCGTTAGAACCGATAGGACATTTAGAGATGGTTATAAACTCCATAGGTTCTTAAAATTCCTGAACCTCAAAACTCAACTTAGAGTTTTATTGTTCTGAATTTCAGATAAAAAGTATATTCTATCTACCCGACTTCGGCGAAGCCAAAAGGAAGGGTAATTGATTTTGGCAGTCCATGTATGTTTGTTTTTTTTATTACCTCGCAGCAGCTAATCTACTGGTCCGATTTTGATAAATGAGGTGTCGATCGATTTGATATTTTATTAGCGGGTCCGACTACGGTAGAGCCTTGTCCATTTTTGTACCTATTTATGGCATTTCTGGATTTCTATCTGAACTATTTTTATGTTTCAGCTTTTATACGAAGTCAGGTTATAGTTTTTTTTACTTTTTTTTTCATTGTGTATTTTTATACCCCGCAATCGGGTTTATTCAGTATGAGGACGAGGACGAAGTCGCAGGCAGCTATTCTGGTCCGATTCTTTTTTTTCTTTCTGATATGGACCAAATGTCAACAAATCTATTAGGTCGAAAGCGGAGGGTCGGTAATGTCGGTATTCGGTACTAAAACACGAAGATGTAACACTATTTGTAGATAGATTCGCTGAGGGCGTTCTATGTTATAGGGTTTTGGGTTTTTAATTAAAAATTTATAAGTGAAATATTTTCATCCTAAAAATCTTAATTCATCAAATATTTTTCCGCCGAATTCAGAGGAACCGACACAGGAGTACCACCACCGTTTAGTCTACAAAAAAACTGACAACCTTTATCAATCTGACATTCTGTCTTTTCTCCTGTAGAAAGAAACAATTTCTATGGTGCACATAACCTAGTTTATAACGTCTTAAATCTCTTTAATACCAATAAACCTAGGTATGAATTGGAAGAGTCTGTAAACACAGTGCCGTTATGTGAAAGCAGCGCCGTGCGAGAGTGGCGCGCAGTAGTAGGCCGGCACGAGTCGAAACCGCGAGTGTATACAGTTGTTTTACCGCGTGTTTTAAATACGATATATTTATTCAAATTTAGAACGTGAGTATATTTTATTGTTTATGAATATAATTTTGAATTTTTCCGTATAAAATAAAATCAGGTTAAAAAAAATTAATTCTAATGTTTTCCGGCAAAATTATTTAAATATCAAACTTGGATATATAAATATTTTATAAATGTTTATTTTCTTTAATTAACATTTTAAATAATATATATTTTATAAAACAAAATTTTACAATTGTTATACCTGCTACCACGTACTAAACTCTATGTATATTATGTAGGTATAGTTTTTATACTAGGGCATTATTTTGTAGGCCCAGGTTTTAGGTTAATGTATATAGTGGGTGCTAGGTATATCTGAAAAGTTGCAAATTGTAATAATATCCCCCAAATGTAAAACAGTATTTTAAACCGATGTCCAAAAAAGGAGGAGATTCTCTATTTGGGCCGTTTTTTTTAAATGTAGGTACACCGAAATATTATTTATTATCCAATTGTGTTTGATGCAGAATAGTTGCTATTTGGTTTAAAAAATTATATGGTTTGGTGGAGTTTTCTTTTTATAGTTTTAGTTAGTTTAGGTTAGGTTAGAGTTCTGACTTCGGAACCCGGCGAGAAAAACTAAAGTAAAGAACAGAACCGGTGATTTTATAAATATAAAGTGTGTATGCCTGACAGACTATCTGTAGCATCATAGCATTCATAGCTACCAAACGGATGATCTGATTTATCGTACTGTAGTTCACAGAGCAACCTATTAGCTTACTACTTTTTATTATAGAGTTTGTAGAGACACTAAAGTTTAAAGAAAATAGGTTTAAAAATACCGACTTCAAAAACTAAACAGTTTCTTTACAATGCAGCTGCACAATTATGTTTATTTTTGGAGTTGGATCATCTATGGAACAACATCCTTAATTTATTATAGTTACCTTTATTATATTAAGTGAGGGTTCGTAACCCATATTTTATGACATTTTTTCATGTTCTGTAGCCCAAGCAAGAACAATTTACAACCACGTATTCGCAACATTATCAAATGTAAAGGTATAAGCGCTGTCATCATTTTATGCTTAATTCTCTTTCGATAACGTTACGAAGACGTAATTTGTCCTGTCAATGTCCCCACGGTCCCCAATGTGGGTACAGTCGCCGGCAGATTCGGTTTGCCACTTTTGAGTTTTGAACCTCACTGCTACATGTTATGATCGAAAAGTGGTAAAACGAATTTAATAATAATAAAATCTATGGACGCTTCACACCACGTCAATCTGGCCCCGTGCTAAGTATCCGAAGATCTTGTGTTACAGGTACCAGACAACGAAAATATATTTAATACTTTTATACTATACACATATTTAACATTTTTACTACATTATACACAAATTTAATACACATCCATGACCCAGGAACATTGAAAACTTTTTTGGACCCGCGACATCTCGCTCGAGCACCAACCCGCTCAACCAATGTGCTACGGAGGTAAATTTGTCATCGTCCGTTCATCAAACGCTTATGTTTCTGAGTTCAGACAAATTTAACTTTTGAATTTGGCAATAGGCAAAACTTCCACTCCATCTATGTAATAGGCAATTAAAAATTATATCATCATAGACCAAAATGTTTATGCAATTTACAGTAAAGTGCAAACATGCATCTCAGTTTAATGGAACAATTACTTTTTATTTTCTTAGGTAATAATAAAACATTGGTGTTACGGCACAGAATTTAAAATGAAAGCCACCAAACAACGGAAATATATTCAAAGCTTTTAAAGTTTAGAATTTTATAATATTATACTGATATTTATTATTAAACAAAAAGCTTTATTTTGTACGAAAAAAGTAATTTGGGCTCCGCGCCGGCTTGAGCACCAAATCCACCGACGCGACGCGACACGAGCTGCTTATCTCGTCTAAATAAAAGATTATAAGCCCGTATTATTTTGGCTCTATCTAAAATTTAAAACCAATAAATAAAAAGAAGAAGAAGACAGAGACATCTTCTTCTTCTTTTTAATAATGGCACCCTTGGTGAATTGCCAATGTCAAAGTGCATTGTCTCTGTCTGAAAACCGAGTGTAACTTGCATCGTGCCAAGTCAACACCTTCTCGACTTTCTCTCATTAGTAGCAAAAGGAGTTCTTCTAGGTTTCCTAAGCATAAGCGGCTGGTGGTTGAATTTAAAATGCTGGCAAGACAAGAAAATCTAGTTTTGTCATTTAAAATCGCATCAAGGATCGAGTTGTATAGTAATTACGTATTATTACGCTACTGTCGCAACTTCAGAACAGACATAATTGTGTATAATGATGCCTTGCATCAGTACCGATTTTCATGGAGTTCCAACTTTCCAGTCTCACTAAAACATATATATGTGGAGTGAGCAGATTTGACAGAGCCTACGAACGTATCTTTATCGAAAGAGAACCGTATAAAATTACATTGAAATACGATTTTTACAAATCCGTAGCTGTCAATGGTTCGTTTCCAGCAATTTTAAAAGTATATTCCTGTCAAGAGTATCAAAGAGAATATAATCACTACGAAGAGTATGTTTAAAACGTAGTGATTATATTCTCTTTGAATAAGTTCATACGCAATTATTTTTGACTGACACTCAAAAGGAGGACGTTGTTAATTTGTACTTTATAAGAGAAATAATGTGACGAAATGGCTTTACAGAACCTCTTGTAGAGAACATATTATTATTCTATTAATACGGAAAGCAAGAACTTGACCACAGTTTTATGAGATTTTTTTTACCGAAGGCAGTGCTTTGGAGTACTCTAGTCCTAGGGCCACAGCCCACTACTCTTTGCTTAGCCTGAGTTGCGGCTCTATTCCTCATAGAATGCGCCAATTCTGCGTATCGTTTATTAAAACCCGGGATCAGTGCTTTGGAGTGCTCTAGTCCTGGGGCCACAGCAAACTACTCTTTGCTTAGCCTGCGGCTCCATTCCTCATAGAAAGCGCCAATTCTGCGTATCGTTTATTAAAACCCGGGATCAGTCCTTTGGAGTGCTCTAGTCCTGGGGCCACAGCCCACAGCTCTTTGCTTAGCCTGCGGCTCCATTCCTTAAGCTCTCGTTTGGTAGTACTGGGAGGTATTCCACAGACTGGTTCTGGGCCATACATGGGTTTCAGCGCCCAGCTTGTTCGTATACAGTTTCATTGCCGGGGGTATTGCTGTGTCGGGGAACCCATACTAGTCGTATGTTATTGCTACGTCCTAGTGTGTTTAGCGTCTCGGTACAGTCCAGAACTAATTTTGATGTGATTTCGCAGTTAGCGCTCTAAGTGCAGCCTGACTGTCGGAAAAGATCAGGATATTTTTGTGGGCTAGTGCCATTTTTTGACCCTCTAGCGCGCAGCCGATTAGCAAAAATTTCAGCCTGAAATACGGTTGCAAACTTCCGAAAGCAGGCATATTTGCCTATTGAGGGCTTTCCACCGTAGAATCCAGCTCCCGCTCCGTTGTCCTTCCTGGATCCGTCTGTGAACCATACGATGTCATTCGGGTGGACATTTAGGTACTGAAACCTTTACTTCCCAGTCAGCCCTGGTAGGAGAACTTGATTTATGAGAATTGTACTAACGGAATATGAACTTTGAAACTAACTTAAGTTCTACTTTTAAGTACACTGTAGACAGACATGTGCAGAAAGCTTTACATACTTTTCTAATCGGAAATGAAATCTCATAAAGTTTGAACTTACAATTAAAATATTAAGAATTATTTTATATTATATGAATTTCAACCTCGTGAACGTAACTACAACCACGAAATAGATAATATACAACCAAGGAGTAGTGCAATGCTATGATCAAATTACAATTGCATGGCGACTGACCTAAGATTTCAATCTGCGGGTTACGTTTCAGCCCTTTCAATAAATACCTACATAATATAGTTATTAGTACCATAGACCTATAATACTGTTCCTATCAGTACCTAAAGAAGGCCTTTTGTATCCGTTACAGCAGTGCTATTATGTAAGAATGTTTTGCGTATCTCGATAGCTGCATCCTCGGTGAGTGTCAAATTTCCCATACTGCGAACTTCGAAAGATGTTAACCGGGGATTCAGCTGTCAAGATACGCAAAACATTCTTACAGAATAGCACTGCTGGATGTAAATCATACTCTGTTGCCTGGGACAGTCAATTTTAAATGTCGCATGGTTCCCCAGCCATACGGCATTCTCACAACACATTCGGCCTAGTCAAGAGGTTTCCTCACGATGTTATCTTTCACAGTTAGAGCGTCCGTATAATGTACTAAGAACTAAAAAGTCTTATTGGTACATACCACAACCTGGGAATAAAACCTGCATCCTTTCGAGTGTTAATCAACGGTCTACTAGGCAACGGAATTTCTGCCTAGTAGGGTACCTACTATTACTAATAATAATTTTACACTACAAATCGATAGTTGATACATTAGCGATCGGATCTATTTCTGAAAATTCCAGTCTCACCTAACGTAGACATAAATAACTGAACAAGTTAACCTTAACTAGTTCAGTAATTTATGTCTAAGATTTAAGTTCGAATAATTCAACGAAACTTGTAGTAAAAGTTAGGCCAGCTTAGTCATTTTTATATATTTATAACAATTGGCCTAAGGAATTTTAGGGTGTCATTTAACGGAAAATTTTACTTTAGAGTTTGTAGTTTGTAGTCATTGCAACTAACCGTAAATTCAAGATCGTCTACAGTAGGTCAAGCAGGAGCATTTGAAAGCTCCGTAAAGTAACGTTAACGAATAATAATTGTATGAAAAGCATGACAGCTCAAATAAAATTGACAATCGATAACTATGTGACTTTACGGAACATTCCTGCTTGAGCTACAGATCCGGTGTACCACTTTACCACCGGGGCCCTGATTTAAGATGCGAAACAAAATGTATTTGACATAGCTTATGTCAAATACATTTTGTTTCGCATCTTAAATCATCGCTAAGTGACATGCAAATTCGCTTGTAATTTAGCGAACCTTTTGTCCCCCGAACCGAACCCCCATACGTTTTTAATTTCAAACTTCGTAAGTGATAGCGATGGGAGCCTTAATAAGGACCCTTCTTACTCGACGATACAGATACATAAGGTTGTTCTAACTTGCACTAGAGAGAATTACTAAACTTTATATAATTATTCAGGAACCATGTTGGAAGGCACAAAGATCCACCGACCGTCCCAAATGGCGAATATATTCGATATAGCCAAAGACACGGTGTTGTTCCTTGTCCTGTCCTGCTACTACATACTGGAGTCCATATTCTGGACTCTGGTGCCCAACTACTTCAGGCCTATGAAGAGTCTGGAGGGAGACATTATTGTGGTGACTGGCGCGGCGGGAGGCGTGGGCAGACATCTGTCCGTGAAGCTGGCGAGACTTGGAGCGAGAGTGGTGCTATGGGATATTAACAAAGAAGGTAATAATTTAAGACATAAATGGATGAAGGTAACCTAGAAAATTAAGTTTAAACTGTCACTAAAACATTTTAGGATATGTACGAGTAGTAACGCTCTGAGAGACGAATTATTAGAAACCTTCCCTGGACTTCCACGAACATTTCAATACTAAAAATAGCCGAATCGGTTCAGCTGTTCTCGAGTTTTAGCGAGACTAACGAACAGACTTTCATTTTTTTATATAAGATTTTCGATTAAAATTTAGCATAACTAACAAGTCACAAATTCTAATTTAAAAAGTGGAAAAAAACCGAATGAATGGTAGTTTCCACCAAAGTAGACGATGTTAATCTAACATTATAACGTTATGAATAATAATTGCTGTTTAAATTGTTTATTATCTTCATCCTTTCAATTTCTAAATTCAATGCTATGAACATAGCTATGAAGATATTAGAGACGAAGCTATACTATGTTATAGTATAGCCTTTTATATGAAAACAGAATGACACAACTCCCAGGAAATACTCATATCAGGATTAAATCTATTAGTTGCCTTAATACTAGGCTAGGAATAATAATTTATAATATCCCAACCAGAGTTAAAAATGTTGGACACAACTTTAGGCTACAA
Source organism: Celastrina argiolus (assembly GCA_905187575.2). Lineage (NCBI taxonomy): Eukaryota > Metazoa > Arthropoda > Insecta > Lepidoptera > Lycaenidae > Celastrina > Celastrina argiolus. The sequence continues at coordinate 6,404,583 of LR994595.1, forward strand.
TAGTTACTTAACTATGTAATGACAGTAGGTATACACTGCAATTCGCAGTGCGCATCACGCATGGACATAACACTGCCGTACAACGCGTTAGTTATAACCGATTACAAAAAAAAAAGGAGAAGGTTGTCAATTCGGTCTGTTTTTTAAATTATTTATTTATTTAATATTAAATGCCCGTCCGCTGCGCTGTATCAGCCGTTATGCATAAAAGTAAATTAACCAATAATTTGGTGTAAATTTTTGCATAATATTATATTATATTTTTTCTTACACGCAAAACGCAAACGCGTAACAAAAATTTACGCATTTATTTTTGTGCGTCATCACAAATCGATATCAGTGTTATGTTATTTGGGTAGGTAATCTGCACTATAATAGGTAGATAGGTAATAAGTAACTACCATGAATGTCATCTATTCTCTAACCGCTAACGCAATTCTCACGGGAGGCTGCACATCGCGGCTGCGGTACTAGAGGCTATCTTTGTATGATAATTGGCCACATTAAGTCCAGACGTGAGTTAATATACGTCTACAGACATACATTATTAATTGTTTACCTACTACTGACTACAGCTTCAATTATATTATATTAAAATCTTTTGAATAATCAGACATTTAAATAAATTGTTTTGAACTCTTAGTAGGTTACATCCGATCCCATAATTATTTACTAAAAACTCGAAACAATACAAATTATAATATCAATCATCACGACGGTATACAGCTATTAATTTAAATATATTTTCAACCCCCTACCAAAACATGGGTGTTATAAGTTTGGTATGTCTGTTGTGTCTCTCGTGACTCGTGACATCATAACTTCCTTCCTACTAGTTTTTTTGTTTAAAAGCTGACGTGATCGGGAGGACTCTAAAATTAAATTTAAAAAAACTCCTAAACGAAGGTTGGCGGTTGTTTCGGGATTAAGTTTTTGCTTATCTATTTTTTACCTTTCCAGCATTGGAGAAAACTCACAGCGCTGTGAAAGACGAGGGACATCCGGTGGTCAGCTATGTGGTGGATCTGGCGAATAAGACTGAAGTATATGAAATCGCTGAGAGGGTAAAGAAAGAGGTAAATATGAAAGGCCTTGATTGATAGACGAACTTTTAACCGCCTCCGTGGTCTACTGGTACGAGCTTTGTTCTCGACCCAGAGGTCGTGGGTTCGATTCCCGCGTTGGAACAACAAAAAATGTTGTTTTCAAGTTTGGTTAGGACGTTTGACATTCCGTTCGTTACGTCTTTCAATAACGTTACTAATAACATTCATAAAGTTATCGAAAGGGAATACTACCTAGACACCTTTCATAAAAGAAGTCACGAATTAGTGAAACTAAATTTTATCTATTGGTGGTCAGTACATAATACATATATTATGACTATTGGTACTAACAACTCGTACATAAAAAAACCGGCCGAATTGACAGCCTCCTTCTTTTTTTGGAAGTCGGTTAATGGTCGAATTTAGTAAATAAGATTTCGCCTGTTTGGTTTGGAGATTGTAATTTTACAAGTTATGTTTTTGATGTGATTTATCTATTTCCCAGGTGGGCAAAGTGGACATGATAATCAACAACGCGGGCATCGTGTACGGGGACACCTTCCTGGAGCTCAGCGATACCGCCATCGAGACCACCTACAAGGTCAACATCCTCGCACACTACTGGGTAAGTAGACCCTCAGTAGACCTGAAGTATACCTTAAGTAGACCAGCGTAGTAGAGTCTGTAAGTCGACTGTATATAGTAGTGTGCGAGGATGTGGATCCTCGCACACTACTGGGTAAGTAGACCGTCAGTAGATCAGCGTGGGGTTAGCGCTGATGTATTCATTGAGTTAGTTGATTGTAGGTACTAGGTACAGCATGTACTTAGCGACGGTCCTTAGAGCACTAGGCAACTTAAATTGTCAAGCAACAAAAACAGCGGGCCAACAACTTTATACAAGGTGAACTTGTACGGACAATGTTATGTTCTATTATAAGTAAATTGCCTGCGCAAATGACCTGTAATCTAGTTGGCGGGACGACTGTTGCAAAACTACGTGCCTAATGCTAGATTTTATTCTCCTACTACTTTTATTAATCTGATCATGCCACTCCTGATCATGCTATGCATATATCGCAGTCATCTGGTTAAATCTGCTATTTGATTGAATGACTATCGTTCATTGAATTCTATTTTTACCAACTCAATTCAATTAGATGAATCCGAGACTTGGGCAGCCATTTAATATTTTATTTTTAAACTTGAAAATTTCCGAATGTGTACTATTCGATATATATTTCGAAGAATAACGCACATTAAAATTTATCAAAAATATAAATTGCTATCTGTACGAACTGTTTGACGCCATTCAATGACCACGCTAGTCATAGTCAAATAAGCAGATTTAACCAGATGACTGCGACACATACGCACGGGCTACCAAGTCACGGCGGGGGCTAGTGAGTTTTGGATTTTATAAATCCCCTACCTCCTGTGTCCCTGTGCCCCTTCGCTCTTTAGCAACCAGCGGCCAAAATCCAAAACTTACTCATTATATAGGCCGGTTTCATTGAAACCAGGCCAGCTACACAAGAGTTATTTTATAGTGCCTAAGTGTGTGCCCAATACACAGAAGCACTCTCTCTTCCTTCACTCTTGACTCTAGTCCAGTGGGACGAATAACCGACACGACTGGCGATCAGGCGCAGCACCGACTTTTTACATGCCCATCCGACGCATGGATCATCTTTCTTGTCAGGCAATATGGTGATCAGCCTGCATTATCGTAACCAAACTTAAAAACAAAATTTTTTGTTGTTCCAACGCGGGAATCGAACCCACGACCTCCGGGTCGAGACCTGAACCACTAGACCACAGAGGCGATAAGATGTTATGGGTTATATTTATAACTAGCTGTTCACGCGACATCGTTCGCGTGGTTTTTGAGTAACTTAAACCGTTTATGCAGCGCACGCGACGAAATTCCCCAAATGTGAATAATTTTCCCCGTTTATTGCCATATTTCTCACTGACGCTTCGCTCCTATTGGTCGCAGCGTAATGTTATATAGCCTAAAGATTTCCTCTATAAATGGACTATCCAACAAAAAAAGAATTTTTCAAATCGGACCAGTAGTTCCTGAGATTAGCGCGTTTAAACAAATAAACAAACTCTTCTGCTTTATAATATTAGTATAGATTAATTTCTATTCCAGACAGTAAAAGCGTTCCTCCCCGACATGATATCGACTGGCAAGGGCCACATCGTGACCGTCAGCTCAGTCACCGGCCTGCTGGGCACGTACCGCTGCACCGACTACAGCGCCACCAAGTTCGCGACGGTGGGCTTCCATGAGAGCTTGTTCACGGAGTTGCGGGTGAGTTGATAATGCTGGTAAATTTGGAAGAACACTAGACCTATCACGAACAGTGCAGATGTACGTAGATGGCTTTTGAAAGAGTAACGCGTTAAAGTTTTTTGTATAGTTGAATACCTGTTGTTTGCATTGTCTGTAGTTGAATTGGGATCTTGTCGTTATGCAAGCAATTTGCTCACCATCTTTTCATTAATAACATCTATAAGTATTCTATATTCATATATATTCATAGGGTTGGTTAGTTGAACCTGCTTATTGGATTAAATGACTAGCGCGGTCACGTATCTAATGGCGTCAAACAGCTCGTACAGATAGCAATGTGTTAATATATTTTTTGATTAATTTTATTTTATTAAAATTAATTGTTTTAAACAATAAATCTCTTTGACCCTGAAACTTGGTACACTCCATCAACAAATGATGTACGTCTTTGATTTTATTACATGTCTCACTATTTAGTGAAGTAACCTTTTTCATTAAGAACGCAAACTTTCGCGATGGAATGTGTCCTGGGGGCGTACTCTCCAATCTCATTCGGTTTTGATTTACGAGTTTGATATGATTTCGATTTTGATTCAGATTCGTACTCCCGATCAAAATCATATCAAAATCAAAATGGCGTTGAGATCGTGTGTTATATCGGAATGTAAACACCAATTTAACAATTAGTTTGTACATTCGCTATAAGATGCTCAGCTAGTAATTACCCTATAACCTCTTTTAGGCTCACGGGCACGACTCAATCCACGCGACCCTCATCTGCCCGAGCTACATCAACACCGGCATGTTCACGGGCGTCACGCCGCGGCTGACCGCCATGCTGGAGCCCGACCACGTGGCCGACAGCATCATAGAGTCGGCGCGGAAGAACGAGGTGGTGTGCGTACTGCCCGGCTCTATCAGACTGTTCCTGCCGCTGAAGACGTGCGTATTATGTTATGTTATAATATCAATGAACGCTTCACATCAATCTGGCCCCGTGCTAAGTGTCCGAAGAACGTACCAGACAACGAAAATATATTTAAGGGTAGCAATAAAACGAGTGACTGTAAATTACAGTTTTTAGTGTCAAAATTAATTAATTTGGGTTATGGAATTACTAAGTGAGCGACTGACTGCGAGTGACGAGAAATCAACAGAACAGCAAATACTTTTATACTATACACATATTAAAGATTGTTATTATATCATACACTAATACACACCACATCCATCGCCCAGGAACATTGAAAACTTTTTGTTCCCTCGGCGGGATTTGAACCCGCGACCTTTCGCTCGAGCGCCAACGCGCTCAACCATTGCGGTACGAAGGTCGTCAAACATGAGTTCTGCTACGTTTGTGTGTTAGTTATTACTAGAGGTCGCAACAGAAATTCGCCAACAATATGAATATAAGTAAAACGTAGGTATATCTACATATTATGGGCGTGATAGAGCTTTTTAAGGGTTCTATCGCCTCGTAGTAAAAAAATTGCGACAGAATGACACATCGACGTGTAACAAAATTTTATACATTACTTACTTTAATCTCTCCATAAAACCCGTATTGTTTATATAGTCCGCATAACAAAACCTTAAGAGGAAACACCACGAAATTTTTTCCATACAAAAATAGGGGTCTAGGGGATTTCTATTTCCTCCCTGGATAACACCTCTATAGTAACAATTTTTTTCCTGAATATTTATGGATATTGTTTGTACGTCCCTATTTTTTCCTCTTTTTTTATAAATTAATTATTTAAAGAGATATGGACGTTTAAAAACCTAAAAAAAATGGCCAGACTCTCCTCTATGTTTAAATATCTAGGAAACAGATTTGACTACAATAAACAACAAAAGCAAAAAATAGGAACCTAGCTCAATTCTTTTTTAGCTAATACAGAAAAAAATATTTAAATCGGTTAAATTTTGGAGGAGGAAACAGGAATCCCCTAAACGTCGATTTCTGGTACTTTTAATAGATAATTTCAGTCCAAGTTGCAGTTGTCTCTGTCGCGCTAGTGCTGGCTAGCTAAGGCACTGCGAGACAGCTTTAGATTTTATAAATACCTATTTTGTATTTCTCTCAACCGTGGTGTTTCCTCTTAAAGTATAAAACTAATTTACAATGTATCTTCTTGCAGATTACTCCCAGCAAAGATGTGCTGGGACCTAATGAATCGCGTCATGAAGGGACCCCAGAGCATGATGACTATGAAAATATCCAAGAGCCACTAGTATTTATAGATTGTAGTGACATTGAATAGACATAGGAAAAAAATAATAACCACTAATTTCATTAACTTTAACCCGACTACGTAAATTATATAGCCTATTGGAACTTAGTTTATTCAGAAATCTACTGATATCTCTTTTATTAAAATCGGACCAGCAGTTAAGGCGCTACAGAGGAATAAACATTGCATATATATACTGTCAGAATTGTCCTTCCTTTTAACCAACTTCCAAGAAAGGAAGAGGTTCTCAATTTGGGCTGTATTTTTTTGGCTTCGACATGGTCGGGTAGAAACTAACATCGAAACATTTTAAAATTAGTGCACAAGCTATGTAAAATTATTTTGTTTTACATTAAGCTAGTATTTTCATACCTGAGGCATCTATACCAGCAAGCTCACAGGTGTGTTAACAGCTCAGAGAACCTTTGGAAAGATAAAGGACTGTATCACAACAAAAAAAATCATCATTTACCTGATGTATAAAATTTATTTACTTATTACATTATTATAGGAGATCATAGAAATAGTCCAGTCCCTGTCCTAGTTCCCAAATAGCAATTCCAGTGCCAAACTCTTGAGCCAACTCCAATCGCTTCTTGATCGAGTAAAGTGTTGGGTAAAACACTTTCTTTGCACCTTGTGATGTTCTGAAAATAAGTTAACTCCGTATACAATGAGTCTACTGTAGCCCAAGCAGGAACATTTTGAAGCTCCGTAAAGTAAAGTAGTCAATTGTACTGGCACTTTCATACAATTACTATTCATAAATGTTACTTTACAGGCTTTCAAGTGTTCCTTCTTGGCGCAGCTTAAATTTTTCTATGTATCCACTAGGAAAATCACAATGCCCAACTACATGCATAATCATAATTTGTACCTTAATAATTGACAAGCAGAGATGATTATGCAATGGAAAAAACATGAAAACTGTGAGTTTGGTGTTATTATTGCAAAGAAATAATTAATTGTTTAAGTAAGTGTTTTTTAAATTTTAGTAAATAAATAAGAATTTTATTCTTGATTATTTTAATCAAAAAGTACTTTATCAATCGTATATGATGATGATAATTTATTTGTTGGTAAAAATAGAATATTGTTGTAGTTTAGAGTTCAGTCAAAATAAAGGTTATAAAAGCCTACCTTATTTCAATATAATTCTCCCCCGTATTATTGTTGTAATTTAAAGCTTGGTTCTGCTTAGTATACTTCAGTAGATCAATGTACTCCGTACCAACTATGGCCCCACCGCCATTGGCTGTATATGAGTTGCCATAGAAATTGAGGCCGAGTAGAATCTTGGACCTCTTAGTAGGATTCTCATCTTTGTCAATGAGTTTCTCTAGACAGAGTCTCATCCAATATAGTGGAGCATTGGGACCTGAAATGATTTGGAAGTTATAAATGACTATATGTGTGGCTACGGTATGTGACATTGAATAAAAAAATCTATTAATTAATAATTGATTCTCTCATTTAAAAAAAAAAAATATTTATGAAAATTTATTTTTTAAGAAAGGAAAAAAAATTATAATCTATGTTTTCATAAGCCTTGGTTTTTTCATGACTACTTTGTTTTCAATCATAAAAAAAATATTTTAAAGTAATTTTTCAAAATGAAACAAAGCTGATACAATAGGTTTACACATTAGAATCAACAAACTCAAAAAAGGATTGTAGCTGTGTTAAAAATTGATTTTAAAAATCATACCTGGCTTTTGTGGATTAGAAAAGTCATAGGTCATAACTGAAACTGCTTCTACATAAGGGTAGATCTCATTAAAAGCCTGAATGAAGAACTCATCACTGGGATACCCTCGGAATGGTGGGTACACTAGAATTAAGCTGAAGCCATTCTGGTTCATTTCCAAACCTGTAACAATTGTAAAAATTAATAAGGGATTATAGAGAATACTTAAAGTGTGTGTACAGTTTTTAAATATAAAAAAATAACTAGCTGACCGTTGACCTTTCCTGGACTTCCACAAATATTTCAAGACTATATATAGCCAAATCGGTTCAGCCGTTCTCGAGTTAAAACTCGAGACTAACAAACAGCAACTCTTTTTTATATATAAGATAACAATAACATAACTTACCAAATTGCTGAATGAATTTGATGGACTTGTCAACATATTTGCCAATCTGTGAGATCATCTCTAGCACAACACCATCAAACTTCCACTGTCTGCATGCTTTAATCACTTCCTCTATCAATGCCTTCTGTTCTGTTTGTGCTGTGGGTTCCATGAAGAAGGTTCTCAAATCTGAAGGCTGCCAGTTCTCAAAGATCAACCTTGGCAGAACTGCAATCATGGAAATATATGTCTTTATTTTAAATTTACCTTTATGTTAACATCAAAGTTTTATTAAGTCTATTCTACAATATAAAGCTTTATTCCTTATGATTCCTTTTTGAAAGAAACTTACTTTATTCCAATAGTTTTTGCCAACTTAAGTATTAAATAATTTAGACTGAAACCCCAGTTATCACTTTAAGGCTTACTTTACTTACTTTTCAAATTTTTATTCAACCCCTTCTGTTTCACAGACTTCATCCATCCATTGTCTACATCATGGAGACCAGAGATTATGTAGATGTTCGGTGTCTGTCTCTTGATTTGAAGCCATACTGGTGAGACATAGTTAAACTTGGCCGCCCATGTCTTAGCTACATCATAACCTTTGCTGTTCCACTAAAAAGCAATGCATTATAATGAAAATGATTAGTTGATGAGTGAGATAATATAAAATAAAAATGTATACTGCTTGAGATGTTGCTTCAATATTGTGTAAAAAGCTATTTATTACACATGTTTTTTGTAACTCCATACTCTACATGATAGCCTTATACTGCTACTATTGTGACGTATAATATAAAACTATGCTGTCTTAAATAAAGATAGATATCATAGTTGCATTAAGAGTTAAAGCCGACTTACTGGTGTCACATAGCCTAAGACAAAATTTTTGAAGTTTCGCTGCGACGTATCCTGGTAGAAAGTTCCATGATATTTTATGATATCCTTAGCCAGAGGGGTTTCTACGACTAGTTTTCTGTCTAAAACATTATTTTTTCTTGGTCCTGTCTGTGCTTTAAAGACCTTTTGCGTCTTTTTGTCCGATGGCGGCGACAATGTAGCGTAACACACACATGAAAATACTATTAAAAATATCAATTGTGATATAAATCTCATTATTTATCAATTTTTTATAAATTGTGACTAGAAATTAAGTTATTTTGCCGAAAGTAACCGGCAATAATGAGGCAAAATTCAAGGTTTTATCGCCGTAGTAAATATGCTGTCTACTTCTTTTTAATGAATTTGGCAAGTGACATTTGTCGACGCCATGTTTGTCATTTGTCAATGGTATTTTTTAAAGCCATGATTGTATTGCATAGGAGTTGAGTGTTATACATCCATAGTATTACAATATTAGATCAGATAATATTAATAGAAAAAAACAAAATATAAGAAAATATATATGTATACAAATGGAGATGAAGGAAAAGCTCAATCGAAAAGCCTACCCCGAAGCGTACAAAGCTTAAAAAATCCTTTAGCTGCATTGCTGCGCTGTATAGCCAAAAAAACTTGTTGAGCCGAGTACGCCCCGAAGCGGCGGTCGTTGCCATTGTTATTTATATTTATTAAATCCCTAATCACAGTTGTGCGTTGTGGTTTGCGGGTTGTTCATTGCGCGTTACACTTTCCGCGTTGAGCATTGCGGGTTGCGTTGTGGGTTCACAGAATTAACTCTTAAGATCTTTAGGGCGTGTTTCACCAAGCGTTGTTTAAGTTAACGCCATGTTAAAATACTATGCCTTCTCATTCATAGACAGGAATTAAGAGAGGAACAACATGATATTTAACGAAGGATTAACTTTAACATGGCTTGGTGAGACACGCCCTTTATTTTGTTGATAGATTTTTACTAAAAAAAAAAAGGTGGATAGCCAAAGGGGTTAAAGTAGGTCCAGACTTAAAGTGATTCAGACATATTATTTTGTCCATGCCTACCCTCGACACGTAGGTATATTTAATCACGAGGGCGTAGGTAGTTGCCAGTTGGAAATTATGTACTTGTTTGCATAACTAACTACTAAAAATATGTACCTACTAACTATCGTATGTACGTTAGAGTAAAGGTACTTTTTTCTAATATCTTAAATATAAGTAGGTATAGTAAAACACCTATTTAACAAATATTGCTCTGCACTAGAATCTATAGTCCCTCTTAGTCGACGACCTCCGTAGCGCAGTGGTTAATTGTATTGGTGCTCGAACGAGAGGTCGCGGGTTCGAATCCCCCCGAGGAAACAAAAAGTTTTCAATGTTCCCGGGTCATGGATGTGTATTAAATTTGTGTATAATATATTATAATAATTAAATGTGTATAGTATAAAAATGTTAAATAGTTATATTTCCGTTGTCTGGTACCTGTAACACAAGTTCTACGGATACTTAGCACAGGGTCAGATTGACGTGATGTGAAGCGTCCACAGATATTATTATTAGTCTATAGACTATTATTATAGTCTAGGTTTAAGAACTGTAGGTTAAAAATTTAAGTGGCGCGAATGAGCCTTGGGTACCTACACTAATAAGGCTTATAATAATCATAATAAGCCTTTTAGCTAACTACACAAATTTATTACGAATTAAAAGTATGTACCTAAATAACCCCTTTTATTATTATTATACAGTTATAAACATAGGCGACATAATTTAAATATAAGAATAATGATATTATGACGTATTTGCAAAACCATACGGCATATAAATAATGTAACAGTGACATAACTTCCGCGGCGAAGAAAGTTGCGAGCGCGCCGCCCGCCGCGCAGTCCCGCCGAAACCGCAGTCAGCATGGCTCGCTTTCTGTTGTTTTACATTCTCGCGCTCTTTGGCTTAGGTTTGTGAATTTCGAAGCTCTATGATAGAGGCTACATTTAATAAAAAAAATACATACCACAAAGTGATTAAATTTTTTATGACATTTTTGTGATTGTAAAAAAAATATTTGTAATAAGCGGCTAGTGAAAATAAGAAAGAATAACTGAATGCTTACCTACTTGAACATAAAAAAAACAACACTACGAAATCAAAAGACAATAATTATGAGTCTCGTAGCTCGAATTTAATTTCTTAAACAAAACTTGTGATGATTTGTTGAAAATTTTGTTTCTTGTGGTAGATTTAAAAGTGTACCTACTCTTTTAAGAAAGGTTGGTTAATGTGTTTCATAAGCATGTCGTGTTTCAGGGGTACTAGGGGAACATGTGCAGAAGAGGAGTGTGTATGATGTAAAGCTTAAGTGTCATGAAAGTGGAAGGTTTTATCGGTAAGTTTATGACATCTATTCTAGATTTAAAAAATAAATAGCCATCGAATAAAGCAGTGAGCGATTTGATGATGATGAATCCCACGATCATGTCAGTTTATAAAAAACTAGATTAAAAACAATAGCACCCCTTTGTTTTCGTTAGGGGTTAAACAGCGGAGTTATTTCCATTAATTGTGTGCTATATTTAAATAGTCAATATTTAAATATAGCACACAATCAATGGAACGCTAAGATCAAAAACAAAACACCACAAAGAATGTTTAAAAATGCCGGGTTTTTTTACACGGACGAAGTAGTGGCCACAAATTTTAGAGTTTAATAAAAATATCTGTTGGATATAGGTATTATGTTTTCGGGCCGATTTTTCAATCGTCAGATAACTTTTACTTAATGAATAAATATGTGATTTTGACAGATTTTGTTAAGGAAAAAATGTCAAAGTCACATGTTTATTTTACGGATAAAAGTTATCTGATGATTGAAAACTCGGCCCTAAAATTGGACAAGTTAGGTAATATTATACAAGGCTAGATTATAAACTAAAAGCATTAAAAATGTATCGTAGTAACTATTAACTTAATATTATTAGCTTTGCGTTCGTTGATGTCTTTTTTATGAGTCAGATAATGTATGTGAAAGTTCAAATTACTTTGCAATGTCTTTTCTACTTAATTTAGGTAAGCTACTGATTAGGTATCTACTACTACCAATCTAATGATTTTAAGCAAAAAAATGTAATAGGTACCTATTATTACAAATTAGATATAACCTACTAGCAATACCTACATAAATTAATAAAATAATGTTTGATATCTCTATATAGCCAAGGTTCGTTTACCTAAATAGAGATATCAAACATTAAATTTAGGTACGTTTAGGTACTTTTCAATTCGGATAAAATTAAACTTTTTCTCTACTCAATCTTCGTTCGCCCTTTTTTTGAAAGTTGGTTTAAAATTAAAGTTTTATGGGCTCCTATTATGATACTAAATTCTTTTAGTACCTGTGCATGCAACTGCGTTCTTGTGAGATAGTGAAATAAAACCCTCGATTTCGAAACATTACTCATTGGTGTTCTACGATATTTTAGCCTTCAGCCTCCCTCGATAAATGGCCTATCCGTCACAAGTTTTTTTAATAGGACTGGTAGGTCCTGAGACGCGCATAGCGCAGTGTATAAACTTGTTCAATAAGTACGATATACAACACTAAAATAGTTTTTCTAATAGAACCTGTAGGTATGTACTTCCAGATATTAGCGCGTTCAAACAAACAAGCTTTATAATGTTAAGTAAATAAGTTATAAGTAGATTCTGTGGCCCAGAAATTATTTAAAAATACCGGATATACATTCAAACTTAGTTAAATACGTAATACAGTAGCGTGTTAACAGTTCGTAAGTCGCAAGTCGCAACATTCGACAGTCGCAAAATATACAGTGTCCATTTCACATGTTTTATTAATGCACGCCGGCTCGGCTGATACACGGCACGGTCTAAAACACGACGACCAAGCAGGAACATTTGTAAGCTCCGTAAGGTAACGTAAATAAAAAAAAAATTGTATGAAAAGCGTGACAGCGCCAATACAATTGACAATCGATTGCTTTTCTTTACGGAACGGGCTACTGATGTTAATTAACGCTATCGTTGTATTTCGTCAAGTTAGGGCACCTAGTGGAGTCTTAAAGTGAGGTGAGGTTCTATTCTAACAAAGGTTTTAACTTATGATGATCGATTAAAATTATTTTTTCCGTCAAATGTGACGTTTTTTTGACGATAAATCCTTTTTAGATCATCTATTATATTATATTGTTATTATTATCTATAATATTTATTAATTTTTTCTTCTTTTATATAATCTTTTATATAAAAATGAATGCTGTTCGTTACTTTCGCTAAAACTCGAGAACGGCTGAACCGATTCAACTATTTTTAGCCTTGAAATATTCATGGAAGTACAGGGATGGTTTAAACGGTTTGGTTCAAAAAAAGTGGGCACGGGTCAGCTAGTACGAGTATTGTTACATTTTCTATACCTTTTTGATAAGCCGTAAATTGGAGCTATCTTTACTAATAATAATAAGAGGAAAGATTTGATTGTTTGTAACGAATTGGCTCAAAAAGTGCTTGACCGGTCTTAATACTTCGTTCACCATTTGAATGCTATATTATAACAGATAAATATAAGCTATTGTAATTTAAAAAAAAATAACGATCCCTACTAAAACGAATGTTTCCCAAGGTCACAAAGTAGATAATAAACCCAAGATGTAAAAAAATGAATATAATTTATATACTTATCTAATGTATTGCATGCAATTATTGACGATATATTGACGATAGAACAAAATAATGTTTGCCAAATGAAAAATGGGTAAAAAGAAATGGAAACCCGTGCTTAGCCGAGACTGGCCGCCAGTTTATTAATAACTTGAGAAATAATTAACAATGTTGTGTTACATAACAAAACGATTTCTCGGCCATACATAAACATGCGCCGTGACACGAACGATATCGTATTTGTCACACAGATGTCGATCGATTAACGATGATTAGAAATGACATTCGCATGAAAAAGCCAACGGACTTGTCGAGAATTGATAGACTTCCACGTAATTGCATTCAGAGTGCCTATTGCTCACCCACGGCCTATTTTGACCCGAAGGCGAAGCCAAAAGCATAGGTAATGATTTTGGCAGTTATAACTGTCATATAGTCTATAGACTGCCAAAATCATTAGGCCTTTTTGTTTACCGATTTTGCCGCCGATTGTTCCACCCTATGGTTCCACCTTACAAATGACTGACTTTATGACTGACTTTTTGTGTGACATTGCACTTTTAAATACTAGATGCTAGATGCAAAAACATACTAGATGTTCTATTTTTCATTTACATAAAGTTGGTCACAGAAAGTATACCGTAGGTGGGCAATCTTATTATTCCAATAATTGTCAAGTAGCTTTTATTAAATACTAGCTGACCCGTGCCCTTCCCGGGACTTCCACGAATATTTCAATACTAAAAATAGCCGAATGGGTTCAGTTGTTCGAGAGTTTTAGCGAGACTAACAAACAGCAATTCATTTTTATATATAATACCAACTGACCCGTGCCCACTTCGTTGAGCATACAAACCGTTTAAACCTTTATAGACTTCCACTAATATTTCAAGATTAAAATTAGCCGAATCGGTTCAATTGTTCGCGAGTTTTAGCGAGACTAACGAACAGCAATTCATTTTTATATAAAATATCTATTTATCCTGTACACTGTAAAGTTGAAAAAAGATCTATCACTTTTGAATATGATAGCCATGAGCCAAGTAATAAGGTTAATCGAATCTCAAGGCGGCACTAGGCAAACATACATATTTACGGACGGTGAAATAATTAGGTTTGCATCCTAAAAAGTCTGTTGCCTGAGACGACTAACGACTGACTGTTGTCGAAAGCACGTTGCCTTAGTAACCTACAGCCTACTCTACCTTTTATATAATAGCTGCAAGCCTGCAACTTATTAGATTGAACAATGTACTTACTCGATTGTTTGGTGGATAGATGCCTCTATTAAAATCATCTAGGTGAACGGATCATTGTAGACTACATCTGCATGAGTAGGACTAGTACATGTAGTGTGACAACCATAGAAATAGTTTTCTGTCTACGTATGAATAGACAACATGATAGATTGATACAGGAAATCTGTCATTTTTGTCCCTACAAACTGTCAGTATTTCTAATCTTGTATAGACAAAATATGAGGTAATATTAAACGTGTAAGTCCTACTTATGGGGTGGTAGGACGTTGTCGACAATGATGCTATAGTACTCTATAGTCTATATTATAAAGTGTATACTTTCTTTCTTTAACTGAATTCTAAACTCTATAGTCTATATTATAAAGTATATACTTGTACTAGTCCTACTCATGTAGATGTAGTCTACAATGATCCGTTCCCCTAGATGATTATCAGATAGAGGCCTCTATCCACCAAACAATCGAGTAAGTACATTGTTCAATCGAATAAGTTGCAGCTCCTCAACCAGCCATAAGATCAAATGAAACAACCGTATAATTATATTATAATTATTCTTTTGACGACCTCTGTAGAGCAGTGGTTGAGCGCGTTGATACTCAACGGAAGGTCGCGGGTTCGAATCCCGCCGAAGTATCAAAAAGTTTTCTGTGTTCCTGGGTCATGGATGTGCATTAAATAGGTATGTGTTTTAATATAATAAATATCTTAAATATGTGTATAGTATAATATTAAATATTATTCCGTTGTCTGGTACCTATAACACAAGTTCTTCGAATACATAGCACAGGGCTAGTGTAATACGTCCATAGATATTATTATTATTATTCACATGTACATACGGACTTAAACCACTTCTGCAGACGCTCGCTTCCATGTGTTTAAACATCTTAAGGCAAAGGAAAATATTTACAAACCGGCCGAGCAGGAACTTTGCCAATATTGTACCCTAACGACTTGCAAAGTGAATTCTAACTCGTTCAGTGAGTCGCCTCATCACCGATTGTATCACATCCGGATATCCGAGCGTCTACACGCGAGCTCCAGTTAGGTTTTCCGCGTCGTACAATAACCTCCACTTTCGCCGCAACCTTGAGCTGCGCCTGCACGGCAGCGGTTTCCGACAACCGGTGAAATTTCACTTTCGCTCACTCGGCTAATAGATCTTTATTCTGTACGATCGAATAACGAATGTGTGGTACTCGGTGTGGTTTATCCGCTCAGAAAGAGATAATATATTATGCAGCAGAAACCTTATTCTTATACGGTAGTAAATTGCAACCTCTAGTTGGCGCAGGCTGTGCTCTGGATTTTGTAAGAGATTTGTTCGTGAAACAGTACAAAATATATAATTTATTATAAGCTGCACTTTAAATCGATACTAATATTCTAAGATAAAGAGTTTGTTTGCTTGAACGCGCCAATCTAAGGAACTACAGCAGGCTTATTCCCGACACAATCGAGTTCCATCTCAACGGCTTTTGGCATTTTATTCGGCGGATTGCTTTGAAACTAACCAGGATAAAGAAAAAAGTAAGATCGTAAATTTTTGTATTTCCGACCATATCAATCTACTGAAAATCAAAATAAACAAACGTCTATTTATTGGGAAGTACGTGACACGATCGAATCAGATTGGAGGTAGAGGAGAAGTAAGGCTCCAGGTCTTATTTGAAAAATTCTCTTAGGGATAGTATATTTATCAAAGAAAGAAAAGGCGATATTATATCCTCACGCTAAGACCAATATAAATAGAGCCAAAACAATAGTATTTCGATATCGGAAGTTTTATGTCACTAATTCACTAATTAAAACCGGACCGGTCGACAACACGTCTAGTTTCATATAATATGTTAAGAGATTTTATCGTTATACTAAATTCAAGCTATACCAGCAGTTACGACTTATGAACTGTGCTTATTAACTAAGGGCCGATTTATACGATAAGACATACAAAATCTGCCAAAGTCACATATTTATTCCTTAGATATAGAAGTTATCTGACGATTGAAAAATCGGCCCTTAGAAGTCTATTTTAAGAAAGTAGCGATTACCTTTCACGCGCGGCTCACCGCAACCTTTGGTGCTATGCTTAGTTAGTTACACTAATCATCCATGGTTACATTCCTATAACAATCGTATAAAAAGTAGGTAAGCTATATTATCGATTTCTTCAAAAGTACATAACAATAAATTTCATCATAACAAGAGATTAATTGCTAAGTATCACAAAGTAGATAACAAACTAAGTATAGATAAAGAAAGTTCTTAGTACGCACCTAAAGGTACCTACTTAAAGTTCAGGCTGGCATTTTAAAGTAGGACTTTGAAATGCCAGCTTGTACTTTTCTCCCACTGTTAAATTAAGGAAGGCTACTTATGTTTTCCGAGTGACATACCTACGTCCTATTTACCTAGGTACTTACATACATTTTAACGTACTTATATGCTTATAATAGTAAATAGACATAATATTATGATCTTCTCACTATAAAAGTATCTGACACAAAGAAAAACGATTGCAGTTCCTTTGTCTAGCTGGAACTCGAGAAAAACTGAAACTAGTTTATTTACCAGTTTACACTGGGTAAGACAGAACAAGGTGTGTCGAGTCAGCTAGTAAATAAACTAGGCGAGTTCTACGGCCCTGCCACCTAAATATCTTTATCGGAAAAACTTTAGCTTCGGAGTTATCGTGTTCCCTTGACACTGGGTATTTTAAATTTGTTTATTTCATTTTAAAGTTTTTTTTTGTCATTGTTATCGAATAGGTATAGAAGGCTGCGCGTATTTGCAAGGAAAGTCGCGTGTGTTGCCAATGGGTTATTCATATACCCACAACGTAAAAATATGTTTAACATAATGTGGTCGGTTAATAAAATTTACTTATAAACTTCATTAAATCGTTATAATGATAAATAGATCGCGTGTGTACTTCACCTTAGCAACAATTCGACGTAAAAACTAGAATCGTTTATTAGCTGTGTCTTTGAACATTACGACTTAAATAGCAATTAAAACGACTTTGAATTATGGCTGTATAGTGACAAAAGACTGATGATGTATAATGTTTTTTGTTAATAATAACATAATAATGATAGCACGATATTACAATCAGCACTTAGTAGTTCACACCATTTATCCCGAGCGTAATAAAGTTGATGAATCAATTATAATAATATGTAATGGGTGAAAAAAGGATTCCACCGTCAAAATTTCGGTGACGTTAGGCCAAATTTATTGTTAGTCCTCGGCAGGGAACGAACCTACGAGCTACTGAGTCGTTACCTAAATTCTTCCACTGGACCACAGAGACAATAAATAAAAATATCACTTGTTTTGTTCCAGTAACCCCGACCGCAGTGAAGACGTGATGTGGACGTCGGACGAGTGTTCCAGATACTACCTGTGCGTGGACAACGACGTGTTCGAATTCCAGTGCACCAAGGGACTGCTGTTCGACGTGAACAGGCAGTTGTGTGACAAGCTGCAGAACGTGCACAACTGTGATCTAACTACTGGTAGGTAGAGTGCAGGTGTAGTGCAGTGTTGTTCCAGTGCGCCAAGGATCTCCTGTTCAACGTGAACTGGCAGCTATTTAACAAGCTGCAAAACGTGCACAACTGTGATCTAACTACTGGTAGCTAGAGTACAGGTGTAGTGCACTGTAGGTGGAGTGCAGTGTTGTTCTAGTGCACCAAGGATCTGCTGTTCAACGTGAACTGGCAGCTGTTTAACAAGCTGCAAAACGTGCACAACTGTGATCTCACTACTGGTAGGTAGAGTGCACGTGTAGTGCAGTGTTGTCACAGTACGCCAAGGATCTGCTGTTCGACGTGAACTGGCAGCAGTGTGGCAAGCTGCAGAACGTGCACAACTGTGATCCCACTACCGGTAGATAGAGTGCAGGTGTAGTGCACTGTAGGTGGACTGCGGTGCAGTGCAGTGTTCATTCCAGTGCACCAAGTATAACTCATCATAGGTGTATTATTTACATCACTGCTACTCAAATTACAGTTGCTGTCTTTGTGTGATACTCGCACTGCTTTTGATTTTGACATACAAAGACAGCAGTTTAGAGTCTCAGTATGTCATTGAATGTTTCACTGTTTTTACTCAAGAGAAGGATTAGAGATGTTATATTACTATTGCATAGTGGACACCATGCCCATTATAATATAAAAATAAACATTAAACAGTCGAGCAGCCAGTCGATACTTTAGATCGAGCCTTTTGAACCTTTGAAAAAAATTTAACACTGAATAATTTATTTTAGAAACTCTCATACCGAAGCCACTGCTGGACCAGGCTCCCTGCGCCAACGGAACGCACCTTGGCTGCGCGGACCAGACCTGTCTACCGGCAGAATACTTCTGCGACGGAGCTAGTGACTGCGAAGACTCCTCGGACGAAGTATTTTTCATTTAATTCCCATATATACTCACCGTGAATAGACCTTGAAAAATAATCTGGTTCACACTGGTCTCACTTCCTTAAGGTGGGGTTACATCAAAATAAAAATTAACAAAGAGTATAGTTATACTAAAACAAGAACGTTTTTTGTGATGTTTTAGTAACAACAGAACAACGAAAGAATACGCCACGGCTGCTTACATTAAAATATAGGGTATAGAATAAACATTCGCTAGTTTGATGTAAACCCATCTTAACGCATACGAAGGACTTGTGGGAGTACAAGTGGAAGCCCCCAAGGGAGATCTCCGACCGAGCGAGACAGTATGCTCAGTCAGGCCGTAGCCCACTATACTAGTTTTCAGACGTCGTTTATATAGCGCCGGACTTAGAAAACTTCGATAGCGCGATGCAGGATTGCAGTGTTCATAGCTAGACAAAATATATGTAGGTAGGCCAGAAAAAAAATAGTTTCATTTTTGCTTCCGGTCGGGTAAAAAGAAATTCTCGCTAAAAGGTGATATAACTTAGCTATTTCTACAACCGACAACCAGTTTTGCGACGATCCTGCCGCAAACTCCACTTTCGCCGTGTTGAAATAATACGCATTATTATCATCGTAAACGCATAATTATTAAATATTTAAATGACAAGCAACTTATGTAATTTGTTTTTGCAACAAGTTATTGCAAGTTCGAATTGACCTTTTGATGTTATTACTTATTACGCGAGGGTGGTCCATTGATATACTCGTATGGCGTAAGAAAAATATTTAGAGTAAGTATATTGTACTATACCAGTGGGTATTGGCTCAACTCATTTGGCATAAAGTTAGTTTAGTTAAACTGTATTGATATAAAAATAAATTGATGATAATATAAGTAGTACATTTTGCAAAAAAAATATTAATTATTGTAATTTGAAATGTGTTGAAAAACCTATCACGCACGTAGAACGGGTAACAGTAACCGCATACAATAATGCAATCTGTCTGTTTGTTTGCCGTTCTTAGTGACAATTTCACCAACACAATATAAAGTTAATCCTTCATTAAATATGATGTTATCCCTCTCGTATTTCCTGCCAATGAATGAGAAGGCATTGTATTTTAACAAGCAGTAAAGCAAGCAGTAAACACTAACAAGCGTTGGTGAAATCGGGACTAACTTTATAAAGAAATCTTCTCTTTACTTCAAGATCTAGCATGTCCCTCAGGGGAGTGTCTGATCGACATGCTAGATCTTCTCCTAGCTAGGAGATCATAGGTAATAATATCTAAGGTTTTTTTTTGGTTACCACTGTCAAGGAATTGCAGTGGTGAGAATATGTAATAATAATAGCTCCCCTCGCCGATATCGGTGTCGGCAGCCGATTTTATTGAAACCAGGCCAGCTATGCAGGAGTTATTTTATACTGCCCAGGTGTGTGCGCAATACACAAAGGCACTCTCTCTTCATTTAACTCTCATAACCCAGTGGGACGGTAAACCGACACGACTGCAGGCTAGAGAACAGGCGCAGGACCGACTTTTTACATTCCCATCCAACGCATGGATCATCTTTCTTGTCAGACAATCAGGTGATCAGCCTGCATTGTCCTAACCAAACTTGAAACCAACATTTTGTGTGGTGGGCCATTTGCCCTCAAAATCTCTACTCTTCAACTGATTACACCATATTTTCACAAGGGTTGGTGCGATGTGACCTATGACCCGAACTCCGCCGCGCCATGTGACCCGGGTCTATGCCTGCTGCCGGAGTGCTTCTGTTCCCGAGACGGCGACCAGATACCAGGCAACCTGGTTCCCAGTCAGGTGAGGGTGTTGCTATTACCATAATTGAAGACATGACACGGGTGATATGTAGCAAAATTATGATTATGAGAAAATTAAGTTCAAACTGTCACTTATACATTTTTGAATACGTCGTAAAGTATTTAAGTTCATTAATCTAAAGATCCGTCTCTAGAATCAATGTACTTAATATGTTACTATATATCCTAAAATGTTTAAGTGTTTTTTTAATCTCAATTTTCTGGCTAAAACTTTTGTGCGACATATCACCTTCATCGATTCATAACTCAATTGTGTAAGACGATAGTTTATGTTGGTGCAAAAATACTGAAACCAAAAACAAATAAAAATAAAATAACTTAGCGTGTAACATTCCTATCACATATAACAAACAATCTGATGACCTTCAAGACCTGAACCAAACAAAGCTAAGAACACTCTCGACTGATATACATTTCAAACCAAAAACCGCATTAAAATCGGATCATCCGTTTAGGAGCTACAATGCCACAAACAGACACATCCCCTTTTACACAGATACGTCAAACTTTTAACGGTATATAGTCGGGGGTTAAAATATTAAGAAGGTAATCTATCTCACTTAATAAATTGCATTCATTTCGATTGCAAACGACTGTATTAGAAAGCTGATGTATGGTAGATTGTAAACCGCCTTTTATTAATTCAGTACTAGCAATAGTATTCTATACTGTGTTCCGATTAACCGTGACCAAATGTCTACAGCAATAAGAAATTAAAGACGATATCCGTAGCGCAATGGTTGAGCGCGTCGGTGCTCGAGTGAGAGGTTGTGGGTTCGAATCCCGACGAGGGAACAAAAAGTTTTCAATATTCCTGGGTCATGGATGTGTATAATATAATAAAAATCTTAAATATGTGTATAGTATAAAAGTATTAAATATATTTCCGTTGTCCGGTACCTGTAATACAAGTTCTTCGGATACTTAGCACGGGGCCAGATTGTCGTGGTGTGAAGCGTCCATAGATATTATTTATTCATCCAAATTAATGTGTCATTGTTGGTCTTTATTTCGCGGTGAGTAACTGAAATTTGAATTGAAAGCATCAATGCCGCTCATATTAAGCTTCGGTTACATTTACATCATACGAAATCGGAGCGGAAAATGAAAACGGTCTTATTTTCCAGACCCCTCAAATGATAACCCTAACATTTGACGGCGCCGTGAACCACGAGAACTGGGACATCTTGACCCGCCACCTCCTGACGCCGGAGCGAACGAACCCCCACGGCTGTCCCATCAAGGCTACGTTCTTCGTGTCACATCCCTACACCAACTATAGACACGTGCAGAAGCTGTGGAACGATGGACATGAGATCGCCGTCAACTCTATCACGTGAGTTTATTAAAAAAAAACATTTATTTTCAGACCATGGATCCATAGTGTTGGTAATAATTATTTACTTCAAGATTATTTTAGTTAGTTAATGAAAAAAGCAAAACAAAATTAATTAAAAGATCATTTGATCTAGTAGACAGGTTCACCGTACCTTCATCACATGTAGCTCGATGAATCTAATCGGTCCTCCACCATCCATGTAGAGATGTAGAAAAGAACAGAGTAGGGCAAGATTCCATTGACATATATTTTTTTGACTGTCATGGATTGAATGTAATGGGACATCCATTAGCATAATATGTGAATATACTGTAGGTTCTTGGTGGAAATTCATGTTATATAGTTAAACACAAACTACTTGCACTTTTTTTCACTTTATAAGTTACTAGCTGTGCCCCGCGACTTCGTTACCGTTTATGCAGCGCACGCAACGAAAGTCCCTAAATGTGAATAATTTTCCCCGTTTTTGCAATATTTGTCACTGACGCTTCGCTCCTATTGGTCGCAGCGTAATGGAATATAGCCTAAAGTATTCCTCTATAAATGGACTATTAACAAAAAAAATTTTCATATCGGACCAGTACTTTTTGAGATTAGCGCGTTTAAACAAAAAAACAAACTCTTCCGCTTTAAAATATAAGTATAGATTTCACATGAATTATTATTAGTTAAATACACTCGGTCGGTATATTTCTACCTACACCTGATGATGACTATGTCGAAAACGATCGTGTATTTTAATTAATAATAAATGTAAAATAACTAATAAAGTGGAAAAAAGTGCAAGTAGTATGTGTTTAATTATATATGCCCCATTAGATCTTTATTACTCGTATTAATTGTCTAAGTTCAGTAGTTATCAAACTACAGTGAGCTTCGGCCTGACCGAGCATATCACTTCGCTCGATCGGAGAACTATTTGGGGCTTATACTATTCCCTCAT
Organism: Celastrina argiolus; assembly: GCA_905187575.2. Taxonomy (NCBI): domain Eukaryota; kingdom Metazoa; phylum Arthropoda; class Insecta; order Lepidoptera; family Lycaenidae; genus Celastrina; species Celastrina argiolus. Next base: position 6,427,577 of record LR994595.1, read on the forward strand.
TGGTGACCTCGATGACGATGTGAACTATCGCGTCCCCGTATAAGCCAGAAGTGCATAGCTGTCCTTCTAAATTGCGGGAAATCGACCTTAACCACAGCCTGTAAAGCCACGCAACCATTATTTCATGCTGGATTTTGTGGTTGAACAACTCCATTCGTATACGAGATGTAAATGTTGGATTTAATTACAGGTTATTCAAAAACCAATCAATATAATTTTTTATTGTGTAAAATAAATATTTCTATTTATAAAGTGACCATCCGATATACCTGGCACTCTGTATTAATTCAAACATTCTATCTGTCATGTCTTTTATTATGTCATCCAGTTAGCATTCGCCCGCCCGCCATTCTGATTTTTCTATCCTTTGTAGAGAGATACGTTATTGACGTTCTAGTGTTTATAAGATTAATAAATATCTTATATTAACATTAATAAACGTTGTTTGGACTGCACAACCTAATTCCTATAGTAAAATGAGTGATAATACTTTAGGATCTGTATGCCTTTGCCGGAGCACTCTCTCAATTTAATGGAAGACCGGTCTCTATAATGATGAACCGGCCGGTCGAGGGAGGAGTGGCCTGTGTTTTGACAGATCCAGGGAACTCCACCCAACATAACGGCAAGTTGTTTTAGTGGGTAAACTGGCCGTAGTGAGCCGGGAGTCCCGCACATACCCTCTCGGAAATTCCCGGGGGAATGCGTAATGCGACATAAAAAAAAGGATGTGTATGTCTCTTAAGTAAAGTTTACAGTGAATGTACTAGTGCGGAAAGACTTACTTTTGACTTTCATGTTTCTATGAGAAATACCCCATCATCATAAATTTACCCATACAATAATTTAAAAAAGTAACTCAGTACTTTAACTTACTAAATTATTTAAAGTACTATCCACCTACAAAAAGTCGCTCACTAACTAGAAAATAATTTTATTCTTCTTATTCTTCTCACTCAGTCATCAGTTACACCCCTAACTCAAGCTAAGAACATCAAGTCTTACAGCTTACAGCACACGTTTTTATTTGTCCATACATTTGCATTTCGTGCGTGTATGGATGTTGAAAATTAATGTATAAGTTTTGCCGTAACGGCACTCATACACACCCTTAAGTATTATCACTCGTTAATATTACAGTCTGTAGATGCACGATTCACGCACGTTAAAACGTGCTACATATATGTAATGTTAGCATGCAAGATGCACTTATAGAAGACTTTTTTTAGGCGCCGCGGTCCAGAAGAATGGTGGTCGAAGAACGCGACGGTAGAAGATTGGTTCGACGAAATGGTCGGGCAAGCGAACATCATCAACCGGTTTGGTAGAGTTTGGATGGAAGATTTCAGGTAGAGTTCTACGATATCTAGTACTGTATATTAATAAGCTCCTGTTTATCTATACCGGAGTACAGTCCCTCAAACAGCAGAAGAAAAAAATTATGTATATTTTGTCTGTTTGTATTGAAATTAAAAACGGTGAATCAGATTATCCGATCGTTATAAATTGTAAACTCTAATAGATTGTGTTTATTTTAGCAAAGTTTTGCTGTATTATATTATTATTCTTAATAATAACAAAAAAAATAGCTCGAACGGAGGTTACATAGAGCAGGAGTGCAGAATGCTAATCTTCTTTCTCTTCTCTTTTATATAAAAATGAATTGCTGTACGTTCGCTAAAACTCGAGAACGGCTGAACCGATTAGGCTATTTTTAGTATTGAAATATTCGTGGAAGTCCAGGGAAGGTTTAAACGGTTTGTGTGCTCAACAATGGGGGCACGGGTCAGCTAGTACTGTATATTACTATGCTCCTGTAGGTATATATCCATACCGGAATAGTCCATATAACAGCAGAAGGATTGAAAAAAAAATTGTTGTAGGTATATTTTATCTCTTAGTATTAAAATGCGCTGAATCAGGTTATCAGATTTAATACAAGTCGTTATAAATTATAAACTTTGATAGATTTTGTTTATTATATAAAGCATTGCTATAATTATTCGCACCACTTTTATGAAAATATCACGAACGGAGGATACAAAGAGCAGCAGTGGAGAAAAAAAAACATTTATTTTACATTTCCAGAGGCATGCGTGTCCCGTTCCTCTCAGTGGGCTGGAACAGACAGTTCCTGATGATGCAGGAGTTCGGTTTCGTGTACGACGCCACCGTGGTCGCGCCGCTCCGGGACCCGCCCTACTGGCCCTACACCCTGGACTACAAGATACCCCATCAATGCACTGGTAAACATGCATCATTGAACAAATGGGGCATTTCACGTCAAGCGAGCCAGAAAAATAAAGTCAGATCTTGGATATTGTTCATAATTGGATCAATTACACAACCATAGGTCCGGTTTACTGACCGAAAAAAATTTTTTCTAATGTCAATTTATTTTCTAGAAAATCAATTTATATGTTCTTTATTCCATCTGATTACCTTTATTAACAGCTTTCGAAAAATCAGTTTTTCAAATTTTGATGATTCTTTGAAGGGGCATAAATTCATAACTAGGCATAAAAAAAGAAAAATAAGGAAGTACATATTCAGGTCCTTTGAAAGTGCAATTGATCCAATTATGAACAAAATCCAAGACCTGACTTTTTTACCCTGGTCCGCTTGACGTGAAATGCCCCAAATATGTTTTTGAGGAGTTTCCTCTTTCAAAATAATAACGCTTCCCACACCCATTTTTGTGACGGTGGCCGTATAAACGCTACGCTGGAGTTATTTTATAGTGCAGAAGTGTGTGCGCAATATACAGAAGCACTCTCTCTTCCTCCAATCTCATAGCCCAGTGTGACGGATTCCCGACACGACTGGCGGGAGATCAGGCGCAGAACGCGCAGAACCGACTTTTTACATGCCCTTCCGAGTTCCGACGCATGGATCATCCTTCTTGTCAAACAATTTTTTTTATTGTTCCAACGCCGGAATCCAACCCTAGACTTCCGAGGCTCTAAATCAACTAAACCACTTGACCACAGAGTTTTCCATACTGATATTATAATGAGGAATTATTCGTTCATTTACATCGAATAGGCTCCGAAACCACTTTAGTGATTTTGATGTCAAACCACATACATTTTGTTTTCGAACTTCGTAAGTGATAATAGCGGTGGCGTCTTGAATAAGATCCCAGCAGGCTTACTCCCGACACAATCGAGAATCGAATCAGTTCGATCTCAACGGCTTTTGGTGTTTTATTTGGTGGAAAGAAAATCGTTAGATTAGACCATAACAATGGACTGAGAATCAAAATAAAAAAACGTCAATTTATTTAGAAGTACGCGGCATGATCGAATCTGAATCAAAATCGAATCAATTTAGAGAGTAAGGCATATTATATAAGGTTTGCGTTCCACTGCCAAAACTACGATGTCATGAGCATAAGTGTAATCAGTACTTGCTTCATAAATAGGAAGTCACAGTTGCCTGAATATAACGGTGTCGTGTGAACGATTAGATAATTATTGTTACTGCACACTCGAGATGCGTGCGATCCTTATAGGTCGATAAAAAACGGCCAAGTGCGAGTCTGACTGGCGCATGATGGGTTCCACGTGGCTATAAAATCATGTCTGTTGTGTGGAGTAGGGACGTTATGGATATGAAATATCGTATACGGTTATGGATAAGGAAATTATTTCCGATTATCCGGTAGTTTCGGATAATTTCGGTTATGGATATTAAATTTGTAAGGAATTTCAAAGTAAAATACAAACGTCTTACGGCTCTTTTCAATCGACCGCAATACATTTGTTTCAATTTGTTGAAATATTTGCAAATTTGGTCACAAAAAAAATGGTTTACGAGAATTTTATGACGACAACTGAAGAAAACAATGCGCGTGGCTTGTGTTTCGGCAGCGGCTGGCCGATCAACGCAACTTATCATAACGTGTCTCAATTGGGCTTCGACCCTATCCGATATTATCCGTAACTATTATTTCGGATTCGGTTACGGTAACGGATATTTCTTTATATCGGATATCCGATAGTTTCGGTTACGGGAGCTCTTTATTTTATTTTTTTTATTAATTTATTCGTGACATATGGATACAATCGGAGCTCTTTAACATCCCTGGTGTGGACCACCTTAAATATATATTTTGTTTTTGTTGTCATAGCGGTAACAGAAATAAAACTTATACTTATCTTCGTGAAAATTTCAAGTATGCAGTCTGTCACGGTTCATGAGAGAGCCGGGTGTCAGACATACATACGGACAATATCGAGTTCTTGTAGCGTTTTACCCTTTTATTCAAAGAACCCTAAAATGTATTAAGTAATCATTGCGTAGTTTCTTATAAGATAAACTTGCGAAGAACTCTCAATACATAACAGACCTATAAAAGGAAACTATTACTAGATACACATGGGAAATGTTTACAAGCAAAATAAATGAGCCCAGTAGCTGAATATTCAGGATGATTCAAGGTTCAATAAGGGCGTGTTTCACCAAGCAATGTTATAGCTAACGCCATGTTAAATATTATGTTATCCCTCTCGTATTTCCTGTCAATAAATGAGATGGCATGGTATTTTAACATGACGTTAACTTAAAAAAAATTGCAAAAGATGTCACTTCTATTAACGTTTGTTTAAAAAAAATGTTAATATGCCGAATTAAGTACAAATATTGACATTAAAATAAAGATATGCATATTAGTAATTAGTATTTTCCAATAGTAGCGCTAGATGGCGGTTTCCGCCTCGAAATCGAAGAAAACAAAAATAGCCAGTCAAATTGCCAGAATTATGATACCATTTTCTAGTACTAGGTCGTGTCTCTGTTATATATCTACTTTGTGCATTTAATAAAGAGAGCTTGTGTGGCAGCTCTGAGCTTAACAAACCCATGGCGCAACCCCTTAAACTAACAATATCCTTTTCAGGTAACAATCAGTACTGCCCAACGCGAAGCTACGCGGGTCTCTGGGAAATGGTGATCAACCCGTTACTGAACAGTAACCGAACCTGCGCCACCTTGGACTACTGTCCGAGTGAGCTGAGCGGGAACGACATATATAATATCCTCATGGAGAATTTCAAACGACACTACCTGACCAACAGAGCACCTTTCGGAATACATTTGAGCTCCACGTGGTTGAAGAATAACGACTATTTGACGTCACTTAAGGTAAGGTTTAGTCCCGACTTCACCAATGCATGTTAGTGTTAACGACTTGTTAAAATAACATGCCTTCTCATTCATTGATAGGAATTACGAGAGGAAGAGTATGATATTTAACGAAGGACCATGTTAAAATACCATGCCATCTCATTCATTGACAGGAAATACGAGAGGGATAACATGACATTTAACATGGCGTTAACTTTATCATTGCTTGGTGAAACACGGCCTTAGTCCCGTAGGCTGATTATGTATCTCGCAATAGCAATGAAACAGGTATAAATTATACAAATGTGTACAATGTCGCTATCGAACGTATACATTTGACAGCGATACACAATTGTGCAATTTACGTCTGTCGAATTCCTGTTGCGACACTTAATCAGCCTACGGATTTCACGAACGCTTGACGCCTAGGACTCTATGTTAGAGTTAACGGCTTGTTAAAATACCCATGCCTTCTCATTCATTTATAAGAAATACGAGAGAGATAACATTATTTTTAATGAAGAGTTAACTTTAACATGTGTTTGTGAAATTGGCACTAAATATGTTAAATATTATTAGTTTTACAAGTACAATAATAGATATTAAGAAATAATAGCAAACAAAAATCACACAGTTGAACATATAACCGCCGGTTTTTGTAAATAGTTTAATAATATTATTTAGGGCGTGTTACACCAAGCAATGTTAAAGTTAACGCCATGTTAAATATCATGTTATCCCTCTTGTATTTCCTGTCAATAAATGAGATGGCATGGTATTTTAACATGGCGCTAACTTTAACATTGCTTGGTGAAACACGGCCTAGTCTTCTAGAACCTATCCGCGCGAATGCCACCCTATCTCCGAATATTTTCTAGATTATTCTATAGCAGGCTAGTCTATGACCAATTCGTTCAGCAGAAACGTAAATTTGACTTTACCCTTTTCACTTTAACGTAAAGACACGAATATTTTTAGAAGTTTGGTAATGTCATCGAAAGAAAATTGTATGAAAATTATGACAGCGTTCATGCAATGGATAATGTTACTACTTTGCATACACAAATAAAAACAGCCCGAATTGAGAACCTCCTCCTTTTTTGGAAATCGGCTACAAATCGTTCAAAACTGTTATCCTAGTAGAGCTTGTGTAAGTTTCGCGGCAAATAGCAGGCGTTGGATAGTGACGTCATCGCGTCGAGATTTCTAAATTAAAAATCTCAGAAACTACACATGGTAATAATTTTTAACTAGTATTTTATGGTATTTAGACAAGCACACTAGTTTTTATTTCATTGAAAAATACCAAGTAGTAAGAAATTTCAAATTCAATTTCTTGTAAATTTAAAGTGTTAGAAAATGACGTCATCGCGTTGAGAGTTTTTCAACAAAGTTTACGGAGAGTTAAAAATAAAAATTTGTGAACATGAAAAAGCAGACATTTCAAATTCTTGTAAATTTAATGTGTTAGAAAATGACGTCATCGCGTTGAGAATTTTTCAACAAAGTTTAAGGAGAGCTAAAATAAAAATTACTGAACATTCTCCATTACTTAATATATATAACGTTACTAATACGTAGTTGTAATTTTTTTCAACACAACAACAAGTACAGTCATATTATAGTATATATTAATTATAATATCAGCTATACATTTACTCTCTATCATTGCATCACAAAATGCATGTCACGGAAATTATGAGTACCCCAAATAACCAAGCAATGTAAGAAGGTTCTAAATGCGGTCACATTATGCAATGGTTTAGTTTGACCCCAAACAGCACAAATGGTCTAACACAAATATGAAAACTGCTAGTCATGTGTTTAATGACATTAATTCCATAAGAAAATCTCATTACCATTCTTTTGCAATCTGACTTATCATTCTGTCATATCTGGGGGCACGGTCGTGCCCCCGTCAAGACGAGCCAAGCGAAGCGCAAGGGCACTACCTACCTTTTCTCGAAAGGTTTCGTCGTTTTTTTGAACTCCCATAACTTTGCTTTGGATGATGCTAAATAGTTGAAAATTTCAACATATAATGACACCAGTAAATACATGAATTATACAAAGTTTGAATGTCGTAGCTACTATACTTTAAATTTTATCGATGTGTAAAAACCCCTGATTTCGTCACTGACTCATTTATAGATCATCAAAATTCTTAGGTTACTTCCGGAAATCTTAGAAAGCTGAAGTTATGTATGTAAGCTGTTATTGCTACAAAACCAACAAAAAAATTATTAAAATGTAAATGCCGCCATTTTGAATCCAATATGGTGGGCCACCATATTGGATTCAAAAGGATGTTTATTATAAGGATCTGATGATCTTTAATTTATAAAAGGAATATAATATACAAGTACATCAAAAACCTACGACCTATTTTTTGTAGGACCCATAATCGTTCAGAGTTTTGCTCCATATAATTTATGTCCGACTTTATGTATGTTGAGTGCGTTGCACTACAACTGCAATCAGTATATTCTATTATTCATCTACAAAAAGTCGGTCACCAATTATTAATCGGTGACCGACTTTTACCGAAGATGAAAAATATATTATTATATTATTTATGAGAGGAAAATTTGTTTTTTATCCACTTATTTAAAATTAGCGCGAATATGCAGGCAGCTAATAGTTGTAAATTGCTGTCGGTCACAAAATAACTGTCGATGTATGGAACAGGTCCGGCACAAGCTCCATCTGTTGTTAAATTTCTTTTCTGTAAAGTTCTTTGTATGCTCAGCATTATTATAATGTGATTTGTAAGAAACTAGCTTGTCAGTGGCTCAAAATATTCTATAGAATTCCTTGTACTAGTTACCATCATCACTACTACTATTAGATAAAGGTACTGTTGAAACTACTAGCTGGTATTAGCTAATATTAGCACCGGGCGTCGGCAGGCGTCGCGGCGCTTGGCGTCGCGGCGCTTAGCGTCGTGGCGCTGGGCGTCGGTAGGCGTCACGGCGCTTGGCGTCGCGGCGCTGGGCGTCGGCAGGCGTCGCGGCGCTGGGCGTCGTGGCGCTGGGCGTCGGTAGGCGTCGCGGCGCTAGGCGTCGGCAGTCGTCGCGACGCCAGGCGTCGGCAGGCGTCGCGACGCTGGGCGTCGGCAGGCGTCGCGGCGCTTGGCGTCGTGACGCTGGGCGTCGGCAGGTGTCGCGGCGCTAGGCGTCGGTAGGCGTCGCGACGCTGGGCGTCGGTAGGCGTCGCGGCGCTTGGCGTCGTGACGCTGGGCGTCGGTCGGCGTCGCGGCGCTTGGCGTCGGCAGGCGTCGCGACGCTGGGCGTCGGTAGGCGTCGCGGCGCTTGGCGTCGTGACGCTGGGCGTCGGCAGGCGTCGCGACGCTGGGCGTCGTGGCGCTGGGCGTCGTGGCGCTGGGAGTCTGTAAGCGTCGTGGCGCTGGGCGTCGTGGCGCTAGGCGTCGGCAGGCGTCGCGACGCCGGGCGTCGGTAGGCGTCGCGGCGCTTGGCGTCGCGACGCTGGGCGTCGGCAGGCGTCGGTAGGCGTCGCGGCGCTTGGCGTCGGTAGGCGTCGCGGCGCTGGGCGTCGGTAGGCGTCGCGGCGCTGGGCGTCGGTAGGCGTCGTGGCGCTGGGCGTCGGCAGGCGTCGCGACGCTGGGCGTCGGCAGGCGTCGCGACGCTGGGCGTCGGCAGGCGTCGCGACGCTGGGCGTCGGTAGGCGTCGCGGCGCTGGGCGTCGGTAGGCGTCGCGGCGCTGGGCGTCGGCAGGCGTCGCGACGCTGGGCGTCGGTAGGCGCCGCGACGCTGGGCGTCGGCAGGCGTCGCGACGCTGGGCGTCGGTAGGCGTCGCGGCGCTGGGCGTCGGCAGGCGTCGCGACGCTGGGCGTCGGTAGGCGTCGCGGCGCTTGGCGTCGGTAGGCGTCGCGGCGCTTGGCGTCGTGACGCTGGGCGTCGGCAGGCGTCGCGACGCTGGGCGTCGGCAGGCGTCGCGACGCTGGGCGTCGGTAGGCGTCGCGACGCTGGGCGTCGTGACGCTGGGCGTCGGCAGGCGTCGCGACGCTGGGCGTCGGCAGGCGTCGCGACGCTGGGCGTCGGTAGGCGTCGCGACGCTTGGCGTCGGCAGGCGTCGCGACGCTGGGCGTGCTACCGTTACGAACATTTTATACGAATTCATTAATCGTGTGCGAAATAAGCATCACGTTTTAACTGCAATGTAGCGTAAATGAAGTTAAGCCTGGTGAAGTAAGGGCGCATAGATCAATAATTTTGGTTCTACATGAGATCTAACCACTTTTTGATAGATTTTGATTAAGGTGTAGTGTAGAGCTTGGTTTTATACGATATCTGATAACTTTTTCACAGGGTAAGCTGTGTAGGCTTGTCTTGACAACATTTTTACATGAAAATGTTTTTGGTGGGATAACTATGTCTAATCAAATAGTCATTTTTATCAAGAAAGTGACAAATGCTGCTCATAACTGTTATTGATGTCAAGTTAACAGGAACAATTCACAATTATGTAATGTAATTGATTGTTAATTGTATGAATGCTGTCATAATAATTTACACACATCTCTTTCATAATTTACAAATATATATTAGTCAATAATTGTTCCTGCTTACTCCACTGCAGTAATCATATACACAACAGAAACTTTAGGCATTTTTAGGTACTTTTCAATGAAATTAAAACTAGTGTTTGCTTAAACGTAATAAAATACGAGTGAAAAATTATTACGTTAAGATGTGTAGTTTCCGAGATTTGAAATTTCAAATTCTCGACGCAATGACGTCACTTTACAACGCCTGCTATTTGCCACGAAATTTACACAAGCTCTAATAGGACAATAGTTTAAAACGATTTTGTATACCCAGTAACATTCTGCATTGTATGGGCGCTGTCATAATTTTCATACAAATATCTTCTAATAAATTTACAAATATATAAAGTTGTCAATAATTGTTCCTACTTACTCCACTGTAATCATACAAAACAGAGACATATTCCTTCATACAAGTTGAAGATTACAATATTATGGTTTAAATATTTTTTTCAGAAATTCACTGATGAGTTGCTCAAGCTACCAGACGTGTATTTTGTAACTTATCGTGAAGTAATAGAATGGATGAAGAGACCGACTCCTGTACTACAGCTTAAGAAATTCCAGCCGTGGCTCTGCCAGGACCGACAGTTCTCCGACATTGAAATTGCCTGCCCGAAACCAAACACGTGCAAACTACCTTCCAGAGTTCTAGAACATGATAAATACATGATGACTTGCACTGACTGTCCCAGAACTTATCCATGGATAAGAAATGAATTTGGCTATGAATGATATCAGTATTAATAGATATTTAAATAATTAATAAATGTAGGTAAAATTGAACTTAAAACAACTCCAAGTGAATGCTCAATTTTATGGCTGTACTTTTTTGTAGTAAAAAAAAGCTTAGATTTACCTACATTTAATTTAGAAAAAGTTAAAAGTTACCAACAGTAAATTATATTTATTTTAGGATTAGGTTATTAAAGTAGAGATAACTTAAAGGTTTTTCTTAATGTTAAGTGTTAATTTATTTACTGACATAATTTTTAGACTTTATATGTTACAAAATATATTGTATACTTCTTGTGTCATTAAATGTGTTCTTATAATTGTATTGACAAATAAATAAAATTGGATTTTAAAGTGAATATTTGAAAAATGTGTGCAGGGAAAATAAAAATTATAAAATGATGCTTATCTTTTACTTAGCCTTAAACTTATTACAAATCTTAACCTTCTTGAGTTGTGAAAGGGTTTGGGATTGCCTCCATACCATCCATGGGACAGATTAGAACCACTGATGTTCCTCTACACACAACCAGACCTAAGGCTCTTGTGTCATCTAGAAGTTTGTATGGGTCATCGGGATCTAAAAGATCAAATTCAATTGGTTATTACCATACATATTTTCATAGTGATATTGACAAATACTTGCATCTCATATTTTACATTCAACTGTAGTAATATAATACTTATTAAGTATATCATGTAACATTATATAGGAGAATCTTAAAAAAAAGCATAGTATGTGATGCACAATTTTAATGAAAACAAAAGTGCATAATTACATTTTTAATAAATCAATTTTCCAAGTCGGGAAACGAACCAACTGATACCTAATATTATTACGTCCTTCAACAGTGCTGCTGATAAGGATCAAATCCTCCTATTCTGTACTGTGCTTAATTATAAAATGTGTTCAATTTTTATTAAGATTAGAATTAGTCGTACCTCTAAGAAACTCCGTCGTATTGTCAAGTACAAGGTTCAGCAATGGATCATATCCTTTGAGTATTCCCGCCGCTTCCCGACCGCCGGCAAACTTGACGCGTATACTCTTTTCTAAATATTTACTCAAATCTAATATAGATTCTTTTCTCCTTTTTTCTTTGTTATCTCCAGAGCCAGCCTAAGAAAAGCATAAAATATAAAAATAAGTAATAGTTATAGTAAAAATGAGAGGGATTTACAAATATAATATGGTTTACAAACCTTATTTTTATCTCCTTCTTTTGATGCCATTTATACGAACTATATCTATGAAGACTTAAAATAGAAGTTAGATAGTAAATGGCTTGAATTAAAACTGCTGCGATTAAGAATTCCCAATTTATAAAATACGAAATACGTTTGTTTTAAGTTTTAGAGGTTAAAAAATAAACTCGCTAAAAGTCAAAACATTGCCAAATTTGACACGAAACTTTTTGACAGTTAACTAAATCACAGACAAGATAAAACTGATTTAATAAATCGTCGGGTTTTTTTGGCCACCATACCATTTATTAATCTGAGCATCATACACATAAACAGGCTAAGAAACATCTTCTATGTAAATGTGTGTATAAAATATGTGTATTTTGCTTCAAATTCATGTAATTTTTATTAATTAACTTGTATCTGAATGAGACTCACACAAAGACCCTACGGCATGGAAACATGCCAATGTTATTCCACTTCCTAAAACTCCTAATCCCTCTTTATCTCAATTTAGGCCAATCTCCATATTACCCTACCTATCCAAAATCCTTGAACACATTGTCCACAAGCAGCTATCTCATTTCTTATCCTCAAATAAATTGCTTTCTTCCTTCCAATCCGGCTTTCGTCCTGGGCCCCGATTACCTAACTTCGGTCGCTTTCCCGTCTCTCGAGATCAGCTGTCATTGCGACGTTTAAACTTTTTTAAACACGATTTAAAAAGTTAAAACGTCAAAATTATGACATATTAACTTTTTAAATCGTGTTTTAAAAAGATTTAACGTCACAATGATAGTTGATCTCGAGAGACGGGAAAGCGACCGGAGTTAGGTAATCAGGGCCCTGGTCATAGTACAGTTACAGCACTGCTAAAAGTCACTGACGACCTCCGTCTTGCAATGGAAAATAAATGTGTATCTATTCTTGTCCTACTTGACTTTAGCAGTGCTTTCAATTCTGTAGATTTTGACATATTCCTTTCCGTTCTTCGCTCTCTCAACATTTCTTCCTCAGCGGTAAACTGGTTCGAATCATATATTCGGGCACGTTCGCAACGTGTCCGCCTTGATGAGGCTACCTCGGATTGGTGTGATATCGAAGTGGGTGTCCCCCAGGGTGGCATTCTCTCTCCCCTTTTATTTTCCATTTTTATTAACACAATTTCCAAAATAATTGAATCTAATTTCCATCTCTACGCAGACGACTATTTGCAATTTATATCGTCATTCAGCTATAGATGATATTAATTCCGCAGTTACCGAAATTAACGCTGATCTCCAGCGCATATCAAACTGGGCTAACTCTTTTGGTCTGCTGGTCAATCCGAATAAATCACAGGCCATGATCATAGGCAGTAAATACATGACTCAGCGGTTACATAATGTGCCTAGGGTCATGTATAATGGCACTGTCATCGCCTATACCAACACTGCCAAAAACCTAGGTTTAATCTTAGACAGCAATCTTTCTTGGAATTCACAAGTCAGTGAAGTAAGCAGAAAAGTTTATTACTCGATGCACACCTTAAGAAGCCTCCAAAACTTTTTGCCCGTATATACCAAAATTTTCCTTATCCAGACACTCATTTTCCCTATCCTTGACTATGCTAACTCCTGCTACCTGGATATCACCGAAGAGCTGCTAACAAAACTTGAACGGTTGCAGAATCTCTGCATAAGGTTCGTGTTTGGACTTAGAAAGTTCGACCATGTATCAGCCTTTCGATTGAAACTCAGGTGGCTCCCTATTCGCCTTCGTCGCAACTCCCATATCCTCTGTTTACTTTATAATATCCTGTATAATCCCCTATCTCCTTCATATCTTCTCGAAAGATTTAATTTTTCTCGATCCTTTGATACCCCGTGTAGGTCTAAAGTTAGAACGACTCTTTCCATTCCATCGCATCGCACCAATTTCTACTCCTACTCCTTTACCGTTCATGCAGTCAAACTGTGGAATTCGCTTCCTCCCACCGTTCGTGACAGTCCCACTATTGCTGTATTCAAAAGACGCCTGAAAGAGCATTACTTCGAATCTCAATCCATATAAGTAGAATTATTATATTATAAAATATTATGCATACTATTTTCTTAGTATATATTTTATTTACTGTATCAAGTATTATTATGTATAGGTATATATTATTATTATATATATATATATATATATATATATATATATATATATATATATATATATATATATATATATATATATATGTAGTATTTAAATTATGTATGTATTTAAGTATGTATATAATATATCATGTTTTTAATGAGGGGTTTTCGAAGTGTCACTTTTAGGTACAGAGACTACCGTAAGATGGCGCTTGCATAATGTAATATGTCAAAAAAATCTTTGATCTTTGTTGGGTGGTTAATAGGGTTGCATGAATAAAGCTATTATCCATTTTCTGGTAGAGAAATTATTCATAAAGTGGTTAAGTCGCTGTAGGTATGCTGTTTCATACACAAAAATAATCCTTTCAAATTCCTTTCTTAGTGATCTCCTACACTTCCGAGGAAACCTACATACATTATAGCTAGCTGGCTTCAATATCTTTGATTTTTCAAACAAATAATTAATTACACTTTTCTCCCGTTTCCGTAGGGATTTCGGGAAGTTCTTGTTTAGTACTCCCCTATACTTACATTCTATGAAAGATACATGCCAAATTTCAGCCTGCTGCCGAGTATTTTCGACTCTTAAGTGGTTGGTATATATAGGTATATTGAGAATATGTAGCCTGAACTGCAGTTGGATTAAACATTGGCTCTGACTGCTGCTGGAGCTGGTTAGCTTGCTGACAAGCTTCATTCCATGGGAATATAGAAGGAACAGCTTTTCTTTTAAGTATTTTTAGGCGATGAGCTGCAAACAAAAGTTTGGTTTTTAGGTATAAACTCCTAAGATAGGTACCTACTGTATTATGTTTCCATTAAGTTATGATACCCAAGATAGGTAACAAACATAAAGATATGTACATATATTTAGGTTAAGAAATTAAAAAAATGTTACTAATTTAAGTCTAATGTCAATAAACTTTATTATTATTTCTTATTGCAAGCTAAGATAAATATGTATTTTCCATCTTGGGCCTCTTGCCAAATGTGATGACGGAGAGATGAAATCTGCAGGCTGGCGTAATCTTAATCCATCTTGATCTCCGAGTTTCATCTTGGGGAAAGCGGTGGTTACCTATATTTTTACAAAATTGTACTACGCATGGACTAGCCATGTTTAGTTTAGTTCTCAGGGCACAATTAATAATAAACTATTGCAAGTGAAAGAAAGAAAGTTGTAAGATAAACAAACAAAAAACAAAGCGGAAATTGACATTTTACACAGGATTTGACATATTACTTAGGTTTAATGCCATCTATCAGCATTTTTCTTAAACTAGTAGAACTGTCAAAATAAAAACCGCTCATTGTGCACGCCCTATCTGCTAACTTTTATCCCATATCTCTCCGCAGGGCTGCTGGAAGAAATTTCTTTTATGAAATAAGCAGTACCTTTGTGTCGTCTTTCTTTGTAAATCGTTCTATTGTAAATGTATTTCTTGTGTGCAATAAATGGTTAAATAAATAAAAAGATAAATCCAAGTTTGGCATCAAAAATGTATGGCAGTAGTATAATATATTAAGCACGTATCAGCAGGTCTCTGAGTAAAAATGTAAGTAAATGTAAAATAGTTATAACTAAGGAGTCACTAACCTTACACTATCTAACGGGCCGTTTTGATAACAAAAAACAAAAGCTTCAAAAATGGCTCCTTATTGAGTCATCCTCGCCAATGTCAGAGTGTGTAAAAAATTATTTAAAAAAATGTTGTTATTGTCAGCTGTCAACTGTCAAGTGTCAGAAGTGGTTTTGGTTCCTGGTTTGTTGTTTACGTCAGGGGGCTGACAGTGTAGTTCCATTTGTTACGTTTTGGCGCTGCGGTCGAAAGCAAAATGGCGTCGTTTTGTGACGTCACACACGTCTATGGTCTATTTGTTTATGTGATCTATGATCTATGCTAATGATCTATGTTGTCAAAACTCAAATATGGCCGCGTGTAGTTTGTTAGTGTTTTGTTTATCCTCGTTTCTTGCTTGATTTGATACAAAATATTCAATTACTCCGCATATTATTGTTACATTATATCAATATTTTATAGTGTGTTAATTAATTTAGTGTAAATGTTGTTAGTTTTTCGTTTTAAGGGACTATTTAAGTCTTGTGTCGGCGGTTGCAACGCAACTATTAGTTCATGGAACGGCATTTTTCTTTCCCAAAGAACATTAATTTTAGAAACCTGTGGCTGTCCTTCCTGGTGCCAACTATCCATCGGTCTCTCTAAAGAGCAACTTCGAAAACTTGTTACTGAAAAACACTTTCATAAATATCAATTTGACGAAGAAGGCCAAGATATTTAAACATTCTAAACCATTTCTCCTTACGGATGATGAAATACAGAGCATGGCATGCCTCTATCGTCCTGTGAATCAGGTGAGTTTTACTTTTAACACGTTATAGTTAGAGCTATAAAGTATGAACAGTATAATATAATTATACTTAATCTCTCTAATTACTCATTAAGTTTGCCAATGTTTTTTGCTTTTGTATAACAATATTAATCTTAAATACTCATTTGTTTCAGACAGAAATATCCCTAGGTATACTCCAATGAGGATGTAAATGCTTCTGATGAAATGTTGGTCATTTGAAGAGTGGGTATGTATTAAGTACTATGGCATATTGACACTCATTCTATATGATATTTTAACATATCAAAAGATACTGAAATTGTTTTATTTTTGTGAAATACCAAGGTTAAGTGGTTTGGAACTTGGCTCAGGAATTGGAGGTTGTGGTTTCGATAACTTCATTGAAACAACAAAAAATTTATGTAACTCTTGTTTGACATTTATGAAAAGATGGTCTTTTCATAAATGTTAAAGAAGTGTTATGGCAGTTTAAGCATATTTGATAGCAGAATAATAATGCAGTTTTATTTAGGGTATCAACTTATAGTGCTGAAGAACAAAACTAGTTAATCTATTTTTGCCAATTAACTAAAGTTTTTACTAGAAACCTTGTTTTGTTGTTGTTGTTGGCCGGACTAAGTGACCGGCCAACTTATGTACTGTTTTTTCATCTTAAATATTGTGTTATTTATTTACAGAAGTGACTGATCATCTTTTGTGTCGTCAAAGAAATGAAAACAATTGAAATAAGAGCACACTTCAAGTAAGGCAAGTGGCCTTAGAAACAGGAAAACCTGGACTTGTGTGTTACCATCACTAGATGGTTGGATTACGACATTAGAGAGTTTTATTAGGATAATTATTAAAATATTATTAAAAAAAATATTCTGTTAAATATTAATATTCTTGCTATGTCAATCAGGGCTTATTAGAAATTTAGAAAAAAAATCAATAAATAAATGATAAATGTAACCTGTTTTTATTTTGTATTACTTAATAAAAATAAATTACCTGAACTACAAAAACCTACCTACAAAAAAAATCGATACCTTACTAAAGTATCGATAGCTGGACTCGATTATTCAACCACTTATACAATGTTTGTTTGTAGTCTGTGATGTGCTATGGTCTGTGGTGTGCGGTCAAAATGACAGATGCGACAGTGCTGCCAAAACGTAACAACTGGAAACTCGGTAAAATATCACTGTCGTATCTGTTACGTAGTAACTAATTCTTAATCTGTGGTTTACGTGTTCTAAAATAATAAATACACGAATTCTAAATAATTCGAATATATTCTTGGCTGCATAATAAAAATTTTAGCTATCATATTGCAACTGCAACTTAGATAAGTGGTTAGCAAAATATTTTAAAAGTTTCAATGAACCATGAACGGATAAAAATAATTAAAACCGATTAGCTTCTTTAACAGAAGTGATAAAATAAGTTATCAATGCGCTCATCGGTGAGCTATATGCTATCACACGCACCCGGAGAGTCGGTGATGTCGCACCCTGACTATTCACAGCATGCACAACATCATGCATGCCTGTTGGTACTCGTCAAAGGAATAGGAGGCGTACTCAAGAACTTCAACAAGCTATGGGAGCGTATACAGAGAGTTGATAATATTAAAGTAACTGGTAAGTGTTAGTTGTTGTTTTTTCCGGATATATTCCGATAGTGGTGTTATAGGCTAGTCCAACTGCACTGTCTGACATGACTATATCTATTCGTACGTTATTATTTGTACATCTGCTTTTGAGGAAATACATATTTTCTTACCTAAAATAAGTTGTAAAATAGACAAAGCTTCATATTTCCTTATTTTATTTTAGATTCCTCGGGGCAGGTAAGAGAAATTTGGGTTCGCTATGTGAGAGATTACCCTGTGGAGAACAATGACTGGGGTGATTTCCAAACACACAGGTAAGTTGTTTTGTGTACACCTAGTAATATGTAATTTGTCCTAAATAAATTTAACCTATAGGTAAACAAACTGAAAACATCAAAATTTTCACTTATTCACTTATTGTGCACACTTATCAACGCATTTACAGGTATATTAAAGAATTATACTTCAATATCCAATACATTTTATAACAATTAAATAATAATTAATATTATAATTAAACAACAAATGAAAAACCTTCACAGTGAAAATACACTATTTTGACACTGCCAACTGTAGAATATAGTCAATGGATTCACGTAGCCAAAAACAACAGCAACAACATTATAATCATTGTATTAATATTTTTTTAATTGGCCAACTGGCATCACTGACTAATCTATGTTTGTAGTAGGGGAGCCCATAATGCTAAACGTGTAGTTACTCGAGCGTTGCGGAAAACTAGTAGGTTTTTTACATTAGGTAAAACTGATTAAAAAAAAAATAAGAGCGTTTTTTATTTTAGCGGTGGGTTCAGAAACTGCGGCCATTTTAAAGTTTTGGAAAAGAAAATATATTTAGAAAATTGCTTATTTCGGTCAGTTATTATTATATTTTAGACAACAAGGACTAAATCATTTAGTTTAGTGCAAGATAAAATATCTGCCAAACTTAGTTAGGAAAATATGAAGCTTTATATTTTTATATTTAAAAATGTCCCTACAGGCTTACCTAACCTTTGAATCGTCAGTGCTTTTTATGGAAGCTTCTTTGGGGTATACTAAACAGCCCCTCTCTTAATCTAACAGATTGGATGACACGTTCGAAATCTGATTTCTATACCATGATAACTAGACACAAGTCGGAAGCCTATACTATCTTAATCTGACGCGCTCGAGCTACTACAAAAATCCCCTCTTCGGCTCCCCTACTATTGTGTCATAGACGGCTTTGTTTACGTTTGGGTTAAATTTATCTTGGACCTACTACAGTTTATTCTTTTTATATTATTTAAATGTAAAATCTTTATTTACCAGAATATATATTGTAAAATATAGAAATATTAGCTTATTTTATTAATTAATATGCATTGATGCATTTTTCAGGAGACTACTGGGTCTTGTAACAATTAGTAAATTTGCCAACCAGACTGAACTGAATGAGGTGTGTCGGGTTCATGAATCTCTCAAAGTAAAGTACACCAACACCTTGTATGACTCCAGAGCTTTTATGTTTGGACCTGGCAGCAATTTGAAGAGACCACAGCAAGAGCCAGAGACTTATGGCAGTTTTGATGAAGAGAAGAAAGACAGCTTAAGTGACAAGTATGTTTTTTTATTTTATACACTTTTGGCATAATATCAATGCCAAAGAACATTTTCAACCAGCCCATAGGGATAGCAGAGGCAAAACAAAAGAAAAATATTACATTCAAGATAAATTCAAAAGTAGTGATTTGGAATGTTTCATGTTTATTACAATTTTTATATTGACACCAATTAACAGCAAGTAATCACTGCTACAAATAATAATAATAATACATACCTATATCAAATATAGCTATAATCTCATTCTCACAAGTCTGAATTATTCTTTAGTTGTCTTAAAATATTTTTGCATGTACTAAATGCAGAATTGGGTGTCATTTTAAAATAAATTAGATAATGAGCTTGTATCATTTATTCTAGAGCCTCCTTGCCTAGTGAACATGGTGACAGCATTTCCTCTTCAGAAGGCTACCCAAGATCCTGCTCATCAAGCACATCATATTCAGCACCAGAAGAGAACTTCACAACCCCATCAAACTTCAAAACCCATGCCATGTTCTATGGGGAAAATGACCCAGTGCCTGATTTGGAGCAAAATGTTGCAGAGTTGATTAACTCATTGTTCTGGGTTGTGGAATCCAAGCGTCTGGAGCGGTCTAGGGAGAAACTTGAGAAGGTTTCATTGCTTTTGGCGCCATTTGAAAAGAGAGATTTTGTTGGTAAATACTAATTTATACATAAAATATTATTTAATTTATTTTTTACTACTTTTGTTTACGGTTAGCCAATATTTTTATGTTTTAACATACATTCTACATTAATTAATTCGAGACATAGAATTTCAAAATATCGAATTGTAGTAGATGAATAGGGAATATTTTCATAAATTTTAAATCAGCAAAAATCATACTTTTTGAAAAAAAAAAACAGAAATATGACTGATGAAAAAAATTTAGAAGCGCTTGTTTTTTTTTTTTTGAATTGCCACTTATAATATTTTATTATAACAATTATACCTATACGTAAACGCAGACATTAAGGTAAAAAAATCTTTTTCATTTTCATTTCATTCATCAACTATGTTGATCGGAATTAATGACGCAATTTGTTGTGCTGTTTTGTGGATAGAGCTTTTGAATGTCTATTTAACGTTTTAAGTCATCACATAACTGAGATTCAGTTATGTGATGACTACGTTTCTATAACGATTGATCACAGATATTCCACTGCAAACGCAATTTTCCACAGCATATTGTGTAATTTTTGAAAAGTCAATAAATAATATGCATAATCCCTATTTGCGCCATGATCCTGAATCGCGTTATCGAAGTTTTCATAGGTTCCCATATTATGCAACATCTGAAGTCAATTACAATGGTCTTCGCCTGACCAAGCATACCACCACCTCAGTCGGAGATATCTCTTTCATATTCCCATGGCCTACCATCATCCCATACAATCTATCTTTAATAAGTACAAAAAAATTGCAATAGGTACCTACTACTATTGACGTTTGTAAATTATAAAATGTAAATATGCCGAATTAAGTACAAATATTGAAATAAAATAAAGATAAGCATATTTTTTAAGCATAACATCACATTAAGCTAAATTCAACTCCTTAATTAAGAAGAAGATACGAAACGAAACTAGTAATTAGTATTTTCCAATAGTGGCGCTAGATGGCGGTTTCCGGAATGTGCCTGGACTCAATTCGCCCTTTATCTATTGGAAATCGAAGGAAACAAAAATAGCCAGTCGAATTGCCAGTATTAGGGTGATACTATTTTCTAGTACTAGGTCGTGTCTCTGGTATATGTCTACTTTGTGATATTCCCAATATTCCAGACAGAATAATAAAAATAAATAATCCTTTTTTTAGGATTAGATATGGAATCCCGTAACAACAAGAAGCGATGTATGGGCAGAGTGACCAAGAATCTAGCAGATCTTACACTTCAAGCAGGACTTGTGGTTGAAGCATTAACTTTGTACCATTCGTCTGCAGAAATACTTAAATCTGTCAATGATTGGTTGTGGTTGGCTGCTGCTAAAGAGGGTAATTTTATTTATATATGTAGCATTAATCCTTATATATTATTATAAAAAAACCCTCCGCCGAGTTTGTCTGTTCGCGATAAACTCAAAGACTAATCTGCAACGATCTTCATACTGTTCACTAATGAATAGAGTGGTTCTCGAAAAAGGTTTTAATGTATTAATTGAACCCTGTAGATGGCGCTGCTGTCAGTACGGCAAGAAACTTAAATCTAATAAGGCTAAGTTTGGTGAGACAGCTAGTACATAAAAAATAGTCTGATATGAACAGTAATTTTAATAACAAAATTAATAATGCAGTCTTGACACTCTCAATACTAATATGAACCTATGAGGTATTCATGTATACTTTTGATATATTTAATTTTCATAAAATTTTTAGGGCATTGTGCAACCTCAGCTGTTCTTCAATATCCAAACTTGAGAAATACAACGCCTTTGCAACGCAACGCCAGCTTACAGGAAAGCTCGCCGAACAAAATTAAACCTTTATCTCTATACCAAACAAGTGACGCATTCAAAAAGTTTAAACTGACTTCCTCCCCGCTGCGGTCATCAAAGACCTCCAGCCCTACAAACCCCAGTGAACTAACACCGTCCTCATCAGAGAGTATAGAGACATCGTCCAGACAATCCGAAACTGACAATGCAGATACTGAGTCTATAACATCGTCCAGTGAGAATGATTATCAAAGTCAAAAGTCGTACATGAGTCCGGACCTCCCATCGATTCCGAGGCAACCGCCGTCCCAAATAAACAACCAATACCTACTCAACGGCGAAGAGATCGCGGAGAAATATCGCAAAGCCATAATACATTACAGCAAGTACCAGAATGCAGGTATAATAGAAACGGAGGCATGCTTCAAGGCGGCCAGGATTGCTGTGGAACAGAATAACATTTTGCACGCCTCGAGTTTTCTACAGAATGTCATATTTATAAACCTTACGTTGAACGAGCAGGAGAAGATTCAAAGATTCGATACTTTGGCTGATCTTTACAAGGAAATTGGTGAGTATTATATTTTATACTAATCTATACTAATATTATAAAGCGGAAGAATTTGTTTGTTTGTTTGTTCAAACGCGCTAATCTCAGGAACTACTGGTCTGATTTGATTTTTTTTTATTGGATAGTCCATTTATAGAGGAAGGCTTTAGGCTATATGACATTACGCTGCGACCAATAGGAGCGAAGCGTAGTGATAAATGTTGCGAAAACTGGGAAAATTATTCATATTTGGGGGCTTTAGTTGCGGGAGCTGCATAAACGGTTTAAGTCACTCAAAAACCACACGAACAAAGTAACCAACATTTTTTATCGGTTACGAAAATTATCCGCAACAAACGGATAACCCAAAATAATTTCATATCCGTATCCGAAATTTCTCATCCATCTCATGTCTGATACCAGCTATGAAAATCCAGAAACCTTTTGGTTTGTTTGGCGTGATTAAAATCTCGACCTCAGGTTTGGGCGCCGACGCACTAACCACTGAACTATAGAGATATGTCATCGTGCCTACAACATGCATGTTATGTAATATCTATAATATCATTATATTTATATTGATTTAAATTTAAAAAAATTTAAATATAAAAAAAGATTGATTAATAAAATAACATAATTTAACTACAGGGTTCCTCCGTAAGGCCGCGTTTTACCAACGTATGGCAGCGACCCGTCAAGTGAGTTTCAACAATACTAACCTCGACTGGCAACGCTGCTACTACCTCATGCTGCACAGCTTCCCGGGGCACAAGCTGAGCTTGGACCCTAGTTATGTGGTGCAACATCAAGTTGGTGAGTACATTATTATTATTGTAGCATTTATTACAGAAGAAAGTTGTGTTGTGACAACCCGAACATGATATCCCTAAAAACTTGTCATGCAACACAATAGGTTATTTTCCAAAAAAGTAAGCTAGAAGTAACTACTAGAAATTGTGGTAATAAACAATCCAAAATTATTTCTTTTTATTTATAAAAAATAACTAAGACCCATGTTTTATATATGTAGTATGTATAAAACAATCTCAATCGAAACCTCTACTTGAGAACCTTGGTACTTTCACAGTAAACTCTACATAGGGGACACATACACACCCTAAAGTATTATCACTCTTTTATTTTACACCTTGTAGAGACTGGGACTTCCCTCTAAAGGAGAAACCAGCCTTTGACACAGACGAGAAATACAATATTTTTTAATGCAAATACGCCCTTAAATTGCTTACAAATAGGGGCGCATTTCCAAAAACGAGTTAAATCAAAATCGGAACATTTTAGTGTTGCAGCATATCTGTCACTCCCATTTAAATTTGGCTAACATAAGCACACGATTTACTATTGACTGCCAAAGGTTGGTTGGCCCTAAACATTACTGTGGCACAGGATGGCCGGCCCTGCAGATCCAGCTCCTCCACGAGCTTGTGGTGGCTGCGCGGCGCATGGGTCACCCGGCCCTGGCGACCCGCCACATGACATTCCTGCTGCAGACCATGTGGCCGCACCTAAGCAAGCAAGAGCACCGCGACCTAGCCATACAGCTGCAGGTGCGTCAAGGTCATCTAATATGTATTAAATTAATAAAATCGCACCGTTCCACTCGCACTCCTATTGCGAGCGAGACAGAAACACTTTTCTTTCTTTTTTATAAAGCCCTACTCAAAATTAGCTTATTATTATATATTATACAGCTGCAGGTGCGTCAAGGTCATCTGAGCTATTACCTATTAGGAAAATGTGTGACGTCGTGCTTGCATTTTGCCGCAATTCGCCTCGTGTGGGAGAAATAGATACACTGTACTTTATGTTTATAAAGCTCCACTCATAAAATAAAAATCGAGTCCGCCACTTACCTTACTGCAGACCATCTGATCGTGCCTCAGCAAACAGGAGTACCGCGACTTCGCCATAAAGCTGCAGGGGCGTCAAGGTTATCTAATATGTGTTATTTATATAATAATAATATGTATGAATATTATTAGAGTCAGCATCTAATATGTAAAACGCGCACCGTCCTACTCGCACTTCGCCACAACTCTCTTAGTGCGAGCGAGAGAGAAACTCTCTTCTTTCATGTTTATAGAGCCCTACCATAACCTGCGCTGAGGGCGCATTCTTTTTAAAAGTTTTTTTTATTTGCAGTAATACTCCGAAAATCTTAGTAGGTATCTTTTCGTAGTTTAATTTAATTTCAATAAATCGACATTGGAATCGTTAAGGGCACTATCGTTGTGTTCAACAGTAGAATAGGCCTATGTAATATATTTTATGTCTATTATAGGCCCTGTCCGCCCAATGCGAGGGCGGTCCCGTGCCGCTAGTGCTAGAGACGGGCGAGGTAATACCGCCGGCCAACCTCACGCACGTGCCGTCCTGCTCGCACTTCACCCCGCGCCCGCCGCCCGCGCCGCGCGCGCCGCACCTCGTGCGAGCGAGACCGCAACACGGCCCGTTCATATTCACGCCGATACACTTTGGCAGTCTGGAGCGCAAGAAGAAGGAGGAGGGAAAAATGGGTAAATATAATCTATTTGCGTCTAGTTTTTAATATTTAATTTTGAATCCATGTGTTGTTAGTTTTGTATAGACTAAAATTGCCTAAGAATGAGTTATGATATTATGTGTTTAGTATAGACTAAAATTGCATAAGAATGAGTTATTATATACTTGCTGACCCGTGCCCACTTCGTTGAGCATACAAACAGATTGTGATAAACCGTTTAAACCTGCCCGGGACTTCCACGATTATTTCAAGACTAAAAATAGCCGACTTGGTTCAGCAGTTCTCTAGTTCTCGTTTAGCGAGACTCACGAATAGAAATCCATTTTTATGTATAAGAGGAGATATATTTTTTAACCGAGTACAAAAAAAGGAGGAGGTTTCTCAATTCGACCGTATTAGTCAGGGTTCCCCCATACATGATTTTCACTTGATTAGTATCAAGCTAATTTTTCTTGAGTAGCTTCATTTCGATGAGTCGCCCAAGAATTTCTTGGACGGAACTCTCGATTGTGGTAGCTGACGGAGTTACCAAGGATAAAAAAAATGCTCAACTTTCGAGCGTAGGACCGGGATAACTTACCACGCAATTTGTAGGACAATAATTATGTCTGGTGAATTACATTAATGTTAACTAAGTAATAAAAACAAAATCAGCTGGTTACTAATAATTTAAGATGACCTCGTTATCGATACAAGTTGGCAAGATAAACCATAGATTTTGAAGGACAAAAATTTTTTCGGATAATTTAGATCATTATCTTGACAATTAAAAAAAATAAAATAGATATTCTCGAATCACCAATGCCACAAACTTTATTCTTCCTATCTCCGTTAGCTACCACAGACAAGAGTTCCGTCCAATAAATTCTTGGGCGACTCATCCAAATGAAGGTACTCACGAAAAATTAGCTTGATACTAATCAAGTGAAAACCATGTATGGGGGAACCCTGACTATATATATATGTGTTTTAATCCTATGTGTTGTGTGTAGACTAAAATTGCCTAAGAATGAGTTATATTTTTTTTATAATTCCATGTCTTTGTCAATGTTTCTCGAAAACGATAACAAAAGTATTCTTTCGTTCAATAAGTAAATATATATGAAATTATTTTTGTGTTACTTTCAGAATATCTGTGGGTTGAAGACGATATATGCGAGGTCCAGATGAAACTAACAAACCCGCTGCCTTTCGAACTCAAAGTGTCCAACATGCGCCTCCTAACTTCGGGCATCGTATTCGAGTCGATTCCGGAGACTATAATACTGTCGCCCGACTCTCCCACCACAGTCAACTTACACGGCACACCAAAAGAAGTGGGAGAGTTGCAAATATTGGGTTACTCCACGCACACTCTGGGCATAAAATCCAACTGCAGGCTCAAGACTATGCTCGCGCCCAACAAATTCCCGGCGTCCTACACTATCGAGGTTTTGCCCAGTTTGCCCACGATTACCATAGAGACTACGCTGTCGATATCCGGTCACGTTAACCTATCGAATGTGGAGTCGACGGGGAGCGTCACTAACGTAACGCTGTACAACGGCGAGAGCACAGAGTGTGTTATGAAAATAACAAACACCAGCAACGTGCCTATTGAATACTTGGATTTGAATATACAGGTATGTTTGAATATTCATCTTGAAATTTTCCAAGGCCCAGATGTCATAAATTTCCTTATACAATAATTTTAAAAAAAGTACCTCTTTCAGCGCTGGTACTTTCTCAGTAAACTCTATTTACGGGACCTATAGACACTAAAGTATTATCACTCATTACTTAATATTATATCCTGTATATAGCTTTATACATGTAGTACACAATAGTTAGATAAATATTAAAAATAATAATTAGAAAAAATATGAACATAGTTTTTATTGGCATTTCGAAAAGTACAATGAGCTTTGAAATACTGCCCTTGCAATACAGAAAATGGCACTTAAAGATAAAGCTTTTTTTCGAAACCGCCTTTTCTGATTTACTGCACTATTAATTACCAGGGCAGAATAGTATAATAAACTATGGATGATATAGTCATCATAAAATGGGCCGTTGAAGGCCGTTAGAAATGCTGTATACAAAGGCATGACAAATGACGTCACGTCGATGGTTAACATGACAAATGACGTCACGTCAATAAAGGTTATATAAAACAGTAGATATTTCAACCTAGCCAACATTTTTATTTCCCTGCTCAAAAAATGATTACATTACAAAATTGATCAGCTTTACATTTGAATAACATAATTCCATTAATTTCAGTCAAACGTCGATAACCAAATCCAAAGCAAGATATTCACGTGGTCCAACGAGGATGTGCAAGCGCAGTTGCCTATCAAGCCCAACCAAGAAGCCACAATAGTGATGGGCTTGTACGGAGAAGCGGATTTCCTGGACCTGGGGGGTGTGGGAGAGAATGTCTTCCCCAACAGCCTGACCTCCACATATCCGTCAAGAGTGGGATCTCCAGTCCCCAACGCACAAACCTCACTGCCCACGCAAAGTTCGAACCCACAGAATTCTTTAAGCAGCGGCTTGTTGGCGAATAGAACGTCGGGAAGCTTCAGGTAAATATCGTCCTTTTAACTATGACGTCCATTACAGGATATACGCTACTCCCAAAGTATTTCCCCCGATGTGTATCGTATCCATAGCTGGGCACCGTTCACACAGTTATCTCCGTTAATCATTAATCCACTACTTAAAAAACATAGCTTCGTTAAACTTTTATCCGTTACATTTTGGAAGAATTAACGCAAGTTAACGTTAATCTGTTGAAATCCGCTAAAGGTTTTTGTTCTAGAAGTAAACAGGTTAGGAACAAAGAAAGACGTAGGTTATTGAAACCTTTATGTACCCCTTCATGAATATTAACAATTTCAAGTTTTCATCCGATACTGATGCTCATTTTGCGGTTAAAGTGTATTTACCTAAGGAAAAAAGGCGTTTAACTGCAGCACTTGACGGTATAGCACCATTTTATTTAATGAACATATTAATGAATATCTCTTTACCGCGGAATGCAGCATCTTTGAATGAGCCTTTTAAATAGTTAATGGAATCAGGCGTTACTTTGCGGAAATCCATAGCATACAATTTAAATATATTATATCTTGCAATATCCCGCGAAACAATTATAACCACAACCTGCAAGCAGATGAGTGAGTGTACGCATAGGCATGCGTTTGATGCACCTCCCTCCTCCCACACTGCTTATGCGTACACTCGCAAGCAAAAACCATGAAAACACCACCACCACACAAGCAATAATGTTAACACGATCGTGCAAAGTCCCACCACCATGCAGGTTGCAAAACTCGACGCGCGTTTCGCTCCGACCCCGGAGCATCCTCAGGATGTTGACTCTGCGAACAATGTTCGTTAACCTACGTATACACTGTCGCATTCAGGACAATCGATTCTGTATACACCTGATTGATACTTTAAATCAATCCGGTCTTTATTATTACATAATTTATTTTTTAAAGTATTATTCGTCCTAAATGCGACATGCATATCGTTATTTTTCATTATTTTGGATAAACGTCTGTTCATATACAGAATTATTATATATATTTTTCATATAAAAATATAATATATTTAAATTGTGAGCCTTTTAACTTCATGTCCAGCCACAGTTTAACGACACTATGCGTTTTACTCTTTAAAGAGTGGGAGTTTTTTGATTTTTTAGCTGTTTTTGTTTCACTTTTTTAAACTTTAAAGTTTAATTGATTATACTGCTGATTCAATTAGATGACTATGACATTTATTTTTTCAGATCAACAAACTCCCAGACCACGAGCTGGTCGGCGCCGATATCCGCCATGCCGCCGTCACGGGGAAGACTCGTTGAAGCGCAGGTATAATAATAATGGTTCCCACACCGATTTCGGTAACGGTGGTCGGTTTCATTGAAACCAAGCCAGCTACACAGGAGTTATTTTTATAGTCTGTGCGCAATACACAGAAGCACTCTCTCTTCCTTCACTCTCGTAGCCCAGTGGGACGGATAACCGACACGACTGGCGCTAGATCAGGCGCAGGTCCGACTTTTTACATGCCCATCCGACGCCTGGATCATCTTTCTTGTCAGACAATCGGGTGATCAGCCTGCATTGTCCTAACCAAACTTGAAAACAACATTTTTTGTTGTTGCAACGCGGGAATCGAACCCACGGACTCCAGAACGACAGCCAAGCTCTGAACCACTTGACCACGGAGGCGTTAGGTATACGCAAAATGTGTTCATGAAAGTATTTTTCGTCGTTTTCTTAGTTTTCGAAGGCTAATTAGACATAATTGTCGTAGATAATAATAAGATATTCGGGCGGCGCGGGCAAGGACACCCACTGCCGACAGTCGACGCTGCAGGTCAACATAGAGCTGCTGCCCAGTGTTGCTATCACGCACTGGGACGTGCTGCCCGCCGAGATGTGAGTGTTGCCAACCTACAGACTCGATACATAATAATAAGTCAACATAGAGCTGCTGCCCAGTGTTGCCATCACTCACTGGGACGTGCTGCCCGCCGAGATGTGAGTGTTGCCAACCTACAGACTCGATACATAATAATAAGTCAATATAGAGCTGCTGCCCAGTGTTACCATCACGCACTGGGACGTGCTACCCGCCGAAATGTGAGTGTTGCCAACTTACAGACTCGATTCATATTAATAACACAAAACTTTTTATACACTTTCTAGTTCATTGAAATCATCTTCAGGTGTAACAACCACTGGGGCAGGATTCACAACCTCTTAGACGAATTTATTAAATGTTGACATTGGCACTGATGGCTGACTCATTGGAATAGTAACGCGAAAAGACTACATTCATTAATTTTGTAGAGTAATTTTACTGACTGAATTATTGTTATTCCTCAGCCCCAGTCAATTCTATCTGGTGTTGGACATAACTAACCTGACTGCAGAAGAGATGGACTTCCACTACACGCCGTCCAAACACATCCTGATCGAGAGCAAAGAGTCCTGCAGAATCCCTGTGCCGCTGGATAGATGTCCTTTAAACTCCACCGCCAAAGTCGAAGATGGTATGTGTTATTAGTAAAAGTAATAATAATTTCAATTGTAACGTCATTGCCACTGCTGTACGGAAGGCTTGTTTCCTTAAATGGGGTGCCGCCTATACTCGCCAGGCTTGGCTTTATCCTCGCCATATCGCCGCACGGACATCTGTGAAAACGCTGTCGCACATTTCCGTATATAAATTACCTCTGTCTCCTATTACGACACCCACGGAAAAAATGTGCAGGTCCCCAGATAATGTATGTGGAAAAAATGTGCAGGTCCCCAGATAATGTATGTGGAAAAAATGTGCAGGACCCCAGATAATGTATGTGGAAAAAATGTGCAGGTCCCCAGATAATGTATGTGGAAAAAATGTGCAGGTCCCCAGATAATGTATGTGGAAAAAATGTGCAGGTCCCCAGATAATGTATGTGGAAAAAATGTGCAGGTCCCCAGATAATATGTGTGTAAAAGTTTGTGAGTAAGAATGTTTTCAAAGACATTAATAAAAGTAAAGTAGTAGAGCCTTGTATAAAAAGGGCAACAGCTATTAAATATTATGCCAATCAAGACAGAAATAAATCATTTCTGATTGTACTGATAAAGAAAAGCCTCAGTTTAAAATTATTGTTTTGTTATTTTGAAAACCAGCTTAATACAAATAATTTCACATGCTTATTATCTTATAAAATAGCTATAATGTATATGTCATAAATAACCATAATGCTAACGTGAAAAAATATGAACTTGAATGTAATATTTGTCAGTTTTAGATATAGATAGAGTTTTTTTTTAATCATTTTATTTTATATATAGTTTATCATCAACACTTAAGCCCTTACATCTTTATTTGTAAAGGACAATCCTTTGTTAACATAAATAAAATAAAAAAAAGATTTTATTAACTCAACAATAATACTTCTTTATTTGTAAAGGACAATCCTTTGGTAACATAACTAAAAAAAGGTTTTTAATAACAGCTGACGCAAGCTTGACGGACACCAAGTCTTCGAGCACGAGCAGCAGCGCGGAGCTGGCGTGCGCGGCGCACCTGGACGCGCGCGTGCGGCTCAAGTGGCGCCTGCCCCAGTCCGACGTGAGCGGGCGCGCCGGCGTGCGCGGGATCACGCTGTCGCACGCCATGGTCGACATCGTGCGAATGTCGCCGCTAAACTGGGGTGAGTTCCAGTAAATAAAACACTCGCCACGCTTGTATTAGCACAGTGTTTAAAGAATAACCATGTCCGGGGAAATGATAATAATAATAACCCCTATAGCCCAGAATCTTTTCTTATAACTATTCCTTGCAATAGCCCTACACTAACCGGTGGGTCTCCGTGGACGCACTCTCATGGTGCGTACAGGGAGAGTCGCCGGCTGGTGTCACATTACATTTAAATTGAAATTGTGTAACGGGGTCTCTGCGTGTTGGCTTCGGCCCCACGCATGCATTCGAAAAGTCCGGGATTTAAGTGAGCAATGAAAGGTATACACAAACATAATAATAATGAGACATTTATTCAAGTATTGTACGTTACACCAGACAAGACAAAATATATTAGGACGGTAAAACAACATAAACAGAGATAACATTTAAAAGTAGAAATGAAGCGACAAAACAATACAACATGAAATTTTGTCGAAGAAAAAAAAATTTACAGTATACATAATGCTGCTGCCCATTTCCGGATATCAATTCCCTCTGTCGCCTTTTACAATATTCCAATAAATATGGTTGGTGGGGAGGTGCTTTCTTACTTCAGTACCCCATGGAGCACATTCAACCATCCGTTTCTTCGCCCAGCGTGTTAAAGACATGAACTATATATTGTTCGTCGTCATCCTTTCTTTATAAAATGATTATTAGGTCTATTCAGATTTAAGAGTAGAATTTCAATAGATCGACATTGGAGTTTGATAGTTCTCTAATCTTGAAATTAAGTGTAGATTTTATTGAACTAAATGAAACTAGGGGATTACTCCGATTTTATTTAGTTCTGTAAAATCGTTGTTTTTTCTAACCAACTTTTCAATATTTCAAGATTAGACAACAATGAAATTTCTGTCTACTGAAATTATATCCGACGCATTTACTTGGATTTATTCAGGATACAATGTCACATTACCTTTTACAACGCTGATTTTGCTCAGAAGCCAAAGGTCTGTCACATTATTTGTTCATCGTCTTCCTTTATATAGTTTCAATTATAATTGGTTACCATAAAACAATATTACAGAGGTGAGCGTGAACAATGAATGCATCAAACCGCAATCCGAGTATCGCTGCGCGGCCGGCGAGTGTCTGTCGCTGGGCGTAGGCGTGGGCAACCACCTGCCGCGCGCGCTCTCGCGGCTCTGTCTCTCCGTGCGCTTCTACCAGGACCACAACAACGGCGTGCTGGACTACAGACTCGACAACAGGGTTGCCACGGCTGGGAATAATAAGTAAGTAAACAAATATATCAAGGAACTATATTTATTTTTAAACAAGCAAATAAAAATCAATTAAGTAAAGAAAATTTTTACTGTACTGAATTATAAATCGTACTTAAGATTTAAATATACGTTTTGTACAGGCTGTAATATTAATAAGTGATAATACTTTAGCGTGTGTATGGGTCCCGTATATTATAGAGTTTACTGTAAAGGCACCATTGTTGAAAGAG
The DNA here is from genome assembly GCA_905187575.2 of Celastrina argiolus. Classification (NCBI taxonomy): domain Eukaryota; kingdom Metazoa; phylum Arthropoda; class Insecta; order Lepidoptera; family Lycaenidae; genus Celastrina; species Celastrina argiolus. The sequence continues at coordinate 6,460,091 of LR994595.1, forward strand.
GTACTTTTTTATTATTGTATGGGAAAATGTATGATGTTGGGGCATTTCTCATTAAAGCCAAAAGTAAGTCTTTCAGCGCTGGTACTTTCTACATACACACCCTAAAATATTATCACTCATTTATTTTACACCTTGTAGCGAGGAAAAAATTGATTGTTTGTTTGCATTGAACAAACTCTAAAACTACTTGTCCGATTTTGATTATATTTGGTACAAGGATAAAAAAAAACCATAGACTTTTTATTGCGCCAACATGTACCTACGATTCCTTGGTAATTTTCTTTTTTAATAATATTTTCAAATAATTACAGAGTCGTTGTCGAAACACTAGAAGAGTCGGCGAAAATTAATCATGAGTGCACAGTCGTGTTCTTAACACCAGGAGAGTATAAAATAGATATTCAATGCTCGACGACAGAACCTGTTGAAGACCCTCAAGTATTTAAGGACGCTAGTCAGCCCAGTATACAATCTTGTGCAGCGGAGGTCAGTCATGTTTGGAGATTCATCCCACCAGTAGCCATTAGTGTTACTGATTAATATTATAATATTTTAAACTCACTTAAATAGCCTGACCAGTGGGCCAACTGTTGAATCTAATTTCAATGGATCGGGATTGCATTAATATAATTTAGTTTTATAAAATCGACACTTCATTTCCAACCAATTTGGAGCTAGCGTCGTGTTTAAGAAAGGTAACTTTTAAATCTAGATACATTGAAATTGCATTTAAATGTTGGCCTACAGGAATATGTAAATGCCATGTATCTTCGAGATCTAAGCAGTCACTTCTGACCTCTATGTAGTGTTGCTGAAATAAAAAATTAATGACATGCCTGGTCAGGCTTTAAATACTAGTTGTTGGTACTCATTATTTATTATTGAAATGTTTATTTATGTTTTTAAATTGTAACTCACTGTGAAATGCTTTAAAACTATGTCACTACTTCTAGTTACACAATATTTACTGTGGAATATGTTATTTTATTAAACAATAAAATATATGATATACCATTGTTTTAATTTTTTTAAAGTGATATATTTTTAATTCCTCATTAAAAGTAAATATAATTAAAATAGGTATTATATAAGATGAAGTAATTTACAAACTGATCTAAACTTTTTAAAAATATAATCAATTTCACTTTTCTTCCGGCTGCAAAGCATTATCTGCTATGTTTAATCCAGAGTTATTATATTTTGGGATAGTTTGGAACTTATAATTTGGAGCCATCAGTGGAGCTAAATAAAAACACCCGAACAGTAATTTGTAGTTTACTTTACTATTTTCTTTGGACCTCTTATAGGATAGGTTGATTTAACACTTCATAGCCTGATCTCTATGCTATTATTTCATGAATGTAACTGTGAATTTGTTTTCTTAAGAGCTTTTATTGAATGTAGGTACTGTAAGTTGTTGATGGAAATACATGTTACACTTAAATGTAAGTGAAAAAAGTACAAGTATACTGTGCTTGGAGCTGTTCAAAAGATTTATATCTTTCTAGCCGCCTTTCACTTTGAAGTTTTTATGGAAGAAAAGTGGACACTATATTAATCCCGCGTCATATAACGAAAAGTTTTGCTAGCTACCAAAGTTTTTTGTGAAAAGAAAAGTGCTTCAGTAACCATTTCTAGACATAAAGACTAAAATGTTAGTGGTAGAACATGGCTACCACGTGGGAGCAATGTGAGCCCATCCAAACTTGTTCAGCATTTCGAATAAAAAAGTGAGAACACCTTATTAATGTGTTTTTAAAGATACAAGACAAATAAATGTTGACAAATACGTAAAAGTATGAGAGATGTAAAAAACTAGAGCACTCCTAGGCCAGTTATGCTTGTAATTTCAAGATTTAAAAAATATGGAAATCAAACTCTAATGTATTAATGAATAATTAATTATTTTTTATTATTGGTAGTGCAGTGTTTGAACAACAAATTTTAACCAAGTACTATGATAAATTAAATAATAAAGAGAAAGTATGCTAAAGTAGAAAGTAAGTTGGAGCTATTTTATAGGAATTAAAGAAACAAACATTAATTTAAAAACATAATTTAATTAGCTATTACAAATTTTTCTAAATTGAAATCTCAGTCTTATCAAAATTGTAATAATTGTTCGTCATCGTCTCTTCATTAGTTTTTTTTCTAAAATTTCTCTTAATTTAAGTTTGTTATTTGTCTTATCAGCCAATGGTCTTCCTAAAGGAATAAGTTCCATTCGTTGTAGGCGTTTCCTGAACCGCTGATAAAATTCTAGAACATTGGGATCGGCCCAAACGTGTCTAGAATCAAAATCTAAAACTCGCAAAGTCTCTAAACTTTGAGCTCTGCTTAGTGCTACATACGCTTGTCCCGCTTCAAATATTTTCGATAGAGACATTTCTACACAGTCTAATGTTAACCCTTGTGACTTGTGGATTGAAAATGCCCATGCCAAATTCAATGGTATCTGTCTACGGCATAATAAAGAACCATTAGAATTTTTTACATACCAACGTTCAGATCTTGCAGTATATTCTTTTTTATTTTTAAATCTAACTACCGGAAATCCATCTTCAAATCGGATAACTACACCACGGGCTCCATTTACGAGGCCTGCATTTATATTAATATTTTTCAACAGCATCACCTGTGCTCCGATCTTCAGAACAAGTTTTGCAGGTGCAATGGTTTGCATGTCAAGTAAATAAGTTGCATTATCACTATCTTGTGCTGAAAACAGCTTCTCTTCTCCTTCAAGGTCCCTCAATTTATTGTTATTAATTGTCTTTGAGTCATTTGTATGAGAACATAATCTTGTGGCTAATATTCCATCACTCTCTATCTTCTGCTTAGCTGTTTTAAGTAATTTTTCACTTATTTCAGTAGTGACTCTGCCTATTCTTATACTGTTCAATATTGATACAAATTCTGGGTCTGATTGTCTGTGCACCTCTTTTAATTCATAACACAGTTCAATGCATTTCTCCCAGCATGACATTTGGAAGCAGAACTTTTTGTCACCTTTGCTCTTGTCCACAACCGGTGGCAATTGAAGAAAGTCGCCACATAATATCAGTTGTATACCACCAAATGGTTTATCGCATCTCCTTACATGTCTAGCTACCGCTTCTAATTTCTGTAACAATTTATAAGTATTGTATGAACAATATTATTGAATGATTACATTAAAAATACAATCAACTATAAGTAAAGCAATATTACCTCAAAATAAGCCCCATCAACCATAGATATTTCATCTATAATAAGATGTTTACATTTTCTCCACTTTTGTGCAACTAGAGGACTTTTAGTAGCCCTGTCACATAGATGCTCTAAAGTACCACTTCCATCCCCTATACCAGCAAAAGCATGTAGGGTTGTGCCACCTTGAAAATAAAATAAAATTAACATACTTATAAATTTTTGTGAAAAAATATTTAGAATAATATAAACAAATATAATCTGAGGTTTTATTACCAATGTGACATGCTGCAACACCAGTGGATGCTGTTGGCATGGTAACATCAGGAGGTAAAGCAGCCACAATTCGCTTTAACAAAAAGCTTTTCCCAGTCCCCGCAGAACCAGTGAAGAATATGTTTTTCCCACCAACACATGCATCTAGGACTCTTTTTTGCTCAGTGTTCAATTCCACTGTATTAGTTAGAGGAGATGGGGAATAAAGCTTCTTTGGAGCAGGACCTCTAGCTACATCATCTGCTTTTCGCTTCTTGGATGGCGGCGATGGTGTTGTAGTCGTGGATTTACTAACAATTTTACTTTTTGCCTTATGTACGTCAGCAACTGTTACAGGACTTATTTCTTCAAATGATTGAGCTTTGCCGCTTAGTAATTGTGCTCTTATTGACTTCGATGGTGTTTTGTTAGGATTTTGCTCCTTGTCACCGGTCATTTTAACAAAAATAGTTCGTAGAAATGAAACCAAGTTGGTTGGTGGTGCGTTTGAAATGAAAATAGTGCATCCCACTTCTTGAAACTTAATGCTTGCTTTACCTTCCACCATAAACTTTTTGAAAACGTTGATTCCTTTTAAAGCTAGCCGTGTTATATTTTGTTTGTCGCTTGAAACTTCCATAAACATTTCTCTAAATTCATTTCGAATGAGCCTCAATGATGCTTGTTTGGAATTGACTTTTCTTAATATCGAACCCTGTGGGGACACCCACTCTAACGTGGCAGCACAGGATAAAAATGATTCCCCTTGATTCATTTTTAACTATTTAGCGAAATTTTAATTCATAATTTAGTACTAAAGTAAATTTAATTTTTAACAACCGCGCAAACACCACAAGTATTTTCTTCTTCTTCTTTTTCAAAATGGCTTCCACAACAAGTGTCAAGTTTTACAAATGACATTGACATTATGAATTATGACAAATGATATTTTTTATTTTGATTTTTAGAGTACAGCATAACACCAGTTGCGGCAAAATAGAATATTTTCTTTTGTTTTGAACAACAAGTCTGGTTCTATATTGCAATCTATAAGTCAAGTCAGTCGATTTACTACTCTCGACGATTTACTAAACTCGACACCCGTAAGCGTAAACAGCTGATAAATATATCTATGTTTGTCTCCAGGCAGTATAATCGGGATCAAGCGTCCCTCATAGAGGTACTCTTTAATAATCTCTGACTATAACAGACTAGGTGTAATAGGTATATTAGCTGTAGCAAGTAGGTAGATGTTTTTTCTGTTTTTACACAATCTGTTTGAAACTTTAGTGTAAATGCTTTTGCTTTAGCTTAATTAAGGCTTTATCTCTTTATACTTTTGACTAGCTGTGCCTGCGACCTCGTTCGCGTGGTTGTCGAAAACACTATCGCGATTATCTTTCGATTGCTTACGTTGGTTTTTGTTAGTATGATTATTTTTAAAAAATCATATATATTTTTTGAGTAACTTAAACCGTATATGGAGCGCACGCAAACGTAGTGATTATATTCTCTTTGGCGCACGCAACGAAAGTCCTCAAATGTGAATATTTTTTCAGTTTTTGAAACAGCTCCTATTGGTCGCAGCGTAATATTATAAAGCCTAAAGCCTTTCTCTATTAATTAACGGACTATCCAACATTATTAGTATAGATTTAATCCAATGATATTTAATAAACCGAACGTGCGAACTCGCAACTCTTTAATTTTCGCTATCTTCTACAATCTACATCATTAGAGTCTACTATGTATATATAATGTACATAATATTCTATTTTTCATACAAAACAATGCTATGCTTCAATAAATAGATTCTAAAAACATCACGTTGGACGATCCCTTAGCATCACGAATTCTATAAAAGGAGAGGCCAAGAAACATGAACCCACAAAGACTTACTATGAGAGCTCAGTGTGCTGAAATCCTGCGTTTCCGAGTATGACGTCATTTACCACTTGGCAAGCGCCGGCTCGTTATTTCAGAAGCCTACTTTCGTAATACATGACACATGAGATCATCAGTCAATATTGTTCATAATAGACGACTAATAAATCATACGTAAAGGAAGACATACATTTTAAGTGGTGTAACTATGGGACATGCACAATCTTCGACTGAAGATTTCTTCCATGTCAAAATTATCTGAGTGAAGAGGTCCGAGCCCCGAAGTTACCTGTATGTGTGAGGGTTCAAGTGCAGTAACGCACTTGAGGGTCTCTTCGGGGTTCGCCGGCAGCATCCTACCGTCTATTCGTCGTCAATTGTTCTAATCTGTGGTTCTTACCGCGAAAGGATTGATAGAGTGGAAGTATCTTCAAAAGAAACTTGACTTCTTTAACTTTGTACCTATAAAACATGGTGGCAACTGTCCCGTATTAAGGTATTACTCTTATCTATGCAACTGTCAATGCGATTGAAGTACCAACTATTACCTAGTTAAGTACAATAATTATATTATGCGGCATTAAAGTCATGTGCTTACCGCTTTACATGGACTGACAGAATGTAACCATATAAATATTTAAAGGGCTCTCCGACTTATTATTATAAGTAGAAGTAGATTCTCAAACATCACCTGAATATATAAACGAGCTCAAATGGCACCTTATTTATTTACTTTCATTGCACAGAATATTTTCACAAATAAACCTAGTCTCGGCTAACGGAAGGCAGCTATAAAAGTATCATCGCAAATCGCTAAAGCAAACTTTGCGCGACCATTCCAAAAACACTCGCCGATGAAATAAATAGAATCAATGAAAAGGGGAATGTATTTTTAAATTAGTTATTACGAACCACAGATATAATTTTCAGGGTCTGATCCGTAGGTAGATTATAGAAAAAAAACGTCAGCATAATAAAGTTTCTGACTTGAAACTCAAGGTGAGGTTGAGTGAAACTTTAGGATGTTGTTCAAAGCTGACACCGACTCCAAAACGAACATTAATTATAACTACATTATAAAAATATTATTTTATGAGTAGGTATACAGGTAATCTAAGTTTTTAGTAGTTGAAGTCGGTTTTTAACAGTTGTTTCTTTTTCAATTTTTAGTGTCTCTTTAGTCAAAGTAAACTATAGATAAGATAAATCCGTTTGGTAACTACGATGCTATATGACATAATATTAATATCTAAAACTGGTTGTAAAGGGTTAGATATTATATTCGCAACCTTCTCTTAACTGCAGTTTTAACGTATCTCGCTGTTACTACTTTGGGACTGTCCATCAATCAGGCTCTAAAGGGGCCCTACCATTCTAATTTCAATCCATAAAAAACACGAAATATCACAAAGCGGGTGAAGTAATATTATATCACGTGTATTTATTTTTCCGACAAACGCGTAGAAAATCGAAAGTGGTTTGTAAGTTGTAGTGAGATCTGAAAAAATTATTATTAGTAGGTAGTACATGGAAGTAGGTACCAATGCACGGGATGGTCTTGAACCTCACCATGTACCTACTGTCACTTAGGGGGTTAAAATGCCAAACATCTCGTGATTAATGGACGTCCCCTATGTATTTTGTAAGCAAATCGCTAATAAAAAATCATTTAACCTGACATAAAATCCTTATTGGTACATCCTCGGGGGCTACATCAAACGAATAAAGGCGAGGATACAATACACATGCTCGTAACTTGAACACTAGCATAACATACCTTGCTAACTACCATGCCTGTAACGTGTACATAAGTAGCCAGCACAACATTTGATTTCCTCGCATTCCCGTTGAGGAAGGGGTTAATAAACAATGTAAGTACCTACACCTCTTACCTACGTGATCTACTGCGGATATATTTGCAAATGAATCCGCAGTATGCCAGTTACTCGTACATGCGTAATCCGATGCCCGATATACCCCTCGTTCAAGTTGCTAAGTAACGAAATTATCATTTTTTTTTCGTTCACATTCCGTTTTTATGTATGAACTTAGGGCGAAAGAGATAGAAATCAGATTAAAAATTTCGTTCATAGCGTGATTTCCTTGCAACTGGAACCTACTGGCATATGTGTCCACAACTTAAGGTATATGTCGCCGAGTTGTGACTACTGCGTCGATACAGGAAGCGAGTCGCAAAATCCAGATTTAGCTCCGATAACTTCCAGCTAAGCCGACGGCGCAGGACGTTATTGTATTTCTGTCAATTGGTGACATTAGCTGAATAACTAATCATAATGCGGCTTTGGATATAGAATCTTGTACGGATATTTCAGTACGTGTGCACTGCGGGCTTACTCCCGACACAATCGAGAACCGAATCCGTTCGATATCAGTGGTTTTTCGTACTTTATTTGGTGAATTACTTTGAAACTAATCAGGATAAAGAAAATTGTTAGATCGTAACGTTTTGTACCCCGACCATATCAATCGAATGAGTATCAAAATAAACAAATGTCAATTTATTAGGAAGTACGCGGCATGATCGTATCTGAATGAAAATCAAATCAGTTTGGAGAGTAAGGCGCCTGTATACGCGACCAGACGTCCCGTGTTGAACGGGGCTTGCAAAATTGATTTTAAACTAAGTACTTATTGTCACTTGGCTTGTATCTGTATTGACTATGTAGACAAAAATTATATAAATTAAAAAAAAAAAAAAAAAAAAAACACTTTATTGCTCATAAATGAACAAACTTAACAATAAAAACGATTTTACAAAACGTGGGCAGTGGCGGTCTTATCCCATATTATAGCGATCTCTTCCAGACAACCTTTGTGTCAAAGGATAGCTTGATTTGTAAGCGGGAGTAGTTTAACAGGATACTGAACATAATATACAGATACCATATAGAATCTATACATAATAAATATACATATACCTAATAAACAGATACATATTCAGATTATTCCATTAAGTACTTAATTTGAAATGAAATGGAATAATTTATCAAATTAGTGTATTGTCATCGGTCCTCCATAAATCTGTAAAGTTTGAATGAAATGTGGCCGTTTAGAGTGTGCCAAATTCGCGCCCAAAGGAGTCGGTTACAAACCTACATACAAGTGAACCTAATATAAAGCTTGTAATAAAAAAAATACGGAGGTGTAATCGCACTGATAATGTAAAATTAACGCCTCTGTGGTCTAGTGGTTTGCTTGGTGGAGCTTGGCTCTCGACTCTCGAGGTGAGTTCGATTCTCGCGTTGGAACAACAAAAACATGTTGTTTTCAAGTTTGGTTAGGACAATGCAGGCAGATCACCTTTTTTCTTCTCTGACAATATGAACCATGTGTCCGATGGGCATGTAAAAAGTCGGTCCTGTGCCCGATATTCCTCCAGTCGTGTTGGGTATCCGTGCCACTGGGCTACGAGTGATCAAAGAGAGAGTAGTTGTGTGTATTACGCACACACTTGGGCACTATAAAAATTTGTTTCTATGAAACCAGCCACCGTCACCGGAATCAATGTTATTAATATGAATGATTAATTATAGCTACGAAGAAGATCACGTCAGTTTTCAAAAAAGTAGATCAAGATCGGAAGTTACGATGCCACAGACAGACACACACACAAGCACATACGTGTCAAACTTTCATACAATATGTTAAAATACCGTGAGAATTACCGCTGAAAAACGCGGTAATTGCTATCTGATAACTTTTTAACAGGGTAAGCTATGTAGGCTCGTCTTGGCAACATTTTTACATGAAAATGTTTTTGGTGGGATTTCATTTATTTTTGTAAGCTGGTTAATGGACTTTTTTCAATTTAAAAATAACCTTTTTTGACCCCGGGCCTTTACTTTCGGAAAATAGAAAAGAATTACTTGAAATAATGTGGACCACTAAAGTAACAAATAATTCGAACAAAGTAAGTAGGTATAGAATTATTACGACGACACGATACGACTACGAAGTTAGTGTACTGTAAAGTTATTTTGAGTTTATTTTATTACTATTGTTTTTTTATCTCTTATACATATTATGTAAAGTTTGCTATCCTGTCATTCTAAAGACTCCTCTACACTACTCGCGGAGTTCCTCGGCGAAGTACTCGCGGAGTTTCTCGGCGAAGTACTCGCGGAGTTCCTCGGCGAAGTACTTCGCCGAGAAACTCCGCGAGTACTTCGCCGAGGAACTCCGCGAGTACTTCGCCGAGGAACTCCGCGAGTACTTCGCCGAGTAACTCCGCGAGTACTTCGCCGAGGAACTCCGCCAGTACTACGCCGAGGAACTCCGCGAGTACTTCGCCGAGGAACTCCGCGAGTACTTCGCCGAGGAACTCCGCGAGTACTTCGCCGAGTAACTCCGCGAGTACTTCGCCGAGGAACTCCGCGAGTACTTCGCCGAGGAACTCCGCGAGTACTTCGCCGAGGAACTCCGCGAGTACTTCGCCGAGGAACTCCGCGAGTAGTGTAGTGTCGCACTTCGGACTGTTGCCAAAGTATCTCGAGTACTTCGCCGAGGAACTCCGCGAGTACTTCGCCGAGGAACTCCGCGAGTACTTCGCCTAGGAACTCCGCGAGTACTTCGCCGAGAACTCCGCGAGTACTTCGCCGAGGAACTCCGCGAGTACTTCGCATATACCGCTTCGCATAGACCAATTGGTTCATGGTTATACCTAAGAATACTGCAGTATTCTTAATTTAATGTGCTAATGATAGCACATTGGTTAAGTGTGACGCCCAACGTCGCGACGCCCGACGCCGCGACGCCGACGCCCGACGCCCGACGCCCGACGCCAACGCCCAACGTCGCGACTCCAACGCCCGACGCCGTGACGCCGACGCCCGACGCCTACGCCCAACGTCGCGACGCCCGACGCCCGACGCCGTGACGCCGACGCCCGACGCCTCGACCCCGACGCCCGACGCCCGACGCGATTTTCCCCGTTTTTGCAACATTTCTCACTGGCGCTTCGCTCCTATTGGTCACAGCGTAATGTTTTATCGCCTAAAGCCTTTCTCTATAAATAGACTTCCACTAGTCACACTAGTATCTACTAGCTAAAGCTACTTTTCATAATCGTCATCAAACAAATGATCTCGGAACCGGCTGGACCGACTGCGACAGTGGCATTCACCAGCCGTTAGCTTATGTTAGGAAGGAGTAATCTATACAAATAAATAAAACCAGACTCAGGTCGACTGACCAGAGTTATCCGCGAGCGAAGCCGCGGGCAAAAGCTAGTAAACAATATACTAATAATGTTGTTACCTGTACCTAAACTAGGTCACCGAAATAACCCTGTTTTTATAGGAACATAGGTATTAGGTATGCTCTTTGTTTAAGTAGGTAAGTTTATTATGCGGGTGACAGTACATCATTGTGTTAGTTTTGAACTTGTGTGTGTATGTGAGTTTCTCTAGCCCCACGATCAATCTCCTATAATAATAATATGGATGTTTATTGAATAACAGTATAACCGTCTTCTGTCATAGCTAATGCTTTTTAATATTCGACGTGTGCGTTAATGTGTTTATATGAAATGTCTCTATCAGTAATGTATTATGTTGGCAGGGCTCCGAGTAGGTGGAACGCGCAGGGTAGGGTTACCAGCTGAAATATCCTGTGAACGCCGGACAATCAGAGCTGAGCAGTCCATAAAGTGGCAGTAATTAGGACAAGTCCTGATTTGGTAGTCATACCGCGGGTTTCTCGAAGGCTTTTCAAAATACGAGTATGTATGATTAACTATAGTACGTTATTATAAAATATCTGTCTCTTCCTATTTCCCTGATAATGTTCCACCAATAAGCTTTCAATATGGGGTGTTAATTTGAAAGCCATGTAAGTTGATCATATATTTGAATAGGGTTACAGAAACAGAAATGATGGAAGGTATTATAGACACGGCGCGTTGTTTTACGTCAATACGGTCCTTACGTAACATAATTAAATTTTTCATTCTTTAGCCATTCAGTGGTGCAATTGAAGTTTGGGTGAAGGTGATAGATATTTAGCGGCAACACTAAACTGTATCTTCGATATTTTGGTTGTCATTGGTTTTTAATGTTCCGCCATCACCTTTTGGGTAAAAAACCCTATGAACCAATGATGGAACCCTATAACTAAGACTCCGCTGTCCGACCGTCTTTCACCAGGTTGTATCTCATGAACAACAACAACAAATACTAAAAACAACGTAAAATAATATTTAAGCGTATTTAAAAGTAGGTATTTTTTATATACAACAAAATGTTTTTGCGTCTTGTACTGTTTCGTGTCCTACTCGCAGTACTACTACTGATTGCGTCCTAAATCCTAATACCTATTTAAGCAATGTTAAATTATACATATTTACGTCAAAAGTAGATGTAGTGTACAAAATATAACCTAAGCGTTTAAAGCATGTTTCTAAATGTCCGTGGACCAGTAGCACCCCCGGCACCACATGTCTACAACTTTTAACCGTAACCGAACAAATTCTATGTTAAAGCAAACTTTTTTAATGGGCCACCAAAAAGTGGTCCTGATTGATTGTCCTCGATACTCCGACACTATGGTGGTTCTACGGGCGTCGGTGAGCCCCACACATGGGCCGCATCTGCGAGCCGCTGGAGGTAGACCTGAAATGTATTCATAGTGCCGACTTGTGGATCACTATAGGCAAACGGTAACTAGGACGCCGACAATAGTATAGTTGTATAGGTATAGTCTATTTGCGTTAAGTTTGCAGTGCAAACATCATAAACTAAATTAAAAAAAACCCCCCGACTTAGCGTGTAACATTCATATCACAATTTATTCACACCTAACAAACGACCCGATGACAATGAAGACCTAAACCGATTTCCACCAAACACGGCTATGAACACTCTCGATTTTTATATCTTTGAAATAAAAAAAACAGCATTATAATCGGATCATCCGTTTGGGAGCTACGATGCCACAGACAGACACATACACATTTACACAGACCCAACCTTATAACACCCCGTCGGTTTTGCGTACCGATTGGATGTAAGTATAAAATTATAAACAATGTACAATGTGAAATAATATAATAATTAAAAGGGTTTGCTTATTTCGTTGCCTCCTTTTTGTCCCTTTGCGGAATTCAACCCCGCGACCTCCAGTTTGAGCGACTGAGTCGCCGAGATAGATAGACAATACCCATTTTCATTTTTCCTATTTTGAATTTCATTCCCACGTTTGGTTAATTAGGTAACAGGGTTCATTATAACATAATAACCGCCTTTTTTTGGAAGTAAGTTAAAAACAATGCGCGTTCGCCGACAGAGAGTAGACTACGGATACCGCACACGTGTGACGTACTTCCTCGGCAGCTGAGGCCTGCAGATGTTTTATGGCACCGAACGTTTCCAAGACATTTATTACAATATTAGACTTTAGTGTCTAATCTTTACTTTTGAAACAATGGTCATTTCACCAGATGGCTGGGTTTGCGTGAGAATGATATAACATGTGGACATCGTAAACAAAACAGCAAAATCTGTGAGAGAGTAGTTTGGACATAAAGTACAAAGAAACATTGAAAGGTGAATTCCAGTTGCAAGGAAAAAGCGTTTTGAACGAAATTTTCAATCACATTCTGTTTTTATGTATGAACTTAGGGCGAAAGAAACGGGAATCTGATTAAAAATGTCGTTCGAAACGTTATTTCCTTGCAACTGGAACGCACCTGAAGTATGAATTTAAAACTGTAAGTTGCGTAGCGGCGGAAAAGCGCTTGAAATATTTCCTCTACGCGCTGCGCCGCGCATTGTGCGGTCTTCCGCCCGTTCCGCGCTGCACCTGCATGATAATATAATAATTGAAGACATGAATCGATAAGTTGATATGTCGAAAAAAAACCCAGAAAATTGAGTTTAAACAGTCACACATTTTAGGATATGTAGTAAGGGATCTTTAAATTGATGAACTTAATACTAGGACGTACCTATTCAAAAATGTTTAAGAGGCAGAGAACAAAATTTTCTCGAACTCATAATTTTGCTCCATATCATCTTCATCCATTCATGTCTTTAATTTACAAAAAGAAACTACGTTAAAAAAACCGACTTCAACAACTAAAAACCCTAAAGTAATACTTTTATGTAGTACTAACGATTAATGTTCTTTTTGAAGTCGGTGTCAGCTAAAAGAACAATATCCTGCCTACCTACCTAATAGTATACCTACACCTACCTACTGTACCTACTATACATACAACATAAAATGCCAAAATCAAAACCCTTTCGGCTTCGCCGTAGTAACTACCAAAAAACATTTGGACATCTATCAACAAGCCACTAAAAAGGCGCCAAGAGAAGATTTTCCCGCGTTCTGTGCCAGGTGTCAGATCAGCTCGCCACAAACTCAACACGCTGTAAATAAACAGTTGTAAAACTTACACCAAACAAACTAACCGCTAACTAGTTGACTTGTTTCACGCCAGTTTTAACTTATCTAATCTCTGTACTAACTTACTTGAAATCTTTAAGAGATTTGCCTACGCATGCCTTATGCTAGCTAGATTTTGCTATGCATGTGCTAGCTAAATTGGATGGAAAGTTAGCTAGATAATAGATAGGTAGTATGGGAAGGAAGGTTACTTTTACCATATTCTATTGTATCTAAATGTAATGAAAGTAATAAGGGCCGCTATAATAATTATTATAAATTTTACTTAATTATTGCGTAAGAAAATCCGGCCAGTGTGGTATCCGGGTAGTGTGGTGCGTAACATATACATGTATACGGTTGCCATCTTCGAAATTAAAAAACTAGTACATATCGCATCAAAACCCGTTTGTTTAAGCACAAAACCAACAAATGTACGCCTCACCAAATTCCAAAAAATCTAAATACAAAAATATCGAAATTCAGATATCAGCCGTCCGGTCCGGACGCTCCCCGGATGCCCTCAAAGGTAGGACTTCTTTGAGAGATTATTTTAATCAAATCAAATCAAATCAAAACATTTTATTCAGAATAAATATTTACCAAATGTTTTCTGAACGTCGTGGTTTTAAGATTTTATTGTACGTAATTAATAAAGGTACCTAAGTACCTACTTAATTTAAAATAAGTAGATTTAGCAAACGCCTGAACAAGGCACTAAGTTTTAAAAGTACATTTTTCAATGTATTTTGATTTATTATGTATGTGTCGCAGTCATCTTATTGAATCTGGTTATTTAATTGAATCACTAGGCGGTTATAACTATAATGGCGTCAAACAGCTCGTACAGATAGCAATGTGTTGATATATTTTTTGATTAATTTACTTTAATGTTCGTTTTATTAGTACTCATTCGGAAATTTCGAAGTTTAAAACTAAAATATTAAATGGCTGTCCTAGTCTCGGATTCTAAAATTTGTTGGTAAAAACAGGATTCAATGAAAGCGCTAGTCTATCAATTAAATAGCGGATTCAATCAGATGACTAGGTATGACATATGTATTTGGTTGCTAATAAAGAGTTTGAAGTAAACTTACTTAATAATAAGTATTTTGTAAATTTTAATTTAAGACATCTGACTCGTCACAAGATGCAAATAATATTATATTACTACCAAAGTAGACTGATAAAATGCGCCTCATATATTTTGTGCTGTTTAACGATACGGTTAAAATTATCAAAGCATTCGCCGGTCGCACTCAAAAAGTCACCATAAAGTAAAAGTTATTAAGTTCATAAGGTTTATTTCTCAGTGAAAATTATTTAGTGACCCCCGGGGTAGATTTTAAAATCTCAGAGTCGGGCGGATGACATTTTTTGCTGATATACAATTTCAGGTTTAATGAAAAAAAAAAGATTTTTTGTGGTCTGCGTTCTGACAACTGTGATGGGTCACAAGTGGCGAGGCGACGGACACGGGAAAACTTTCATTTCAGTGCGAGAGCTAAAACCTGAAGAATATCCTCACATAACAAAGCAGAATTTTAAAATCTAAGTTTAAAACTTCACACTGCATATTATATAATATTTAACATTGCATTCATATTGCCTACCATCTAAGTAGGTAGGTAGTAGCCAGTAGGTACCTACACCACACATACTAATCACAATTTTTTTTCGCGGCTTGTGTTGCTTTTTTTCCATTTTTGTAATAAAATTTTAAAATGTATCGAATTTCTTCATCAGAATCACTCATTTTAATAATAAGAAAAACATTAGATAACCTACATGTAAGACTTTAATTAAGCACATAATTAAGTATCTACCTAGGTAATGTTGATTGTTGATTAATTCAAAATTATTTCCAACCTACAACTTCAAAGGTAAGAAATGTTCCTCTTTCAAATAGCTTAAAGATTTGAATATAGTTTATAAAATATTAATGATAAACCAATTAAGTATTAAACTACGTAGGTATGTGGGTTTATATCAAAATCGATTCAGTTTGGAGTGTAACTGTGTAATCTAGTAACTTAACTAAGTACCTACCTACATGGGGTTTAGATCAGCCTATCCCAGCCAGCTACATAAAATAGTCTAACCCATTGCGTGGGAAAGAACTCGAAGATCACCTAACGGGATGCGCATTTCTTCATGAATGAAACAAAATAGTAATTTCGTGAATCCCAAGTGTTCGCCAGATGTGGCGGCTGACTCATATTATCTTTTAATTGTAAAACTTTAACACTCCACAAGATTCCTCGTAAATTATTATGGCCGGTGCCCTAAAAAATATTTTGTAATTCGCTTTGTTTGCTGAGTTTTCTTTATTTAGCATCGGGATAAAATAGATTTGCCTCAAGCTGAGATGTCTAAAAACTCTAGTCATTTAGTGTTAGGATGAGTTTCATGTTTTTGATTAGAAAAAATATTAGTTATGTAGACGTATCTAATTATGACAAAAATAAATCAATTATGACAAAAATAAGAGGAAATTTCTTACAATTTGTATGCCAACCTACCTAAGTATCCCTTTTCGCACTTTTTTTTTTAATTATTGCTCACTATCTTGATTTTTTGATGCAATATTTGTGTCATAAGTAGGGGTGGGCCGAAATTCGTTTTACATTCGGTTTAACCGAACTTCGGCAGCTTGAACCGAACTTCGTCATTCGGCCGAATTTCGGTTAAAATTACGAAAATTCTCCACTAAATATACTTGCACTATCATAATAGAAATTATTGAAAAAGTCATATCTGTAGTAACAGTAAACTAAAATTAATCTGATATAGTCATTCATAGTTATTTATTTGAATTAGAAAAAGTGATAATATACGTGATACGTGATAAACAAAAAACTTAAATTAACCTTTTTAACTATCGACTGGTAAATCAAAAATCTTTGGTTAGTTAATCAAACAAAACACAAAATTAAACCGCTCTTCTTATTAACAAAACCAGCCTTAGAAATCATTCTTACTTAATCAAAACACAAAATTTTACTGCCCTTCTCATCAAGTCTTAGAAATCTCCTCTCGCTTAATCAAAAAACTTTAAAAAAAATATTTGCAGGAAGTGCGTAAACAAGTCACAACACGAAAAAGCGCGGCCGAAATTGAACCGAAGTTCGGCCGAATTTTTCATTTTTACGGAATGTTCGGCCGAAGTTCGTATTCGGTTCAAACCACATTCGGCCCATCCCTAGTCATAAGTCATGATAATGTAATAATAAGCTCCAACGTCGATTTTTATTCATTTTTAAAGTGCCCTAGTGTGTGCGCTTACATACACTTCTTTTCCTCTCTTTTCCTTTTAATCTCATAACCCAGTGGAACGGTTACCCGACACGACTGGCGAGAGAACAGGGGCAGGACCGACTTTTTACATGCCCATCCGACGCATGGATAATTATTTTTCTAGACATATGATTGGTTGACACTGGTGATCTGCATGCCTGGTCGTACCCAATTTAAAAACAACATTTTTTGTTGTTCCAGCACGGGTTCTTAATAGACATGGGCGCCGAACAAAATATGCCGGCGACGGCGGCGCGCCGAAAGATCATGGTCTACATTCTACATCCTATAGGCTTCGAAAGGTAAGGGGTAACCTGTCGAAGCCTCTCATTCAAATCCCACGTAATATACCTACATGCTAGGACTTCCCTCTGAAGGAGAACCAGCCTTCGCCAATGACGTCTAATGTCTATGGTTATGTGGTATTAGATGTGGATTTATTATTAATAATCAGCACTCTACTGATAAATATAGGTGCAAAACCATAGTTTTCTGGTTCTGGTCCTTCGATCTTCATACAAGATATGATAGGTATCAGGTGACAGGACTTATATGAGAAAAGTTAGGAAGATTAAGAGAAAAGTTGTTTTGATTTATGGTCAAGTAAAAACTGTACAGAGACAGTATAACAGATTACCTACAGAAACCTGGGCCAAATATGGACATCTGTTCCACCCGAAACCATCTCGGTTCTCGAAATATTTACATTGCAACCGATTCGAATTTATTAACTGTAGAAACGAATAAACGAGTTACAAACATATCTCAAAATGGACGTTTCTATAAATACCCGGTAACCGCTCACTGCCGCGGTTGGTAATTGCGCCCAAAATAACCAACAAAATGTACCCCAACTCTTTACGGTTCATAGAAAAAATATTTTAATCCCGTCGCGTCCCTGAGAATTATATTTGACAAATCTGATGTAAGTAGGTTGGTACTCAATAATCATGTGTTAAGCTCAGCATTGGCTTAAATTATATTGGAATAATATTTTGTTGTCCTACTAGGTACCTACTAAATAGGTAATCTAGTACCTACCTACATCTCTTCTGTTTATTAAAGTAGATACAAATTTGTCGCAAATACGCGTCTAGACGCGCATGATAACCGAACACGCGCCGGGCGGCGCTAGATATCGCTAACATTACTTTAAAATTTCTTAAAAAAGATAAATGCCTCTTATCCTTCTGGCCTTGCCTAAAGACACTCGGGTAACGGTCACGCCAATCGCTTATTATAAGGCGATCAATATTGTTCTTGCACTTTTTCGACGGTTCAAAGATATATAGGGCATATGCACCAATTTAAGCACAATTTTTTGACGTTCAGCATTCAGCAATCGAATGCGTCTATCGCGGGATTTTTGTTAATCGCTATATTTACGTAAGCGGCCGGCCGTCCTTTGGTTTTCTATCTCCAGGCGAATTTATATCTTTTGAGCTGACTCAAACTGCCTATTATTTGAATTTTTTTTACCTATCTACTTTGGGGAGGTTAACTAACCCAGTGAACCTTTCACTAGGTTGGTAAACATAAATTCCGCTAACCTATAATAATAATCTACCTACCTAATACCTATCAGAGGTAAAATTAATTAAATATATTTTTACATGTTAGATGTTTCTTGTCGACAATCAGGTGATCTGAAATCACATTTTTTGTTGTTCCAACGCGGGAATCGACCTACGACCTCTGGATTCGAAAGCCAAGCAAACCACTAGAGGTATGCAGTATCTTATCTCAAACAGTCGGCACTCATAGGACGGCAGATATATACACTAAGGATCAAGTCGACAAAAAACATGCACAACTTTTTTAACTTGAGTAAAAACACGCATAGTCTTTGTAGTAATTTCATGATCTTACAGCGCCGAATCTTACAGATAACGAACACTTTTGACACTGACCAGGCCCCAATGTGGGACTAATATAATAAATATTTATAATAAAGTAAAGGCATAAGGCCTAGCCGTGGGATCGACGCCGAGTCGTCACGGATATTTTTAGATTTGGGCGACGAAATGACGAGACGGCATAAAAACTTGGGGTGAGACGAACACCCACTTATGTTCGAAATTCGAATATTAAGCAGATATAATCATCATCAACACGTGATAAGTAGATTAAATGAAATCTATGTGGTTAAGCGCATTGCACAAGAGTTTAGGTTGCACTAAACTAATGTCCATGTACCTAACCTAACCTAACCTAATTTAGAAATAACCTACTAGTTAGAGCTATAAACAGATAAAGAACTTCTTGAAGATTAGTCTACAATAAACCGCTATGACATTGTACGGTTTAACTTTTAGTTATGGCACAGAATAAATACCTAATATAGGTTATCGAATCGGGTCGTAATTATCTTATTAGGTAGGTAGGTATAAACATAAGCTTTAAAGTATGTTTGGAGTCTGAGCCTCCAAATTTGCAATAACAAAAAAAAACATAGTACCTATCAAAATCTACGCAATTTTTAATACCTACTAATATTTCATTTTTAAAATCCCATTTCGTTCTAAAGATAAAAATGTGCAACTCATTTAATATAAGACAAAAGCTGAATGAAGCTCCTTTCATCCATCTGCCATAAACATAATGGTTTACTTTGGCCAATGCGCCGGTGAAGCGACGCGAAACGGTCAGTGCAGTAGCCATTAGCCGGCTATATACCTAGGTATATAACATCAGTAAATACAATCCCGAGACGATGGACAAGATAAAACGACCTATACACCCGTCTCTCTCGCACTCGCACAAAAACCCGCAAGGATTAGGAGGCGGCGCTCCGCGGGAGGTTTGGCGGGAGGCGAAACGGAGATGGTTATTTTTTGTCTTGTCAACGAAGGGACGGGTAGGGGCCCGGGGCGGGACGGTTTAGTTTGTTATCGAGATCGGGTGCGGGTTCGACGTGTACTTAGTTCAGTAGTTCATACGCTATGAGTTACGACAACTGTGACAACAGAATACCTATCAAACGCGAGTACGACGCCTTAAATGACGAGCATCGCTTCTTCACTTACGCACCAGTCGAAATAAAGGGAGAGACGGACATGCAGGAGTTCACTTCGTCGTCGCCTACGCATCTAATAGACCTCAGCAACGGCCCCGAGAGACCGCAAAACATGCAGCCGTGGACCACCAACATCACCTACCTGGACGAGCGGGAAATCCAGCAGCATAGATATCCGCCGTACGACCCCATGTCTCACCCCGAGCGACAGAGGCAGTTCTCAAAAAGCTTCTACTTCGACGATTCCAATTCGCCGGAGAACTACTACGAGTCTCCCGAGGTGCACTCGTCCGAAAACGACTATCGCGGTTCCATCGACGACAACAACGAAAACGAGGAGCAGCGGAGATCGAGAAAACGATCGAGCAAGTCCCGCAAGAAGACGCAGTCCTACGAGGAGATGCAGATACAGCGGGTGATGGCGAACGTACGGGAGCGGCAGAGAACGCAAAGTCTGAACGAGGCGTTCGCGAGTTTGCGGCAAATAATCCCGTCGCTGCCCAGCGACAAGCTATCCAAGATCCAGACTCTGCAGCTCGCCACGCAGTACATCGAGTTCCTGTATCAGATTCTATCCAACGGCGACTCCTCGACCAATGATATCAGTGACGCGGCAAGTGAGCACGGCAAATACTTGGCGCAGGACAAACTGAGTTACGCATTCTCCGTCTGGCGAATGGAAGGAGAGTGGACGAACGGGCAGACGTGATGTATGTACCATATTCCATATCTAAGATAACTAGATGAAGATGTTTTTATTTTTTGTTATTATGAAATTGTGATAATTTAACGAAACTATTGCTAAATATTGTTACTATATTAAGTAAGTAGAAAGCATACAGCAGTTGACCAAAAATAATGTTAGGTAAGTAATGTGTATTTAATTATAATACGTAATAAGAAATAATCATAAAATCTCAGACAGGTTTAATGAATTACGAAGGGAACACTGTTTATTATTATAGTACCTACTCGTACTAAGTGTAGGATTATAATGAGGTTATTTTTAAGATTAAGTGATTCAAATGATTTGAATCAAATCTATCCCCAGCAAAACTGTAGTATTATTATAAGATAAACTTCATTATTGAGCAATATATAGCCTGAGTTTACACGCACGCATTCCTGTCGCGCATTCAGTCGCATGAAAACTATGTTACATATTTATAATTTGCATACAAAATTAGAGAAGGTAAAGAGACCAACTTAGAAATCTCAAAATTCTATAAATAAAATATTAGCATGAATAGCAGCATAATATAAAAACAATAATACTTACTTTATGTATAATATTTACGTACCAATTTTAAATATTTTAATTACAAAGACACTCCAGTATACTAAATAGTTTAAGTAGCAATAAGTTTATTTTTAAGGTATTGACAATTTTATGTAAATGTTGTAAAGATGTGATATGTGAACGAAATATTATGAATGATATACGAGCAAATGTAACTTAATCAGTTTGTAAATATGTTGATTAGTCTAATAAGATGTAAGGATGACCAAATCTTTAATGATAAATTGTTAATTTTTAAATACAAGTTGTCTAAAATCTTACAAATATATAATAAAAAAATTGAAAATATAACCTTTGTTTTTTATTATATCGCTGAAATCATATTATTATTGTAGGCAGTAGGACTGTCCAGAATCAAAGACTTTATCCATGAAATTCATTTTTATTACAACTGTAATTACATCAATTCTGTTTTTGATAACAAATAAAATACATTATAAAAGTTATCGAATTTGTTATGATCTAGGTATATAAAATATCATTCAACGAAATGATTGTACCTACGACGACTTGTCTTATCTACTTACGTGTATGCTAGATTTTATAATGTATATTCCATAAAAAGCTGCATTTAGGTTACAATTAGATAAACGCAAATTAAAATCGATACAAAACAAAATTAATACTTAGAACTTCCAATCTAGATATTAGATATATAGACGCTATTATAGTACTATCACGGTACTATTATTATTATGTCTTTTTTTTAAAACAAAAATAGAACTTTCTTTAATAGGTATTAATAAAATTTATCTAGCTTTTATTTTATCAAGAGACTTTACTATGAGCAAAATATGTTATAAGTAACCATTAATCTCAACATACCAAAATTAGAAAAATAACTTTAATTTTTTTTCGTTTAACAGTAAAACAGAACTTAAAGTAAAAGTTATTTTTCATACTCTACACCTAATGTTTTGTATGCTTATTCTTTAGTACCTTCGATTCTTATAATTAGCAAACAAATTATTATTTACAAAAAAATCAAGAATTGATCCATTTCTGTATAGCACTTTAACTTAACGCCTAGCTTAAGTATAAAAAAAACATCCATTCCAGCTCGCGCACGAAGGGTTTTGCACGAAACTGCAAGCAATCACTGGATGGAAGCCCTCTTAAATACCTATATATTTTTTTCTGGTTTTAGTATTTCTAGTTACTAGAAATACATTATCATGAAATTATCCTATAGTACTATCACGGTTCATGCGATAGTTACATCATAATATTTAGAGTTCCCAAAGGTACTCTCACCTTTGGAATAAATTTAAAAAATTAAAAAAAAATTGTATTTCACCAACCTCGGAGTGATCGCGTAACATACATACAAAAACATTCAGACAAATTGCGAACCGCTTCATTTTCAAAAGTCAGTTGAAAATAAATAAATTGTAAAATTGTTACAGGTCTATTGGAAATGAAAAAATGTATTGAGCAACAAAACTTCGATTTTTAGAATGATTTTTTAGATATAGCCTAGCTTAAGTATAAAAAAAACATCCATTCCAGCTCGCGCACGAAGGGTTTTGCACGAAACTGCAAGCAATCACTGGATGGAAGCCCTCTTAAATACCTATATATTTTTTTCTGGTTTTAGTATTTCTAGTTACTAGAAATACATTATCATGAAATTATCCTATAGTACTATCACGGTTCATGCGATAGTTACATCATAATATTTAGAGTTCCCAAAGGTACTCTCACCTTTGGAATAAATTTAAAAATTTAAAAAAAATTGTATTTCACCAACCTCGGAGTGATCGCGTAACATACATACAAAAACATTCAGACAAATTGCGAACCGCTTCATTTTCAAAAGTCAGTTGAAAATAAATAAATTGTAAAATTGTTACAGGTCTAATGGAAATGAAAAAATGTATTGAGCAACAAAACTTCGATTTTTAGAATGATTTTTTAGATTAAACCAATGGTATAAATAAAGCGTTACAAAAACGCTTGTGTGGAGGAAGTCTTAAGGGTTGCTATTTTATTTGCTTATCGCTATCTACGACATGATTTGCCCTATTTGGTCCATCTTTAACAATAGAACTTCCTTATATGGAAGACCAGAATCAATTTTCCGCTTTTTTCACGCGGTCATTTTTTTTCTTGAATAAATTGACTGAGAAACCTAAATCCCTTTTTCCTACCCGGTCCGGACGTACCTACTGTGAAAAGTCCCTTTTTTTTCTTACGTATCGATTCGGCACGTATCGTTCCCGCGACTTCGTTCGCGTGGTTTTTGAGTGACTTAAGGCGAGGAATAACCGCAACTAGAGCCACCCTTTTTAAAATAAATTTTACAACGACACAAAGATCTTAAAAAAAAAGTAATCGGTTCAAACTTTAAATAAAAAGTTAAACTAATATTTACTTAAAGTTTGAACCAATTACTTTTTTTAATAAGATCTTAGTGTCTTTGTAAAATTTATTTTAATAAGGGTGGCGCTAGTTGCGGTTATTCCTCGCCTTAATTTTATGCAGCGCACGCAATGAAAGTCCCCAAATGTAATTAATTTTCCTCGTTTTTGCAACATTTCTCACTGACGCTTCGCTCCTATTGGTCGCAGCGTAATGTCATATAGCCTAAAGCCTTCCTCTTTATATGGACTATCCAACAAAAAAAGAATTTTTCAAATCGGACCAGTAGTTCCTGAGATTAGCGCGTTTAAACAAACAAACAAACTCTTCCGCTTTATAATATTAGTATTTAGAATAGATAATAAAGTATGAGTTTCAAAATTCCTTTAACATGTATGCGACCTATGGAGCCTTGAATAATCGCTCCCCTCACCGATTTCGGTGTCGGTAAATTTCATTGAAACCAGGCCAGCTACGCAGGAGTTCATTTATAGTGCCCAAGAGTGTGCGCAATACACAAAGACACTCTCTCTCTTCCTTTTACTCTCATAACCCAGTGGAAGGGTAAACCGACTTAACCGACACGACTGGCGAGAGAACAGGCGCAGGACCGACTTTTTCATGTCCATCCGACGCATAGATTATCTTTCTTGTCAGACAATCAGGTGATCAGCCTGCATTGTCCTAACCAAACTTGAAAACCACATTTTTTGTTTGTCCAACGCGGGAATCGAACCCACGACCTCCGGGTCGAGAGCGAAGCTCTGAACCACTAGACCACGGAGCCTTAAATACAAAAAAGCAAACATTTATAGGCATCAAAATTAATATCATATTATACTAGTAGTATTTCGTCACTAATCTACTTCTCTATCATCAATGGCATCTTGCTTTGTCAGGAAAATATGTTGTGAAAATAAGACTGTTTTGTCGCCGACAGATTTAGCACGTTTGGGCTTTATGGCCTAGTGATAAGGTTGTAAAATGTTTCTGTCTCATATTTCTACTCGGTCAACTACATAATTATTGTTTTAATCAAATGTTTCAACAACGAATATCCATTGGTATCTGACGAGATAATCCAGTCAGTTTGTGAGTTAAAACAAGACGGAGACGACCTGGGAAAGTGGGAACGTTTTATTTTTAGGTAATTTTACAGGCTTTAATATTAACGAGTCATACACGTATGTATCGGTCCTATATGTAGAGTTTAGTTGTGAAAGTACCAGCCTTGAAAGTGTTCCTTTTTTAAATTATTGTGTAGGCAAAATTGTGATGTTGCGGCATTTCTGATAGAAACATAAAAGTCAAAAGTAAGTATTTTAGCGCTGGTACTTTCACAGTAAACTCAACATAGGAGGCACATACACATCCTAAAGTATTATCACTAATTTACTATATATAACTTGTAGGCGTAGTTATATTAACAATTATAATATTACTAGCCGTTCCCGCGACTTCGTTCGCGTGGTTTTTGAGTGACTTAAGCCGTTTAAATGCAGCGCATGCAATGACAGTCCCCAAATGTAATTTTCCCCGTTTTTGCAACATTTCTTACTGACGATTCGCTCCTATTGGTCGCAGCGTAATGTTGTATAGCCTAAAGCCCTTCTCTATAAATGGACTATCCAACAAAAAAATATTTTTTCAAATCGGACCAGTAGTTTCTGAGATTAGCGCGTTTAAACAAACAAACAAACTCTTCCGCTTTATAATATGTATTAGTATCGTCGTCGTCGTTTCAGCCTTTTACTGTCCACCGCTGGACATAGGCCTCTCCAATACATTTCCAGTGCGACCGGTCCATTGCCACCTGCATCCAACATGACCCGGCAGTTTTCACCAGGTCGTCGGTCCATCTGGTAGGTGGCCGTCCCACACTGCGCTTGCCAGTTCGTAAAATTAGTATAGTATAGATGTAATCAAAAATAGGTATTTACAAAATATTTCTTGTTTCAAGTAGAAAACATCAATCGGAGTACCTATTAGACTATCACTTGGTTCTGTCACAAAAAACATTTTCAAGTCATTCAAATGAAAAAAAACCTAATTCTTAATTCATATTTTTAGGAATACTTGGAAATTTTTCACACCTGCGAGCTATTTTCTGCAGGTGTGCAAAACCTTTTTATATTAAAAAAATAACAACTTATCTTTATATAACCAAAGACAATAGTGCATTAATAGAAAATCTGCCACACCTGCGCTTTCGGTTATTGTAAAGGGATTATTTTGCGAAACAATAACGATTGTTCAAGAATCGGTCAAGCGCCGGCAAGTCGTTAAAGGTTGCCAAATGGGTTAAAGGGCCATAAAAATCGTAGGTCTAATTTGGGACCTATCGTGTCTCGTAAGACAACTTTTCTTATTGTAACTTTTTAAATCTTTAATCTTTTGTGAATAACGCATTTATGATTTTCATGTATAAATAAAAATCGCGCGTTTAAAATCTGTACATGTATAATGTAGGAAATTAGGAATTGAAATAGAATGGATTTTCATTATTGATACAATTAAATTTGACAAATATGATACTTTAATTTCACAATTTGAGCTTTAATAATTTTTGAAAATCAAGTCGAATTTAATTTCCATTTTTACATTTATCAAGATATTATATCGACGGGTCCCAAGAACAACATCGTATGGAAAAATAAGACAAAATGCATTTTATTGCATATTTGTATTCTACATACTAAAAACTATATGGCACTATATATTTTTTATTTTTTTTTCGTTTATTCATTGAAATAATCAATCGAACAATATCTTATTTGAATTAGATACCCGCAAACAAACATATATTGACATGTACGCACTTGTTCTATGCAACACGCAGTGCGCTCGCAGCGACTTACCATCATTTGCGTGTTTGTTCTCTGCAAAATCAAATACAAACGAGCTCTCCTCAAAAATACAAAGTTTTAGTTTAAAATTACCATTTAGGTTTATAAACAACCATCTAGTGAGTGGTTAAATAATGTCGGAATGGCCAAGAAAGAAAATATTACTGAATTTAGCTCTGCATTTAAATGAAAATTATGGAAGTCTTATTACAAACATTAACAACAACGATAAAACATTTTTAAAAGGTAACTAATAGTTTAGTTGTGTACATAATATACTGTAACATTGCATAAATTGTTGTATTTGAAAGTTAATACTTGTTGTTAACAAAATTACACGGAAACTCATTCATTGTCATCGTTTGTGCATATACAATTTTGTTCAACAAAAATCTAAATACAACTTATAAATAAATCCCGAAAAACCTATTTTACTTTTATATTGATAGACTTTATAATAAGACTACGATTAGACATATTTATTTTCTATCTTATTATTGTTACATAAGTCTTTGTTCGGCAAAATAATTTATCGCATGAGCAGATGCGATTTTTTTCTTCGAAAATTTTAACTAAAAAATATGTCGTATTTTAATAAACAATTTTGTTCGCTGTAAACAATTTTTACATGCGTGTTTGTTTTGTAAAAAAGTACATGATTTAATGTACTTTTTAATCAAATAATATAATTTTTAGTAATCTATATGAATTTACTTATAAATTTCACACTTACATTTTCCTTTTTGTTAGAGACTGGGTGTCAACGGTACACTAACGTCTCGCCTATGCCACTTGGACCCATGAATATTGACGTCGATTCAGCAGTAGTTTGGCATGATGTTTTTGATGAAAATGATAAATTGGGAGAAAAAACAGATCCTCATATCAATAACTCAGATACCTATCATGTTACCTGCGATAATTTTGCTTCACCATCTTTATATTTGTCGCTAGTGATGCATACATTCACCTTCACCTTTAACAACTCATCAGAAATATACATCACCAGAACTTGAAGAACTTAAAAATTCGATCCCAATTAGCTACACCTATACCTTTCGCAGTAATATACACAAAAAATGTAATGGTCCTTTTTGTTTTAATCATACTGATTGGATTTATTGATTGTAATCCGCCTGAAATCACTCCGAAGCAAAAAAACGTTACATTTAAAAAAAATGTGGATTTATTAATGATAAAATGATGGTAAAGCTGTAAGTAAGTGTTGAAATAAAATTACAGAAGAACTAAAACTGAAATGTTTTTATGGATTTTGGAAGCTTGTTAATAGAGAAAAGCAGTGTATGTACAAGGCAAAGTATGAAAAAAGCGATGTATAAACCGATATAGCACTTTCAATAAGATTTACTTACAATTTACATTTAAATACTTTTTACCACTTGTAATGTCACCTAAGACTATTGTTTCCCGATTAACGTTTGTAAGTCAACGCCTTTTCAAACTCTTGCTGTGAGTGAGAGTATAGTTAAGACTACTTTTCAATAATATGATGTTGAGCATGATTATCGAGGCAAACACAAGAATCACAAATGTTTCATACACAAAAGCATAATAAAAAGTGTAATAAATGTGATCATATAAATTCATTCGTTTCTGTTGAGTCTCACTTTATTTGTATGGACTAAATTAAACGGTATATTGACGGCAGCCTCAGTATAAACCTAATGTTGTACATTAGGTTTATACTGAGGCTGCCGTACGATGAATAATGAATGGTGTGATGAATTAAAATTTATTAATAGAAAATATTTACACATTGAAAGCTACAACTGAGCGCCAGTGTCAGGGCGTTAAACTACACACATTAAAATAACATTGAAACCATAATCTTGACTTTTAAATTCCTATAAATATCAATGCGAAGTATGTCACAATATTACAGACAGTAATGATCAAAAAAAGAGCAGGAGGGACAAAGATTCTTAAATTATGATAATTGATCTCATACCTACTATTATACCTAACTATTATATTAAAATGATTAAGGCCTGATCTTTCAATGGCCAGATAACTTATACCAGTCAAATAAATATGCTGCTTTGACATGTGGTTCATATAAACTCTGTCAAAGTCACATATTATCATTATATATTCCTGAGGTAAAACTTATCCGACGATTGAAAATTCACCCTTAGGGGTGACTGTTTAGGTTTACTGATTTAGGATTTCAAATAATTCCTAGAAAGTTCAAAAGTTTCTTTATTTTATTTAATTTAAATATTAGATTTGATTTAAATATAAAATATTTTTATATAAAATAATAAATATTATTTTATAAGCCTAGATGAGTAATGATTGAAAAATAAATTGGATTAAAATTTATTTTTATTAAAGATTTTTTTTAAAAGAGATCTATAGGTTTAATGATTTTTATAATGAAACAACTTAATAAAATTTATAGAAAAGGTAGGAAAGTAAATAAGTATTTGTAATAACATTGGCCTTTACTGTTTATATTATAAATTTAAACATGGAGCTCATAATTATTGTCTTTTAAGACATGAAAATTAAACATCAATTCCATAAAACAAAGTCGTATATTAAGATGTATACTAGATTGTTCCGAAGAACAATGTCGTACATTCAGATACGTGCTAGGTCGTTCCGGAAAACAAAACCGTATGGTATCATACGAATCATATTTATGCGAAAATAATAATTAAGTTATCTAATAAAATGTGAAGATAAAGGTATTAAGTTCTTAAATAGCGTTTTGTATTTTTTTTCCTCAAAATGTCTATATTTTCACAAAAAAAATATGATTATACGTACACAGAATTTCAAATGCTCATACTGTAAAACGATAATTTTCCACATACGATTTTGTTCTTGGGACCCGTCGATATTATCTAGATATTAGGAATTATATCTAGATAATATCAATATATCGAAAACACGTTTACTAAGACCAAAGGACGATTAGAGTCATCGAATATTCTATGAATTAATCAAGCAGTGTTTTCGGCCTTTATTCCATTATATTAATTATATTAAGTATGCACATGACGTATCAGATCAAATATTTTTAACAAGGGTTTTATTTATTCTTTTTTATTTAAGGGACATTTTCACAACGTGAATATGTCAGTCTCATAACTATACAGGCATAAATAACAGGATTTTATATGCTTGGGTTGTATGATGTATTTATGTATTAGGTGCGTTCTAGTAGGAAACAAATAACATTATTAGCGATTTTTTTAAAATATCCCTGTTTCTTTCGCCCTAAGCTCATAAATAAAAAACTTATTGGACCTAATTGCAAATTTCGTTAAAATCGTTATATTTTCCTAATTTCCAGATTTCTGATTAATTAGAAATTTTTCACACGTATCAAGGACCAATGACTACAAACAAATGTGTTTTTTTACCTACAGTAAGCGGTCAAGGTAGAGCCGTGATCGTACCCGCTAATAAAATCCAAGCGAAAATACGGTAGAAATAATTGAACTTAAAAAAGCATAATATTCTTCTGCTGTTGAATTTGAGTTGTATTCGATGACAATAGCGGGTGCGACGGCTCTATCTCTACCCTTTTTTGTACCTATGCATTTCTGGATTAAAACTTAATTATTTCCTTGTTTCAGCCTTTTTAGACTCCTTTTTTTACGAAGTCGGTTTACAGTTTTTTTTTATTTAACTATGAAAAATCTAGGCCCGATAATCGCAATGAAGTCACACCGATCGTATTTCGCCCTCTTTTTTATTGCAAGATTAAATTGTTTGTATCTTCGTTTTTTCAAGATATAAAGAAAGATTTTTAGTTTGTTTCTTACTATGGTATCTAGTATTAATTATTGTTTATTATCATTAGAAAAAATTACAATAATTATTATTCGGCATGTCTAGTTTAACACGTGCTTTGCAACGCTCATTATGAAACAATAACTATTGTTATTTTCTTCGACTTGAGTGCCGCCTACGGATTAGCACACCTGGCACTTTTTTTTAACTTAAAAGTAATATGAAGATTTAAATAAATAAGAAACTTCACCTTCAGACAGATTTAGGCCCGTATAAATAAAGAAGTCTCAAACCCAGCCTCACTTGAGAACCTATTTGACAGATAAAAAAACTTTTAAAAGTAAACAACTTTATAAATGTCACACACACTCAATGTTAATTTCTTTTCTTTTCATACCGTAATATTCATATTATAGATTACAGAAAAACATTAAATAGGTATGTGTAATCTATATTTCTATAATCTTTATTAACAAAAGTAACATATAAGTAAAATTCATCATTTTTAAAAGTGAAACGAAACGTTTTTTATTATCAGTCAAATAGGTTCTCAAGTGAGGTTGGGTTTGAGAATTCTTTATTAAGACGGGCCATAGACACGGACAATGACTGACTCCGAAATTGAATCAAGCCAGCACTGACTATAAATAATATAAACCCAACGTAAATTAAACTACAGGGGCAAAAGTCAGCGCTGATTTGAAAATTCGAAATTCAGACACGTTTGAAGTTAGTCGGCATGGCGCCGCGTCAGGCTAAATCTGCCTTTACAGAAATCTAGAATCCGTCGCAATGTCTTGAAAGTCATAATTATATAATTTTTGAAGCATTCTTTAAGAATACTTTTTATTGAGTTATGCCTCCTATTTAGTCAATTAAAATATTCACTAACAGCAACAAAGTAAGCAAATCAATATCACTGGTGTTTGAAATTCATGTCAGTAAACTTCATTTGAGAGGTCCCACTGCCACCTTTTAGTCTGTCTCCTGATAATAAATAGAATTATATTTTTACTTTGCAGATTACTGCAAATAGTATATTCTATTTATCACCTACGAAAATTCGGTCACATGATGTATACCGGGGTTGGTCACTCTAAAGCAATTAAATTACTGAACCTAAATAATGGGAACTTAAAAATTTAGATTAGCGGAAAAAGATTCACAGCCAAATGCATGAATGGGAGATTCATGGAAAATAGACCGTACAGAACTTTCAAATATATATTTTTAAGGTCAAGCATGATAATAATAAAGCGGTAAAATGCGACCCACAACCGCGACCCTGAACCGCGACATTAACTGCGACATGCGGACCCCATATAAATTCACACTAAGTTACTGCTTAGTATGAAGTCCTACTGGACTGCGATCCTATTTCGGACTCGGCGCGCGGTCTGACGTCGTGGAAATCAGGTTAGATTTCCAGAGACAAAAAAAACATAAAATAAAATTGGTTGAATGTATTGTTGGTTGACACAACTTTTTACCCGACTTCAGCGAAGCCAAAAGGAAGGGTAATGATTTTGGCAGTCTATGTATGTATGTATGTATGTATGTATGTTCCCTCGTAGCGGCTAAACTACTGGTCCGATTTTGATGACTGAGGTGTCAATCGATTGGTAATAATGCCGCGAGTAACATAGGCTATATGATTCTTTTTAAAATTTTTAACTTTGGAAATTATAACTCAAAAACTATGTAAAAAAAAATTATAATGATAATTGTCTCGTGTTTGGTATCAAAACATAGGTCTTGGCAAGCACATTACGAATATGTATTTATATTTTTTATTAATCATTATATTTTATTGTTTAATCCAAAATAAACCTTTAAAATGCGGTCGTACAAGTAGTAGGTATCTAGAAGTTGATTATTTCTATGTAATGGACAATTTAATAAAAATATAATAATTATTATATTTGTTGTAGAAACACATTAAAATCCCGTATATAGTACCCGCTAATAAAATCTAAGCATTAGTTCACACCGAAATACGGTAGAAAAAAAAATTTCAAGGCTCGATGCCAATAGCGAGTCGACCACGGCTCTACCTTGACCATTTTTGTACCTATGCATTTCAGGATTTTAAATTGAATTATTTTCTTGTTTCAGCCTTTTTAGACCCATTTTTTGCGAAGTCGGGTTTTTATTTACACATTTTCACTTTTATTACGTTTTTATAAGTAATAAAAGTGGATTAGAATAATAATAATCTTAATATATATATTTCTTGTGTGCGTGTGTATGTGACTGAACTCCTCCTAAACGACTGGACCAATTTTGATGAAATTTTTTGTGTGTGTTCGTGGAGATTCGAGAATGGTTTAGATTTACAATTGGAACCGATAGGTGGCGCTGCAGTCAGTATGTCAAGCAATTAATTAATAAGGCAATACGAAGTTTGCCGGGACAGCTAGTATACATATATATTTTTAATAATTTTATGATCCAAAATTTAAGTTAATATTTCCCTAAAACTTAAAATCTTTCCTGAAGTTGGCAACAGTAATCTGAAGAATGTTTTTGAATTTTTCCAATTTACCCACAAAAGTAAAATATTTTTCAAATTACATCTGATGATGATTTAATCGAAACCGGTAGTGTTATTTTGTAAAAACGTAGTAAAAGTGGAAAAGTGTAAAAAAAAATTATGTCTTATTATTGTTTATAAAATAAAGATAGTAAAACAATAAACTTATAAAATCATTTTTCATTTGTTTACTTATATTAGAATTCATAATATCTTCCATAACTTTTAAGAATATTTATTTCTACTTACAATTAGAACCTTATTAGAATTAAATGGTTCAATTTACACCTGTACATTCAACTTAATGCCCTGTAGTATTTATTAACATTTTATTCATTCATTGTATAGAAAATACGGCTCTTTGATCTGAAAACAAACAAAAATATTTTAATTAATAATAATTTAATTAATTTTCGAAGCGCCCAATGAGTTATTATGTAATGTTTTATAAAATTCTTTAGTAACTACGTTTAGTAAATTGTTCTAGTTCTTATTTGAATTATAAGTGAGCGCGCTATCGCCATCTAGTGACAGTCGAGGAAAGTTTTTAAATATTAGTTCCAAGAACAATCACTAGATGCCGTTTATTCAATAGGAAGCCTACTATAGTATATAATATAATCCATAAAGTATACTATCGGCTGTGTCAAAATGGCTTATTTTTACTGTGAAAGTTTTTTAATTTATGTTTAATTTATTAATTATTGATTCATGCAAAGGATTATAGAAATCGATTTTGATTCAATGTGATATTATAATATTATGTATTAGTAAACATAGCTCAATATGGGCAGCTATAATGCTACCAATTTAAATGTCACTTATTATCTGCGCATAATGAAATAAATGTAACACATAATTTGGTCGAATTTCAATTTTTTGGTTACACTTAGAAAAAAAATTACATAGTTATTAGATCCTACCTTCCTGTCGTTCTGTGTTTAGCCCTATTAATTCTTCTGGATTCGTGTCAATACTCTCTTCTACCGTCCACTCACTCTTCTTGACGTCCACCTATAGATAATGAAAGAAAATATTTTTTTTAAGTCAGCTGATAATACATTTTTTTTTATTTAAATTACGGGGCCAGTATATAGTATGTATTCAATGGCAGAAAGGTAAAATAAATGTGTGTGAGTAATATACGTATACGGGATAATGACGTAAACGGACTGAATGGAGGTGCAAGTCATGCGATCCGTCGCATTTACAAATGTTTTTTACAGATTATTATGCAGCAACGAAATGCATCTAATTTTTATTATAATATTATATAACGACTTAAAAATCCATTAACGCTGGTTGCACGCATTAAGAAACACATTCTGACTGAGCTAAACGTTCAACATTCAATGCGTCCGAGCAAAAAGGGAGACATCAGCAGCACAAACTGCTTTGTCAACCGTTTATATAGTGAAGTGTGGATGTGGTTTCCATTATTACCGCGTAAAATTATCATCCGTAAAACAACTTTACATAAAACCAATTTTTAGCTACATACATGCTTCAACTTGTTTGCAAGATTATTATTTTAAGCTATTGCATACTACTAACGCAAACGATCTGAATTAGGATCTGCGAATACTCTAAAGTCGCCTATACATATTGGTCGAGCGTAGGCCAACGCGAGCGTCGACAAATATGTACAAGGCGAGTGCTATCGTCCACACATTCGGCTATATATATAGCCGGCATAGCTGCCCACACGTTGGTCTGACAGCGATAAATGTCATTAATACAGTAGCGGCTATACGAAACTGTGGACGCTATTGACCGAGCGCAGGCGAGTGCCTTTCATTTGTGCACAAAAACCGACACCGATCCGAAGTGAGTCGAGTGGTCGCGAGTGGTCACGAGCGACGGCGAGCGTAGGCGAGTGGCAGCGAGTGGCAGCAAATGAGCCCTACATACGTTGGCGCTCGCCTCCACTCAGCCAGCTAAGCGAGCAATGACAAGGCAAGGCAAATATACTGTTTACACGTTGGCGTTTGCCGCCGCTCGGAAACGCTCGGCCAATATGTGTAGGCGTCTTTGTTGTTACCTGCTCGACGTTGTGCGCCTGCCGCACGTGGTCGTTGAGCGCGAACGCGCGCGCGTAGCTGGCGCCGCACAGCGCGCACGCGAACTTCAGGCTGTTGTGCCGCGCGTGCGACTCCATGTGCACGCGCACCGCGTACAGCGACGCGAACGGCCTGAAGTTAGGTGTGAGTCGTTTAAAAGAGCGAGAAAAAGAGATTGAGATAAATATCCATGATTTCATTGATTGACACGATTTCATATTCGATTGCCACAATGTGTATAGAGTTGTATGAAATAGTTTGTTTAAAAATACACTGTTAATCTCTAAAGCTTGGCATTTGCGCCCAAGGCTATTTTTCCGATATAATATAATCGAGAACATTCTGGCATATTTTTATTACTTCAAGACTTAAACATACGATCTATTACGCTACTTTGGTGGCATTTCCTATGAATATAGATTGTCATTTTGACGTTTGAACTTTTTAAAATGTTAAAATGTCAAATTTAACATTTTAAAAAGTTTTCAGCTTTCAAACTTTTTAAAAAGTTCAAACGTCAAAATAACAGGCGATACTCTTTGGGAAGGCCACCGAAGTTGCGCATCATCCAACTTACTTTAGTTCAACATTATAAGAACCTAAATTTTATGCTATGGATTTCCGCATAGTAACGTCTGACACCATTAACTATTATAAGAACCTGTTACACTGCTGGCACGCGAAGGGCTTGGTGTGCGAGTTCTTGTGGCCAGCGAGCTGCACCGAAGTCTTGAACGCCTTGGGGCAGTACGGACACTTGTACGCGCGCACCTCGGAGTGCGTCAGCAGGTGATGGTTGAACACGCTGTGAGCTTTAAACCTGGTGAATGGACATTACATTATCACTTATTACTTGCTATACACACTTAAAACACGTCTTATTGAATATCTTTTGAATAACAGCTTTTTTATAATAATATATATGGACGTTTTTACACCACGTATATCTAGCTCTGTGCTATATATATTTTTATTTATTATTTAGCTCTGTGCTATGTGTGCGAAGAACTTGTGTTACAGGTACCAGACAACGGAAATATATTTAATACTTTTATACTATACAGTATACACATATTTTAGATTTTTATTATATTATACGCAAATTTAATACACATCCATGACCCAGGAACACATAACTTTTTGTACCTTTGGCGAGATTCTAGCCCGCGACCTCTCGCTCGAGCACCAACGCCCTCAACCACGGCGGCAGAGAGGACGTCAAAAGTGCTTTTGGGCAGCCTTAACGCAGAGGGCCTACAACGCTCCAATAATATAACGCGTATAATAATACAACGCGTTCAGAACACAGGTGGTGGTGGTCCCTCGCTGGTGCGTCGACAATGTTCGCGTGTTCTGAGACTGTTTCTCTTTTATTCGTTTAAATGATCATTTATTATTGGAACGCACTTTTACTCTTACAAGTCTCGCATATAACCGCGCGTATTGCGAATGCAGCTATGTACCTCTTATTACAGTGCGGGCACCCGTAAGGGCGCGCGCCGGTGTGTGTGCGCATGTGCAGCGTGAGGCAGTACGACACGCGGAAAGCCTTGCCGCAGATCTCGCACGCGTGCGGCTTCTCGCCTGCAAAACAATTTATAGCTTTCATAGTCCACCTTTATAGTCTTATACATAAAGTTAAAATTACAATGACAGAATCGAGTGCGCCGCTTAAGTACATTTAGTTTTATACCCCGACAACAGATGGCGCTACAACGTGTCAGAAACAAAAAGCGTGTTCCATTCAATGTTGTTTTTGTCCAAAACGCTACAATATTTTTTTTCTACAGAATGTTTTAACTGGGTAAGGTAATAATTTGCAAAATGCCGTAATCATTTAAATCATTTAACTGTTGACTGTTGCGTGTGTAACCAGTTTTATATAGTAACGAATGATCATAGTGGGGCCTAGGATATAGTACGGCGAAAATTTTGTTTTTCAAGCTTCTAGTATGCAGTAAAAGTAGCGTATCAAACACCAGTGTGTGGTAATGCCATAATAATATTAGAGGTTATAATTATTTAACAATGCTAGGCACCCACATCCCCTCTATTTTTGTAGGAGACCATACTAATGGGCATCGGTCCAACTTGATTTCACATAAAAATTAATCAATTTCTTTACGTTACCTGTATGTATCCTTTCGTGTTTGACTTTTTCATGCGGCCTGGCGAACTTTCTTGTGCAGTATAAACAGTTGTAAGGCAGTGATTTGTCTTGTCTCCCAACGGTTATCTAGAAATCGAAAAGTAATGATTTACATTTTTTTGTTGCGAATACCCTTTGTAATCGACATCGGCGAAGACCAAAGTTCAAAGTATTTGTATGTATATGTTTGTTACACCATGGCGCCTAAACTACTGGACCGATTATAATGAAAGAGGTATCGATTCTTAATAACGACCCGCGTAACTTAGGCTATATTTATATAGTCACGTTTAAGCTTTTCATACAAGCTGTGATTAGGTTATATTATTGTTTAAATTCTATTATTTTGAAGGTTCTGTAGTCTAGGGGATTTTATTACTAATACTTCGCTGTCTGTCGGTCACCAAGCTGTATCTCAAGAACCGCGAAAGCTAGACAGTTAAAATTTTCACAATAATGTTTCCAACATAACAACAAATACTAAAAACAAACTAAAATAAATATTGAAAAGTCAAAGTGGTCTCATACAACAAGCGTTTTTTTTATTTTATAAGGAAATATTGTGCGCGAGTCGCGCATTTAGTCGGGTTTTTATAAATATTTAAATTCAAAAGTTTTTTTTTTGCATTTTGCAAGGAACCCTTATTTATGGGCGAGTCGCGCATTTGGCCGAGTTTTTATAAAAGTTATTTTCAGGGATGTTACGGAGCTCCGTAACCATTACCGAAATTATCGGATATCCGGTATAAAATATTATCCGTAACCCTAACCGAATCCGAAATAAATATTTTTCTACTGTAAAAAGGAAACCAAAATTTAAAAATCCGAAATTATCCGAAACAAACGGATAATCCGAAATAATTTAATATCCATATCCGTATCCGTATCCGAAATGTCATATCTATTTCATCTTGGTTTTTTTTTTACATTTTTATTTAAATACCTTTTCAGTGTTATGTACAGTCATGTGCATCTCCAAATACTCTCGCGAGTCGAACTTCTTGTTGCACACGTCGCATATGATCGTGTTGTCCGACTTGTGCGAGTTCTCGTGTATCGTCCGGTAGTCCAGCGGTATCATCTTCTCGCACACCATACACAGGTACTTTTCCTCGCTGGGCGTGGTGCCGTACGGCAGCTCTAGTGGCGCTTCTATTGGACGGGATCTGATAAACAAATATCTTATATACATACCCCCTTACTAATACAAGATTATATTGATGACAAGGATGTATGGGCTTAATCTAACTCTGCACTATGTTTCTGCACACTGGCTGTAATGAATATTATATTAAATTATATATATATAAGTTAAAATATGTTAATTGGAATAATGCTATGTTGATAATAATTAAAATATATGTTATAATATACAAATGTATTGCAGTATTTAGAAATTGACAAATAATAAAATTGTACCTTGTGACGTCAAAAATCGTTGTAAAACCTATTTTAAATAAATTAATTGAATTGAATTGAATAAAAATATTTACACCCTCGCTAAGCGAAACAATGTTTTGTCATTAATTATTTATTTTATTTATTAAATCAATAAAAGAACTACATAAAAAAAACTTAATCTACACAGTGTAACATAAACTATTACTGGTTTTTCCGCACACTGCTAAATTTGTCTGTCAAGTGTCAATTGTAACTTATCAGATAAGGATGCAGATAACATTGTGTAGTTTAAAGTACTAACTGTCATGTGTCCCACTTCGTTGAGCATACAAACTGTTTAAATATTTCCACAAACATTTCAAGACTAAAAACAGCCGAATCGGTTCAGCTGTTCTCGAGTTTTAGCGAGACTAACGAACAGCAATTCATTTTTATTTATAAGATATGTATATATTTTTATAAATAAGAGGTTAACATGGAGACTAGAAATAAAAAGTGTCATCTGTGTACCAAGATGAAAAATTGTCCGTTAAAATGCATTGAGGTAACGCCACAATCGCATCAAGGTAAATATTATACCATAAGTTTTAAATAAATAAATCTCAACTTACTTCTCCCTTAACTTTACGCCAGTACTTATTGCTAACTTCATATCGGTTAAGTAGCGACTCAAGCGCCATTACAACATATTATAGTTGCCAGTTTCAGTTGTGAAACTGTTATTTAAGTACTTTCGTCGAACATTTAAGTTATAGGACACTTCATATCTCTTCCATGGTACTACTCATGGTACTCCTCTCTGTCTGCCACACTCGATTTTACAGAGACAAATTTTCGTTATAAATAATTTTAAACTATCTAAGTATCTACCTTTGATGTAATTGAATGTTGTTTTTGTTATTTGTTTGTTTTAGTGCCACCAGTTTTATGCAAATAAAAATTAATAATGTAGTCAAGAACTTTAAATATTGACTATAAATATAAAAATACACCTGTTAGGTGTATTTAATTCTGATAAGACTTACTTAATAGGATCGTGCATTCTCTTGTGGAGTTTGAAGGATTTACTCGTGGTGAAAGGCGTTGAGCAGATTTCACACTCAAACTTCACTTTTTCTGAAAATTTTGCTGAAAAATAAAGTTATAGTTATATAACACTTATTATTGTGAAACAGATCTTTAGAAATGCGGGCGGCAGAAGTAGTTTTAGCTAGCATCTAGGATAGGTAATCAAATGTAACTTACCTAAGCAAGGCATTTTCGCTTTATGTTTTTTCATGTGGGCCGACAAGGATTTGGAGTTCTTATAAACTAAAGAGCATTGTGAACATGGATACTCGGCTGCAATAAAACAAATTATAAAACTAGAGATCTTCCTGTGGCGCATCGCCGAAACTCTCCCCTATACAAGATGTAAAATAAATAGGTGATAATACTTTAGGGTGTGTATGTGCCTCCTATGTAATTATACTGTGAAAGTACCAGCGCTGAAATACTTACTTTTGACTTTCACGTTTTTATGAGAAATGCCACAACATCATAAATTTTCCCATACAATAATTTTTTTTTAAAGTATCTCTTTCAGCGCTGGTACTTTCTCAATAAATTCTCTAAAGGTACGGGACCCATACACACCCTAAAGTATTAATATTCATTAATATTTATAGCCTTTATAAGTAAACTTAGATGAAAAAATATTTCATGAAGTACGTAAACTTAGGTTATGTGTGTTGTTGTACTTTATATTTATTTTATGTTTGTTACTTCTTTCCGCGCAAACGGCTGGGCAAATTTTGGATAAAATATCGTAAGCAGGAGGTTGATACGCTGAAATTACACGTAAGCTACTATGCATGCTGAAAAAGTGTAGTGAAAATCTAGTAAGTACGATAAGTACCATATATGTCGCAATAGATCCAGAACGGTCACAGTGACGTCCCTGACGTCACTGTAACCTGACAAGCCTTCAGTAAAAAAAATGTGCTAAGAAGGATATATTATTCTTTTGTTTTTGTCTTTTGCTTTGAGTAATTGGCTTCATTAAAAAAAAATGTATAACTCACATTTTTTACAGGGATACTGTTGAAATTGCGACAACGATGTGACATACAGGTGGCACTGCGTACAGTTGTACACTTGGATTGTGTTGCCCGTTTCCGTCTGCATTTCCTTCAACACAACCGCTTTGTGATAGTATAATCCTTTAGCTGCAACATGGTAATAGATACATGAACATTTCTTCAGCAAATAAACTACAGCCTGGGACACTATACAGTAACTTAATGGACATATTTTGAGAACTATAAAAAAAAAATTTTTTGCCATAAATTCGAATGATGTAATAATATTATAACAATTTCAATTCCCGTCTAGGGAATCCAATGATGCAATTGTAGTTTTTATCAAAATCGAGCTTGCAACTCTGCTGTCCTTATCATAAACAACGCATTTGCTTGGAGGTTACTTTGGAGTAAGTTTTGATCAAAGTTTTTTTCTATATTTTGTTGTCTCTATGAAAGTAATAGAAATATTAAAAATATTTTTGTTTGTGTCTCGTTCGGGTGATTCCAAATATACTATTAACTCATTTTAGCTAAAAATATCGATTGTGTTGTTTATGATTAGGGCGGCAGAACTCCTATTAGCATTTTTCGTAATCACTAATAGATTTCTATAGACTCGGATTTCTACTACCATGCCCTTTTTGAAAATTCGCCCTATTTATTATTTAATTAATATTATTGCATTAACATTGCTGAATATTTATGTTGTCATTACCTTCACCATCCTTCATTTTTGATTTAAGGATCTGTTTAATATCACTTTTTATATGCAACTTTTGTTGATCATCATCATTTTTATTCATCATGCATTCATCTTTTATGAGAATAATGTTTTGTGTTGCCACTTCTGAAAACAAAATAAGTTTAAATTTAATAAAACAATAATAAATCTGATCCAGCCAGTTGTCCAGCAAGTAGTGTTAGCCTGCAAAACTACATATTAGTAAAAAATACACACATTCTTTGTCAGTAATAATTTGGTTGGAATATTGGGAGTTTCAAAGGGGTATCTCTGACTGGGCAAAGTACTTAAAGCTCACTTTAGTCGTTTTCAGAATCTAATATTATATATGGCAAAGTGTATGTGTGTCTATCTATTTGTTCGTCCGTCTTTGACACCAAAACGGAACAACGAACGGCCGTGGTTTTTTAAGTGGAGATAGTATTACTAAACCCCCCCCCCCCCCCCCGATCTCCTAAAATGGATTGTGATAACTAGTATGGAGCAGTCCGAAACGTTCAATGTAGAAAGCAGGGATGTTAGGGAGCTCCGTAACCGTAACCGAATCTATCGGATATCCGGTATAAAAAATATCCGTAACCGTAACCGAATCCGAAATTAAAGTTTTGCTACTGTAAAAAGGAAACCAAAATTATATCCGTAACCGAAATTATACGAAACAAATGGATAATGCGAAATCATCCTTATCCGTATCGTAAATTTTATATCCATTTAATCTCTGGTAGAAAGCTAAAAATTTGTATGCGTAATGCTTAAAAGAGGGAGTGAAAATTTGTATAGGACTTTTAGTAATTTAGTACTGTGTCGCAAATTGGTCAGCTCTTTTTTA
Source organism: Celastrina argiolus (assembly GCA_905187575.2). NCBI lineage: Eukaryota > Metazoa > Arthropoda > Insecta > Lepidoptera > Lycaenidae > Celastrina > Celastrina argiolus. The sequence goes on from LR994595.1 coordinate 6,502,187, forward strand.
TATATCAGTCCATAGAAAAACCCACAAAATTTTATTTTATTTACTTACGCAGAGACTGTTCCTTGTCTAATGGTGCTTCCACTATATCCCCCGTATCTGTGATCATTCTCCGTGACATCTGTCTGTCCTCCATCTGATCATCCTGGGGTAGCGGTTCCAATTCTAATGCCACATCTGACATACCATTGTCATTTACCATTTCATCATTACCCTATAACATGAAATACACTATACTTATTGTAACTGTTAAATAGGTAGTATAACTGTAAAAAGTGTAAACACTCATACAGTAAAGAGGTAAGATATTTTGTTTGTTTGCATTTAATAGACTTCAACACTGCTGGAACAATTTTAATGAAATTTAACATAGCTTTAGAAATAGAATATTATGACAAAATTTATAGTACCTAATTAGACATAAGTTTATTAGGATTTCACATAATGGAAGCAATTGGCTTTTATTATTACTTACAAGAATGTAGGAACATTAACATATTTAATTTTTTTTATTATTTTCTCATTAATAAACCCAAAAATTCCAATGAATACTTAATTTAAAGCTGTCTACAGTATGACCATGTAGTTAATTGATCTCAGCAATCTTTGTTTTTCTATAAGAATTACAAACTATTTATGTGTGAAAAACACAATTTCCACAAAAAAGTTAGAACATGGATTTCCTGTAGTTTTTAAAAATTCCTTTACTTTTAAGTTACTTTACTTTTCATTAATTAGCTTACTTCAACCACAACTACTTGATTGGTGTGGTAATTCTGTATATGTTCAGAAACCGATGTAAAAGACACTCCGCATGTATTACAGCTGTATATTTCTTCTTTGTCCTCGACATCATTATTTAAAGAAGGAAATTCAGATTCTTGTTCAAAATTAGCATCTGTAATGGAAACAACCAGGTATTAGTAGTATTTTATTATGTAAACTAAATTTATTATTTTATACCTCAAGATAGAATAGAAAAAAATTACTTTGTAAATATTATGTTTAAGTGCATGAAAGTTTACCAGTAATGCTATTTAATGAGATAGTTCCATCCTTATTCTGCTTAGTCACAACACTGCCTGTGTCTAACAGGGCCCCGTCTGGTAAAATTAAATATTGACCATCTGCTTCCTCTTTAACAAATTTCAAATCTTGATCTTCAATACAGGGTTTAATTAATTGTTTACTTATAATGTCTACATATGCCTCTGTGCCATCATGATCAACTAAAGACTGACTAGCAAATGAGTCATTATGTGGGATGCTTTCTATAAATAAAATGTTCAGAAGTATAAATGTTATTCCCACAGCCTAAACTTTGGATTTGATACCACCACTAACAAAAAAAGTCCTTACCAACTGATGTTTCATTTAAATTGGGATTCGGGATTGTTTCCACATTATTACTTATGGCTAAACTAGATTCTAAAGTACTATTTGAATCTTTGAAGTTGATTTCACACATATCAACTTTCAAGTGTTTTACTACTTGACCTAAAGTAGAAAACTTCTTAGTGCAAATGGTACACTTTATGTTTGAAGATGTTTTGCTTAGATGATCAACAAGATCCTCTTTAGAGGAAAATTGCATATTGCAGCATAGAGGGCAATAATAACAGGGGTCTCCCATGGTTGACCTAAACAGTCATTCAGACATTCATACAAAAATAATTTATCTGTAAGCATTTGGTTATCATTAGGTACATCTTTTCGTATTGACGTTTAATATGAATCTAATTTCTCGGTACAAGTTTATTTTTGGAGAACTTCACACTAATCACAATATATTTTACAGAAAGCAAAGCGAAGCGCTACACAGGTGACATCATTGACAGAAAAGTGACAGATGGAAGAAAATGACACATGACATTTTTTTTTCTTGTTGTCTCCGTAGGCTATGACAGTATATTTATATCGCCAGTAAGCAGTCAAAAGTGGACGTAAACTTTTATTGTTTAGCATCGCACTTGAAACAAATCATCCATCTATCTTCATAATAATCAAGTTTGTGAAACGTTGTTGCTTCAAAGGTGTGTGTGAGCAAAGAACTCAGTATTCAGATTTCTTTCATATCCAGCTATAAAAAAAAAATGTCGCCATTTTGTCATGGTACCTACTTAATATTTTTGTTTGCGAAGTGTAATTTATGGTAATCATAATTATTTGTACCTCTATTATTATTTAGTTTAGTGAAAAGTATATAATTATTATTGCAAGTGTAATAAAGTTAATATATCAAGATTATAAAAAGCAAGAGCAAAATAAGTTTACATTCGATCATCGTTGACATTTCTGTGTACATGTATACCTACGCGTAGTTACTATTTATCTACAACTCTTCGCGGGTGAATTCAATTAAAAATGATGGGCAAAAGAATGCATCATAACAGTAAAGGGAGGTTGGCAAGTAAAGGCCACGACAATGGCAAGCCCTCGAGCCCAGGAATTTCCCCGTATAATAAACCCGCTAAAACATCAGGTTCTGTATCTCTAGGCAAAACAAGAGTGGATGTGTGTCCTATACCCTATATACGGCTCCAGGATAATAACGTCACATTACCGAGGCTAGCGGCTATCGCAGCGAGATCGGCTGATGAAGCCATAGGTATGGACGAATTAGATGCCTTGCAGTTAGAATTGGAATCACTCCTTTGCAATACAGCACTTCGTATACGATATTTTCAAGGAGAAATAGAAAGCATTGATACAAATGAGTCTAAACGCGAAAAGAAGGGTAAAGCAGCTGGTAAACAACTTCAATATCCAGTCAAGAGGAAATTTCAAGAAGAAAAACTAGTTAAAACAAAAGACTACTCAAAACTACCCAATCAGCCTAAAATACCAAAGTTTAAGAACTTTAATAATAGTTCCTCAACTTCTCATAACTATCCAAATGATAACAACATGAACTCTGACAACTCGGTTAAATTAGAGCTGTCCCAGCTGACACTACCAAAAAACAACATTCCATACAAGTTCTGGAATTCTGTAGAACCCTATTGTGCACCAATAACTCTAGATGATATAAAGTTTCTTGAATCTTTGCACGCCCAAAGTAGCAATACAACTCTACCTCCAATACCACCACTGGGAAGACACTACTCCGAAGTATGGGCTGAAGAACATTTAACAGAGGATCAAAATGCTTCAAACCCTTACAAACAAAAGTCCTCGGGAATGTCACCAGATGGATCTAATTTACGCAAAAAGTTGGAAAAGACAAGCGACAACATGATTACTGGCCCTTTAACTCAAAGATTGGTGTCAGCATTGATGGAAGAAAATGTGATACCTTATGAGGTGTCAGATGTTAAAGTTAAACAGCCTCCAAGTACAAAAGCCAATAACAGAAATTCTTTAACATTAGAAAAATGCCTCCGAAAAGAGCTAGTTGAACAGGGTATTCTGGATCCAGAGGACTTACCTCCGTTGACAAATCCAGCAGATGATGAAATCCTTGCTGAAATCAAAAAGTGTCAAACTGAGTTGACTGCGGTGAGAAAAGAAAATTGTAGGAATCTTAAAAACCTGATAAATCAATGTAAACAAGAAATGATAAGACTGAACTTGAAGAAACAACTGGATCAAGTTGATATGGAGTGTACTGAGATTTATAAAAAAATGGTTGCAGCAAAACAAAAAAAGAGACCAATCACAAAGAAAGAAAAAGAAGATGCTTGGAGAGCTATTAATGAGCAAATAAGACTTAATAAGGAAATCAATGCTTTGCCTGTGACTGGGCCAAATTCAAGTTAAATTTTGTTTTTATTAATGGTTTAATAATACAAGCTTGAAAGTAAATATTATATTGCCACAATACTTGTTTTTTTTTCCATAACATTCATGTTATCATTTTGTTACTTTGTACTAATATGTGATACTATAAAAGAATATATTATATTAGCACCTCTGTTATAGTACATAGTACTACATAGGGTGATAGCATATAAAATATATTATTAGTGAGTAATATTTTTCTGTGATTTTAAATAAGTTTTTTTTATTGAACAACACATTGTGGAAGCACTCTGTATAGTCTAGCACTATACAGAGTGCATTACATTTTAAATATCGAAAAAGGCCAAGTGTACATATGAGTTAGGACTATTGTAGTATATTGTATTGCAGGCCCTGTAATATCAATGGAAAAGATAAAAAATCTCAAACTTTTTGTTTGAAACGCGTCTAGCTCGTCGCGCCACCTTTTCTTGGGCCGACCTCTGTTTCGTCGACCAGTCGGTAGCCAGTCCGCTAAACGCGCCCATCTGTCCGGATGCATGCGGTATACGTGCCCTTCCATAACCACTATAGGCTAGCTGCTTTCCTGCCGATGTCAGTTAACTTCGTTTTGGAGCGCCGAGTGGTGTTACGGATACGGTCGATTCTTTTGACACCTAAAATGCTGCGCTCCATCGCTCGTTGGCAGACTCCAAGGCGGGACCATAGGTTAGGATAGGCATCAGACATATTTTTTAGTAACTTAAACTTTGTGCAGCAGTGCACGCAACGAATGTCCTCTAATTTTCCCCGTTGCAACATTTCTCACTGACGCTTCGCACCTATTAGTCGCAGCGTAATGATAAATAGCCTTAAGCCTTCCTCTTTATATGGACTATCCAACAAAAAAAGATTTTTTCAAGTCGGACCAGTAGTTCCTGAGATTAGTGCGTTTAAACAAACAAACAAACTCTTCCGCTTTATATTATTAGTTTAAATATCTTACACCGGGACGAGAGTCGCGACGCAGCGCGCATGCTTAGACTATGTTGAATGATTAGAATATAGGTTGGTTATAAATTCATAGCTGGGCACCATTAATCACACAGTTAACTTCGTTAATCGTTAATCCGTTACTTAAAAAGTTAGCTTCGTTAAACGTTAAACCGTTACATTTGGGAAGAATTAACGCAAGTTAACGTTAATCGTTAATCCGTTAAAATTCGCTAAGGTTTTAGAAGTTAACAGGTTAGGAACAATAAAATACGTTATTTTTATTGAAATTAATATAAATGAATACTAATATATTAAATTAAATTTAATTAAAGTTTTCATTAGATGGTGATGCTCGTTTTCCGGTTATAATGTATTTACCTAAGGAAAAAAATAAACAATTGCAGCGTTTGACGGTATGGCACTATTGTATTTAATTAACTGAATAATAAATATGTTTTCACCGAGGAGTGCAATATCTTTCAATGACTCTTTTGACTTTATGTCCAGCCACAGTTTAACGAGACTTTGCGTTTTACTCTTTAAAGAGTAGGAGCTTTATGATTTTTAGCTGCTTTTGTTTCACTCACAACACGCGCCTTGCGGCACTTGTCGTTTCATACTGGTCTGAATTAGTTTTTGTTGCCGCACCCTGGTGCCTTACGGTAAATTGTGGGCATTGGATTAACGATTAACGGACCTCTGGATATTAACGGGAGTTAACGAGTCCGTTAACATATTAAAATGTTAACTTAAAAGTTAATCCGTTAATAAAAATGTTAACTTCGTTAATTAACGATTAACGGATTAACGAGTTAATGCCCAGCTATGGTTATAATGTACTCGCGCGTGTGCATAATATAATGTAGTAACTAATATACTCGATTAGATCATAATATGAAACCCTTCTAACGATAAAACTATTTTCACAACTTGAAAATCATCATTTTGACAAAGCATTTGTATAGATTTTATCTTTGCTACGATTAAATTTAAAAAACCTACTCCCGCGTAATATGACAATTTGACAACTTCTGTCATTGGTATTTTATGTGTAGTTCTATATTTTACCCATGAGTGATTGGTTAAATTCATTATAAGTATGATGTTATTGGTCTTTGCTTTTGTTTATAATTATTGCTATTTGTCGTATATGTCATAGATTATAAAATATGTCACAGCTGTGAAGTGTTTCAAACGAACTTTAGTTTTTGTAATTTTGAATTTTGTGATTAACGTGTAACAATTGAGGCGTATTTTCGATGAATTTTGTGTTGTAAAGTAAAATATGGATAATCCTTTGACTCCAAATAAAATACAAAGGTTAATGCACTTGGCAGAAGACAAATCATTTCACTTACCACGGCGTTTGGTACTAAACGAAGAAAACTTGAGGTACTTATCTACCTAATTATTTTTTATCGGTAACAGTTTATTATTTGGTTATTCAATGTTATGATGAGCATCAACCAAATGTTTACTTGTGTTTTTCAGTAGTCTCACACCAAGCTTAACAACGTTCAATAAAACTGGAACTAATTATGAATCTTCTTCCGGAATATTGGACTTGGATAAAGTCGAGGGTAAGAAACAAAGTTGATTTTAATTATTTACATGAGCTTTAATTATATTAATTAGATATTCTTATATTACACGACAATTAATACTTTCTTTACAGGCATATTTTATTTATAATAAATATTTTAGGCATACTCTTAGCAATACAAATAAAAGAAATAAATAAAAAAAGCCCTTTATTTTGTGAAATTTACAGATTTTGAATATTGTATTACATTAAATAATATCTCATAGCACAATGTGCCTCTCGGCATATGCTTTTACACTGTTCTGTCATTTGCAACCCGTCTCCATTTTGGTATTGCTGTAAGCTAAGGATCATCGTACTGTCTGTGGTATTGTCTGCCTCTGTTTCTCTTTCCATCCCTTGGATACCAAACTGTCTCTCTCAATAGATTATATTTGATCTATTAATGTATTGATCTCCTAAATAAAAATGTTTTTTCTGATGTACTGCACCATCTTTCAGATAGGGGTTGAAGTTTTGAGTAGATCTTAACACTTACATCTTTTTCTATTTTATAATAAATTAACTTTAAAAAAAAAAAAACCGACTTCAAATGTGTGAACACAAAAAAAACTAAAAATTATTTTTTGTTTTTTTTTTATTATTAAATTTAAATGGGACCACCCTTGAGGTATTACCTATACGCCGAAAAAAGATTTGTTCAAATCGGTTCATAATTGGCGGAGTTATCGCGTAACAAACATAGAAAAAAAACATACGGGTCGAATTGAGAACCTCCTCCTTTTTTGAAGTCGGTTGAAAAAGATTTGGCTAGATCAGATTTGTAAATGATCCATGAGATTAAAAGTATGGGAATCTCTAGTCTAGTCTAGTCTAATGGTCTGAATTTTAACACAAATATACCATAATATTAAAACATTACAGGTTTTGGTGAGTCTGGAATTGGCAACATGTCTCTAAGCAAATCAGTAAGTATCCTCAAAAACCCTCTATTTAATTTAATATATAAATTCAAATAAAGGGTTTTTTATATGATTGTTTTATATCAAGTGCGGAATTTATTAATTACTTTTTTTTTAGTCAATTTTCAACCCTGGAGAGATGACAGGCAGGTCAACAGGTACAGAGGAAGTTGACGTCCAACCGGCCATGTTGGGGTCTGCTCGGGCGTTTGAGGAGTATGGACGACACTCTGTAGCTTTAGACAGCATAACCAGCAACATGGACAAACAGACATCGGAGATTAATGATATTATGAGACACTCTATAGCTACAAATTATTCGTTCCACTCTAAAGTAAGCAGGCCTATGTTTAGTCCATTAAACTTTGCTGGATTGAATAAGAATCCTGTAAAGCTGTCTTAATACATAATATACATTTTTATATAATATAATAATAATATCTATGGATGCTTCACACCATGTCAATCTGACCCCATGCTAAGTATCCAAAGAACTTGTGGTACGGGTATCAGATAACAGAAATATATTTAATACTTTTTATACTATAGACTTATTTATATGTATATTACTTTTCTTTTACCTGTTCATAGCATTAAAGAAGTAGTCAAATCAAGTTCCTGTTATCTGCTAAATATATTATAAGATATATTGCATAATGTTTATGACAATTATTGTCTATGATTTCAGAGGGACCTCACTGCTGATGAGGCATCTCTAGTGATGAGAGAAGCCCCGTTACCTGTGCAGCATAGCACACAAGCCAATTTCCATGAGAGTGCTTTGTAAGTATTGTAGATAATACCTCCAGAGATATTTAATATTATAATTACATATTTAGCTTTCATACTAAACATAAAAAAATTTGAAAATAGTTTTCAAATTACACCCATACTCAAAGTATCTTAAATATATGAATCATTTGTTTTTTCTCCAGATTGAGCACTTCAAATGTGTCAGTAGGTGCTTACTTTAAGAACAGATGTCCAGACTTTGGAAGAATATTAAATAATGTTGATAGTCCTGATAGACGCAGTATTGCTGATAGTAAGTCTCAACTCTCTCACTCGAATATAAAAAATATCATGGTTGGCAAAAAAGTTAACATATTTTTTTTCAGCATCCAACATGTACGATGAAAGTCAAAACATTCCAAATCAAACATACAAGATGGATCAGTCTTTAGACTGTGTACCTGTAAGGCAACCGCGGAGTACAGACACCATTCCTCCACCAACACAGTTCAATTTGCCATACAGTAAGCCAGATAATTTTGCTGTACCAAAAAATCCACCGCAAGGACAATCAAGTGTGTACACAAAGAATAAAGAATCCCAATTAAATAATGAGAGTGTGATTAAGGACAAATCAATGTCTGTGAAAAAACCATTCATGACTTCATCAAAACCGGCAGATGTTTTGTTAAGAAACCTCCATACCTCTCTACGTACACCCGCTGAGGACACTGAGTATTCTATGGAAAATTCTCTGAGTTTGTCCAAAATTGCAGATTATTTAGGTAAATTATATTAATAACTTATTATTTATTCATTTGTTTAACTGATCTTAGACATCTATATAGATAAAGGATATATTTTATGGATATATGTTTGTTTCCATTGGAACAAGCTCCGAAAACTAGACCAATTTTGATAAAATTTGTGCACTACATTTAGGCAGAAAAATGCATGGTTTCTGTGTGATTTCCTTTTTGCACGATGAGGCAGGCAACATGTAGTTTATAATATGAACTTATTATTGTAATAAGAGATTATTCTGCTAATTCCACTCAATATCTTTTACACTATTTATTTATGATTTTAATGGGTTTCTTCCAGGTAAACAGTCTAATGTAAGTGTTACAGACATATTGCAATTAAATAAACAAGCAAAAGGGAACAAGAAGAAACCATTAACAGAATTAAATGTTAACACAATGGAGAACAAACAAGATGAGGAAGTATATGTTACAAAATTGAAAGATACAAAGAACTGTGAGACGGCAAGCTCTTCAGGTTCTATGAACACTGTGCTCTATATGGATAAATTGAAATTAACCGAAGCCAACTCCATACCAGCTGTAGTTGTAACGAGGGATTCTAACAGTACAAGCTCCAGTAAAAGAGAAGAGAAGTTACATAGAACAACAAGATCAAACTCGCCGTCGAGTAAAAGTTGTTCTACCGCCAGTACAGTGCAAGAGAATAAAATGAGCATCAAACCGGGAGACAGTCCGATCAATAATAATAGTAGTAGAGGTATATTTTTCTCTTATTTGTTGGTAGAGGATTCATAAATTACGTCACAAGGATTTTTCATCCCTCGTATTTAAAAATAATCAAAAGATACTGTGATATCAATTACTTTTATTCCACGTCGCCAAGCTTCCCCTCTCTTTGACTTGTAACGTAATTTATGGATCGCCACTAATTATAGTTTAATTTATCTTCCTATACTAAAATATTGGTATAATTTCTCATTCTTTTTAAAACAAGATATAAATACTGAATGCCGAAAAGTTTCGATTACACATAATAAGAAATGTGCATAGCGTTTATTTTTGTAATATAAATCTATATTAATATACATAATAATTGTTAAAACATAACATTACAAAATTGTAGAAAAAGAAAAACCTTAATAAAGATGTACAAATTACTGCTGAAAGCAGTTTCTTCTAGGTACTAGGTGCCAATAATATATAAGGTGCCAATAATGTACTAGGTGCCAATAGTAATTCATAGTTATTTTCAGGCAAAACATCTATTCCTTCCCCAAACCTTGACTATAAAGAGTTAGATAAATCAGTAGTTTGGCATGAGGTGCTACAACAAAAACAGTTTAGAGAAGATGGCTTAGCTAAAGGTTGGTGGGCTCTGCTTAATGTATAATACTTGGGCTTTTTAATTCTTCATAATATATGGCTTATGTTTTACCTAACTAATAGTTCTAACACTTTAATGGCTGGTTTCTAAAACGCTAATCAAATCTATGGTCAACTAACATTAAAATTAACAACCCATATTGAACATTTGAGCATATGCTCCGAAACTAGACCGACCAACCGAAAACGGGACTTATTTTGAGGAAGTTTGGCACAGACATGGCCTACCATCTATCTTTAATACCAAAAAAATTGCAATAGATGCCACTACTATTAACGTTTGTAAATTATAATTTATAAAATGTAAATATGCCGAATTTAATACAAATATTGACATTAAAATGAAGATAAGCGTATTTTTTAAGCGTCACATTAAGCTAAATTCAACTCCTTGATTAAGAAGAAACGAAATGAAATTAGCAATTAGTATTTTCCAATAGTGGCGCTAGATGGCGGTTTCCGTAATGTGCCTGGAAATCGAAGAAAACAAAAATAGCCAGTCTAATTGCCAGTATTAGGGTGATACCATTTTCTAGTACTAGGTCTCTGTTATAATATCTACTTTGTGGCACAGATATAGAGTAAAACACAGAGAGAAACACAGACCTAAGCTACTTTTTATAGCGTGTATGTTTGGGAAATGTTTTGCGTGTAAAGATAGCCATTCACGAGTGGTCCATCGATCCATATGGCACGCTGACGGTGCAAAATAAGTCTATAAATGTGAAGCTGCTGTCGGTCCAAATGGATTAGACCGCCACATTGGAATACCTACCCCGTACCGCCGCGCCGGCGCCGTGTAAAACCAACTGTAGGTTTGAGCAGTCGCGCTACACTTTTTGCTCGTTCGTGATTGGTGTTACTCGATGAGCCATAGATGCCATTTTTTTAAAGTTTGCGTTTACCAGCTGGATAACAAACACAACTGTACAAATGTACACGCGCGGTGTTGTCGAAATGTACACTTCAAATGAAACGGCTCGCTGGCGCATAGGACAAATTGACCGCTCGTCAATGGCTACAAAAAACATTGTTCGCGGAAATTAATATCATACGATTTATATAATATAATATCCAGCGATATTATTGGTCATTTTATTAACTCAATTGTATTGCTCATTTTCTTTTACAGAACAATGGGCAGAGATTACTACTACACCTGTTGAAGGCTATGTTGGTAAGTACATAAGGAAACTATTTTATACATACTAACAAATTACTTTGTATGTAATCTGTTAGTATGTATTGTCTAGATTTAGTATTTAATTGTCTGTTGGAGTCGCCCATATTGATTAGTTGTAAAAATAATAATAATAAAAATCTATTTAACACGTTCAGTGCGTTACCCTGCTGCCCTTACTTTTCAAAAAGTGCTGCATCAGGCTGTTTAGGCCTGTTGTTAAACTCTGTCAAAGTGCGTTATCGGGTTCAAAAACCTGTGCCGCATTTTCTTTTTAAATGTAAAAAGCATATGATATTTATGGATAAAACATTGAATTCATGCTTGAAACATATTTATATTGAGTTACTCTATACTAAAACTTGAATAGTCCTAGAATTCAGCTTTTACAACTTATATAAAAAATTAAAACAATTTGTAGGGTCTTAGGCACCTGATATCAGCACAGAAGGGTAACTATGTCGATAAATTACTAGTGTTGAGAAAAAATCATCGATATAAAAAAAAAATATTTTAGTTACATTTTATTTTGAACTAAGTATCTAGTTTTTTTTTTGTTTTATATTAGTTTCAAAAGAAGAATGAGCTTCATTGTAACATGCTCGGCAGTAAGTTTCAGAACACTTATAACAATAGGTCGCGAGTTTTTTAACTATTTTTGGTCACCAGTTTAGCTACTTAAAGTTTGTCTTAGCATAATGTAACACCCTACGCAATTTTTTTTATCTGCTTTTTCTAAGCTATGGCCATTATTCTTTTTTGTTTCCATTGTCATCAAAGTTTGATTGAGTGTCAGCATCTATTCTATCTGTAAAAGGGATGTTTGTAAATTTGTCTATGATATTGTCTATAAAATCAAGCTTAGTCATTTTTATCTCATTATTCATATTATAAACTATCCATGCATTAACCAAAGTGGTCCCGAATAACATCTCCATCATTACTTTATTATACCAGACATCACTAGTGTAATGTCCTGCAATTCAAGTGCGGTTATCGGGTCATCGAGTATCGGGTCTTTAACATCTGATGTACGCACCTAAGGGATATAATTTCCTTTCAGGCCGTATCAGGTTTTAACGACCTGATGCGATTTTATTGGTTCTATGTCTACTATTTAAAAATACAACACCAATGTATATATTTATCACTTTCGTATTGCAAAAAATCCTATATTTATTTAACCCGTCCCGTGAGACAGCAATAGATTTAAAGGCCCGCACAGTAGGACAGTTACGCATCGGGCATTTTCAACCCAATACCGCACCGAACGTGTTAAGACGAGATAAAACTGAACCGTTCTGGACAAGAGTAGTGATTGATAGAAAAAGAGGCCTTTAGAGGCATAAATTAAGAGATTACATTAAAAAAAACTTCTCTACTAAACTACTACTTTTTTAAAGATACAACAATTTGTAACAAAGTGCTCGATAATAATAATAACATTTAAAAAGTATTATGGATAGTTTGCTAGTAGTCTCAAAATTTTACAACTCTAGGCGTATTTTAAGGCGTACACTATAATATCTAATGTATAATTTAATATTACATTTTCCAGGTGTAAGCAACTCTGTAACAATAACTGTTACTACATTAACTGACAGTTGGCTCACAGCCAGATTGGAGTTTGATAAGTTAGACAAAGATGTTACGATTGAACTGCCACGACTACCATTACTCCTGTCCCCCGGTAAAACTGAGAAGTTCACTCTCCAAGTCACATCCAATGTGGAATTACACAACAGTCTTTCATTCAGTTTGTATATGAAAGATGCCGCTCTAGACGGTGATATTAAACAAAAAGGAAGTCTACAAGTTGACATCAAAATGCCGACCGTACAAGCTATATCCAGTGATGGTGTAAATGCTATAACCTACCCACCGATCAAAGAGAAGTCATCCTCTACTAAGTATTTCGTCCTCATCAGCGACTGTCCAGAGGACCTGCAGCTCGAGTTGTTTGTAGCCGAAGGGGAGAGCATGTTTTCTATAAAATCAGTTCAAGAGATAAGCAAGGCAGATGTCAGTAAAGCCCTGATGGAACGTCAGGTGATGGACGATGGTAGACATAGAACAAGAGGAATTAATAAACAGTTGTGTCGGTTGACCAGTGGGAATGCTATTAAAGTGATGGTCACGTTTAGTGCACCAAAACTGTCCGATTTGGATCTATGTAGGTTTTATTTTCTACTTATTTTAGCTTAAGAAATAGTCACATTTATAAAAATCTTTAATTCATCTACGTAAATTATATAGCCTATGTTACCAGGTTATTATTACGAATATATTCACTCCTATTAGTTAGGCAGTAGTTAGTTCAGGCATAATGGTTGAACAAACATAATTATATATACTGCTGAATTCATCACCCTTTTTGCTTTTTGGTAAAGAGATTTTAACATAAAACTATTTATGGTAATTTAACATTACAGTAAAATAATTGTTTGTTTTCAGCTAATAAAATGGTCACATTCAAAGGATCTCTTCATGTGAATATGATTGGTATCAAGTATGTAATGAAAAAAGTAGTGCTGGAGGCCACGGTCGGGACCTCCAGTCTTGTCATACAGATCCCGGGCAGCAAGCTGCAACTGACTAATGGTGAGTTTTAAAGAAAAACTGTAATTTTTTTTTATTTATTTAGCCTCGGATTTCAAGATTTTGTAAGGGTTTAAGCGAGTCGATGATAAAAATGAAACTGCAACGAACGCCGTCTATTTGTTTAGGGTAGTATGTACGGATACAAAGACAAACTTATACACCTGTCTTGTTTCAATAAGAATTAAAATTTAATTGTATTACATATTATACTAGCTGTCTTGGCATACTTCATGTCGCCTAAGGGCGTTCGCGGCGCGGCTACCCGCGGCTACCCGTCGCGGGTGCCCGCGCCGTGCACACGCCTGCACACGCCTGCACACGCCTGCACACGCCTGCACCACAGAACACAATATACTCACGGAGAAGAACAACAACTTCATACAAATAAAATGTCGCGAATAGACTAGGCCATCCGCGCCATCTGTTGGGTGCCCCTATTAAACTAAACTAACCCGCGAAATTTGAACGTACTTCAATAATATATACGGTAGGTATGTACTTGTTTAATTTATAATTATAGGTAGGTACATATTGTTTTACACTGGTAAGAAACTTGAGACATGATTTCCATCAGTGATTACTGAAATCAAGTTTCTTACTAATGTAAAAATAACAACAAAATCAACATTTAAATAAAAAAATAATTTATTTTGAAATATAATATACACATTTTCTGTTTCACTAAAATAATACAATAATATTGCTTATAAAACACTCCTCAAAGCAAAGGTGTGATCCACCTCCACCATACCCTGCGCGGGTTAAAGTATAGCAACCATTAACAATATTAGTATTGCTTTTTAACATTTATAACCCTACTCAAGTGAACAAGCATAATGTTTTTAAGACAGCGAAAAGTCGCCTACTCATTTTGTGCTGTCCACATGTTGTCGTTGATCTTCACATGGACAACATGTGTAGGCATAATATAAAGATTGAAATTTTGTCAGGAAATAATTATTTTGCTTTTTACGCAATTAATTATGTCAGTGAAGAACAGACTTATTAGAAATCTAAAATAAGTATGTATGTATTTAATATCATAGCAAATAGCACGAAAATTTAAATTTTGGAGCTTATAAAAACTTATTTTATATTTCTGATACAACTTTTATTCACTGAAACAGCTTATAAAAAATCGACAATTATTATTTAAAACTTAATAATAAAATAAAGCCTACTGTCGATCCGTATGTTATGTGAAATTAGTACATTAATAATATAGATAATAAAAATCAAACTTTAAGTATTTTTACAGTTAGTTGGGGAATCTATTTTTCATATGGTGCTAAATTATAAATTATAATTGTTATAAAGTGGTATAGGTTTTATTAACATAAGATGTAAATGAAATGTTTCTCTAAGTCGATTAATAATATTTAACTTGATGGTACTAGTGGGAAATTTTTAATTGGCACCTTATGAAAAATGTGTTCCTCAACTTGTTTATTACAAGTTATAACTTAAAATTAAATTTTGATTATCTACATTATTCATGTAGTATGTGATTTCGAAATACATATATATATATACATAAATTAAAATTAATACACAATAACATAAATTAAAATTAAAAGAAAAATCGACATATTAACACATAAATAATAGTAGGTATACTATTATTTATGTGTTAAGATGTCGATTTTTCTTTTCAGTGCTCGTTCAGCGGATGATTGGGCAAATGCTCTGTTTTTTTTAATACAAAATCGTTTAATGTTAATATAAAATACATTTTGTATTATAAAATTAATATTTAGTTCTTTGTGCTCTGAGCAACTATTGAGAAAATCAAAATTTACATTTTCATTTAAAATTTTTGTTATATTTTCTTTTATTTTTATGTTATGTGCATTTTTTTCTAAATATAAATTCATAACATTAGCACACATTTCTACGCAGAGCACAAAGGACTCACTTGGATAGTTTAACGACTTTTCTCGTTCTTTATATTCTTTATACTCTATGAATGTGTGCATTGACATGTAGTTTTTTGTTGAGATAATTGATGAGCACTGATCACAATCATTATTGTATCTTTTTAATAAAAATCCGCTGACATAAGCACATGCCTGTAGCTCGCTACTTCCTTCCAACATATTGTCCTCGATAGTTTTTGCATCATCATAATCACAACTAGCTGTTTGATCACTACTAACTGCTTGGTCATTGTTGCTTTGCAACAGCAATTTAAAATTATTGATTATCAATCTATTTGAATCACTTTCACAGTTGGTGCCCACCCCAATGTGGGAGATACGCGTTAGAAGCACAGTTTTTAATGCACCAATAAACTGTCCGGTAGTTGGGTTGCAGTTTGCACCACAATTGGCTCGTATACACCCAAACAAATTTTCAATTGGGTCTTGCTGCAATCTTCGCGTCGACAAGCTTTTTATTGATGTGTGTTTTTGGCGCAAAGTTTGCCACAATTTTTCCACACCATTTAGAGTCCAAATCCACCCCTCCTGAGATGGTGGGGTGCCTTTAGACCCAATAAATTTCATTTGTTTAAAATGTTCAATCATTTCTTTCATAAACCCTAAATGTGGAGAGGACTCCTTTAAATTGGTTGAAAAGGGTTTCCCTCGTCGTAAATCTGGAGTGTCACTATTGAGGGTGTCAAATATTTTATCCATTTTTGACACTAAATCTGCCGTTGTTATTGCATCTGCAGGTAGTCCTGCAATAAAAGAGTATTCTGTTAATGGGTTCAGCAGGGTTAAGGTAATATTATAAGAATGGCAAATTATTATACTTAATACAATATAATTTTTTAAATAATAACCTATTTTTTTAATGTTAGTATGCTTGTTCCAAAACTGTCATGATTTTATTAGTAAGATAATGTTAATGTAATTAGCAATTTGGCAAAAAAATTTGTTAAATTTTTGTTCATTGTCAAATAATTTTTCTTTTGTTTCCCTTATTTTTTTAGAGTTTTAGCAAATATTAACATTAGAGTGTTTTGTTAAGCAACCACCACAGAATTACATTTCTTATACATTAAATTCCCAGTTAGATTTGAGTTCAAATGGTACCTAAGCTATGTAAGTACATAGTTACCATTATATTAATCTCTAATAATTTTTAAATTATCAAGACACATGCAAGAGGTAACACATTTTCCATATAATGCAAGAATTTAGTATGGTATATTATATACTATTATAATATATTATGTATCGCGAGTTTCTTGCGCCGGTTCTTCTCGCCGGGTTAGTTCCAGAACTAGTGGTAGGCATCATGTATACCGACGATCATTATGTGTATATTAATAGCAACTTTGAATAAAAAATGTTGACTGACATTATAAAAAAAGTTGATATTTACCCTTGCCAATGCTGGCATACATTCCAGCTGACACTGTATGGCTTAGCACCTGAACAGCTAATTTTACTTTCATTTTTTGTTTATTGTTAGGATTTAGGTGATCCTGTCTCAGTAGTGGTGCAAATGCATAATTAGGATTTGCATTATCTAATTCAAAGAATTTAACAATATGGCTCCACTTAGCTATGCCTGCAAAATTAATATTTAAAATAGTAGGTAAACTGACATTTATGCAGAAACATACCACTCGGGTTGCTCATCCATACTAATATTATAAATGTGAAGTGTGTGTGTCTGTTTGTCCGTCTTTCACGGCAAAACTACTGAACCGATTAGAATTAAATTTGGTACACAGATAGTCTATAGCCTAAGAAAGGACATAGGCTATTTTTTATCGCAGGGAAATGTACGTTCCCTGGGGGATACTTTATTTACACTTTCATGTAAAAATTACTAAACTGATCATCATGAAATTTGGCACAAATATAAATTAGACCATGGGGAAGGACATAGGCTACTTTTTATCGCGGGACATATACGGTTCCCGTGGGTTACATCTTCTAGTACAGAATAAAACAACAATTTAAAAATTATATAAAAAAAAGTTTTACCTGTTCCAGTTTTATCTTCAGATGATATGTCTGTCATCCATTCTATATCATACTTCAGAAACAAATTTCTGAAGCACTTAATTAAATGTGGAGGATCAAATAACGCAACAACTTCATGACTGCTGTGGTTGAAATATGGTTTGTTCACAGTTGCCCCCAAAATATTAATGGCTCTTCTATTTACACCATCCATGTCACACACCGTTGCCGATACATTGATGCCGTGTTTATAGCATGCTCCAAGTACCTAAAATAGATAATAATATTTAAAACCCTTGTTTTTTCACAAATTTTAACTAGTGTAATTACTAAACATGACTGATTATTACTAAACATAATAATTAATATTAAACTAATATAATTATGTTGCAGCAAAATTATAACAAAATATAATAAAAAATGTTGCTTACGTCTTTTATTAGCACAGCTAATCTATCAGCGGTAACTGAAGAGCCTGAAATATAAAATGCTATTGGTTGCTTAATTTTTTTTCTTATGCCAGCAATCATAAACACCAATGCATATGACGCCGGTTGTGATGTTCTACCTTGTTCAGCATGATCTTGGAATCCCTCAATAACATCTTTGGTTGGACTGTATTGTAAATGGTTTTTAATCGACATTTCATCGAACATCAATATAAATTCATTATTTTCTGGTTTTTGAGCTTTTGCAAATGTACCAATTATATTAAATATATTATCATTTATGCCAACATTAAGCACACATGTTTTAAGCAGAGATTTTATAGATGTTGGCGAAGGAAGAGAAAACATTCTCCTTAGCAGCCGGTAGCATGTGGGAGACCTTTTAAATAGTCTCAAGGCTGTTATTTTGTCAGATGTACTCCATCTTCTTCCTTTAGGATCTCTGTTATAATTTTTTACCTGTGCATGTAGTAATAGTGCAAACGTAGGACTTATCTTTTTAGATAGGCACGTAAGAGCACTATTTTCATTTAATTTATTTAAATACTTCTTATTTTTCATATATCTGACTGTTCTTTGCAGTTTTGAAATTTTTTTTACATATTTTTTGCATTTCTCAAATGCAGATTCTTTCTTTTTGATTATATTGCCACAACTTTTGCCACTGAGTGAAGAGGGTCCAGGAAGAGAAAGTGGCATATTAGTTATATCCATTAATGGCTGGGATGGTCCAGCAATTGGTTCAATAGGTACTTCCAAATATGGCATGGTCACCTCCTACAAAAATATTATATGTAAATTGAGTAAATTAAAGAACATCCCTTAAGCCTATATAGTATCTTTCAAAACATTACATAAAAGATCAAGACATTGGGGCATGGCTATACACATTTGTGTAAGAATAGACAATGTTTTTTGGACAACGGACGGAAAACATTCCCAGTAAAAAACTTTCGCAGGAGTCACACCTTTAGATACACATTTTACATATTACCAATAGAAAAAATGTTTCACTACATTGCATACCTTCTTAACAACAAATACATATCTCTAGGATATAGGAATTTATAACATATATTATACTAACCTCAAAATCTGGAGAAGCAAAACGTCGCAATTTTTTTATGGACAAGTCCACAAAATCTGTTTCTTTAAAATGTCGGTGACATAACATATTATGTTGGGAATGCAGCAGATTTTGAAAATCTCTTGACCCCCATTGTTGATCCGGGAAACAATATTTTGCCCATAATTCACAACTGCAATGTAAAATAACATTAATTTATGTTTGTATTAACTATTATGTTAGTACATTCCAATAAATTTATTAATTTACATGAAGTGGCAATCAGCAATCATTTTTAATAGCAATGAAATGAAATTGATATTTTGTGACGATGTATACTTAGTGTAAAGTATAGAAAACAATAGAGACCAACCAAAATTAAATAATTCTAAAGTATAGGTACGTATACTACATATTAGTCGTAGACCTAAGTACATAATTACTATTTAACTTACCGGAGAGTGTTTGTGGAACCAGGT
Source organism: Celastrina argiolus (assembly GCA_905187575.2). Lineage (NCBI taxonomy): Eukaryota > Metazoa > Arthropoda > Insecta > Lepidoptera > Lycaenidae > Celastrina > Celastrina argiolus. Next base: position 6,521,982 of record LR994595.1, read on the forward strand.
TTTGGAAATCTAAAGAGTTTTGTGTCAGAGTCATTGGCAGGCGAAGACCCACATTTCACACATTTTCTTTTATTTTCCTTAATTTTACACAAACACAAATAGTCACTATCTAGTAAAGAGTCACTATCTCAAAATTTTCACAGCACTAAATATATCTAAAGCGCTAAGAAACGGAGGAACCGAAGCTCAACTCAACGTTAATTGGCGAAAACAATTTAGTTAATATGAAAACTCAAAGAGCATAGGATTCACAAGAAATAATTTGCGCACGCAACGAAAGCAATGGCAGACATTTTTCTTGTGATAAAATTATTTGTTTCTACAATATGACAGGTTGTGATGGGGTGACCAGTGGTTAATATTATGCAATTTAGAAATATTTTTACATTGGCAACCCAAGTCTAGCCCCCGCTGCGACACAAGACGAGAACAAAGTCGACCACCCCTGGCCTGCACACGCCTGCACACGCCTGCACGCCGCGTGTGGCCGCGACGGATTCCTGTCACTCGCAGGCGGCCAGTATAATGTCAATCACGCGGTGTACTGTCGATACAGTATGGATTTTTATTTAGATTTATTTAGACTGTCGACCTCCGTGGCGTAGTGGTTGAGAGCGTTAGTGCTCGAGCGCGTGGTCGCGGGTTTGAATCCCGCCGAGGGAACAAAAATTTTATGTTCCTGGGTCATGGATGTGTATTAAATTTGTGTGTATTATACAGTCGGACTGGGTAACTTTGTCTTTCAATATAACTTTGGCCCTCAACTTCATTATTGAATAATATATTTTTTTAAGTTTCTGAATGCATGCAATCTAACTAAATTAGGCATCGTTTGTTTTTTTTTAAGTTTTTGAACGTTTTCTGAGTTGTTAGTCTAAGCTATAGCTGTCAGTTTATTTTCTTTTGACGTTTGAAATTTGCGCTAAAATAAGTGTATTTCAAAAGTGGTTTTAGAGTTATTATTATACTACTTATATAACAACCCCAAAATAGAGATGATTGGCTAATCTGACAGATGTAAAATGTAAAAAAATTAAGCCTATGTTAGATTTAGCCTAAAAAGTGCACATTTTCTTCTATACTTTTAACGAGAGCCAAAGTTACCCCACTATCCATGTAACTTTGGTCCTTGATACTTAGCCGGTTTTTTCGTTATTTTTATTTTAATTGACTGAATCCTATATACATTTATTGACAAAGCAACCTTGGATGCCACTAAGAACGCATATAACTTCAAATTCTTTTCACTAGTAGGGAATTTATAGGCAATTAACAGTGAATTAAGGGTCAAAGTTACCCCAGTCTGACTGTAATAAAAAATCTTAAATATGTGTATAGTAAAAAAATCTATACTAATATTATAAAGCGGAAGAGTTTGTTTGTTTGTTTAAACGCGCTAATCTCAGGGACTACTGGTCCGATTTGAAAAATTCTTTTTTTTGTTGGATAGTCCATTTATAGAGTAAGGCTTTAGGCTATATAACTTTACGCTGCGACCAATAGGAGCGAAGCGTCAGTGAGAAATGTTGCAAAAACGGGGAAAATTGTTCACGTTTGGTAACTTTCGTTGCCTGCGCTGCATAAACGGCTTAAGTCACTCAAAAACCCCGCGAACGAAGTCGCAGGGCACAGCTAGTTTTAAAATGTATATTTCCGTTGTCTGGTACCTGTAACACAGTTCTTCGGATACCTAGCGCGGAACCAGATTGACGTGGCGTGAAGCGTCCATAGATATTATGATTATTTTTTTATTATTTTTATTGACATATTACCTAGCCAACGACGACGCCGACGTCTAAAAAGGCGTCAGCCAATCAGCCCATTTGTCACGTCTAGATTGTTGTGTGGAGAATTTGAATTTTCATTATTGATAGAAAATGAGAAACTGTTTTTTATTTATTTTAAAATGTCAACGTCTACATTTGACGAACTGTTTTCTTATGCCATAAAACGGGGTGACTTTGTACCTCTAAAATGACATGTTCCGTATAAATAAAATTCATAACTTATTATGCTGTATACTTTTTTTATGCTCACTGTACAATATATACCGTCGCGCGGTCACCCGTCGCCCGCGCGGCGGGCTCCCGCTACACGCGCGGCGTGCGACGGCTAACCCGCTCAACGCAGCACTGCTCTATGGGATGTCATTAAACTAGCACGCCTCGCGGGTGCCCGCGCCGTGCACACGCTCAACACAGCGAACGCCCTAAGACTTGTATTTATAGACACCGATGCGCCACCTACCGAGTCCAATTGTGAATCTAAACCAACCTCGAATCCACTTGAACACACAAAAAAAAACAATAAAATCAGTTCAGCTGTTTAGGCTGTGTTTCCACTGACGCTGAGCGGGCTGAGAGGAGCTTGCGGTGCCCGAATTGACCAATCACCATGCTCGAAATCTCCGCTCCGTTTCCACGGAAACAGCACGAGCATAGTGATTGGTCAATTTGGGCACCGCTAAGCTCCTCTCCGCCCCGCTTCGCGTCAGTGGAAACGCAGCCTTAGGAGGAGTTACTGTTAAGACACACAAGAATTATGTAAATAAAGAATCAATCACTTACTAATGTGTTAAAATCTTAATAACAAAATCCGTTTACTGTTTCAGAACCAACGACAATAAGCTTATCAAACACTGGCTCCATACCGGGTGTGTGGAACATCAAGTTCAAAGGCATGTCCGGGAGCGACGGTAGCTTCCCCTTCAAAGTGTCCGCGGTGTGTCTGGACATCAGACCGGGCGCGTCCAAGGAGCTGAGTCTCATGTACACCGGACCACCAGACTCGCAGAATGAGGGGTAAGAAATATATAGGTTCGTCCCTGATAAATTTAACCTAAAGGCACAAAGTAGATATATAACAGAGACACGACCTATCCTCTGTTCCAGTACCTAATAGAGAACGAAAATAACGTTTTTTTCGTTCAGTTTCGCGTTTATTTAGCACTGTTTAGAACCATTAGGATCGTTTTGAACATTTGATGTTTAAACATAATATTAATTATTGTTTAATTGTTATAAAATGTATTGGATAATGATGTGTAATCCTTTAATATATCTGTGAAAGTATTGATAAGTAAATAAGTGAAAATTTCGGTGTTTTCGGTTTGTTTACATTTAGGTTAAATTTATCAGGGACGAACTATAAGAAGGTATTGATGTATGTTTGTTGCCCTTTAGCAATAGCTACTGGTTGTTGATGAAATTTGGTATGGTCTAATTTACATGCTAGTTCTACCGCATGGGCTACTTCTTAGCGCAGCATAATGTATGGTTCCCGCGGGATTTCATTTTGCGTGTACGAAGTAGTGGAACAATTCTAGTGTATTGTAAAATTGACCTTGTGTATTGCGCATACACTTGAGCATTATGAAATTACTTCTTCGCTTAGACGGTTCGTTATTACCAACTAGTGCTTGATAATAACGAACCGTTACCGAAATCGATATGGCGAGCTATTATTACAATAATTGTTATTGAAAAAAAAAATGTTTCAAATTGTAATATGTATTTGCGTCTAAGGCCCGTATTAATATGTAAGTCTCTAGAACCTATTTGACGGGTACAAGTTTCATTTCACTTTTAAAAATGTATAATGTATATGTTACATACTTTAATTGTTTTATTTTTTCAGACAGAGTTTGAGAATTGTTTATTAATACGGGCCTAAATCAAATCATTAAATCAAATGTGATATAAATTCATAAAGCTTATTAAGCTTTGGTAAATAAAAATATTACCGCCTCTTATGCTACAAATTATCTTGCAGCACATTAATTCTAGAAGATGCTTCCAATGGCAGCAAGACGACGATAGAAATAAGCGGAGGAAGCGATCGACTCAAAACATTCCCGATCAAAACAAACTACAACAACATGTCTTGGGTCGGATCCGAAAGGAAGGAACTGAGTTTGAAGAATTCCATCAACAAGAAAATTCATTTGAGATGCCAGATATTGGGTGAAGGTTTCTCCGTGGACTTGCCCGGAGTAGACCCGAGGGGGACGTTTATACTTACATTTGCACCGTTCGAGTGTCGACCGCTACCGATCCTGTTTGCACCTAACACTAACGCTCCCTGTGCTGCCGCTTTACACCTGGTCTTCGATAAGAACAGCGATTTTTCAAGAAAGGTAAAAAAGCTGTCGAGATTTCTTGTTGATACTAGTTTGATTTACATTTTTGTGTTTTGCATATTGTGTAATTTCTTTATGTTATTGAAATACCTAGAAACTGTCAAACATTTATAACTGGAAGATTTCAATAACCACAAAAAAAAATAATATTTTCTCAACTTGAACATGATGCAATCAATCAATATCTTAAAAAGTTGGCGCTAACGTCGTATTTAGACAGAGAACTGTCAAATTCCAATCCCAATATCGATCCATGAAATTAGATTTAAGAGTATACCGACTGTTCCAAATCACACTTGGCCGGTTATTATCCACAGATAAAACTGCACGGGTGCTCGGGCGGCTCGGGCGGCGTGCGCTGGTCGGGGCTGGTGACGTACGGCGACACGGCGCTCGTGCGGGCCGTCGCCGGCGCGCCCGTCACGCTCGCCGTGTACAACCGAGCGCGCGCGCCCGCATTCCTCGCGGCGAGGACGCACTTCAACCGTGAGTGTTGCCGACTGTACACACTGGGGCCTCACTCGAATTTGATTGATATTCGATAGTGCCGCGTACCCCCGAATAAATCGATGTTAGTTTATTTTGATTCTCAGTTGTCCGATATGGCCGGGAGTACAAAAAGTCCTGGTTAGTTTCAAAGTAATCCACCAAATAAAATACCAAAAGCCGTTGAGACTTGAGATAGAACTGATTGTGGGAGTGAGCCTGCTGCTGTCAAAATAGGCCAAGCAGGAATTGTAACTGACATCTCCGTTCGTAACGTTATCGAAAGAGAATATGACGGCGTAAATTGAATATAGAACACCAAAAATTGCTTTTTACTTTTTATATCTCACTTTGCTTCTGCTTGTAGACGGGACTGGACGCGTTGCGCGTAATCGAAATCCGGCTGATTTTGCCTATGCACAAAGTGTGATTGATACAGTTCATGTAACTTGTATGTTGCGGATTTTTTCACTTCATTCCGCAAAAAATTTGATGTGTCGTTTTGTTTTAAATCTCAACCATTATATTTCCAGTACAATACCGCTGGGTGGGCGCTCAATGCTCGCTATCCGGCGGGCGGCGCGTGGTGGCGGGCGGGGGCCGCGCGGCCGTCACGATGGCGCTGCCCTGGGCGAAGCTGCAGCGCCGCCGCACGCCCGCCACCGCGCTGGCCACCGTCACACTCATCACCGGCGCTGAGATGACGCGCCGGAGAATATTGAGGTGTGTGTGGCATTGCATGAAGAGTTTGTTAAATATGGCCGTGTTCGGTGGCTCCCGTCCCGTACAATCTATCTCTAAAACAAAACAATTGCAATAGATGCTAATATTAACGTTTGTAAATTATAAAATGTAAATATGCCGAATTAACTACAAATAATGACATTAAAATAAAGTTAAAAAAAAATTAAAAAATTCAACTCCTTAATTAAGAAGAGATACGAAACGAAATTAGTCATTAGTATTTTCCAATAGTGGCGCTAGATGGCGGTTTCCGGAATGTGCCTTTCCAGGCACATTTTCTTCTGTTTTCTTCGATTTCCATTGAAGAAAACAAAAATAGCCATCCGAATAGCCAGTATTAGGGTGATACCATTTTCCAGTACTAGGTCGTGTCTCTGTTATATATCTACTTTGTGAGAGCACCAATCAAACACCTTAATTTTCTATTACCTGTCAATTTATTTATAAATAAAGGTTTAATATACGTTTCTGATTGGTGCTTTACAAGCGCATGCGACAAAAAAAACGCCAACGAACACGGCGTCTGTATGTTAAGTCTTTAAGGTATTTATTAAAGGGTCTATACAGCCTGAAATAAATGGTATTTTTAATTTAATTGCATGATCTAATTTATTCAATTTTATTTACTTAGCCAATGTGTTTGTTTATAGATACTATAAACTACTCTAATTTTTAATCTTGGTCAGTAAAAATACATTTTCACAAACAGTGGTCGAAAACAAACATTAATAGGATTTGATATAAGCATCTCTTCCGGCCGATTACTGAAACGCTAATTGAAGTTAGGAACCCTCCGATTAAAAGGCTGTCACTGTCACTACTTGGATGAAATATAGTATAAATAATTTTGGAAAAATAAACCAAGTTGATCTCGATTTCGAGGTGTAAATTATTATTTTTTTGTTTTTTTCAAATATTCCCTAGACTATCAACAATTTAATTTGTATGTTACAGAATAATCAGAGATGAAACAACGGGAAGGCTGGACACTTCCCTGTTGCCGGACCACTTGAAAGTTCTGGCTGAGAGTTTTGATGGAGAAGATTTGGCCACGGATGATGCTATCAGCAATTTTAGCGAGACTAAGGTAATTTTATTTAAATAAAAATTTCGATGTCCGCCACAGATCTTTGTAAATTATGATAATTAACCAAATATAGTAAAATATTTTAGTATTCTTAATGTTTGCACAACGTCTATTTTGTTAAGAGAAAAATGAAGCTTTTCCAAATTTTGAGTTAGTAAGGAATTTTTCATATTATTTTATGTTTTTCGGTTACAGGCCTCGCTAAACGATCTCTTCGACAGCATCCAAGAACTAACAGCGCAAATAGACCTCCCGCAAGAGCTGGCAGATGAAAACACAATAATAATAAGCGATGACACCGTGGTCGAACATCATACTCTCTGTGATTAATTAAGTTATATTTTTATTACGAGGACTGAATCTGCATGTATTATTACGTACTTAAAATATTATGTTATTCAAATAAATGTTTAATTTCTTATTTCTTTCTTTACTACAGCCCTTACTATACTGTAGCCAGTAAAAAAAATGTGCCAGTCACAGGCGCATCAGCAAGTCTCTGAGCATTCGTTACGACAAAAGAAACAAAATTTATTTTTATAAACAAGAAAAAATAAACAGTCGGGAGTTAACCCTCATTCTGGCGCAGTCGGGTAAAATACTACCTAAGTATAGTAGATGGCTCTTTTATATTGTATTGAAATTCAACTGAATTAAAATTAAACAGTAGGTATGGTCCTACGAGTACCAGGACATCATATACATTGGAACACAGAGTGGTTGTCCTGTCCGCTATCCTCTCAAAATCAAAAAAGAAAACTTAATTTTATAATATTATAATTTGAAATACTAAAAATATTATAAAGAAATGTTTAGAGAACACTAGCCTGTAAGTTATTGAATATGTTTATTATTTATGGGATGTTAACCGACAGACAAGTAGGTACTGCGTGGAGTTGCGAATCAACCATCCTCCCTCAACTTCACAACTTTTGCGGACAACGCCAGCCTCAGCCTAGTGTGCTAAAAATAAACAGATATGTACTTAAACCCTTGAACTCATAATTTTGATATCACATTTCGTTACTGCTATTGAAAAATAGATGACGCTTACGTACGATACGACGTAAGTTGACTATGGTTGCAAATTGCAATGTTTATATCAAAACACCTCGAGCACCAGGACTCAGGAGAACATATATTACGCAGGGACGAAGCAGATCTAATAAAAATATGTTATTAATATCTCATTATACGTAAATGGAATTAATAATTATTAGACATCTTTCTTCTCATTAGCTTATGTAGCGAACGACAATATAGTATGTATACTTCTCCTGCTAATAGCCGAGTGTCTATGCTATTTACAGTTATTAATCTGTATCAATATCAAAAAAGATATTCTATATAAATATAAATTATAATTATTCAATAAACAGGGGTGTTCATAAAAAACAAATGTTACTTTAAATCATTTTATTATTTTCTTAAACATTATTCCAATCGTTTCCTATTTTTTTTTATCATTGTGTCTAAGAGATTCGGTCGCATCTCGCTTCTCTGTTTAAAATGACAATTTAAAAATATCTCCTACAAACTTATAAAACTAAAATGCGTTTTCACTTAGATTAATAAACACCGCAAAATGATATTTTATATACAATACACGACTAAATCTGATGGTTCATAAACTTGAATTAATAATAATTTATTATTTGGCCCGTCCTTTAGCATGAGTTCGGTGAGTTCGGAGGATAACTAGTGAACTGAGGGCCGAACCCAGGAGCTTATGTCAAAGGGCAGCGTACAAGCTTGGTGTGTTTAAGTTACCACTATTATCTCTTACACAATTACAATATTCTTATACACACTGCACATTCACTCGCTCGCTCGCACACGTCCGTTCGCTCCGTCACTCCGCCTCGTTCACTCGTCGATCATTTGGCAGTTTAAACATAGTACACGTGTCAATATTCACTCGAAACCGTTAAAAGTATGTTTGCGTCGATAAACCTACGTGTTCTGTGAATTAAAAGCTATGGTCGGGTGTGAATATTGACAGCATCGAGTGCGCTTCACGCTGGAAGTCTACATGCCGTATCTATCTAAGAGAACTTATTAAAAATGGAAGTACTTATATTTTACATGGTCTCAAGCTGATGCTTCAGTTTCGGATGACGCCGACCGCAAGTAGTAGAGGCGCTCTCGGAATGCGGGAGACGCAGGCCGGTCGGCGCGGGCCACCCGCGATACGATGTCCTCGCAAAACGCATACGTTGTCTCGTCAACACACTGTATATGTACATCACACAATCACACGTCTTTACAATACAAAATAAAACCCTTAGCTAAAATAAACCAGTCACTTAATGAGCTACGATAGTATGTAAGATTGCCAACGATACACTGGCCTAGTCAGCGAGAGAGCGCTCGCTCGTGTTATATAAACGAAGACATCTCTAATATTAAGAAAATATTTGCCGAAGCGTGTCAAAAATTGCTATTGTTTGTTCTAAAATATTTCTTATAAGTAAAACGCGACCCCGGCGCGAACATAGGCGCATCGGAGATCACATTCGAGTAAGAGATCAATATGGCTTTAAATAATAGATGTAAAAGGAGTAATTTTGGTTCCCACGTCGCTCGTGTCGATGCGTGGTTGGACTCGGTAAAAGACCATTTTAAATCATAAAAAAAAAATATTATCGCATCAATCCATTTTTTAAAAGTAAAATACATCGATTGGTATAAGTGGCACAATTTGTGATAGTAGATGTTTATAATAATTTAAGATTTAAATACGGACCTGTCATCAATATATAGGTACAGGGTGAGGTAAAATGACAATGATAAATATAAATTCTCGATGAATAAGTACCATATAAGCCATATTCAGTTTGTGGAAAGAACACTGATTTGTTGCAGCTTCACAATTTTAAAGTACAGTTATCACAGATAATATAAAAATAAAATGTTAACAATGGAATCACCTGTCGTATTAAACACATTGTTGCAATGCATCTACTCTCAAACCGCACCGGATCGAATATTCTCTTTCATAAGCTTGTACTGTACATTACGATTACAGTTAATTTTTTTAAGATATAATAGTCATACAAGCACTTCTTGGTTCGTATATTATTGCTTTGTTTCGTATTACTTGAGCGCAACCAGACGGCAATCTGTATAGTTCATTTGTAAAGCAAAAATTGTATACCAACCGTTATGTGGTTAAGGTTCGATTCGATCTTGAATTCGACTAGTCTGGTCGGGCGCAAGTAGTACACAATTTAAAATCAATATCAATATATTCCTATTTTAAAGACGTAAAGAATTTCTAGAGAAGAAAGCTATATAAGGAAGATATTTGGAGTCTGATGGCACTCACCTATTTAGGCAGTCGACCGAACAAAAACGATCCCCGGGATAACGTTATCGGTCAGATAAAACGTGTTCTCGTTCGGTCGCCTGCGCTTTACTTTGTTACGCAATAAAAAAATATAATTATAGTTTCAAATGGAAGCCGTGTTGGAACACAAATTCACTATATTTCACGACACGTAATTGGTTGTAATACATTCTACGGATACCCTTACACGACTTACAAGTATCGATTGCATTTGGAGTCCACAGGCAAAATAAACTAAGTTTTTTTACTGTTCCACGAGGCAATAGTGTGACAGCGTTCAAAATCAAATGTCATGCTATGTCACAAGTTTGCATCGACTAGTTTATTTTGCCTTGTACATTTTCCAAGTTTCTGAAAGTGGCCTGTAAACTAATTTTGTTACATCGCTTTCTATACACACTGCTATTTTGTCAACTGTCTGCTTTTTCCTTACAAACTAACGAATCGTTAGTGCCTAAGTGAGGGTGAAGCCAGTCGGCGCAAAGGAATAAAAAATACAAAACACTAACGCGCTATTCGAGATCAGCACTAAGATCCGTTGCTGGACAAATTTTAAAAGGAGATATGCCATTACGGTCGAGTATTGTCTAATAATGATACGAAAATTGCATATTTTATACAAAAATAAAAATGTATAGACAGAATCTTGCATTTCGCTTTAAATGATACTAAAAACCAAGATACCAATTTATGCAAACGATGACCATCTGTCAAAATGAAAATTATTCTAAATTCAAACAACCCAAACTATCATCGTCATTTTCGAGTGAATGATGAATCCAACCAAGCAGCTCGTATAATGAGGTAGCGTCTGTTACATGATTTGTCAATTGCCAGTATGGCGAAAGATTTTATACAGATGGCTACTTAAATGAAGTACAATGTACATGCTAATCTAAGAATACGAGGTAATGAATGCCATATCTCCTTTTCTATATCGTGCGACATATTTGTGTGATAGTTGCAATCTATTAACATCCATTGCAATAAAAACGCACGTTGCCAGCGCGTGGACAATCCATTGCAATACTTATGTGGATAACCAATATCCATCGCAATCAATAGACATCCAACGTTGCATTCATTTATGGATATTGCAATAATTTGTTTATGTTGCAACGATTTATGAATATTGCAATAATTTGTTAATGTTGCAACAGTGTATTTATATTGCAATGCGGATGTCGCAATCGTCGTGTGCAATGATGCGGGTATCTCTAGTGGGCAGGGGCACGGGCGGCGCAGGGGCGGCGCTAAGTGGGCTAGGGCGCGCGGTAGAGCAGGTAGGCGGCGAGCGCGGGCGGCAGGGACAGGCGGGAGGCCACCACGCGCAGCCGCGATCGGCCCACGCGCTGTCGGATCACGCGCCTGCACAGCTCCATGAGTGGCAGCGGCTCCGCTGGAAAATTAAACAGATTTTTATGTTGTGGTGTAAAGCGTCCATGATAAAGATGTTATTATTATTATCGAAGAATGTAGTAAGAATATCTCCCATCAACCATCTATCCCGTGGGTGTCGTAAAAGGCGACAGAGGGTATACATATCCGGAATTGGGCAGCACAGTATCTTAAAACTGCGCTCGCCTGGTTTGGCCATATATTTCACAATACTCATTAGCCTACCTCGTGGTCACGAGGAAACACCCTGACAGACATACGAACAAGAGCAAACACTCACGGTCAAGTCCTCCAATATATTTCATGGTGATCTCTGCGTGTCCCCACACCGCGGACACGATGGGGTACAGCGTGCGCCCGCGCAGCCCCCGCGCCGCCACGCCCAGGTACCGGCCGTCGGCGCAGAAGGCCAGCGTGCCCTCGTCCATGTCGAGGACGACGAGCACGCGGTCGGGCACGAGGAACTGCTCGTCGGGCCGCAGCAGCGCCGGGTACGTGACCCCGCCGCCGGAACCCTTCGCGTTGTGGAACACCTGGAATGCAAGGGTTGGGATTTATCAGGGACGTTAGGGAGCTCCGTAACCGTAATCTTAACTATCAGATATCCGGTATAATATATTTTCCGTAACCGTAACCGAATCCGAAATAAAAGTTTTGCTACTGTAAAAAGGAAACCAAAATTTAATATCCGTAACCGAAATTATCCGAAACAAACGGATAATCCGAAATAATTTGGTATCCATATCCGTATCCGTATCCGAAATATCATATCCATTTCATCCCTGTTAATTTATACTGATATTGTGAAGATGAAGTTTAAACGTCTTGTGGGAGTACGAGTGGAAGCCCCAAAGGGAGATCTCCGACCGAGCGAGGTGGTATGCTCGGTCAGGCCGAAGCCCCCTGTACTAGTTTTCAGATGTCGTATATATAGCGCCGGACTTAGAAAACTTCGATAGCGCGATGCAGGATTGTGGCGCTAGTAGTACCGCTACAGTCTCATCTCGCCAGTGATTTATCTTTTTCCTGCGCCTGATCTCTCACTAGTAGTGTCGGTTATCCTCACTGGGTTATGAGAGTAAAGGAAGAGAAAGTGTCCTTGTGTATTGCGCACACACTTAGTCACTATTTTATATCTGAAGGGTTTCAGTGTTGGATAGCTCAATTCTTAGCATAAATGAGTATACTTACAGCCACACAGTAAATGAGAATAGACACTCATCATGGTCTAGTAATAAGCTTTGTTTATCCATTCCTAAATTTGTTTTTCTTAAATTTAATTTCGTTTTAGTATTCGTTTGTCTTTTCCATACGGTCGTATCCGAATCACTTTACAAGCAAGTTATCATACCTTTTATCAGACAAAAGGAAGAGAAATGATTTTACCAGTTTATGTATGTATGCATCTTCGACCGTAGCGCCTACACTACTTACCCGATTTTAATGAAAGAGGCTGTTTTGATACATTCGCAACTTTTATTAAAATTGTATTTATGAACCCCATTTGAGTTGGTCCTCACCTTATTTCTGCCGAGATCCCATCCCCAGCTCTGGTCCGTCGCCCCCACCAGGCTCTGGTACCCCACCGAGTGGAGGGGCGCCTGCGCGGTCGCCACTCCCACCACCGCGTGGGTGCCCCGCTGCCGCGCCGGCCACACCACCTCCCAGCAGTGCAGGCCGCGCGAGTAGCCCGCGCGTCCGCGGATGCAGTCCGTGCTCTGGGCGACGGGATGCCGGTGGAAGGTTAGAGCGTCCTCTTCCTTTACGAATATGTTCAGCGACCTGGAATTGAGAGATTTTTGATTTAGTAATACGCTAATCTTGGGCACAAAGTAGATATATTACAGAGACACAACCTAGTACAAGAAAATGGCATCACCCTAATACTGGCAATTCGACTGGCTATTTTTGTTTTCTTCGATTTCCAGGCCCATTCCGGAAACCGCCATTTAGCGTCACTATTGGAAAATACTAATTACTTATTTCGTTTCGTATCTTCTTCTTAATTAAGGAGTTGAATTTAGCTTAATATGATGTTATGCTTAAAGATATGCTTCGGAATATTTTATAATTTACAAACGTTAATAGTAGTGACATCTATTGTATTTTTTTTGTATTAAAGATATATTGTATGGGATGGTAGGCCATGCCTAGGGTATATAATATTTTTTTAGGTAACGCGAAATCAAATCAAAGGCTTCGAATTACTCTATTAAAATATATTGTCACTAGTTTCACTTAGTTTTTACTTGTATACACGCGTAGTATGTTTACAAAACGCCAGTTGTCTACAGAAGAATAGCAATACTGAGAGTTAAAGACAATATTCCTTGCAGACAAGAAAGGTTGCCTTCCTCGATTTGTTACTTTGTCTATTCTTTCTATGGAAATGCTAGTTATAGAAATTGTTTATTCTATCGAAACGCGTGTTAGACGAGCTAAGAATTGTAGTTGTTTCAACCGTGACATAAAATTAACCACTGATTAGTGTGGTGATAGTTAAGTATAAAACTCAATAAAATATGCAGCGTTATTAAGGACCGTATAAATAAATAAATGTCAAACCCAACCTTACTTGAAAACCTATTTGACAGATAAAAAAACGTTTCGTTTCACTTTTAAAAATGAACAACTTTACATAAATTACATACAAAACATTTTTTTTCTTTTTAATTATAACTAATATTAAAAAAATATAGATTACTTATACTTATTGTAATGTTTTTCTGCAATCTATAAAATGAATAATACGTTGTAAAAAGAAAAGACTTTAAAGTACCATTTAACATTTATAAAACTCTTCTTCTTCTTTCATCATACGCAAATTATCGCTTTTTACAACATTCTGCCAGTGTAAAAACAATTAATAGTTGTTCACTTTTAAAAGTGAAACGAAACGTTGTTTTATTTGTCAAATAGGTTCTCAAGTGAGGTTAGGTTTGAGATTGTTTTATTTATACGGCCTAAATAAAAATTATTAAATCCAATAAGGATAAGTAGAACGTACAGTGGTGCTATTAAATTTTGAGGCAAAAAGTAACGTACGGCTTACCTACCGAGCCTTGTGCTGTCAAGCTACGATTTATGAGCTGACTAGTTCTGAATTCGGCGGCAGGCGCTCGGCAAGGACAATATGTGAAGGTTGAGAACGGTGCACTATTATTTCGCCAAGGTTATACATTAGCTCATTATAATATTTCGATTAAGACTAAGTTATACCACTCAAAATTGTAGAGTGATGATCCAAGGCAATAATAGAAACGCAATGTTAGAAAATAATATCAGTCCTGCGACAATTAGGGGAACCGGGGAAAAGAATAGAAACAACCGATCTCAGTCATTATTATCCTTTTTTCTTTGGAGATCGAATAGGATAGGTTTATTCCAATATTTCCAATGCGCAACTTACAGGGTCGCTACTCCCTAGACGACTCCCTACTAGAATAGTAACAAAGTAGGGCTTTCTTACTATTTTAGTAAAGTAGGCTATAAGACGATTTTTAACCGACTTCCAAAAAAAGGAGGAGGTTCTCAATTCGTCTGTATGTTTTTTTTTTATCGTTAGAACCTAAACTTGAAATGACGTGGTTCTTTTATAATTTCATTATTGTTTCTATGCAGGTCTTTTCTTAGCCTTTATCGCTGTTTTCTCTACATTAGATCTTTAGAAGCCATTGGCTATTCCTTTTACTCGATATCAGCCATCAAGAGACAACTAAATTTATCAAGAGAGTGGTAATCACTAAAGCCGCGTACACACCTGTCATCCGGGTTCCACGCGTGCTTGAGCTGCGTGTCGGGATGCGCGGGGGGTGCGTCCAGCAACGCGTCCAGCCGTGCCGGGCGCGGCGGCTCGGGCGCCAGCTCCCGCGCGACCACCGCCTTGAACGGCGCCGAGCAGTCGCGCGACACCGTCTTCACACCGCCGGAGAGCTTTTGCCCCATGCTCATGCCCCTACAGCGGCGGGCGCGCTTCGGCAGCGCCTTGAGGCTGCCGCGCCGCGCCTCGTCCGCGCCGCCCGCGCCCCTCACGCCGCGCACCCCGCTCTTGTACCTGGAACGAGACAACACACTATAAGTGACAGTCCATAGCTCCATAACTCCATACTCCGTGAACACATGGGATTTAGAGCAATATTTACAAATAACATATTATTATACTTTTATTAGGGGGGCTCATTCACTCATTTCAAGGCATGCAATGGTATGTCATGCCTTGTCTCTTGTTACTGTAATTTGTCAAGTTTTATTTACAAGAAACAACATAACACATATACCTAGTTCATACTCTATAAACATACAAGAGATGTATATTACACAGTTTACAGTTTTAGACATAACTTTCAACAAGGGGTCAGTGCTTCAAAAGTAGACAATTAACAGTTTCGAGACACGCAAGAGTTCTGTGTTGCAACTATGTTTTGTCAACTTTTACAAGAATAGGTTAACAACGAAGTATAAGACGATATCGACTAAACGCAGGTAAACCATAACACAATTATCTACAGTCTACAAGTTTGTAAGTATCTGTATGTTTCGCGGAACTCGAGCTGTTGCCCGCACGTGGAACTTATTACTTAGCGTTAATCGTCTATCCGGGATTTAACGCGTCCGCTGTCGTGGGGCAATAACGTAACGTACAGTCGCCGACATGTTTGGTTTATCACTTTTGAACCTTACTGCTACGTGGTAAGATCGAAGAGTCATAAACCGAATCTGTCGGCGACCGTACATATTACATACACGAGTGAGCACACACTATTATAGTAGTAATATAATATTACTAATGTTATGTAGGTAAATGTTTCACAATGTTAAATTTTATCAATGACTATATTATTATTAGGCATGTTGCCTACATTTTTTTGTCTATTCAACATGATAATCAACAATTTAGAACCCATTTTTGTAAATCTTATTAATGTATGAAAATAAAAAACATTTACATTTACAACATGAAAGACAATGATTTAGATTTATGAAGTTAAAAAAGGTCTGTTCTAGAAGAACATATTTAAAAGCTTCTCGAAGGACTAATGACTAATAAGAATCGATAGTAGGCATGTTAATAAAAACATTATATTACCAACATACCCTATAAACGCTACATATTCAATTTAAAAAATTAGCATTAGCCTTGACAGAACAGCCAGTATCCAAAAACAGAACAAAATAGAGCGGCGCAAAGCGTTTGCGCAATAGTGTCGCAACACACTGTGATAAAGAAACTAGTTCTGCCCAGCAGATGTTAGAGCGATGACTGCGCTTATGTAACGCCTAACCGTGAAAGTTACCACTCAAAAGCCAAGGTTAACACGCCCATGGTACACGCACACGGCGCAGCCGCTGCCCGCTCGGAAACGTGATGTCATTGCGACGCCGAAAACACGCGGGCAAAACCGCAACCTGGGGGCCTATTACAAGCTCTTAATTCCAGCCAGTTTACGCCATACAACATGGCTGCCTGGAATTTTCGTATAACGATCACATAATAACTTCATGATGACAGTTAGTCAGCGGATACGTGACACTTGACTTGCTTCCGTCACTTTCAGACAACCAAACTAGAGTGGATCCATTCAGAATAACATGTCGTTGTAATATGAAAAAGAACAAGGCAGTTTAAGACCGTATTATTGAATTGCCTGGTACCTTACCGAATTGGCTTGTATTGTAAAAGATCATAATACGGCCCCTGGACCCTGAAGTTGGAACACAAAATGTACGGAATTTGACATAATTTTACGACGAGCGAATTCATATGTCATTTAGCGAAGCTTATGTCAAATCCCATACATTTCGTTTTCGAACTTCGTTAGCGATATAATATAGCGATGGCATTTTGAATCAGGACCCCTGGGCTACTTAGTAGGAATTGAACAATTTTGTCATATTTTTGCTAAAATATGGCCCTGCGCAAGTTCCTTACGCCAATTGTTCTCGCCGGGCTAGTTTCCAAACCGGTGAAAGGCATAATGTAGGACTATTCTATAAGTGTTATTTATTAACCTTTAATATGGAATACTTGATAAAAAAAAATGATTTGATTTGAATATTACACGACTATTTTTTACCCATTTTCAATCCCCTCAGAGGGGTCTGAGAACATATGCCGATATCCTCCTTTCCTTTTCACGTCGTACTGCATAACTTTAAGACATCATTTCCTAAAAGATGTTGGTTACGTGTCAAAAACCTAAACCAATAGTGACCAAGTAGGTATACCTAACACTATGAAGACCTTGTCGACCAGGTCACGTAGTACGGGAATGTTCATTAAAGTATTAGTTGATGAAGTTTTCAAGCTGACCGTTAGACATAATATTTAAATCCAAAACCAAAAAATATTGTCCCACTTTTAACAGAATATTGCTTATTTAGCAGATACGTGCCAACTGCCTGGCGGAAGCATGTTAGTATATTGGTTGACGAAATATTATGACAATACAAGTTCATGCTTAAGTAATCAGAAAATCATATACTAAGAACTTGCGTGGATACCAGACAAGTGAAATCTTAAATAGTAAATACTTTGATTATATTTATATTCCCGTTAAGAATCAGGAAAACTTTGATTCTTTATCGGGAATGCGGTATACGAATCCATGAGGTTCGGCTTGAGCACCGATGCGCTCAACCACAGAACTACAGAGGTCATCAAACTAACAAGTTCCACGTATCCAGCCTAACATCTATGGCCTGACATTTGAATTTGCCTAATCGGCCAGTGATGTCATGCGATGGGAAAGGAAGGCTCAGTCCAAGGCCATCCGCCTTTCCGTTGCCCACCGTCGCGCGGCGGGCACAAAAGCGGGAAGTGAAAGGCGGTGAATGCGGCCTCACCTCCGACCGAACTTTTTCATCGACCAAACCGACTGGAAACTTACACAATTCCGCTCCTATTACGAGTCTATGTCACAATTGTTACGGCTTCCGACCAAATTGTGAGCAAAAAGTTCGGAGCATACAGGCAAACTCGATGTAGGACACGCCTGACAATCGGTCTCAGTTTTATTGTTGGCGAAATATAAATACTTATTGCAGTATTGCGTTCAACAAAAAGCCTATTAGTTAGCAAAAAAGTTGTCTTTAATTCAATACCTGTATAGGCCTTCTCTTGAATCTAATTTCCATAGACCGAAATTGGGATTGCATTGGAATTTGACAGTTCTCAAATTTGAACAGTCAAATCAAATAAAATTATTTTTATTCAGATTAAATTTTACAAAAAATGTTTTCTGAACGTCGTTTCTATATGATGCCTACCACCGGTTCGGGAACTACATAGCTTCTTCTAGTCTTCTCTGATTTCATTTAGTTCCATAAAATCGACACTCAATTTCGAACCAAGCTAGTGATCCATTGGAATTAGATACAAGAGAAGGCCCACTGGTATATCTAAATTCGTCCACACAAGTATCCATCACGGCTTTACGATAATCTGGTACGATATTCGAGCAATTAACCTGTCTGATGTAATCGTCTCCGCGCGTACAACTCGATTGACGACCAATCGTCCGACAACGACGCGACAGTGAACAAACACTTGGACTGTATAGGGTTGCCAATGGTCAATTGAGTCTAATAAAAACCATCACTGTCAGGATATTTAAAGACTTTTTAGGTAATTTTAATACAAAACTGTAGTATTTTACAACACCATCCTCGTCTTCTTTAAGCGAAATTCTATATATTAAGCTGTTGGACTGTCGGCTTGAGGTTTTAGGCCGTGGACAACCCTAGACACGTGATTGAGCTCAATTATACTCGTAGAAGCTTCTATTAGCTGAGTAATTGTTTTTAATGTCAATGTTTAGTTTTTATTACATAAAAGACCGGTTTGCTACATAGTATCTTCTGACTACTGAGCGTTCGATGACAATATCATTTGATGTTATAGAACCATCTGCTTATTCTTTATAGTGGTAAAAGAAATAAAATATGAATCCTCGATCCCCACATAATAACCAGCCACTTAAAAGCCAATATCCAATACTTGCAACAAAAAATAAACAAATATTGAACAAGGGTATGTGCTAATCTAAGTATAGGCTGTTACCAAGTGGCCCAGGTGGTTTTTTTAATACGTAACCAGTACGGATAGATTGTAATGGTTTTTTGTGCCGTGCAAGCCAGCAGCTACCTACTGTCAGATGAGTCACCAATCAAATGTCGTGGGAAATAATAGCAGGCAAATGAGATCGTTACGTTATTGAAATGTGTATAATCAATCAGCGCCAGAAGTTAGAAGGTATGGCGCACGTTAGAGTTTTGGACAATAGAAACAATATTGAGCTTTTACATAACCCTTACTGCCTTTTAAGGGTTTTTTTATACTGAAGCGACACTAAGGCACACGTCGACAATGCGTTGATGTAGCCAGTAATTCGCCGTATTGTCACGAGATTCTACTGGCTCATCAAGTATCTAACAGATAAGCTTACAGAAGAGAAAGAGAGAGACGAGGAGAAATACTTCTCACGTGACGATAGTTTATGCAATAAATTAAAAAATTACCAGCATCAGCAGCCCGATTACGACAAGTGCGAGCTTTTTTTTGTTTTGAGGCCATGTGAAAAGTTTAGATGTTCATCATCATAATGACGGTCTAGCGTCAAAATAGGTTCATTGCCGATTTCGAACGGATTCCCCAACTTCTCCCTCTCAAAGCAAATAAACGCTAGTCATATTCAATCCGATCGAGTACGTATTGACATAACGACAGCAGCGTTGACATTAATCACATTTTGTCGACGACTTGAAGTCGTATCCGAAAGAAATCTTTCCGAAAATTTGTGGATCGAGCCACACGTCGTTTTTATAGTGCCCAAGTGTGTGCGTAAATCACAAATACACTCTCTTCCTTTTACTCTAATAACCCAGTGGGGCGGTAAACGACACGACTGGCGCAGGACCGACTTTTTACATGCCCATCCAACGCATGGATCATCTTTCTTATCAGACAACAAACAACATTACTTTTTATTGCTCCAGCGCGTGAATCGAACCAACGACCTCCGGGTCGAGAGCGAAGCTCTGAACCATTAGACCACGGAGGCGATATAGACAGTTCTGTATAGTGTACTCTGTTCAGTGTTATGTACACTCAAGCGCGCGCTTTTTCTTTATCCAAAAACGCGCATCAGCAAAGCGCGCGTCAATAAGCGATGTGTACCAGCTCTTAGTGTGGCCGCACCGCAACCGAGCTGTAAAACAACCGTTGTTAGTGAGAGGTGAGTGGCGGAATTGGCGTGTGTCAGTGTACTCGCCGCTCGCCGGCACAGAATAATGAACTGTCCAAGTGCCTCCAGGCTAAACGGTCGGCGGTACAACTTGTATGACAATGTAGACAATGTCACCATCAACATCAGTCACCACTGGGGCAATAGGACAGCTGAACAATGCTGCCGTCCTCAAACTAAAAGGCACAAGTGTCAAAATCATTTTTTGAGGTAGAGCCAAAAAACGCGGAATAATTTTCAAATTCAAATCGATGCTATTGATTTTCTATAATTCAATTATTAATATTATCATATTATGTCAAAAGGTAGATATTTTTTTTACTTTAACCCTTGGCATGCCTGGTGGGCAAAAGTTACACGCTATGCCTGGTGGGTCTCTCAGACCCCGATTTCAAAATACCTTTTTTTTCTATAAATTCTAATATGTAAGATGATGCAATGATTCAAGACACATGTTTAAAGGGCAAACAAGAGATAGTAATAATAATCGCATTAGAAAATGAAGTTTATTTAATTATTTCAAATATTAAACAAAACATACATTTTTTCATCAACATTGCGAGACTATAACTTTGTATACATATAGTTAGTATCAAAAGTAATGAGATCTTAATCTGACTTGAATCCAGTGTAAGGTACTATCATATACTAACACTAAATCATAAAATAAATATTCTCCATCTCTTGCATTAATATTTTGTATTGCTTTGGTTTGGTAACACTTTTCGTATTGAAAGATCGAATATTCAAGACAAATGTGATTGCAAAATGTCTCACAAATATGCTGGGTTTTGCGATCTTTTTTCACGGGACAAACGTGGCATCTGTGCTTTATTCCAGGAGTTGATTTTTTTACCGGTAGGCAAAGGCAGAAATAAATTCTTCATCCTCTGAAACAACGTCAAACTCTTCTCCACTTGAATCAAATACAACTACGTTTTTGTCTTCAACTCTTGGAATAATGTCGTCTGTCAGTTTTTTATTCATGATGAACCTGAATCTTATAAATATATTATTATATAATGTATGAACTAATATTATTTAACGGACAAATGCCAATATTCATAAGAAAAAGAAAATAAATACTTACAGAATAAAGTCACGCCGTATGCCTGGTAGGGTCTGTGGGACCCGCACGCACTTTACGCAAGTCCTTTTACGCTCTTAAGTCGCCGCGGACAGGGAAAGCAGGTGGAAGGCATTCAGTAGTTAGTAACGGCCAGCTACTAAGAACGACGAGGCGTGAAATTCAAATTAAAAATAACTACAATGGTTCACGCGTTGGTGTGGGTCTGACAGACCCTACCAGGCATGCCAAGGGTTAATAGGTTGTTTTTGTTATTTAACCACTTTTCACTGCTGTCAATTAATTTTATTTGGTAAATAACCTTTTTTTTTTAAATATTTTCGAAACGGTAAAAGATAGAACAACCGTTCCTAGACAGATCGATGGAGATTTTAAAATGGCATTAAAAAGTGAAAATTGGCCAGATGTTATTTAGCCGCCTTAGTTTGAGGACGGCAGAATGAACTACTAGTTGAATAATGCACGAATAACCTGTATAGGAATCATTGATGACAACTTTTAAAGTTCTTACTCGGATACAGACTTCAATAAACCTATTTTCACGAGAATACCGTATACTGACGCCTCGGTCTACGATCCCAAGACCCTAAGGCCCGCTTATTTTTTCAAGAACACATTAAATATACTATCAATTTGCATGAGTAATTCAATACTCAGTAACCTGAGAGTAGCTTATGGAACCATTTCTGTTATCCAATGGGATTTTCCGAACAGACACTAGTCGCT
Organism: Celastrina argiolus; assembly: GCA_905187575.2. Taxonomy (NCBI): domain Eukaryota; kingdom Metazoa; phylum Arthropoda; class Insecta; order Lepidoptera; family Lycaenidae; genus Celastrina; species Celastrina argiolus. The sequence continues at coordinate 6,544,239 of LR994595.1, forward strand.
ACTAAGAAATCTACATGAAGAGATTACTCATAATTTTTTAAAACAACACCTACCACAAATAATACTTCCGGTGTTGCATACATCTACTAGCAATACAAATAATTATTAACCGACTTAAAAAAAGGAGGAGGTTTTCATTTGTCAGAATATTATTTTTTATGTATGTTCACCGATTACTCAAAGACGTCTGGACCGATTTAAAATTATTTTTTTGTTTGATATAAAAACGGGTAAACTTCCCAGGTGTTCCCATAGTCTCTTTCTAAGGGAAGCCCTTGCTTGTATGTAAGAGATTTGAATAAGGGTCTTTTATAGGTAAAGGTATTAATATAATGTGGTAGTAAAAGGTATAAGTGGAGGTGCTAATTTAAAAAAGTTATAGGAACACTGCACCACCGCAAACCATACCCAAGTCTTATCTCAATCTACTTTATGTATTTGTCAGGAACTTAGCCCCTCAAAATCAAATCCGTACAACCAGCTCTCAGCAGAACATCACTTATTCCACCTAGTATTTACCGCAAATCCGGGGGCGCTAGTGAAAAGCTAGTGAGCGGTAGTTTACGATTCAACACCGGCCGGCCGAGCCAATACATCGTGCGTCCCAAATGAGGACGGGCTACATTGTGTGCGAAAATTTTACAAATCTGTCCACATGTTTCGACATAGTCGCTCCAAACGTTGTTCATCGTTCTAATTAGTGGGGGAGTGGTAGATATGACTAATTTCAAAAGTATGACAAACCGCTACATACATTTTAACACCCTACGGTTGATGTTTTGTTATTAGGAGTTTATATGTGGAACAGCCGTCGTGGACCTTTCGTGTACCGCTGAAAAAGGGCAGGTAAGGCAATTGTCAAGATCGCATTAAACTTGAACCTCCTTAAATATATTTATCTCGGATACTCTATTTATCTGTATTTGTCTGATACTAAAAGCCACTTGACCGACAATACTTGGATTGGATTTTTATTAATAAGAGAGCAATTGTGTCCCCGCCTCTGCGTGAATAGCACATAAACTATGCGTGTAAAATTGCCAGTACAACATATTCAATGATATGGTACATATCAATAACTCCCGCCCGTCCGTATGAACAATTAATTTGTCCAACAATCTCCGTTACATAACAAATCAATTAAATCCACAACGATATGAATGCGGATGTCGCGATGCGGATTTTTATAAATTAGTTTTGTGGACGGCCGCGCCGGCTCGTGTCAACAGTCAACACTCATCTGCAGTGGGCTCTTTGATTACAAATCTAGGGTATTCATGCGGACCTATTATATTTTTGATGACATTTTTGGTCAGCCGTATGTCGCTTGATGTTCCTACAACCTTCGGAGTGACCCGATTCGAAAGCCTTAGCCGTGGGGTTAAAGGTCGGCAAACAATAAACATTAAACATATTTTAGGTAATACTCTGAACCCTAAGGTTCAACACACATTGGCGTTGAGTCGAAGCATCATGTTTTCTACCTGTAGTGCTATTTTCATCTCTCTTTTTACACATTCAAGGTACTATGGAAAGACGATAGCAAGCGTCGACGCGTCTTTGTTTATCACGCGCATGGTTGTAAAGCTATTTTTCCATTATAAAAGAACCTTAATCATCATAATATAGAGTTGAATATTACGCTGTAGGTGACAAACTGCACTAATGTGAGATGCGACCCCCATAATGGACTCATTGCATTTATGAGTCCATTATGGGGGTTATGAGCTGTATTTTTCTAAATATTACGAATGTGTCATCAGTCTAGGATTTGAACATTAATAATAGATTTGAATGTGAGCAGACCATAAACCGGCCAATGCCTTGAAACAGCCTTGGTTTTAATTTGAATAACGTGATCGAATTAATTGAGATGACTATTTTATAGACGTGTTATAGACGAAAACTAAATAATTTTGTTGTTCCATTTATCAGTATGTATTAGAGCCAATATAAGCAATAGGATGTCCTTCAATGTAATACATCTTGTAAGAGATGACTAGTCTTAACATAGCCATAATAATACCAACAAGAAAAAAAATCATAGGAACTATTAATTAAATGGTACGTGAAACAAAAGTTGACGCCAAATTCATTTTTCTGAATTCAAAAATCTTAACTGCTCTTCTGTTTAATTTGGTTTTCTGCGCTTAGGTCCCTATTACATTTTAAGCGTCGATAATGTTAGCTTTTGCAAAATTTACGTAATAACCCTGCGGAAGGGTATTTCTATCTGGTATACATAACAGAATTACAGAGGCCTGCGGGAGTAGAACATACAGTGCACTGTCGCGAAGAAAAGTGTCAGTAGCATTTCTTATTCGAATATCAATAAAGTCACAACATGAGTATTGAATAAATTATATGTCTATGTGTGCGTCGGAAAATGTACGGAGTGAGCAATCGCTCTGGGCGCCGTCATTTCAGAGGGAGAGGGACCCAATAGGGTTGATGGGGAGCTACCCTTGCCGTACTTTAATCTAGAATGTTCGACTGTTGTGAAAAAATACTCTTTGGGGGAAACCATCACAATAAGAGCTCGTCACTTGTCAACAAAATTGATATAGGTTATGTACTTACCTACGCTGCTTGTGATTGTAGTTTGTAATTGTATGTATCGTAAACTAAATAATACTATAGACTGCGAAGTTTGTACCCCACTAGTAATAAGTTAAGCCACCTACCGGGTCTAATTATTTTACTACAACCTTCCTCGAGAACCACTGTGTGGTTGTATACATATATGGTTGAAACAACATGAATGTCGGGGGTATAGACAGGTGTTTAATGGCGAACAGACAAGACAGTCGCGGCAGAGGAATTTGTTGTATAATATGTTTCTTAAATTCTTGCATCAAACAAAAGAGCCATAAGTCGCTTATGTACATTATGACCATAACGTACATATGTCATTTTCACTGTCATTTTTCATACGTCGATATTTCCATACGAAAAATATATTGCCGGGGGACAGGTACTTTTAAATTGAGCGCTTCAAGTTACACAACCTAAAGGCTAACCGCTCCATTATTCGTGGTAAGGGCAAAAGGACTCATTACCACGTGAAATCTCAGGTAAAGGTCAAATGACTTCTTTTGTTGATAATTTCACGTAACTCGTAAGTCGTACGGAGAAAGTGTCAACTGTCAACTTGCTCGCGTGTTGCGAAACCTCTGAGCTCTGACCCACACCGCCGTGTTTAAAACTAGGTTATAAATTACACTTTTTGTTAAGCGCTTTTGTTATTGATTGCACCTTGTCAGTTGTCGCGTATCATTGAGGAGTTATTTTCAATTTCCAATTCGTTACGACCACTTCAACTCAAAATGGATATATGCAATGCATATGGATATGGATATGTCGCAGTCATCTGATTGAATCCGCTATTCAATTGAATGACTAGCGCTTTCATTGAATCCTGTTTTTACCAACTAATTTTAGAATCCGAGACTAGGACAGCCATTTAATATTTTAGTTTTAAACTTCGAAATTTCCGAATGAGTACTAATAAAACGAACATTAAAGTAAATTAATCAAAAAATATATCAACACTTCGCTATCTGTACGAGCTGTTTGTCGCCATTTTATAACCGCCTAGTGATTCAATTAAATAACCAGATTCAATAAGATGACTGCGACAGATATACATGTAGTATATGCTGCTGTAATGCCATTCGTAGTACACACCATACAAATGTTTTCTTTCTACTAAAGAATAGACAACACAACAATTGACAGATAAAGGAAATATGTAATTTTATTCACACACTCTGTATTTCTATCCATGTGTAGATGGACAGAAACACAGATTTCTATCCATGTGGATATGGATAGAAATACAGATTAGAACGCGCTTCAACAGTAGTTATGCTAAGCGTGCAATAGTTAAATATGTAGGCAGGTAACTGTTACCGCAACTTTCGGCGTGTCATAGCGAATTAAGCCCCCGATTTAAAAAAAACTTTATTGATATATCTTCCTCTGCCTGAAATAGTGTATTAAGCCTCCAATAAGAATAGCGAGATGATAATGTAATAATTACAAATAATTTTTCTTGTTGTCTGTACATTTTATCTCCCATATTATGATTAAGCACCTTCTCTTTAATTTTTTCTCTGCATCACCCTATGGTTGACTGGAAGAATATGCCCTATGGCATTAAGTCCGCCATTGTACATTGTGCATAAAGTGTATAAAATAAAAAAAATTATAATGTAGTGTGAATAAAGCCTTCCTCGATAAACGGTAAGGTTTGAAGAATTATGATTTTTACATCGTTGAAAGAATTTTGCATTAGTTCCTGAGACTAGCGCGTTGAAACAAACACACGAACTCTTCAGTTTTATAATATTACTATATAACAAACTTCCATACAATACTTTAAGATGCGTCTCTATACTTTTCGGTTCGCCTCTGTAAGTTACGAAAACATACTATAACGACTTACACGACATTCATGTAACGTTCTTCAACTGTAAACGGATTAAGATTTTATATAGGTACTAGGCGAATACATTATTGCACTTGTAAATGTAACTTGGTTGGTACCTAATCTCAAATCTGTTTACCCGGGGTAAATATTCATTATATAATTTATAAATCGCGTTTCAAATATTTATTATATAAACTTGTTTGACAGCACTTAGCCGGCCCCGAAATTGTTTTCATAGCAGGCGTAAATTGTAATAGTGAAACTGTCGTGTTTGTATGGACCATATAAATTATGACGTGGCGAGCGTACCCTACAATTTAACTTTTTAATTCCTCTTTATAATCTAAGTAGAGATATTCATTAAATATCTAAAGATTCCAATATTATATTAAAATAAGAGTTCTGGGTACTCAATAAGGTTTTGAGAATCGAAATAAAACTCATTAAAAATCCAATATTATTTTTAGTTGGATTTAATCGGGTCAATTAATACGGAGATCGATAAGTATCCAGATGAGAAAGTTTTCAAGCACGAACAAAATCTCTTTCCAGCCAAGCTAAAAGCGAGTTTAACTCTCCGAGTTCACGTTGAAAGCTTGCCGAAGAGAGATTTCGACAGTCGACTCTCTTTAGAGTTCTCCAAATTCGGCTCAAGCGATGCACCGGGGTTCAACAAATAATCGCTAGGGCGTGGCGGGGACCTTGTGTCCGTTGCCGCGTTGCAACAGCCTTCGTGTCAAGGGAAAATCCTACTTTACAGTTTCCATGGCCCTGAAGCGAAACGTCAGCACGCGGTGATTTTCGCGTGAAAATGCACGATTTATTCAACTATTTTTATACTTTAATTTTTTTTATGACCTCCGTAGCGCAGTGGTTGAGCGCGTTGGTGCTCGAACGAGAGGTCGCGCGCGGGTTCGAATCCCGCCGAAGGAACAAAAAGTTTTCAATGTTCCTGGGTCATGGATGTGTATTAAATTTGTGTATAATATAGTAAAAATCTTAAATATGTGTACAATACAAAAGTATAAAAGTATGTATAAAAGTATTAAATATATTTCTGTTGTCTGGTACCTGTAACACAAGTTCTTCGGATACTTAGCACAGGGCCAGATTGACGTGGTGTGAAGCGTCCAGATATATATACATATATAAAAAAGTGTATTTCACAAATTTTATAATTCCTATAGTACATTCTTAATTATATGTATAGGAAACATAAAATTATGTAAATATTAACAGGTTTATGAGTCCAACATAAGTGTCTACATGAGCATTAAATTTTTTCCTTTCTAGTCTCCTACGCTAACATTCTTCAAGTCATTACACTTCAGTGCACTTAAATGGGCCTGTGCCCATTTAAGTGCACTGAAGTGAACTGAACACTTTTTATATGGTAATTAAATAGACGCGGCTGTCCGCGTCTATTTAATTACCATATAAAAAGGTAAAAAACGTGTAGCTATTTAATAAACATAAGTTTGGAGTGCCTACTGCCTCTGCCTACGTATTGTTACGCGTGGTCGGTTTCATAATGCGGCAGTGACGCCGACTGTTCACTGCTTGTGTGGTGCGACCGTGCGCGGTGCTCGTGTCAAGGATGCCCCATCAACACTATGTTTTAATGCAGTTAATAACAGATAAATTATAATTAGGGTTGCCAATAGAAACACTTCACATACAATTTACTTTAAAACAGATAATACTATGTTTAAATGCAATGACCTAATGATTTAGTAATCGCTAAACTCTACACGATTCGATGTAAAATGCAATGTACATGCCTATATTAATTCTATGAAGTTCAAGATTAATATATTACAACTAAACAGCCAATTTCCGGATCCCTACTTCCTACATCCTCTTAATATCATGTCGGAAGTAAAATAGTTTCATCTCATCTGAAACGGGACCCTCGCGCGGCTATCTAAGTTGTTATATTTTATGCCGAGATAGCAGGATTGGATTATATTAATCTTGACTTTTATCTTAATATTACAGTGAAGATATTCCAGATACTAACACATATTAATTGTAATATTTGCTTAAAAATGCCTCAATCAGCGAAGTTTTTTAAATTAATTATTTAAAACAAGCCACACCCCTAACACACTGTTAGAAGCCACTGTAATTAGCGGCAGTTACAAGAATTACACTATTCAAATGATAGTATCTCTATTTATAATTTAATTTAATTGTACGTACTTAAATATTAAACACAAGCTACGTTATAATTACTATGAATAACAATTTGTTCCGCGTAGGCGTTCTTTTTTTGGCAGGCAGTGTACTTTGTCCTTTTTGAAGACTATATGTTTTTTTTTATTTGTCTTTAAATCTTTTAACTACCGACATATTGCATTAAGCTGATTTTAATACCAAGAATTATTGAGAGACCTACAAAATATACCAACGCGTCATACCTCCACCTCCAGTTTCCCGAAAGCTATTCAAATGAATGATCAACTTACATGGCATTCAAATCAACGACCCATATTGAACGCTGATTGGTGGAACATTGTCAGACAGAAAGAAACGGACGGATATTTTATAATTACATCCCGCTCGCTCGCTTATTCAAATCGTATGTCAAGTAATCGGTGTCTTTGGTGAATTAACCTGTGGAATTTTAACAAATCTTGCAAGTGCGAGCGTGATGTAATTATAAAATATCTGTCCGTTCCTTTCTGTCTGACAATATGCCACCAATCAGCGTTCAATATGGGTCGTTGATTTGAATGCCATGTTAGTTGATCATTCATTTGAATAGCGTTCGGGAAACTGGGGGATAGTCGTTATATTTTACACAGGCAATGTTCGGCGTTTCCTGCGGAGTAAGTTGTCAGTCCGTTGGTCACTTTCTACTCAGCCGGGACCTTCATATACCTATTAGACGTTAATGCCTCCATAATAAAGTTGTTTAAAGCCTGACTGGCTCTGACCCTCGTTTCAGTTATGTAATTAATATTTAACATTATTTTTACCTAAATTATGGATATATTATAGGTACTTTTTAGGTATAAAAAGGATTTTTAATCATAAAACGTTGAGATAAGTTTGTTTTAATTAAGTTAGGCAAACTAACAAGTTATAATATCGTCTACATATTAAAACATGAAACATATAAACATAGTACTTTCCGCGAAAAATGCGCGGTATAAAATTTCCCATACTTTATATTATAGTTTTAGTATTTGTATACAGCTCCTGCTATATACATATTGTGTATTAATATTAAAAAAAAATACAACTAATCGGTGTATTTAGTGGATTAACCTTATCTGTGGAATTTTAACCAGCCTTAGTTCCAGAAACCGGCCAAACATATTTTTATTGCGTATTTAAGAGGCAAAAGAACTCTATTTAAAGTTAATAATTAATATATATTTTTAATTATGGTCGTATTTCGCATCTATATGCGCCCTATGTCATTCCGTACCTATTAATAAGTCTGTGTTCAAATGACAACGCTTCATATACGGAAACATATTAAGTAATTTATTAATATTAAGTATGTAGGTACTTAAAGTATGTATGTATGTATACGTATGTAAGTACATAATTCGTAAAATCCACTTGCAAAAGCAAGGACTAGCACTTACAGTACATGACCTACTAATTAAGCCTACCATTTAAGGAAAACAAGGAAAACGTAGTTACCTAATACTTAAAAAACGCTGCATTACGTTTATTACCAGCATGCTTACACAATCGAGAATCGAATCAGTTCGATCTCAATGACATTAGGTGTTTTATTTGGTGGATTACTTTGAAACTAACCAGGATAAAGAAAATCGTTAGATCGTAACCCGACCATATCAATGGACTGAGAATCAAAATAAACAAATGTCAATTTATTCGGGAGAATGCGGCACGATCGAATCTGTATTAAAATCGAATCAGTGTGGAGAGTCAGGCCCACGACTCAACGGGACTACGACTCCAAAAGGGATTTTATTAGTGTGTATGTATGTATGTAAGTATCAGGTATATTTTATGTCAAGTCGGGATTTTGGTTTTCAGTGAAAAAAGCGGGATTCTTTCGTCGAAAGCGGGACATAGTAAAATAAACGCATATAATCAAAAGTTTTTGAATATTTATCTTTTTATTTGAATTCAAATTACGTTTATGTGACAATAAATAGTAAAAATATCCATAAATTTGTATTTTAATAAAAGTATGGTTTTTTTTATCAAATTTACCCTATCGTTAAATACTTGAGCACGGTCGAGTTATTCCTGAAAACGAAACTGAGCCTGTCCCGCGCGGTACATTAAAATTTGATTTAAAAATCGGACGTCTCGCCAAAATCGGGACGTCTGGCAACTGTGGTAAGTATATATGTTTGTTCATCAGAAGCGGTGCTATTACCTACCTAACACGAGGAATCAACTTATTGTATCGCACTGTCCTTCCCTCTGTGCGTCCGTCCTGTGGCTATCTTCCGCAATTCCATTTTTTTTATTTTAAGGTCACTCCAACCAGTATGGCCATTAACGTTCACTTTAGGCTTACAATAAAATTTTATCATAGTATTTAATCAATTTTTACCCGACTTCGGCGAAGCCAAAAGGAAGATTTTGGCAGTCTATGTATGTATGTATGTTCCCTCGTAGCGGTTAAACTACTGGTCTGATTTTAATAAATAAGGTGTCAATCGATTCGTAGTAGTCCCGCGAGTAACATAGGCTATACAATTTTTCAAAAAATTTTGTATTTTGAAAATTATAGGTCAAAAACTATCTCCAAAAAAAATTAAATTAAGATAATTGTATCGTGTTTGGTATCAAATGATAGGTCTTGGCAAGCACATTACCAATATGTATTTAAAATTTTAATTAATTATTATATTTTATTGTTAAATTCAAAATAAACGTTTAAAATGCGGTCGCACAAATAGTATCTAGGAGTTGTTTACTTACTTACTATGTGTTAATTTAACGTTAGTTTAGTGAAAATATAATGTTATAGTTTATGTGGAAACAAAAAAAATGTAAAATAAAATAAAAGATTAAAAAAACTATAACCCGACTTCGCAAAAAAGGGCTCTAAAAAGGCTGAAACAAGAAAATAATTCAATTTGAAATCCAGATATGCATAGGTACAGATATGGTCAAGGTAGAGCCGTGGTCGTACCCGCTAAACAAATCTATAATATTCGTCTGCTGTTGAAATATACAATCCCAATAGCGGGTACGACCACGGCTCTACCTTGACCATATCTGTACCTATGCTTAACTGGATTTCAAATTGAATTATTTTCTTGTTTCATGAAGCCTTTTTAGAGCCCTTTTTTGCGAAGTCGGGTTATAGTTTTTTTAATCTTTTATTTTATTATAAACTGTACACTTTGATTTTACCCCCCAACTCAAACATAGGGGTGTTATAAGTTTGTCTGTCTGCCTGTCTTGCGTCCCTCCCAAAGGGATGAACCGATTTTGATAGTTTTTTTTGTTTAAAAGCTAACCTAATCGAGACTGTTCTTAACAATAATTCATCAACAATTTGCTCACAGCTTGACGAAAATAAAATTTTGTATTAGCAACAAAAGCCCGTACTGCTAATACGCCTTCAGTGTGCCTACTCTTGCATCTTATTTTATTTATTTTTTATTTAACAATTTACTGTACATAAGAACAATTAACAATAGTACAAATAACAGAGAAAGACGAGACAAAGGTTCTGCTTATTTCTAAAAGAAATTTCATCAAGCAGCCCTACTGAAGAGATATGTGATAAAATATATCAGATAGAGCGTGCACAATTACATACAAATACATTATATTAAAATCAGAATAGGTTTAGGTTTAAAGATATTCATTATCAACAAAGGCGAGATGCCACTTACGTGATAACATTGTTTTACTTAATCTAAGTATCTAAATATAAATCAGAATAAATACATTAACAACATCTTATTTGATTAGATTGAAATTTGTCATTCTCCTTTCAACGCGATATTAGAGCTAGGATTTTTTTTTTACTAGGATTGGACTAGAATTGTGTTTCAAATGCGAGAACTGAGAAGTAGGGCGCATTAGGCCAAGTCTGCCGCGGCAGGACTGAATGTGGATTTCCCTTCGGGTTTGTCTAGTGCGGTCAGGGCGGCCGGCGGGCCTTGACAGCAATGCGCGCGCGCCGTAGCGTGTCAAGGGAGCGCTGCTTTCGCCCGGCGCGCCTGCGCTAGCATACAGACCTATGACCTAAACGCCTCTAGCCAGCACATGTGCTAGATAGGGATTGCAATCCGGAAAAACGGATCCGGTAATCCGGCGGATCCGGCACCATTTAATGGTTACCGGATCCGGTACCAATATACCGGATCCGAAGACCGGATCCGGTGATAGCAGTTTGTGGGAAAATAATATAGCTGTTGCATGAGTAGGTACTTTAAATGCGTTGTGGGTAGTGTTCATGCGTGCGAGTCGTTCGTCGCCGAGTCGCCCGACTACGCTTTGCCAGTACCACCCCTCTCACTCCCCCGCATCCGCGTCGCGCCACCGCCAAACAGTCATTTGCCTCGCGAGTCGCGAGACGCAACTACGCAAGTCGCTCGCGCACGCAAGTGTTTTATTTTGTCGCTGCTTCATCAAAATGTAAGTAAATATATATTGTTCTTATTATAAAAAACATAATATCATATTGTTCTTGTATTTACGCGAGCGATTGTATCTGTTGAAAAGTGTTTTATTACATAGAATATATTGTTTTTGCTCAATCGATAAATGAATCTTGATCACTTATGAGTGTAAGAATTATAAAAAGATTATAAAATAAATAGTGCTGGATACTTTACACAAATTGTCTGAATTATTCAACTTCACAACGAGTTATTATTACGAGTTGAGTTACATTAATTTATTTTGTTTGTTACAGGTATTACTCGTAGCGTAGTGTACTTTATATTTGTATGTAAATCCAAGCTATAAAAAGTTTCATAACATGTCACTTTCAAAACCACTTCAAAATGAGGAGGATTATGGTGGAGAGAGTCAGAAAACTATATGGCATTACTTTGAAAAAATGCAAGAAGTCAATTCTGTAAACGCAAAGTGCACATTGTGCTCTAACATAATAAAAATAAGTAAAGGTTCTTACAAAGGTTTAAAAACACATTTGAGAACAAAGCATTGTATTTACATTGATCAAAGTTCTGAAAGTATCCAAGTAAAACGTCCGTATTCTGTTTCATTCTCTAAACCATCTACATCAAAAACCGATTCAGCTAATATTAATTGTGAGGAAGAAATACCCAAGAAAAAGTCTAAAACGATTGACAGTTATTTTAAAAAAGAAAATTCAATGGAAAAGATGATCTCTAGAATGGTCTGTAAAGATGGTGTGCCGCTCAGTTTATTTTGTACATCGCCTGATTTGAGATATTTATTTTCAAAAAGTGGATTTCAACTTCCTCATTCACCAAATACTGTAAGATCAATAGTTACAAATTTCGCAAATACCGTTCAATCAGATTTTATAATTGAGTTCGAACATCTAAAGAATCAAGGGAAAAGATTCTCTTTGAGTTTTGACGAATGGACTTCCCAAAAAAATCACCGATATTTGAACCTAAATTTACACCAAAAAGAAAAACACTTTAATCTGGGCTTGATTAGAATTCATGGTTCATGTACTGCGGAACATACAATCAGTTTAATAAAACACCGCTTAAAAAGCTTCGGTCTTGATGCTGATACTGATATTATTGGCATGAGTACTGACGGCGCAAGTGTCATGGTCAAAGTAGGTAAGCTTATGAATTGCTATCAACAACTTTGCTTTGCACATGGGTTACAATTAGCTGTGATCGATGTTTTATACAAAAAGAATGAAGAGAAGGCAGAACACCCCCTAGCAACAACGTCAATAACATCTAATGAATCAGATACAGATGATGAAGACACAACTAAAGATGATGAACAAGGAGTTACAGTTACTATAACGGATCCTCGTCATGGATATCTTTGTAAGGCTGAAGTAATTCCTAGATACATTGATATTCTTCAAAAAGTGCGAAAAGTGGTAAAGCTGTTCAAAAGATCGCCTACTAAATACGATATGTACCTGCAAAAGTATGTGAAAGAACATACAGGTAAAGAATTAAGTCTTATTTTGGATTGCCGCACACGTTGGAATAGTCTTCTATCTATGATGGAAAGATTTTATAAGCTGAAAGTGTGTATTGATAAAGCTTTGATAGATGTAGAATCTAAAATTAAATTTAGTGACATTGAATGGTCAAAAATAAAAGACTTGATTGACAGTTTGCAGCCATTTAAATTGGCTGTAGAGGCCTTGTGCAGAAGAGATTCGACCCTGTTAACTGCAGAAACAACATTAAAATTTGTTTCAGAGAAGTTGCTCGCTCATGACACAGTGTTAAGTAATGAATTATATGAAGCACTGCATACAAGGATTAAAGAACGCCGCACTGTAATAACAGGAATATTGATATACTTACAGAATCCAAAGAAATATCTTGAAAATGTAAACCGATCTGATGATACATTTACTATGCCGAAGAAAAAAGTCATACGGTCAGAAATGACAAAAATCTTAGAAAGAGTTATTCAAGAAGATACATCTGAAGAAAACATAGAAGAAATAGTAGAAGATAACTTAGATTCACCATCACTAAAGAAAGATTTGACATTACAGGAAGAATTACAATTACAAATCCAGCAAGAAGCCACGTGTTATAGCGTACATACTAAAAAAGAGAAAGATTTTGATAAAGTACTAAAAAAAGAAATGACGACGTTTGAAAGCGATCGAATCCGAGGAGAATACTTGTCTGCTATTCATGATTATTTGCTGACAATAAAGCCGACAAGTGTAGAAGCTGAAAGGGCCTTTTCGGCCGCAGGCTATATTTGCAGCTCTATTAGAAGTCGTCTAGCTGATGACACAATTAACAATATTTGTTTTCTACGATCGTATTTTCAAAATCAATATTGATTTTCTTTTAATAATTATATTTTTTTACAATTGTTACTTAAAATAATTATTTATCGTAGGTAAGTTGATTAAACTAAAGAGTTCTAAACTCATTATTGTGATAATTTTTGCCATTCATTCGTTCGACAGATTCATCAAATCATGATGGTATCTGTCATAATCATAAATACCTAACCTAACCTATAAGACTTGTTTGTTAGCATTCTCAAATACTTTAATAATGATTTTGATCTCATTTCAGTTAATTACGTAAGGTTAATTGTATCTATTAGATATTATAGTTACTTGATAATTAATATTGTTACTTATAAATTGATATATCTGTGAAAGTGAAATCTAGAAAGACTGAAGCTACTCGTTACGTCGTAAAATTATTACTAGTTACCTACACTACTAAATTTTAATTGTTTTCTTGTTGTCTGTGTTGTTGTTTGTTTTAACGTTGGTTAGCAAATAAAGTTGATTTTATATATTTGTGATTTATTTTTATAAACTACCTACATATAAGTGCAGTGACACTTGATTAACTCACTTATTTTGTACTAAAAAGCGAAAATCATCTTGATTTTATCAATCCGGCCGGATCCGGTCGGATCCGGCCGGATTGATGGGAATCCGGTCGTATCCGGCCGGACTGAAAATGAGGCCGGATTGCAATCCCTATGCTACGTATGAGGTACAGTTCCAAGGGCGGATTATACCATTGAGGGTCGGTTGAAATAACCTATCCTGTATCTATTTATACCTAGCTAAAAGTTAGAGAGCCTTTCCTTTAACAGTGACACATAACGGACGGACACAAAGCGATCACTATCAAACGAAAAGGATTTTAAATTTTAGTAAACTCCGTAAAAGAACTCGCAGCCGGATATATAAAAATTTGGCATATTTTACACATGTAGCACTAACAATATAAAAAATATAGGTTACAGTGCGCAAAATGCGATTGGTGCCATAACCGAACCCACCCACAACCCTGTCAAAGAACAGAAGTGGCGAAGACTGGTTCTAGTTCCCAGGGAAGGTCTTGACCTAAGAGACCTAGCCAGGGTCCTTAAAAGGTTAAGGGGTGAAGCCGATAGCAATGAGGTTAGTTACCACCCCACGCTTCTGATGAACAGCATACCTAAATAGGTACTTACCAAAAAGTTGAATAGCATAAACAAATTAACAGAGTTTATAATCATTATATTAAATCTAAGCATGTTGCAAATTGCCATTTACAACGATAGCCCCACTAGAAATATAACCCGACCTTACATACCGAATTAAGATTAGCATGTAACGATAGTATATCAGATAGTCCTAAATACATAGTAAAGAAGTATACCTACTTAACAAAGAGAACGTCTATAATACACATATGGCTAGAACATAGACTTTTTTTTTTGTATAGGAGCTGGTGAAAGAGAAAATGTAGATCATTGAAGCCACCGAGTACAGCGCTCAATGGATTAAGAATCTGAACAAAGATAAGTATACTTTTGACATATTAGATTATACAGCAAAAACGTACTAGTTTATAGGTATAGGTAGACCGTTGATTACTATAAAACGCACTCGAAAGGGCGCAGGTTAGATTCCCAGTTTGTGATATGTACCAATGAGACTTTTTTCAGAACTCAAGTACATTATAACGCTCTAACGGTGAAGAAAACCCGCACATGGTTGGTCCCAGGCATATTGATCAGTCATACCTCAGGACTATATGTTGTGAGAATGCCGTATGTCCTGGGCAACCATGCGACATTTTTAAACCGCCGCTCTTGGCACTACAGTAGGTATTTAAAGAATAACTTCGCTCGGAGAGTACTTTATAAATCATCCAATATAGGATATAAGATGCAAAGGCCTACTTTTGTAGTTATCACTCTATCACACTAATAATAATTAATCACACTTCACACTACTATTATAAAGGCGAAAGTTGGTGGTTCTTCACGCAAAAACTACTAACCGCATTTTGATAAAATTTGGTATAGTAGTAGCTTACATGCTGGATTAACACTTAGACTTTATACCACAGATAAATGTACGGTTCCCGCGGTATTTCATTTTGTGCGTACGAAGTAGTATACTTATACGTCTAGCAAAGTTATACGTCTAGTCTAATATAATCTAAAATTAATTTAGTCTGTAATATATGAACGTAATCTCCTGTAATGAACAACTAGTGTTATGTTCTAATAAACACTCCTATTCCAATATTAATTAAATGTGTATTTTAGCACGTTTAGTAATTAACAAGTTTAATACTTGGAAGTAATGGTGGCAAGGAGACGCCTTACCTTACCAATTAATTACTCCTATCCGATTCTCATAAACTAGATCTTTCTGAACCTAAACACTGTAAGGTTTTTAAAGATCTAGTTTTTAGTCATCTAACTTGAACAAGGTAACTGCCTAAATAAGCCCTATATTCTGTGTCCTATTTTGAGGGACCAAACAATTCAGTTAATAAAAAACCAAACACAGAATGAAACTTAAATTTTCATATAAAAAAAAGTAGAGGGCTAAACTTTATAAAATTTTTAGGTGACCCAATGACAGCTATTAAAAAAAACACGATCTTTAATCTCAGCGCTATAGCTATAGGTATACATAAATAAAAAAAACCGGCCGATTTGAGAACCTCCTCATTTTTTTGGAAGTCGGTTAGAACCAGGACCTTAGGCCCCAATTTAAGGTGCCATTACTATTATCACTTACGAAGTTCGAAAACAAAATGTATGAGATTTGACATAAGCTTCGCTAACTGACATACTATTTTGCTTGTCATTTAGCGTTAGCGAACCTTATGTCAAATTCGCAAGTGATCTACACAAGAAGACAAACTGGCAAAATGCATATAAGAAAAGATTTTCTACATCTTCCGTAGAAAGAAACCATTTCTACTGTGGTCACGACTCACGGCGTGCTGATACGTAAAGTAGGGTAAACAGGCTATACAAGTGTATCTCGAAGACGGAACTAAGTAATTGTGTAAGTGGTAGTGTTCGGGCGGGATAAAGACCCCCCACCGCCCTCGTCTCACTCCTGTCTCGTTGATAAGCACCCACCCCCGGTTAATGCTAACGCCGAGAACGTTTTTCCGTCGAATTAGAAATTAGACACTATCGTTCACATAAATCCCGCATACATTTGGCGCAATTTCTTTGTCGTCAATTTTATTTCACGCAGTATTTTTTATCCTATGGTTGATTTTTAAGCTACATAATATTATTATCCATTTCGCACATCTATTTATTTTTAGTAAGGTACAAAACCTATTTTCGGACAACAGCCAAACCAAAAGGTATTGAATACTGATTATACATGTATGATCTAATTTTAATAAATGATCTTGCAAGTTGTCGTTATAGTTTTAAATAATGATAGTTACATTAGTAAGAGATTCCTAAATATTTCTAAAAATGATCAATGTTTATAATTTGGTTTAATATTGAATTTTGTTTGTTGCTGATTGTGGTCGTTATGACCTTATTGTTAAAAAGCGACCTTAAATAAATAAATTAAAAAAAAAACTGCTAGAGTTCAGCACCATTAAAAATTTACATGATTTAAAAACTATTTCACCCCGATACTGTACCTTCAATGTAATGTAAAACCAAGCCTTCTATTTGCCCGTCAAACACCGTATTCATTCTCATATTTGTTATGTTTATCGCCGGGATGAATGTGGAATTAGGAGAGTTTCCTTCGGCCGTTCCTCCCGTGAGGACGAGAGGCACCCTGCCTCTGAATTATTCATATGCACCTCGGCCGAGCCTGAAGTAACGCGATGGCAGATTTTATCCGGGAGACCGCCCTACAAATTTATAGCTGTGTCTGAGAAGCTCTTGTTTATAAAACAATTACCGTTATTACATCTAAAACCAAACGTAACAAAGTCCCGATTTCACCAACGCATGCTAGTGTTGACGGCTTGTTAAAATACCTTCTCATTCATTGATAGGAAATACGAGAGGAACAACACTATATTTAACGTAGGATTAACTTTAACATTGCTTGGTGAAACACGCCCCAAAGATACTTGCCAGCCAGCATGAAAGGGATTGTTAAAAGTAGTACCTACATTGAAATATCTACAAGTATCATTATGATATAATGAATGAATACTTACTAGGTATAGTCCGTTCGGATTTAATGTGATAATACAAATGTAAGCAAATCTCAGTAGGGGCCGAAATAATGCTTCTAACTTAAATGTCACCTATTCACCGCGCGATACAGGAAAACAACGACTCATTAATTTGGTCGAAATCCATTGTTTGGTGTTCTTAGTCTCGCTAAAACTCGAGAACAGCAGAACCAATTTAGCTATTTTTATTCTTGAATTGTTCGTGGAAGTACCAGGGAAGGTTTAAACGGTTTCTATGCTCAACGAAGTGGGCGCGGGTCAGCTAGTATTAGATAAACCCAAGTCAGAAGTATGAACATGACAACTAGATATAAATTCATATTGCTTCCTGAATAAAATGTTATAAATTATAATAATATAGACTCAAAACAAAAATTATGTGGTGTTTAATTTGAAATTTGAATTATGAAAAATATCAGGCAGTTTTTTTTATATTTTTGACCTTGGAATAATTTTATAGCAGGCCTTGTTGATAATAATAAAAAAAGTTCCGGCCTGTTTAGGCTGGCTGTGAGAAGGGAAATAATATCACGCTTAAATTATAATTTGTTAGGATGCGAATATGGCCTTAAACTAATGATTTTCGAATTAACTTAATGGATACAGCAATTTGTAATTCGCTAATAGCTTTATGACTAGACTATCAAAACGTTATCTGAATGTATTTAAAAGTGATTTGTAATATAATATTATATTAAGTTATATTAATATTATATTATGACGTATCTGCAGCACAATAGACACTGGTCGTAGCAGGAACAAATGACATCAAGGCACTCGTATATTTATTGAATGAGAATTGTATGAAAATTATGACAGCCGCCTATCAATTACAATATTCATTACATAATATCTCCAATAAGCCTTTGCCAATTTGAAAATTAAAAAAAAAAAGAGACTACAGTCGCAACGCTTAGGATACTTTTTCTTTGTGTTCAAATATTTTAAGGCCCCAAAATGTTTAGAATCTGGTCGAGCTATGCCCATACTGTACTGCACATAATATCACGTGGTAATTGAACTCGAAATAACAATACCTAATGAGCGCAACAGGCACGAGTAGTATAGGTCAGTTTACATTGGTCATTACTAAATGTTTAAAATTTTTGAACTGACCGGTATTCGAGTACCTTAAACGCGTACATTGTAATCAACCAACTCCTTTGTATCAATCAATGCATAAAACAGTGAAGTCACGAAGGTATAAAATGCAGATTGCGAGCCAAAACAATATCCAAAATATGCAAACATTCACGAAACTCGCGCAGGTATAAAAGATTATTACTTTACGGACCACTTCGTGACCGTAGACATAATCTAAATTGATACTCGGGTTAACAAACTAAGTAAATTGTAACAGGGCGTCAGAATATTTTAACATCAAAGTAAATAGCAACGGCGCGGCCGACAGAGCGAGCCAAAAGAAAAGAAAACGAGACGAGGGCCGATTGTTTCGTTCCTTTTTTTCCGTGGAAGGATCAGCAATGCAGTCGGAACTGAAAACCGGTATAGTAGCGGGGAGACGTACTCGTGCCGACCAAAATGAGCCTCGCGAGTTTCATCATTTTTATTTTCACTACGAGGTTGCGAAAATACGCAAAAGAGAAACTGCATGACATAAATTTAACCTTTGTAACGTACTTATTACAATGTTGAAGAAATTAATGATAGCGGTATAGTTGGAATAATTATTTTCACAGCGGTTCTGTAATAGGAGACGGATTTTACAAACGTAAAGCAAATTTGGAACATAAAATTTTCAATACTATTCGGATTTAGTGGGAGCGAGTGTGGTACGGGAGACGTAGTCAATAAATTATACGTAATAACAAAGGCCAAAGGATAAACTGTGTAGGGTGCACTGCTGTGGGGTCAACGACACGCACCCCGGCCCACAGTAGGGCACAGATACAGGACGTGACTCACTTGTGGGGATACCAGCTGCTGCCCACAAAAAGTGGCGCGTGCTGAAACTCCCCTCGTAAAGGGTAATTAATTAATTATTAATATTTTTTATAAATGGATCATAGAGTGCGGGCAATATGAATATGTAGATAAATCCAACTGGATCGCCCATTAGGAAGAGTGAAATCGATTTGCCATAAAATTCTAGTTGGATCGTGTCATTTTCAGCAATAACGTTGATTATACCGAAATAAAATTATTGTCATCAGAATAACTCGCGGAAATGAAACCGTCTTGGTAATATCGTCATTCTTGTATTGCTGATTGGTAGATATCAAAATGAACTCGTGACCCCAATCTAATCTTATCCAACGCGAGCCGGCATCAATATATCGATTGTTATTACATACAAGACTACTGTTTACGTATAATTATTTATTGGTTGCGATAACATATGCAAATACAACGTAGTAAATGGGAGGTTACCATTTATCGCATTATCAGGCACATTCGCGGTTTTAAACGCAATAACAGTCGAACGATTATGTACGCATAACGCAGTGAAAGCGGCAACATATGCCGGCCTTGTTCCTTTTCAAATCGCGGATCAGCCATATGGTGCTCGCAGCTGATCCAACAGTGGGTCAGCCATCGCTGCACCCTCAATAAAACTTATCGAGAGAGTGGTTAGATATTAACGTCATTCGGATGCTGTATTGCAACCGACCTTCACCTAGGCACCTGGGCATCGATCCCGCGCCCGTCTGACAAGTATATTTATAGACATTGTTTTCAACTTTGTAAAACAGTTGGGCTCCGGACCAGAATTACAACTTGCGAGTTGCATCTTTGAAGAATATACAGTAAGCTTTAAAGTTTAAAGTATCGAGGATAATAAAAGGGTTAATCAACCGAAACTCGGTTGGAAGAGGAAAAATATGGCAGAGTTTTTTCTACAAAAGAATCCCCGCAAGAATATTAAAGATATTCAAGATTTGTATACCAAACAAAACGCAGGAAAAGTTACTCGAAAGTTAAAAACCACAAAGCCAATTTGAAAAACACGAACGAGGAATATTACGCATAATGTATATTCTAGATACTCAAGTTTACAAGAATAATGTTTGTTGTCTGTAGTTTTGTAAAAGTTAATCTTTGTAGTTTTAAAGAAATGTACACAGATGCGGCAAACAAAAGAAGTTGGCTATACAGCTGCAGATTCCACACTTCCCATTTCGGCTCGCTTGAGCCTGAAACGTGACGGTTTTTGTTTTCTATTGTTTATTAGATGATCATTGCAAAATAATAATTACTCGAGTGACTCACATTGTTAATACAAACCCCGAAGGCGGAAACCGGCGTGGTAGTGACGTAATAATAGGTATTGTAGTTATTCATTAAGCCGAGAGCAACGTGAGAACCGAGGCTCAAGGAGAAGGCGAACATTAGCGTCGGGGTACTCGTTGCGGGCTGCCGAGAAAAATGGATTGTTGTCTCGAGACGTCAATAACCTCGACGGTACGGATCATGGAGGTTGCAATAAATACGACTGCCGCGACTCCGGCCTGGTCAAGAGCCTTTCAAGGCCGGGAGCCGAGGCGGGGAGCGTACGCATCTACCGAGCAGAGGCCCTGCATTCTAGTAGAATACCACATGCACATATCGAACTGGAATGCGACGACTCATTAGCCCTGACAATAAACCTTTGCTATGGATCTGCATTCTTATTAAAGCATGAATTCCGAAAACGGCACTCTGATATTTACAATCGCCCGGCTTATGGTGTCGCTCGCTGAGCATACGCCATGACTGTACGCAGGTAAGACGTTGTCTGCCAAGGTCGCATCTAATAGCTTTGTACTTCAGACCTTACCGTCGTTAACTAGAAACTAAAACTACCTGTGTGAAATCCTTGGACATAATTGCTATACTGGTTATTTCCTCGAGCATTTCTAAATATAATAACCACTGTAATTTAAACATCCACCCGTGCCTTCGACTTACGATACACACTATCACTAATCAAACACTCGAATTCGCCCGACAGGTGGTGTCGAAAAGAGACGGCCACATGTCAACGGGGATTCAACAAAGGATCGGCGAAGCGGCGAACTCACCGCAGGTCGAGGAATCGCGCGGTCTTTGTTCTCCGTTCACAGGACATGTCTGTTGATTGATACCACTGCACTTCACCAACGGGAAGTAAACACCATCGCGGTCGCGCGCGTGCGTTCGCGCACCTCTGACACTACCACCGGCGGCGAGCGAGCGCGCGCACTGAGCGAGGGCCGCACTACCTGCCCCGGCCGGCAGTTCCGCGGCGCGGCGGAGCGGAGGTGCGCATCGCGGCACACGACCAGCCGGTTACGATGCACGACACTAACCCGCCCCGCGCGCCGAGAGATGATTTAGACGCCACTGTGACGTCACGCCAAACAATAGATAACTAATGCGGACCATAACACAGCAGACACGTTGAAATCTGTAGCATTTCATGTGACAAATGTTTTAAATAACGAATTGCGAATACAATAGAAAGGATTAACGATAATGTTTTGAACAAGGCTCTAAATGTGATATCACAATGTAGCTTAGGACTTACTAACGAGTACGATTTCATAAGTTAAAATGTTCAGGGTAAATCAGGCAGAATAATATAAAACAACTTGGGTTGAATACACCAAAGAATACTTTCAGTTAAAACTTAAAAGAATGCAAAACGTTTCCTTACTCTTCGAGGTTCTAGTAAAGTATTCTTGTGGTATGCGAAAAGCAATATGAATTAAAATAAAAGGTCATGATTATGTGGTAATTAAACTACAATTAAAATTATACATGTACTGTAGAATTTGGCCTTTCAAGAACTGACATCATTTTGATGACTAACAAGATATTTTAGATGACGCTCCAATTAAACCATTACTCGTAAGCGGTAAGTAGGACAATGGAGCTAAATACTAACCAACGAGAAGTAAAGAGTAAACTGATGATGAAAATAAGAAATCGTTCACGCACGAACTCTTAACATAGGTATTGCTTTGTAAATCATAAATTTACATAAGAGTTATTGTTTGTTGAAACGTGAATCACTAACAAAGATCCGCCCAACTTTCACGAGAGTAAGAAAATTAATTAACAAACAAATGTATGATATCATACAACTCAGTTGAATGTGACTTGGAGACGTGAGGTACTCGATGCAATAAATTGCATGCTGTTAAAAATTGGAAACTTAATCGCTACTTTCTTTTATTTCCAATAAAGGACCAGTATTATAATAGTAATCAGCCTCATTCAGTGGAATATTACAAGGGTTTAGGCGGAAAAGTTCCTAAAATGGGATAATTTTCTCTTTGGAAAGTAGCTAAATGAATACACTTTTTCCTTTCAATTTCGGTATGTCGGAAGGCTGGGAGTGAATAGGTCTGGCTCTATTCAACTTCGTGCACTTGACTTTGTCAATGTCGTTTGTCTGCAGAGAATGAAGATATAGTTAAAAATATATGTCTGGCGGACTTTCACACAAAAACTTACAATGCGCCAAAAATTGTCTAATTGAAGATGTTCAACGTTTGAAGATTAAATGTGCCAAGTTTCGGAGTCAAAGAGGTTAATGTTTTAAATTTGTAGTTAATTTATAATCAATAAGTGCTTCTGCAGTCCATTCTTTCCGACACAATTTCAAAAGAATTTTGCGTGGTTCCGTATTTTTGCCAATATCGACAATACCGTGTAAATTAGACTTATCTCTAGAGTATAGTAGGATTGATCTACGGATTAAGTAAATAAAAAGATATAAAATTTTATTTTGCATTTGTAACTAAAATGTCAATCTACGTTGTTTTATTTCTTAGTTAACTCTTGTCAAATAAATGTTCGCTATATTTTCGATTCTTAGTTTCTTTTCCAACTTGTTGTTGACATGTTCTATTTTAAAAATAAGTTTTGAAGCTTCGACTACGAAGTTAGGAGGAAGTTTCCATGTACCTACACTCCACAATTTATTGCAAATGTTAACCTGCACATATAATATTGGCTATGATTTCTGAAATTACTTACTAGCACTTGGCCACTTGTATTCTGGCGACATTTTATTTTTCTTGAAAAATGAAGAGTAAACACCAATTACCTGTAACAAACAATATTAAAAAATTAATAACGAGATCCGAGGGGTCAAAGACTTTTACAGACAAAGAATATTAATATAGTATTTAAAATAATTTAAATTTATAAAACGAGCCAATATGAAAAAATACATCTCATACAACCTTACAAGAAAACGAATTAAAATCCTAAAGTCGGCCATCAGCAAGGGCATCAAAAATAACAATATTATGTTAATCTTTATGTAAAAATTAAAGGTTTCGCTATCCCAACATCGCATGGTAGTTTAAATTGCTATAGTTTTATGTGCCTATTATTTTATTATTTTAAAGTAGCGGTATCAAAGACTTTTTTATTTTTAGATTATACTGTCGTTGTGGCTGAGTTTTTCTAAATTTTCAACAGTAAATAAAAAAATAAAGGAATGTTTGCGTACATCTACAGACTTATTGCAATGTTCAGATCTAATTAAATTTAAACGTAAACACAAATAATATGTATGTTCGAACAAATGAATGTGACATTAAAAGTTTGCGTGATATTCTTCCCTTTGTTTATATTCCGAGTGTAGTTTTATTCCCTGCTCTGTTTTCCCGTTTATCATCAACTTTGAATCGAATCATACAATTTTTGATAATAGTAAAAATCCCTTTGTCCCAACGTTTCACCCTCCCGTTGTTTGTTCTTTAAACTTTTCGAGCTCATTTGCATGAGCCACAAAAGCGAATCGTCCCGTCACAGTAGCTTGGTTATGTAAATGGCGCGTAATCGTACAAGTATCCTGAACATTCTCCGTCTACTTTCTATTTATTTCGTCGCGTGTAGGGTCACCAAATACCGGGAGTTCCAACAGAAACCTTCTGACGCATTTTTCAATCGACCGTAATCGTAAGATTACGGAATTTTTCAGTCTGTCAGCTAGGGATGAATTTTATAAACCACCGCTAAAGATAAAATCGTTGCTTTCAATTTAATTTTTATTAAAACAAAATCTATTACAGATGCTGGTCTATCAAAGAAGACATGGACGCCTAACATTTACTTTATTCTTTTTGAAAATGGCTTCTTACTGAGTCGCTAATATCAAAGTATATTGGATGGAAGACTCTTTATAAGCCAAAATCGGGTCACCATCTCGGGCCTCGGTAGTGCCCCCGCCAAGTTAAGCACGGCCGTACCGTCTTCTTATACTGTAAAAAGTTGTGAGATTCATGATATGCCAAGTCGGGGTTAGTTGGTCGGTCTAACAACATTATTATGTTTTATTGTGTTTTCATACTATTGCCAAGTTTATCTACTAGTTTCATATAAACATGAACATAACATCTCACAACTTTTTACGGTAGATGAACTAATTAGCGAGACTTGCTTGTTGTCATGTTTTTGAGGGGATAAACAATACAAATTCAACGATCAACATATTATATTGCAAATGAATTCTCTATTTCGTAACGTTTCATTCCCTACGACCTAAAACTATAATATTATACCTATAGGCTGTATATTTTTAAACTTGAACGCTCTAGAGACTTGATGGAATACAAGGCAGGATTGTGATGTCTTTTATTTCACTTCCAATTTCGGCAGCATCGAGTGCTAACCCTAAAAATAGCGGATATAAACCGGGGCAGGATGAGAATTCTCATCGGATCCACACAACGACTGCAAGTTTTTCCTCTCCCTAAACATTTAGTTTGACCCGTTTGCCTTCTGCGTAATTTAATTTATTATACACAATGGCCGCTCGGTCATCAATTTCTATCTTCTGGTGTAGCCAAGTTTTACTTTTATGAATTCTAGCGGATCATGTGAAAAAAAGATTCTGTATAGTAACGTCCCGTTACATTTTAACCCAAAAGTAAACAAATCCGTCTATGACCGAACTATAGACTAGTCCGTCCAATACAATACAATGATTATTGTTTGCGATTATGAATTCATATAATATAGACAATTAATATATTTAAACATCAAGTGAAAGTTTTTCATTTGGTGTCTAAGGGCGTGTTTCACCAAGCAGTGATAAAGTTAACCCCATGTTAAATATCATGTTATCCCTCTCGTATTTCCTGTCAATGAATGAGATGGCATGGTATTTTAACATGGCGTTAACTTTAACATTGCTTGGTGAAACACGGTTAAATATATCAATTATTGTTTAATTGTTATAAAATGATATGATCCTTTAATATTCCGGTGAAAGTGTTGATAAGCGTGCACAATATGTAAATATGTGGAAATTTCGGTGTTTTTGGTATGTTTACGTTTAGGTTAAATTGAAAAGGGAGGTACTTTAGTTTAACTACGTATGTAATATGAATTTCCGAATAATTCGGGACATTCGACAACAGTTCTACTATTTAAGCCTACCATTTGTTAAATTCATAAAAAATCCTAAAGTATCTTAGCACATATAATAAAAGTATGTCACCTCTTCACACTTTAACTTGTGTAAAAATTTTCTTTGAATCCCGGGACAGAACATACGACAGTTTTCATCTCGAAAAAGTACAAAGTTTCCGTGGAATTCAGTATAAAGCTAGCTACTACCTACTTAATAATATTGCACTGTTCTATATAATCTACTCTTCTGCATACAGTCCGGAACTTACATCAAGGTTTCAGGTTTATATATTAGTATGTCGGCACATAGTGTCCGGCTTAAAAGGGCAGGGACTAAAAGGGCCACGCGTCAGTGAGGCCCAGTTATTGCTATATGTGTATTCTTTTTACGACGAACGAATACACTTTGGGTAAATTGTGCTTGGTTTGTCTTTAGGGTTATTTAGTAACAACTAGTAACAATTAAAGCTCCCGAGCATTGGACCCTTTCACATAGCATAATATACCCCTGGTTTCCGAAAGGTTGATAAAATTGTCGATCAGCTAACAATTGAGTTAACATGCCATTCTAAACGCTCATTGGTAATCGTAGCGAGTGAGCAAAGTTGTTGCGAGTTTATGTGACTAATGAGCGTTCAGAATGGCTGATTAGCCTTTCAGAAACCGGGGGACAGTGTTTTGGTTCTTATAATAATATCACACCACGACAATCTGGTTCGAGATCTCGAAGATCTTGTGTTACAAGAAAATATATTCATACTTTTATGCATATATTTTACTCCCTCGGCGGGATTTAGACCAGCTACCCAAATCCACTAAGTCATAAAGGTCGTCAAAACTTGTAGATTTATTAATACCAAAACTGTTCCACGACAAGAACAACTGTTCCTTGTGCCTATAGGTATATGAACTACAAATACAAGCTAAATAATAAGCAGCATCATGAATCTTGGGGAATTAGAGAATAAAATAAAATGGAAAGCAGAAAACGCTCCAGAACAAGACGCTATTGATTTTCCTTGCTTTGTGGGTTAAAAGCGAATCTCGTTTTATGTTTGTTAAAGTAAAATGGAAAATTAGAGGACCTAGAGTAAAAAGCATCGTTTGTTGGATACAAATAATTAACATTAAAGCTAAGATGTTCAGACAATGCACTGAACGGTACTGCAGACGACAACGTTAAAATTGCACAGTATTCATATCGTACGTACTCATAATAAATACTATGCTGTGAATACTGTATATATGTTACGGACCAAGTAATAAATTGAGCATTATACATAATGCCCACACTCCGCCTCATCCTGAATCGAATGCAAATGACAATCAGTGGTCAAAACGTGTCACACGTGCTTTCGGAACCCTCACCGCGTCTTCCTTAGCTTTATTATCAAAATGCCCATGTAGCAATGTAATAATGAACGAGCAATATGATAAATAATAAAGTTTAATTAATCACTTCGCCCGATAGAGCTAGAAATTATTTACAATGCCCGCGCAATATTAACAATGCCCACATTTAATCACCTAGGCTATAACATCTACAGTACTAAGTACATCTTAGTTTTCTTAGCGGCTGCTAATGTAGTTTTATCGTTGTCATCTGTACCCGGCATAACTTTACCACGACCGGTTTCTGAAAGGCTGATCAAATCGTTTAACAACTAACACGGCATTCGAGTTAACAACCCATATTGAATGCTGATTGGTGAGACATTTATCAGAGCGAAAGAGATGGCACGTCTGATATAATTACCATGTTAATTGACCAACGATTGATTTGCCTTTCAGAAACCGGCCGCATGTAGTAAGTAATGCTTTTACGCCTAAATTCCTTGGCAGAGCATCACGAAATATTGTAGTGAAGTATTTTATTATCAGGATTCTTGACCTTGACACAATAATATCTTGAAAATAATTTCTGAATTAGTAAATTATTTTTATCTTATTTAAAAAGTACCCTTTAAATAGGTTTGACATTGTTCATTATAATTATTATTTCTATCTAAGGCACCTTGGCTAGGAAAATCGAGAACAATATTACAAAGAAGTATTTGAAGACAGGCATTAAAGTTCTTCTGAGCCGTCTATAATAAGGAGAAAATTGGAATCGGTAGCGTCACGTTGACAGACAGCAATCGATCTTTCAGTGATGATGGATAGAGTTGAGAGTATCGATAGATAGAATATCCGACCTACAGCTACATAAAGCTCCGCTAGTTATTAGATAGCGTCATCACTTTTGCCACCCACAATTTTTCGCTTGCTTAGCATCTTTTTACCCGACTTCGGCGAAGCCAAAAGGAAGGGTAATGATTTTGACAGTCTATGTATGTATGTATGTATGTATGTTCCCTCGTAGCGGCTAAACTACTGGTCTGATTTTGATGACTTAGGTTTCAATCGATTCGTATTAATGCCGCGAGTGACATAGGCTATATATATATTTTTTATATTTTGGATTTTGAAAATTATACCTCATAAACTATCTCCAAAAAATATTAAATTAAGATAATTGTCTCGTGTTTGGTATCAAAAGATAGATTTTGGCAAGCACGATACGAATATATATATATATATATATATATATATTTTTATTAATATTTATATATTTTATTGTTAAATTCAAAATAAACGTTTAAAATGCGGTCGTACAACTAGCATCTAGGAGTTGTTACTCTTTATGTATTGGACAATTTAATAAAAATATAATAATTATTATATTTGATGTGGAATCAGAAGAATATTAAATAAAAAAAAGATTAAAAAACTATAACCGGACTTCGCAAAAAATGGGTCTAAAAAGGCTGAAACAAGAAAATTATTAAATTTGAAACCCAGAAATGCATAGGTACAAAAATGGTCAAGGTAGAGCCGCTAAACAAATCTGTAATATTCTGCTGTTGAAATATACAATCCCAATAGCGGGTACGACCACGGCTCTACCTTGACCATTTCTGTACCTATGCATATCTGGATTTCAAATTGAATTATTTTCTTGTTTCAGCCTCTTTAGACCCATTTTTTGCGAAGTCGGGTTATAGTTTTTTAATTGTTATAAGTTGCAACATAGGAAAGTTTACTAATTATTATTTTTAACCGACTTCCGAAAAAGGAGGAGGTACTCAATTCACCTGGTTTTTTATGTATGTACACCAATCACTCTATAGTTAATGATCCTATTTGCGTGATTCTTTTTTTATTCGACGCAGAATAGCTGCCTTGTACTTTTATTATTTGTTGTACATAATATCATGAACAAAGTATTCTCTCTATATAGTAATTCGTTAAGCAAAAACTTATTTTCATACTCCTCCGAATTTTCTTAAGGATTATGTTGGATTATGTATAATTTATGATTACTTGTTTATGATCAGGGATGCACAAATCTTACCGAAGATTTCCCCTGCGAAAAAAAAAAGAGGGTTTTATGAAAATTACGCGGACGGAGGAGTATATATATATATTATACTCCTGTATAGTAGTCTCGCTAAAACTCGAGAACGAATGAACCGATTCGGCTTGAAATATTCCTCCAGTCCAGGGAAGGTTTAAACGGTTTGTAAGCTCAACGAAGTGGGCACGGGTCAGTTTGTACTATTATATAACAAAGTGAAAACGCCATCGGGGCGAAATACATAGGCATTACAAGATATCTCCTTAATACAAGAGGGACGGCGAGGGAGCTAAAATTACCGCCTCAAGATCCCTGCGAGGTCCTCTTGTACGCTGACCTAATTATACTCTTGGTGCCTGAAAACAAAATATCCCGCCGTCCGAGATAAATTTAACACAAACGTAAACAAAGCCGTCTATGACACAACTATATACTAGTCAGTGATGCCAATTGGCCAATATGAATGCAATGATTATTGTTGTCTACATGAATCCATAGACTATAGACTATATTCTACAGTCAGCAGTGTCAAAATAGCGTAATATGTTTACTGAGGTTTTTAATTTGATGTTTAAATATACTAATAATAATTGTTTAATTGTCATAGAAAGTATTGGATAATGAAGTGTGATCCTTTAATATACCTGTGAGTGTTGAGTGTGCACAATAAGTGAATATGTAACGATGTTTTCGGTTTGTTTACCTTTAGGTTAAATTGGTCAGGGGCGAACTATAGAATATCTTAAGAATTTTAAACCTCTGAGGAAAACAGAGAGGTGTTATTAGTTTGACTGCATTAGTCTGTGAGTGCATCGTATCTCCCAAACGGATGCACCGAATTGGTAATTCTACTAAATTATACTTCTACTAACTATTATATAACTATTCATCATCATCAGTGAGCTAAGTGCTTGTTTTTGTCACTGCCCACGGTGAGGAAAAGTACAATTTGTTTGACATCGAATTAGTTACCATAGTTTAGCACTAGGGGCGCTGTTTTGATGCCAAACAAATTGTAGTTAACTTGCTCACCGTGAACAGTGACAAAAACTCGCACTAGGCTCACAGATCGCTCAGTGTTAGATAATTCGAGGTTTACTTAAAAAAAAATTAAAATAACTTAAAATGTAGGTATCTAGATATTTAGTTGATTCAAGATTCCTAGATAGATATAAATCAAAACGGACATTTGCGTCACAGATACGTCGACGAGTCAGTCGCGCCTGATAAATATTGCTATCACGACCTACTAAAATCCGAATAATAATAGATTACCGATACGTAGATATTTAATGTTGAACACTACCTAGATGATTTCCGCGTCTTGGATGGAATAGGTACGGTGTATTTTCTGGGACAAAAGTAAGCTATACTCTAATGACCAAATAAAAGTATGAAGCTTTGTCAAACAAAAACTACGCATTACATAAAAAAACCACGCACCTCAGTAAGGCGTAGTTTTGTTAAGTGTGTGTGCGTGACTGCAGTTACACGACGGGACATACTTGGGAGTTGGGACCGATGGTGTGGTTCGTAGGACTGAGTCTTAACTTTAGTCTTTGGTCTGTCGGCTTACTCCAGACACAATCGAGAATCGAATCAGTTCGATCACAGCGGCTTTTGGTGTTTTATTTGGTGGATTACTTTGAAAGTTGAAACTAACCAGGATAAAGAAAATCGTTAGATCGTAACTTTTTGTACTCCCGGCCATATCAATCGACTGAAAATCAAAATAAACAAACGTCAATTTATTCGGGTGTACACTGACGATCGAATCTGAATCATAATCGAATCAGTTTGGAGAGTAAGCTCCTTGAGGTTGTACCTGCTACGTATTAAATCATAACACTCGCCTTTACTCTAATCCATTAACTTCTAAGTTGAGATATGAATGAACTTTTACATTACTACTTTTCTTAATAATTAAACTATGTACTTTGTTTTTATTATCTAAATAAACAGCTTTTCTGTAAGACAAGTCTTATTCTTTTTATTGACAATACGGTTCACCAATCGGCGTTGACAAAACACCACACAATATTACTTGAAGGAAATAATAAATGTAACCTAGATTCAACAGGCGGAAAACAAGCTGTCATATGACCAAACCATCCGTCGCAAAAGCGATAGTATTGAAACATGTAGGTTCGACAAATATGTCTATTTGTCCACAATAGGTTTCATTCATCAAATAAAATACGAGTATTAAATTATATTCAAACTGTCATTTTACACTGTATAAATTACATATTTACACTTTTTTGGCTCTACGTAGACTTTAATCATATTAACGGCTTGTTCAATAACTTACTAGTAGCTAAGACTGCTTTTCCTTCAGAGGAAAGCCCAAGCCTGTACGTACCGGAACGGATTGGAATGTGGGTCTAGGTTGACAGGATTATAGACGTCGCTGTTTGCCTCTTATGACGCGTTTCAATAGAAACGCGTCATAAGAGGCAAACAGCGTGTTTGTGTATTCTATACTACAGACCGTTTTCTATATTATATTTCGACCACCTTAAGAGTATGACCGACTTCTTATGACGTTTTCGTTGTACTATCGCAATTAGTATGTTCTATTTTTAAACTACAAAAACTCAGTCACCGAATCCTAATACTGTCTGAATTAAATTCAGATTGAAAGTAAATTAAAAATGGCATTATCGGTACGAGATTGGAAGAATCTATAGGACTCAATAGTAATCACTGGACGCTATCCGAGAGATGCACGCGAGGACGCCATTAGGGAACGAGGGGGTTGCGCTGGAGAGCGATATGAGAGCTCTCGCAATAGCCCACTTACAAGAAGAATATATAAGACGAATGTATAAGAAGAATATACATTATGGGTACTGGGCGCTGATCAAGAGGCCATCGCTATTTTACTCTCATAACCCAGTGGGATGGTAAACCGACACGACTGGCGAGAGAACAGGCTTAGGAACGACTTTTTACATGCCCATACGACGCATGGATAATTTTTCTTGTCATACAATCAGGTGGAAAAGCCTACATTGTCCTAACCAAACTTGAAAACCACATTTTTGTTGGTCCCAACGCGGGAATCGAACCCACGACCTACGGGTCACGAGCGAAGCTCAGAACCACTAGACCACGGAGGCGCTCAATGCAATGTATTGGTTTTCAACATTGTAATGTTGCGAAGTAGAATATCGCCGATTCTATTGAGATGGACCTATTTACCATCTTTTCGGACGCAGGAGCCTTTCCCCTGTGGGATTCTCAAACCCACTTCGTCGACCAAAAAATCCGCTGTTATATGTAATAGATATTATTAAACCACTTGCGAAAGCTCTATCATCGTGAAACGCCAAGAACATAACCGTGAACCTTTAACAATAATATTGTATCCTTTATTTTGAACACATAATTACATAATGTATTTAAAATATCCAAATCGATTTACTATCTTTTAGCATAAGTAAAAATTACTTAATTTAAATCCTTTTAATCGGCAACTAGTAAGTATATAAATACCCTTTATTTGAATGTGAATATTCAACGAATAAGCCTTATATTTTTAATGAAGGTATTGAGGAGAATTTCACCAATTTTAACTTTAAACGAACAAGTCCTCAACGGCCTATCCAATTAATTCGATATACGTAAATGCGACAAATAAAACCTTTTTTTGTATCAAAAAGGTATTACACAATATTGACTTATCTTCTCATTAGTGAATAGGTATCCAGCTGAATACGATGCATCATTTGATTTACGAAAAAATGAAATACATATTAGAGTTTATAAATAAAACTGACTACCTCAGTGGGTGCCCCTCGACCATTGGGCTAGAGAGGCTTCGTAGCCACCAAGGAGACAAAGGTTTTTCAATGATCCTGGATTGATAAATAAAACTGACGACCTCAGTGGGTGTCGGGTGACCGTCGACCACTGAGCTAGAGATGCCCCGAAGCCTGTCGAAGGGACAAAGGTTTTTCAATGATCCTGGGTGGGTGGTAGTGGTACAATGGCCTATATTGTGTATACGGGTAAGTGGCAGGTACCTAAGTGGGTATAACTCAAGCTTTTCGGAAACTTACTTGATATTTATTAAAACTAATAAAACTGATCTTATTAGAGTCAAAAGTGTTAATATAATATATTAACACTATTAATTAACACATGTGACCTTCTTAGTAAAGGCGTTTCCTTATTAAAGTCATTGTGCAAATCTAGCCCCATATTTATTGACGTTTTGCAGACTTCATAACACATCATCCAACCATTACGTAGAACGTTGTATGAATAATTTGTTATCAAAATTCATCAAAATATCGCAATGTCGGTCGGTTGGCGGAAGCGCTCTTATGTACACAAGGAAGAGGAACAACACAAACAAGGCCATTATGGCTGCGGCCGGTCAAAAAACTCACAGTAGCTTCAGCTATAGTTTAAACAATTGTTTTATTATATCAAAACGTTAAAACCGTTCTTCGACACGAAAAGGTGGTACCGCGGTTTCACAGGAGACTGAAGCCATGATTCCGTAAAATAGGTGTTCATAAATTTTGACTTCGTTCGCGTGGTTTTTGAGTGACTTAAACCGTTTATGCAGCGCACGCAACGAAAGTCCCCAAATGTGAATAATTTTCACCGTTTTGGCAACATTTCTCACTGACGCTTCGCTCCTATTGGTCGCAGCGTAATGTTTTATAGCCTAAAGCCTTAATCTATAAATAGACTATCCAACAAAAAAATATTTTTTCAAATCGGACCAGTAGTTCCTGAGATTAGCGCGTTTAAACAAACAAATAAACAAACTCTTCCGCTTTATAATATTAGTATAAATATTTTGAAAAGAAAGTGTTAAAATCGCCAACAATCTGATTTACTTCGCGATTTGTGTGAGAAATGTGTGAATTAAATAAAAAAAATGTGATGTGTTTGTTGCTGAGTTAGTAGCGGTTATTAATACATTCAACCAATATCTCTACAAAATCGTGCCAGTTTGGAAAGGTTTGAACCAACCAACTACAGTCGTACAATGTCAAAGACAAAGTGTAATCAATCATCTATCAAGTGCTTGAAAATGTTCACACAATTGTTATAATGTTAAGGCCAATTGCATTACGAAGTTGACGTTTTTGCGTTAGGTCCGCCAAGGTACTTGGGTGATTTTAAAGACCTCCATCAAAATGATGTAAGCAGTAAGTACGCAACCACTCTATGTGTATTTAGTACATCCCTTTTAAATGTAACCTACACGTAAACAATCCAAAAACACCGAAAATGTTTAATATTCTGTAATTGTGAACACTTATCAAACACTTTCATCGAAATATTAATTAATCATACTTCATTATCCAATACATTTTATAACAATAAAATGATATTTTTGTATAGTTAATGGAATCAGACATTACTTTGCGGAAATCCATAGCATTTTTGTTTTATTGTTATAAAATGTATTTAAATATTTAAACATGAAATGAAAAACTTTCACAGTAAAAATGAGCCATTTTGACATTACCAACTGTAGAATATAGTCTATGAATTCATAGTCGCAAACAACAATCATTGCATTGGACAATTATTGGCATCACTGACGATATAGACGTAGATCTGTTTCGTTTTTTCCTTTTGAGACTTGATGTCTTCTCACAAAGATACGCCATCTTAGGAAACCTCACGCCATTAGTCTAACTAACCCAATACATTTACTTTGACAAATCAGGAACACTGTCCCGAAGAACTCGCTGCGTGTCCCAGGAAATCTAAATCAGTAAAACAATTCCGCCTAGCCATCGGTCGGGTCAAAGGGGAATTTACCAGCTACACTCGTCGTGTGATGAACCTGGCTAACGAAGCGTGTGCTTGTTTAGTGCTAATGAAAAAATCTGTCAATTCGCTTGGAATATTGTCGGATCAGCTCGGTACGAATTTGTTACAGCTCGTGTGTGTGTTTTGATCTAATAATTACAGGAATCGTATATATAAAAATGAATTGCTGTTCGTTAGTCTCGCTAAAACTCGAGAAAGCCTGAACGGATTCGGCTATATTTAGTCTTAAAATATTCGTGGAAGTCCAGGGAATGTTTAAACGGTTTGTATGCTCAACGAAGTGGGCACGGGTCAGCTATAAATAATAATATAAGTTGGTATTTCGAACTTTACCGAACATTTTAACGTGTACAAAATATACTATTATTATAAAGAGGAATTATACTATAAATAAAGAGGAAGATTTGTATTTTTGTATGTATTACGAAAAAACAAGGGCAAAGCCAAGTTTCCACCGCTATTATCACTTACGAAGTTCGAAACAAAACGATGTTGGACGGATTGCGATACTTTTCTATGCAAATCTAACGATCGATAGGCAGCATTGAAGATAATAATTGTAAAATGTGCCTTTGGCGTAAGTTATTTACCGTCAAGTATAATAATCAACAATTTGTATACAATTTAGTTAGGCCTCTAAAAGCTCGGCCTACATAATTTAATACTCAAATTAAATTTTGGTTAAGGTCAAGTATTATGAACGAACATGTATTATACGAATAAGGTAATCATAACTATTATGAAATAATAATAAAATCGTACGACGTCTATTTCTAGTTTAAAATATTTATGTCCTTTTGTAACAAAAATAAATAATAACAAGCAATGGCAGTAACGTGTAAGTTTATCCTACAATTTAAACATTATTAATTTGTGTTATACTACTAGCACTAATCGTTTTAAAAACGCCCCCGTGGTCTAGTGGATCAGTCATCAGAGCTTGGCTCTCGACCAGGAGGTCGTGGGTTTGATTCCCGCGTTGGAACAACAAAAAAATGTTGTTTCCAAGTTTGGTTAGGGCAATGCAAGTTTATCACCTGATTGTTTGATAAGAAAGATGATCAATGCGTCGGATGGGCATGTAGAAAGTCGGTCCTGCGCCTGTCATCTCGCCAGTCGTGTCGGTTAAGCGTCTTACTGGGTTATGAGAGTGTAGTGTAGCTTTTATAAAACTCTTTATATTTTGTACGCTTTACTCTATGTTTATTTTAAAAAGAATTTTCGACATGTTTACATTTTGAAGTTTGTCAATTGACGATATTGTCGTCCTACACACGTAGGTAATAAATAAGTTTGGCTCGCAACATTAATTTCTCTCGCCTTAGCACCTTCAAATTATTTGAAGTGGGTAGATCACCAAGCGACCCGCTTACTGGTGAACCCCGCTTTATTGGTGACCCCGGAAGGAACGCACGCATACACTGGGGCACTATAAAATGGCCTGGTTTCAACGAAATCGGCCACCGACACCGAAATCGGTGTGGGCAGCTAATCGTTTGGACGGGACTAAATACCGAGAAGGACGGACATATCGAAACTATAGTTAGACGGGAACTACGGAACTCTAAAAATATCTACAGGCTGTAATTTTAATGAGTGATAATACTTTAGGGTGTGTATGGGTCCAGTATATAGAGTTTACTGAGAAAGTACCAACAATGAATGAGGTACTTTTTTTACTTCTTCTATGGGCCAATTCATGATGTTGGGGCATTTCTCATAGAAACATGAAAGTCACAAGTAATTCTTTCAGTGCTAATATTTTCACAGTATACCTACTCCACATAGGAGGCACACACACAACCTAGAGAACCAACAGATGAAAATTCGTCACTGTTTATTGTAGTTTGGAAGGTCATGTTTCTAAATATTAATATTATTTTCCAAATATTCTTAAACCAGTAGTACCGTTGACCTTACGCCTACCCGAAAACTACCTACTTATCTCACATCTGTGTGTATTATAATACGCGCAGGCGCTTCGCCTCTATATACTCGAATCCTATTATTCTTATTCTGGGATAATCTCAGCTAATGTTAATAGAATAAGATTTTCCGAGTAACGCCGAGACTCTCGTCTATCTATTGTCTATACCTATATACCTATACAGACTAAAGTCTATACAGATTATAGACAATAATCTTTCGGGCTCAATAGGAATTTTGATAACGTCTCGACTTTTAGTCATATAAAATCGTTCGAGGGATCGATTTGGAATTATACACTACCATATCAGCTGAAAGTTCGATTTTTATAATTTATACAATAATCACTAAATTTAAACATTGCTTTCATGAATAAAATAACTTCAAACTAAAATTATGCAGTTCTACTACAACATGTATCATCATTCACTAATATGCCTAAACTTTATTAACAACATTAACAAAGACCATACACTACATCACTGAAGACCACAAACTTAACATCACTAAACACCACAAACTCTACATCTCTGAAGACCACAAACTCTACATAGTTAAAGACCACATCAACTCTACACCACTAAAAGACCACGAAGAGTACACCTCACAATAAAGACCACAACAACTCTACATCACTAAAAGACCACGCGGAGTACACCTCACAAGACACTAACACCTGCGAGCGTCTTGCGACTCACGTGAACGTAACGACTTTAGGGACCTGCGAAATCAACTGAGCATAATGAGCCCGACCCGGCACGTTAATCCGACGTATGAGTAAACGCCGGCACCGTACTACGGTGTAGGGTGATGTGCTTTTAGGATTTATCCGGACAATTGAGGACAAAACACAGTTTAGAACATTCTTGAATGTCTTTGTTTTTTTTTTTACCTATTATACTCAGCATATATTTTATGTGCTAACTTTTATTTTCTATACAGCAGGCCAATCGCGCTATTGTACAACGTTTCATTTGAGGTACAACTTAGTTTCGTTTGTGTTTCAGCTGCGTTTCGTTTCCAATCCAGCTGAACAAACTTTAGTATCGCGCTAACCTTCCAATTACTACTTAACCTCAGACGAAACGAAACGCAACCTTTTGTCAGACATTAGGGACGTGACCCTAAGATTTTCGAAATTGTCTATTATTTTACCATAATCGTCAATAAATTTACTGGTATTTATTTCCTTTACACAATTTAGATTCAAAAACTTAACTTATATACGATCACTTTGTTCCAAACGTTCGAGCTGCGTTCGAGTTAAACTAGCTCCGTAAGAACTTTTTGTTTGACAGCGTTTGAGTTTCAACTACGGTCCAGCTTCGTCTCACCTAGCTGTCAAAAGGATAGCGCGATACCGAATACGTCATATAGTCGAGTAACGTTCACGTTTCGGTTGCGTTTCAGCTAAAGTTTTTTAGCGCGATTGCCCTGCAGGGCGGAATCACGGTCACATAACAGACGAATTACTCTGTATATGTCAATTTAATGTAAGATGGACAAAAAACTATTAGGTAGGTACTAAAAATCTTAATAAATGGGATAAGACTAGCAAACGGGATCATATGACAATTCCAAAGAAATTTCTATGGGCCATAGATATTTTAAGAATACGTTGATACTTATTGTTGGCACTAGGTACGTAGTTCATTGAAAGAAAAGGTTATTAGATTAGAGTACGTTATAATAAAAAAAACTGTTGTGTATCGAAACAAATCGTCCAACTATAAATGAATAAACGAGCTCTCCACATTCCCCGTTAGCCTGGTCTCCCTAATCGTACGGTATGAATTAATTACTATCTGATCCTTTGACACCGGCTAAGCCGCACCGTAAATTCGACGCAAACTAAACAATAAATACAAACTTGTAGCCGAACGTACTAACAATTACGATTTTGACGACCTCCGTAGCGCAGTTGGTTGAGCGCGTTGGCGCTAGAACGAAAGGTCGCGGGTTCGAATCCCGCCGAGGGAACAAAAAAGTTTTCAATGTTCCTGGGTCATGGATGTGTATTAAATTTGCGTATAATATAATAAAAATCTTAAATATGTGTATAGTATAAAAGTATTAAATATATTTCCGTTGTCTGGTACCTGTAACACAAGTTCTTCGGATACTTAGCACAGGGCCAGATTGACGTGGTGTGAAGCGTCCATAGATATTATATTATTATATTATAATTTATATTGCTCTACATTTTAGCCATTCGACTATTTCAATTTAAACCACTGCGATTGTTTTAGAATAAAATTAGCAAGTTGCTACCTAACAGTGTCTACAGGCTATATATAATATTAATGAGTGATAATACTTCAGGGTGTATAATATGGATCCCGTATATAGAGTTTATTGTGAAAGTACGAGCGCTGAAAGAGGTACTTTTTTAAATTTATGTATAGGAAAATGTATGATGTTAGGGCATATCTTACACAAACATGAAAGTCAAAAGTAAGTCTTTCAGCGCTGGTACTTTCACAATACTCTACATCGGAGGCGCATACACAACTTATAGTATTATCTATACTCTTATTATTTTACACCTTGTATTCCCTCCGAAGTTAGAGTCTGTATAATGATACCTAGCAATTTTGATGATGGCTTCAAATCATCGGAGGTAAGTGAAGCCTATAGTTATAGGAAACGTCACATCACTTATTCTCTGTTATATTAGGTGGCTAACTGTGGGTTTAAACATTTAAACCAGATTGGCACAAGTGGGCCTAAGCCATTAATATGGAATTATCGTTTGATTCACAGTAGTTAGTATTAGTTCCGTTTAGAGAGCTACGTGTTTGTATTGACTATTGATTTAATTCGTTTATTCATAGATAACGAGCGGGCGAAATGGGAGCACGTACGATACAGAACTAATGTGGAGAGCGTGCTTACACGATCACTGACAAATTTAAAGAGGAAACACCACGATCTAGACAATATGAAAAAAAGGTAGATTTTATCCCTGTCCCTCAACTGCCCGATCAAACCGATAGAGACAACTGTAGCTTGAACTGAAACTACCTATTAAAAGCATGAGAAATCGACGATTAGGAGACCCCTGTTTCCTCCTCTAAAACTTAACCGATTTAGGTTTTTTTTTCATTACAAACTAAAAAAGGTTTGTAGCTATGTTCCTATGATTTGATTTTATCATAAAATTTTGCCCAATCTGTTTCCTGGATGTTTAAACACATCCGAAAATCTGATCATAGGTTTTTAAACGTCCATATTTCTTTTAATAATTAATTTATGGAAAAAAGGATTAAAAAGGGATGCACTAATACTCTAGTGGCACTATCCCGGGAGGAACAAGTCACGTAGACCCCTGTTTTTGTATGGAAAAACGGCCGTTGTGTTTCCTCTCAAGGCTGCGTTTGCGCGATAAGCTAAAAGTCGGAGTACTTTAAAACCTTTCGTCTCATCCTGGTCTTATTGAAAAATCGAAAAAAAAACGTATAATAATCTTCATTCAATATATTGAATATCGTATTTTTTTTTGGGATTTTAGAGTCTGGACTCAAACTTCACTCTGAATAATAAGCTAACTGTTTTACTGACCCCGACCGGCACAAGTAGATCTAAGTATTGCAAAGACTTCAATTTATCTTTGATAGTGATCAGAAGACAGTTTGTACTTTCGTACAGTTCAAAACTAGCGCAGCGCAAACTAGGGAAAATCTTCACCTAATACTTATGTCACTTCCATTATAACCCAAATTCCAATATTGGTACGTACTTTGGAATTTGTTATCGATTGTCAAGAACAGAACATGTCAAGAACAGAAGAGGGGAGATGACAGGAGAAATAATTGAAAGAAAGATAGAAGAAAACGTGGAAAGGCCGAGAAGTACTTTTGTGGACCAGGTGAAGGAGAAAGTGATGGTCGTGTCGTATCAGGAGCTCAAGAGAAGGCCGGAGTGCAGAGAGGAATGTCGAAAGCTTCACCGACAAGAGCGAAGCTCTTAAGTTAGAAGAAGATAAGCCATGTATATACCTAACGTCACTCATTCGTATATTCGTGATAGGTAATCAATGTTGTTTGGTACATTGTATGAGTGTTAGTTCTGTAACATCGTGTCATCCTAAATGGATGAAACGATTTTGATTTAGTTTATTTATACGAAAACCGACATGACCGCGGATGTTCTTAGCTACAGCCTATAATTAGTCATAATCAGTTCGCTCAATGCTTGATTTTTTTTAATTTATAATAATAACATCAATAATATTTCCATAGCGCCCATGCGCTTCACACGTCAATCTGGCTCCGTGCCTGTAGTATCTGAAGAATTTTCGCTACTTGGACCAGACAGCGGAAACATAATATTTAATACTTTATACTATACATAATATATATAGGATTTTTATCAAATAATACACATACTAGCTGACCCGTGCCCATTTCGTTGAGCATACAAACCGTAAAATACGTTTAAACATTCCCAGGACTTCCACGAATATTTCAAGACGAAAAATATCCGAATCGGTTCAGCCGTTCTCGAGTTTTAGCGAGACTAACGAACAGAAATTCATTTTAGTATGTAAGATTTAATACATAGCCATGACCCAGGAACACAGAAACCTTTTTGTTCCTTCGGTGGGGTTCGAACCCGCGCCCTCCGGCTCGAGCACCAATGTGTTCAACCGCTGAGCTACGGAGGTTGTCTATTTTGTGTGGGTATAGGTTACATAAACTTCCATTGGTGATTTATTGATGTTCTCTGACGTCAAGGAAAATTAATCAAATATTCCTTAATTAAAAAATGATTACATACATTACTTCAAATAATCGAGATGCATAATGATAGGGTAATTACGCACCACTTAATGCGAGTACAGAAACTGGACCAAAACTAGTTGTGCGACAGGCGCAGTAGTATTTAGTATATATATTTTAAATTTTAACTTTTTAGTTTAATTTTATTTGTAGCTTATTATAACTAGCTGTTACGGCGAACTTGTACCGCCTTAGATTATGTTTCTTGACGTACACCACCTATCGCCCTCCTACCACCGCCACCTACCGGGTGGCAGTACGTCAAGGTAAAACTCGAGAACTGCTGAACCAATTCGGCTATTTTTAGCTTTGAAATATTCGTGGAAGTCCCGGAAAGGTTTATAAAAGCTAGTATTATATAATACTAGCTGTGCCCTGCGACTACGTTCGCGTGGTTTATGAGTGTCTTAAACCGTTTATGCAGCGCACGCAACGAAAGTCCCCAAATGTGAATAATTTTCCCCGTTTTTGCAACATTTCTCACTGACGCATCGCTCGTATTGGTCGCAGCGTAATGTTATATAACCTAAAACCTTCCTCAATAAATGGACTATCCAAAAAATTTTTCAAATCGGACCAGTAGTTCCTGAGATTAGCGCGTTTAAACAAACAAACAAACTCTTCCGCTTTATAATATTAAGTATAGATGTAAGTCATCTTGCCGGTCTCGTGTGGCTTCCCGAGAGACATGTCTATTGCCTACTCCTGAGAGTTGTAGCTGTTAATCTGGGGCCTCACTCTCCAAACTGATTTGATTTTGATTTAGATACGATCATGCCGCGTACTTCCTAATAAATTGACATTTGTTTATTTTGATTCCCAGTTGATTGATATGGTAGGGAGTACAAAAAGTTACTATCTAACAATTTTCTTTATCCTGATTAGTTTTAAAGTAATTCACCAAATAAAATACGAAAAACCACTGATATCGAACGGATTCGGTACTCGATTGTGTCGGGAGTAGGCCCGCTGGATACTGTGTCACACAACATGCTCGGATACCTATTACTTATCCCCCTGGTTCAGTGCAACATCCTCCTTCAATACCTTTATAGTCTTATTCAAGTTTAGAGGAAAATAATTTTAAAAGTTTGGATTCATAAATTACTTATTTTACACTTATCAGAGTGTTTGTAGATAGTATTCTTTTCATTTGAGCGCCATTTACATAAAAATTGGCTCTAACTTGGCCATTGACACTTACTAGCGGGTTTGCATACGTTAATCGTTTAAACACTAATCAGTAATCACGCAAATATTATAAAAGTTTGTAAGTGTATGTTTTTTATTCTTTAACCAACAACGACTAAACCAAAATTCATAAAATGTATACAGCAATCTGAACCCCTACTTCTACGCCAAAAATAACTTTCGTAGGATACGGTATAAACGCTGGCGGAGCCGCTGACAAAAGCTAGTAGGTACTTCATAACATACATTTTGTTAGTAACTTTAATTGTTTTATTGGAGGTTCTCAATTAAATTTACTAATTTACTCATCCTTTTTTTGGAAGTCGGTTGAAAATAGGAATAGATTGGCTGACCTGGGATCTCACATTTTTTTTACAATTTACACATTTTCATCAATAATTGGGACCTATACCCGTAGCTAACATTTTGTCAGTAACAATATAAGAGCAGTCAATAAGAACCCCTACCAAACATTACAAAGACTTTGAACGTTACATTAAACAACTGGACGAGTTGTCCTTTA
The DNA here is from genome assembly GCA_905187575.2 of Celastrina argiolus. NCBI lineage: Eukaryota > Metazoa > Arthropoda > Insecta > Lepidoptera > Lycaenidae > Celastrina > Celastrina argiolus. The sequence continues at coordinate 6,587,743 of LR994595.1, forward strand.
GTCATTTAATTAAATGTCGTCATTTCATAAACGCGCTAGTCGTTCAATTCAACAGCTGATTCAATGAGATGACTGCGACATATATCTTGCCTAGATTTTGTCATTACTCATTAGGCCCCATAGCTAACGGCGATGTAAATTCACGCGGCATATGCGTCGACACGGCAACATTTTCACAATCGGCAAGTTACTAAATACGTGCGAGTCCCTACACGATAATATCAAGGTTTACCACTTTCAATAACTTTGCTTATGAACGAAGCGAGTAACACACCAAATCCTTGTATTAAAACACTCGTCGCAATACGTTTTGTAGCCAAGTATGCTGTTTTGCCGTCATTATAGAAGTAAGTGGCTTTTCCGTCATTATAGAAGTGGCTTTTAAAGATTGAATGGTTGAATTCTCTCTAGCTCTTGAAGCTCAAGTTTAAGCGCTCTTGTTACTGTATCTTGGCAGGACGACAAGGACAACTTGTAATTAGACAGAGAGATAGAGAGAGTAAGAAGAGCTGAAGAAGAATTCAGACATAAAACTAAAAAAAAAATTAAAAAACCCCCGACTTAGCGTGTAACATTCCTATCACACCTAACAAACGACCTGATGACCTTGAAGACCTACACCGATTTCCACCAAACATACATAAGAACACTCTCTGTCTCTACTGATATACCTTTCAAACAAAAAAAAACGCATTAAAATCGGATCATCCGTTTGGGAGCTACGATGCCCCACACACACACATTTACAGAGACATGTCAAACTTATAACACCCCGTCGTTTTTGTGTCGGGGGTTGAAATGACTAACAAAAAACAATACACTACATTAGCGTCTCGTTAACTCCACTCCTATCAGCTATACTTGCCACTTACTTTTTTAAGGCTCTCATCCAAATCCCAAATAGTATAGTATGGTTAGGTACCCCTTTTTGGTGCTGTATCTTTTGAACACGCTCCCAAAAGATGGATGTATTTTTTGTCGATCTTATATATTTGGCATACCATACATTACATAATTTTTATTTATTACAAAATTACAAAATATTTATGTGGCAACTTAATAATAAGATTAAAATTATTAAAAATAATAATAATAATAAAACATACACAACCTAACCTACCTCTAGACCTACTCTATAACAGAAAAAAGCCCCCAGGTTGTCCCCCTCTGGCAGAGTACCTAGCAAGCTGACAGCATTGCCGCGTTGGATAGCAATGGCTATCCGCTGTGCTACGCTGTGTGACCCTAGAGCGGGGACCTACCGTCCCCGCTCTAGGGTCCTGGGTCAATTCATACCATACTATATTAGTCCAGTAATTTTAGTAAGTTCACCTCGGAATTCAAGATACCCAGCTGTAAATCTGTAAATACTTGTATAATGACACCCTAAAAGTTGTCTCAAAAGTCAAAACCTACATATGGTAGGGTGTGCGCAACTATTAAATTTCAAGGGTCAAAGGTCACAAAAATCGGTTTTTTGTAAATATCTCATTTTCTATGGGTTTTTGCTATTTGCTTTCTTTATAAATATTGTAGAATACAAAATTCTCTACAAGTTTTGTTTAAAATTCTTTTTATACGGTGTACCGTTTACGTGACAGATGGCGGAGAGCGCGCGGTCACAGCATCACTTCAGGTCAACCGGTGCCTTCGGTCGAAAACGCGCGAAATATATATATAATCGATAACTCAATTATTATAAATACTTGTAAATTTTTATTAACCATTATATTATATTTTATATTTTTTTTTTCCTAACCTATCGGCTTTTTTTTTTCAGTAATAATTTATTTGACAACATTTACCTGCCCATGTAATTGCAGAATTGTTAATGAAATTATAGGAATTATATTTGAATTTTAACCTAATTAATATTAATAACATATTTATACCATATAATTTTGATCATATTCTTCCTCTTTTACGTCGTCTTCCGGCTGCTGGTAAATTACAAACTGGTCTTCATAATCGTCTTCAACGACATTTGTCTCAAGTTCTTCCATAATTTCGGGGTCAAAGGTTCCATAAACCGCTTTATAAACCGGTTGTGGTTTATAAACCTTTAATAAACCTGCGGCGCTTTCAAATATTCCACCAACAAGTGCAGCTGCTCATCAACATTTCAAAAGTGTATATAATCGAGTTCAAACTTGGTAGGGCATGATTTGGAACCCAGGTATGGGGTTGGCCAATGCAAAACGATTTTCGGGAGCCTATCATGACAATTTTACTACTTGCTCCAGAATATTTGCTAAATACAATTTTCTACAACTAATAGAGTGGTTGTGTTTCACGAGGCAGATGCAAGAAAACGGGCTTGCAATGCTCTTTAGCTTGTGGCCAATGTAATGGGCAAGCTTGTCTCAATGCTCTACCATTAAATCAGATCAGATCAGAGCGACATTAACTGTCTGCGATATCAAATGTCGTTGAAGACGATTATGAAGACCAGTTTGAATTTACCAGCAGCCAGAAGACGAAGAAGAGGAAGAGGATAATTAAAATTATATGGTACAAATATAGTAAGATGTCATGAATATTAATTAGATTAAAATTAAAATATGATTCCTATAATTTCATTAACAATTCTGCAATTACATGGGCAGGTAAGTGTTCTTAAATAAATTAATACTGAAAAAAAGTGGATAGGTTAGGAAACAAAATATAATATAGTAGTAAAATTTACAAATATCTATAATGAATGATTTATCGATAGTTCATCAACTGTGACCGAAGTCGGTCGGAAGAAGCGGCACCGGTTGACCTGAAGTGATGCTGTGACCGCGCGCTCTACGTCATCTGTCACGAAAACGGTTCACCGTATAAAAAAAATTTAAAACAAAACTTGTAGAGAATCTTGTATTATACAATATTTATAATGAAAGCAAATAGCAAAAAACCCATAGAAAATGAGATATTTACAAAAAACCTATTTTTGTGACCTTTGACCCTTGAAATTTAATAGTTGCGCACACCCTACCATATGTAGGTTTTGAGACAACTTTTAGGGTGTCATTATACAAGTTTTTACAGATTTACAGCTGGGTATCTCGAATTCCGAGATTCTTACCTAATTTAAGCTTAAATGACTGGACTATATATATATAAAATCTGTCAACCTGGGTGCTGGCTTTGGTGTAGTCGTTCGTTTCGTTTCGAGTGATAATAGGTTTATCATCATTTATGAGTTTTAAGGCAGCGTGCGCGCGTTATGCTGAAAATTGCAGTACCTACTTTGAAACCTTTTTCTTAATACTGGGTCTTATTGAATAAAAATCCCAAAAAAATATTATATAATAATCTTCATTGTATTCACCAGAGGATTATCATTTTATAAATTCGTATATTTTTAATACAGCAATATGCAAAGTACACTCTTTTTACCCGACTTCGGCGAAGCCTAAAGGAAGGGTTATGATTTTGGCAGTCTATGTATGTATGTATGTATGTTTGTATGTATGTATGTATGTTCCCTCGTAGCGGCCAAACTACGGGTCCGTTTTTAATAAGTGAGGTATCAATCAATTGGTAATGATGCCGCGAGTAACATAGGCTATAAAATTTTTCGAAAAATTTTGGATTTTGAAAATTATACCTCATAAACTATCTCAAAAAAAAATAATTAAGATAATTGTCTCGTGTTTGGTATCAAAAGATAGGTCTTGGTAAGCACATTACGAATATGTATTTGAATATTTTATCAATTATTAAATTTCATTGTTAAATTCAAAATAACGTTTAAAATGCGGTCGTACAAGTAGTATCTAGGAGTTGTTTAGTTACTTTCTATGCGTTAATTAAACGTTAGTTTCATAAAAATATAATGTTATATTTGATGTGGAAACAGAAAAATATAAAATAAAAAAAAAGTTTAAAAACTATAACCCGACTTCGTAAAAAACTGGTCTAAAAAGGCTGAAACAAGTTTGAAGTAGTTTTTAAACTTTTATTTTATTACCGTTATAACCATTTTTCTCCTTTTACATGATATATACTAGCTGTGCCCGCGACTTCGTTCGCGTGGTTTTTGAGTGACTACCCATTTATGCAGCGCACGCAATAAAAGTCCCCAAATGTGAATAATTTTCCCCATTTTTGCAACATTTGTCACTGACGCTTCGCTCCTATTGGTCGCAGCGTAATGTTATGCATAAAGCCTTCCTCTATAAATAGACTATCCAACAAAAAAATATTTTTTCAAATCGTACCGGTAGTTCCTGAGATAAGCGCGTTTAAACAAACAAATATACTCTTCCGCTTTATATTATTAGTATAGATTAGTAACGCGAGTGTGAAAATTACATCAGTATAAAATACTAGCAGAGGCAAGACTCGGGGGGACGATCGTTTTAGTTTTTGCAGACTTTGTCTCAAAAATTTTTAAAACAATTTTTTTTTTCAACACGTTTCGGTCTACGCGATTCCCCTTTCTAGCCATACAAATAGTCGTTCAAGTTCATTGGCGTTATACAAAGCCTTAACCCGGCTACGGCTCAGCCAAAAGGTAGGAGTAATAATTTTAGGCTGTCTACGTATAAAGGGTGTAAAAAGAACAGTCACTATAACTTTGGGATATGATTATACTACCTTTTCTCATTCTAGAAATGATTTTTATTTTATTCTTTTATATTTACAAATTGAGGGAAAAGTTGTAGTGACTGTTCTTTTTACACCCTGTATTTGTTTCACAATAAATGAGTCTATAGATTCATAATAAAAGCGAAAGCAACATAGGCTTACACAATTTACTTACAATTGTAATAGTTTGCCACAAAAACTGTATTTACTGCTAATTGACTTCATTTGTTAGATTAAATATTCTCCTTGCATGTGTACGGTATTTTCTGAATTACTCTCAACATCCGACACCTGTGAGACACGTTCTACAAGCCCAGCTCGAGGCAAGGTTAACGTACACATTTATGTATAATATTTGTATAAACAGCATTGACGGATTATAAAGCGATTTATTTGTCGAATTTTGAAGTATCATTAATTTACAACATAACCTTAATGGCTCCATAGTAGTCATGTTCACACTTTAACCAGTAGCACTTAATATTGAAATGATAGTTAAATTAAGTGGCGCTAGAGGCGCTACTCGTATCATTCTATTAAGCGGCGACAGTGACAGTCTGTGAATAGGTATCCTACATTATAAGCGTTTCAGTTCGGATGTTATTGCCATAATCTTCCTTAAACCGCCATAGCCAGACGCATGAAGTGATAAGACCTACCTACGTTTTTCCTGAGCAGTGCCCCAAAAATATCTCCTTGTAGGATTTTGTAAGTTTTATTTTAAAAGTAAAAGGGTAATAAGTACAGAATCCGGACACACGCAAAATTACCTTGGAGCTAAGGAAAACGCTTTAAAGTAATTCAATGCTGCAACTTGAAATACAACAAATAAATTGTACAATTACAAAACGAAATTGATTATTATCAGTGAAAAAGGTTTTTATAATTACGAGGTCTCGCTGCCGGAGAGTGGGGATATCTTCCAAATGTCAATACCACGAGCCGAGAAATTGTTCATAAAAGTTCATATAATTATTGTTACACCTATACGTGGCCTAGTGTACCAGGCCCCCTGGTACACTAGGCCACTCAAGATGCCATCGCTAATTATCGCTTACAAAGTTCTATAGCAAAATGTATGGGATTTGACATAAGGTACGCTAAATGACATACCAAATCGCGATCATTTAGCGTAGCTTATGTCAAATCCCATTCATTTTGTTATCGAACTTGGTAAACGATAAATAGCGATGGCATCTTGAACCAGGGCCCTGGTACCTGTACCTCCATTCCTATCGTCTTCAATTATTCCTCAGCTTTTGAAGAACTTCATCCAAATCCCTACATTATAAAGTGAGCCTAGTGCGAGTTTTTGCTCACGGTGACGAAGTTAACTACAATTTGTTTGACATCGAATTAGTTACCATAGTTTGGCGCTAGGGGCGCTGTTTCGATGCCAAACAAATGGTAGTTAATTTTGTCACAGAGCAAGTAACAAAAACTCCCACTAGGTTCACAGGTTAGTGCTTCCCTGAAGCAGAACCTGTCTTAGCCACTGATACCTACCCTCATCTCTTACGAACAATGCACAATAATTCATAACGTTACCGAATCGTCAATTATATGTGTATGCCATAACTTTCATACTATTTCGATAACGGTATATAAATACGCAGCTATCAATTGTTCCGGTTAGCCCTCTGAAGATGACAGCCCAGTAAATGGCAGACTCGTACCATTGCTCGGAAGACATTGATAATATGTAAATGACAGCTTCTTTACTTAAGAAGCGTTTGACTAAAACCTTGGAGGTCCACAAATGTAGGTACATGTAAAAAAATGGTAAATAAATTAATTTTAGATTACATCAGGGATGTTACGGAGCTTCGTAACCGTAACCGAAACTATCGGATATCCGATATAAAAAATTATCCGAATTATTAACCGAATCCGAAATAAAAGCTTTGCTACTGCCAAAGGTAACCTAAGTTTAATATCCGTAGCCGAAATTATCCGAAACAAACGGATAATCCGAAATAATTTCATATAACCATATCCGTTTTCGAAATTTCATATCCAATTCATCCCTGGTTTACATCGCAGTTTCTTGACATTGGCAAAACCTTGGGGGGTCCGGTCGAAGAAGAAGAAACTAAGTATCATATGGTGACCTTGCGTGCCTCACTTAGCATCCATCATCATCAAGCTACATTCTGTTGTCCGTATTGAGTATTAACGTCGCCTTGGTCTTGGCATTGATGAATCTTTCACAAGGTCGATTGCAATTTTAATGTTCCAAGTGCAAACTTCCGCGAGTTCAGTTGAATGAGCATCGATTTGCTTCAATATCTTAAATAGGTTATATTTCTCGATTTGAGCTGAAGAAAGATTATCGCGGAAAAAATTTCTTAGGTTTCCATTTCTAATGATAAAGGTATTGAGAAGAGAAATTGTAGTCCTTGCGGCATCTAAATATAACTTAAACTACCATATTTTAATCACGATAAGAAAACGTCATCAAGGATTTCGCGATCTGTGGGAACTAGTAAACAATCGACTTAATATTCACAAACTTATTTTACAACGCACTAATATTTAAAAGCATTAAGTTTAATATTATAATCGGCCCAGAATTACAAAATCCACGGAATATTTACATGACCGCCGAGAAAGGTCAATGCTACCATTACGAAACCATACCTCAAGTCAACCAGCAGGGTGTATCCACAACATCCATTGTGTGACGCCACTTGTATATAAATCCTTATATTTGTGCCACAACAGATACGTGAACACCGAACGGAAACTTTGAACGGAACGGGCGATCGCAGCGATCGTATATAGCACGTGTGCGGTGCGGCGCGCGAAATTGAACTGGGACGACGATCTATTATAGCGGTGCGCGTGCGTTTCGATACATTTCCCCCACGCGACTTACTCTCCGTTAGAATATGTCCGATAACGTTCCGTTCCCTAATACGTTGCGATAATGCATACGCATACGTGTCACGTAATTTCAAATACCTTCATTATCTACGGTCAAACGAGCACGCGAACGTTTAGGAATATTTACGAGTGTGCCCACGCACGGGCGATTTTGATATTTGGCATAAATAAAATTGGCAATAAAGTACCTAGTTTTGTTAAATGAAATAAATTTATTTATATTTTCCCAACCACGCTACAAACAAATACTATATTGCATTAGTGATGAATGCCACCCATCTCAAATAATTTAAAGTTTCAATAAACATAGTAAATCATATGGCGTGGGGTCAACAACTTTCGCAATTTGTCTATCCATGCTGGCGAGGTTTACAGTCACTACACCGATAAGACGAATTGTGGCGAAACTTGGCTCATTCGACTTGTAAAAATAGTCAAAATGTCACACGGTTAAGATGGTAGTGGGATCGTAAAGTTTTAATTATTTGTTTCATATGTTATTTATCAACTTATGAGATCTTTGATTACTTCTAAAAAAGGGGATTTTATAAAATTTTGTGCCAATTGCACCAACACATGTTAAAGTTAATCCTTCATTAAATATCATGATATCACTCTCGTACTTCTTGTCAATGAGATGGCATGGTATTTTAACAAGCGTTGGTAATATCCGGACTTCGTGCTAATTTCATCAACACATGTTTAAGTTAATGCTACTTTAAATATCATGTTATCACTTTTCTTTTTCCTATCAACGAATGAGTAGGCATGGTATTTCAACAAGCCGTTAACACTAACAAGCGTTGGTGAAATCGGGACTTAATATCACAAATTCAGATCTACTCATTACTTTACTATAGTAACTGTTTTACATATTTAATGCTACAGTTTAATGCTTCACGAGCTTGGGTTACATAAACTATTATACAATGTAGGTAGATAACTGTACATCTGCCTATTTAGCAGTTTAATTATATTTAGTTCAGTTTTCTTAAAACTGGCCTCGAATCTTTTAACAGTTAGTTACACTAGGAACATAACAAGCAAAAAGTTAAAACGCATCCAATATAATAAATATAAATTTACGGCCTGCGGTAAAATACCTACAAAAAATTATTGCAAATACATATAAACAGCATCATAAGAGTTTTACCAACTAAAAAGAAAGACGGAAGAAGCTAGCAAGGGCGCTAAGAAGAAGAGAGGATCACATAATCTGGACGCAAAAAATAATGTTAGATACCTGAGGCCCAGCTGCAATCTACATTATAAAGCGAATAAAATATCAACCAATGTCTGACGGTCTCTAGCAGGAAAAATATAGTTTAGAGCCGAATTAATGCTACTGCTGTAGATGTATACAGTTTTTGCAGAAACCACATCTAGAATTGCAATGTATGCCAGTATGGTTTATCAGAGCGAGTGGTACCGTTAGGTTGCACTTTTCCGATGCACTAGCTCCGTTATACACCGGTGAGACAGGTGTCGCAGCCGTCACTGCATTTGCACACATGTCCGAGAGCTAGGAGCCTAATGCAACTTTCACATAGACGTTTCGCAGAATCCATAACTCGATGGTCACGGCCCGACCTGTATGTATTTTCTAATCCCGCAATTGACAGGAGCGCTCAAATCTGTCCCACTAGCCTGAACTGCAGCATTGTCCAGTAGCCTGACAGTTCAGCTGCTAGCAGCAGGGCACAACCGCATATGAGGGGTATAAAACCAAAATCCGCTATAATTGCTTCTGGACTAAATTTGAGTTAGTAACACCGTTGGAAACCTCGTAAAATTGCTTTAAAATGCTTGGCTAGTTTCGTACTAAAGCCCGCTAAAAAATTCAAAATCAAAAGCCCCTATAACAGTGCATACCAGTATCAAAATCCGATTAAGCTTAAACGTTTTTTGTATCCTGTAATATTTTTGAAAAGTACCTTTTAGTGGGTTTTGATACTATAGGTACCCCTCATATACAGTTTATTATACTTCAGGACAAGCACAGCGCCCACTCAAGCCCCAGAAATCGGTTGCAAAGTTGTTTTAAGACACCTTTGTACAGTTGCAAAGATAAAACTTAAACAACAACAGTTATATATTATATTAAATAAAAAAAAACTTTTGAGAAAATCAATCTTCTTTGTAAGGACGAAGTGGTAAATTGAACCTGTTGTTGATGTCGATGATTTTCGATGTCGATTCGAGTCGACGAGTCGATGTCCTTTATTTATTAAGTATTTAAAAGCCGACAAAACAAGAATTTAAATTCGTACCAAGTCTGCTAATGCTATTTGATTCTTTATTTGGTGGCATACCTCGTTAATTAGATATTTTTTATGCAAACGGGAATTAACTTTTACATTCACAGCGTCCGAAGTTGGGACAACCTATTTATGCGAAATAGGCGTAATTATCATTACAAAACCTTGACCGAGTCTCTATTTAAATCAGCACAGCTTTGAAGGTGACAAAATGTTGTTTTTACCAGTAATCCTTGTATGATATTTTCCGAGTGCGTAGCGTGTTTTTTTACCAGTTGGTGACATGTTTTAAGATTTTAGTAGTTTTCAAGACAATTACTTGAAGTGAGACTGGAATACGTAAAATTATACGTTTTATGACAGGACATTCCGAACTGCAGTTATTTCCTACTTAAGTAAAAAGGATCTAGGGTTGTGTACTCACAGCTCATTAATTTTACAATTGCTCATCTGAAGATGATCATCTGAAGATGTGATTACCTGGAACAAAAATAACAACATTAGGAAACATTCAAAAGAAACTATAATGTGCACAAATATCACAGTAAGCTGTATAAACGATAGTTACAGCGATAAAACTTTCAAATCCAATCCAAGAACTAATCGGCCACATGCGGCAATCACAGGAGACAAATTCAATATTCTAAAATCCCGTGACTACAGCCCCAAGTATTGGTGTAGTGTATAAAAAAAGCCCCACTGTAAATGAACACCGATATTACTCGCAGCGGGAGGTCACCCAACACGCGAGTCGCGGCGCACACGTTTACACTCCGCTTACTAGCTATCTACAGCTAGATCATGCGGACACATTCACTTTTAAATATAAGTATGTATATTATGTATATCTATATTAAAAATATTTGATTTCAAATATATTTTAGCCATCGTTTTTAGCTCCATATTAAGTTGCACCACCAAGTGAATTTTGCGGTGCTGAGTGCGAAGAAGTAAAACAGAAGAGTTTCAGACATCAATAACGTAACCATCGACCGAAAAGATCATTACGTAATATTTAAAAAAAATGCAGAAGAAGCAGTAAAATTCAATGATATTAACATCCAAGAGAAGCATGAATATAAAAAGATCGTAATAACATTTTCTGCAGAAGCGGGTGTATCATTAGAATTTTCACAATGATTTACTAGAGTAATAAAGTTGGATATGAATTGTGATTCGTATATTACATAAGTAGAAAAAGCTTACAATGATAGCTTGTATATTTTTTATATCCAAAACACTACTACATATAATTAAAACATAAGATATTATAATTATGGTAGCGTTTCTCTAAACTAATACTATTGAATTAGAACTTAAAAACAGTAGTTATACGTACTGCAGTTTTAGATAAAGATAAGGTACAATAATTCGTAGTACCAAAACGTTCCTTTATAGAACACAGACAAGCAAGTATCAATTGTAAAACAAACCTATACAAATCTTTGTAATTTCATGACAATGGGCGATATTTATATTATAATTTAGAATATGTGACATTCCGCTCCAGTAAGTGGATATGAAAATGTCTTTGTTGTTACACGTGTATGTTCTAGATGTCTAGGTATGTCGACAGATACTAGTGACAACCTTCAGGTATTACTCACAGGTTTTCCTTAGCACCTTGAAACCGAGAAGTCAGCGAGCCGTTTAGATTTACACATTTACGGTTATTACAATTTAACTTAACTACAATATAGTATATTATGTACCTATATATTATGCAGTCGACAAAAGTATATGTACCGACTGTATCACAGTAAAGAGTATCGCTGAAAGCGCTGGAGATAAAGAACTTTTAAATTAATTTAAAACTTACACACCAAAAAATAGTACCAGAAAGTTTCGCAGACTGCAAAGTTGACTTAAATCCTTGTCTACTTCGAAGGGTATGCAGAACCTTGCTTTTTCGTCCAGATCGATGGCGGCACTGAAACTAGTTACCAAAATCGAAAGGAGGAAAGAACTGCTGACATTTAATAAATACACGTATTTAATGAATTTAAATGTATTCTTTATTTACTTTGGAATCTTCGTATGCGGCCGAGTGAACTTGACCACGAAGGTCGTGTCGGGTTGCGGGTTGCGAAAACGGTGACGCGGTAATTGCATCACAGCTATTATATTGAATCAAACATGATCTGCGTAAGGAGGTCAAGTTCGGAATCAATGGGCGAGATTACCTGGATATAAGATGGTAGTGAACGGAAAACAATAGTTGTGTTCGACGAGTGACGACATTTCCTAATAATAGATTAGAGTGAATGTCATGAAGTTTAAATTCTCAATAAACTTTTTCAACACTAACAAACAGAGGAGTAAAGTTTGTGTTTTAAATATAATAATATCAAATAAAACGTAAAATATACATTCGCTAAATAAAACAAACGAAAAGAAAATAATTTATGATAACAACAATAAAACATGAATAATGGCCTGTAACAAAAATATTAACACTTCGGATTGGGAACCTAAAGAAAACAATAAAATATTGAAACCAAACATAAACACTAATGGAATTGCAAAATCCATAGCAATTAGCACACCCAAGTTGCAAATATACAATCTAACAAATATGTCACAGACCTTGACAAATATAGTCGGAGTTCGAGTCAAGGTGAACTGTGCGCGAAACTTACAAAACACCGTCATACAGCTTAGGTTTATTCGAGGTAAAAAGATAAAGCTAACAGCTTGTTTATCTCTGAGGTAAAAAGATAAAAAGCGAGAATGCAATCTATTTTGACGCGTTGTTAGGGAACAAAGGCAAAACGTCAGCGCAGAGGTTTAAAGTTGTTTTTTGTTGCCCAAGAGGATATTACGTTCGGGGACACTGTGTACAAAATATAGCCCAGCGGTTCATTGGAGCCTTTGACTCGGGCAAACTGGCTACCGACGTCGGCTGCCGGTTGTCTCCACGACAAACATGTCATTAACTATACTAGTTAGACCTACACACATTGTTTTATAAAACTATGAACTGAGGTAGTTGACTATATTATCATCTACGAGCCTTTGACTCGGGCAAACTGGCTACCGACGTCGGCTGCCGGTTGTCTCCACGACAAACATGTCATTAACTATACTAGTTAGACCTACACACATTGTTTTATAAAACTATGAACTGAGATAGTTGACTATATTATCATCTACGAGCCTTTGACTCGGGCAAACTGGCTACCGACGTCGGCTGCCGGTTGTCTCCACGACAAACATGTCATTAACTATACTAGTTAGACCTACACACATTGTTTTATAAAACTATGAACTGAGATAGTTGACTATATTATCATCTACACCTATGTATAACCTATAACCTACCTTTTAATACCAAAAGCTGTATTGCAGTCTAAACAAACAAATCAACTGACACTGGAAATTTATGTATTTATTTACGTATAATTCAATTGGTTTTTTTTATATGTCATATCGTTTACACTTTGCTTGAACTTCATCAATTATTATCAAGATCAAAACTAGCCAAATCGGCGAATCCATTCACGAGTTTTGGGAACACAAGTACAATGCAATACACTTTTATGTCATAATAGTATATTTAGCTTATTAAGATTTATCACGATTGTGGCTAAACCACGCCGCGTCCGTCATCTGACGTATTGAGTATTGACGACTAGTCGCGTTAGTAACTCGTTTACGCCAAGCGTTTAATCCTCGCACAAAATGCTCTTTATTGGGTTTGATCGGCTCATAACACGGCCATTGTCATCACATCAATTAACTACAACGAATCGACCGTTTATCTCTTAACCGCTCTGCCCCATTTCAGAGGCTACTGCGAAAATTTTCGGACCATATTTTACGGCGTTGGTAATGCCGTGTTGCCTTTTTAGTAAGTTTCAATGAAAAAGGACGTCATCGATTATATTTGAGCTTTTCGGTATTTCGCGGTAAGCAGATTTAAACAAAATATTTGGAAAAAAAATTATTGTGTAGACTTAACTGAAAGTAAAAATGCCTACATATAAAATACAACTAAGACATTTTAATCAAATGATGATAAAGTATTTCTTTTTAATTGTTGCAATAGCGTTGTTCTAAATGGCAATCGAGATTATTATCTTTCAATTATAGTTCTAGAGGCAATGCCAATTGACGTCAAAGTAATTTTCATGGATGCAACTTAAAGCATTAAATGTATGCTCATTTAACGTTTTAGTTCTACTTCTGAATAAATTGGACGTCGCAACTGTTTAAAGAGTAGTAAAGTTGTTGACGACTTGTTTACTTCTGCCACATCAACACGGAGAGAGCCATATAATACCATCATCGTGGAGTAGATAATGAACACGAGTTGGATTATTAACACAGGGAATTAAGAGTCGATGACACTCAGTGGGGACTAAGTGTTCACTTAAGTTCTTGTGGCTTGCCGCCGAAACGCTCCAACGATCATCTGTGTACACTTGGCCAGAGCCTGCGCGCGCACCGCGATCAATATCCACGGCTGCGTTGAGTTCCCACGTACTCTTCGAAATTTGTAAGCCAATTTAATAGGACTACATGTTTTTAAATCATAAGTCCCAGAGGCTCTCAATGTCATCGGGAGTCCGGGTATCAGTTGTAGGCTGGACCGATAGAGCGACGACCAACTCAAGTTTAAGCTTTGCGATACAATGCAACCGACTGTGAAAGTTAGTCTTAGAGTAGTATGAAACTATGTCGTAGTACGTTCCAGTCGCTGATGAATCACTCGCATCCAAATGCGATTATAAAATCGATAGACCCAGATAGTTGCGAGCGCGATGCACGTAATTTCTTAAATTAGTGTTGCATGTTAGAAACTAGCAACTGTTTATGTTTAAACTTGAATTACACCGTCAAACTTCCCAATAAGTTTATAGAGTATAATATATTATAATATTGTTCTTGAACTGAAATTCTAATTTAATGCTCGAAACGGTACTGAAATTATTTATTTTACATTCAATGAGACTGAATTCAATGCGAATGAAAAAAATGCCTCTCAGTCAGTTGCAGCGGATATTACTACACATTTGAAAGTTAAAACGTATCATTGCACTCCAAAAATAACGAACTTCATTTCCTTCACACAAACAACAAACAGACTTTAACACTGAACTCAAGGCGAAACAAACGAACAATATGCAAATAAAACCTACTTTCTATTTGCCAAAAAAGGTAGTTTGTTAAATAATTATTTGCTCGGAACCCTGCCTTCATTTTGACAAAGAAAAAGGTTTTGTTTATTCTTCATCGTATTTGGATCGTGCAGCGCGATATTTGGTCCTTTGAGCGATCGTTCCTTCTATCAAATTTATGTAACGTGCATCGTTAGTCGGCAACAATATCTTATCAAAAGACTTTAAATGCATCGTTTAGGTCTATTGAACGGTTCTACTGAGTACTGATATTCTGTTCGTGACATGTAACGAAATTGCCGGCTCAAAACGTACCAATATCAAAGTTAGATGGCGAAATTCATGAATCCTATTTATTACAAACCTATTAGTACTAGTAAATTCATTGAATGAAATAGGTCACATAGTTATAGAACCTCTGAGTCAAATATATATAATCATGAAGGATATTTTGTTTAATTTTTACTTATTTGTTAATTATAACATTTTTATGACTAATATCCAGCCACGTAAGGCTGGATGTGCTCAATATCTAATGATACTAAATATCTAAAGATACTATAAAGTGTCATTGTTAGATATTATATATTCTATTGTTAATTTAATTACTCTTAAAGTTGTCATCGAATAATTTACTCTTACTTATAACATCTAAAAAAAATATATCTTTCTTGACAATTAAGCAATTCCTATTTAATTGTACGCATTTTAATGACAAAATTTATGAATTACATAATTAGTAATTCGTTTTATGATTTCTGAAATGAAAATTATTACGACCGTAGGAACTCGGTAATACGAAACTCAGGTCGTAGCCTTTTAAACTAGCTGGTTTTTTGAGTAGGTTATTGAAATAGTTACCAAGTTTTTTCAACGGGGGAGAGTTTATAAGAATAAAGACCCAAATTAAATTACGGGCGATACTTAAAACAAAAGTAATAAAATGATCGTAAAAATAAACGTTTATTGTAGCGAAAACAGGGATGCTTTTGTTATAATTTTCAATTGAGGCTATATCATAACAGTTAAGCTATATTCTGTATTGTGCGAGTATCTTGTTTTTAATTAATATTATGTTTGCTTTCGAGTTGGCTAACGTCCAGATATTTTATAGAAACATCGCAACATACATGCTGCTTTCGTTATAATCGAATTTATTGACCCGAGAAATGTCAGATGCTTTGCAAATTTCGATCACAGTTGGTCCCAATTCCGGAAAATCAACAAATATTACTGAAGCGCCAAATGATCTCAAATTGTATGCGACGATGCACGATGGCAGTACATTTAACATTGGACTAGTTTAAGTAGACCCTTTCAACTCCTTCATTAAATTAAACGCAATTAGCAGCAGTAAAAATGTTTGTAGTATGAATGCGAACACTAAAAAGATTATAACATTTTTGAAATGAAAACCTTTAATCACTGCCATGATGTCACAAAATATCGCTGCTTTTGAGCTGAACGAATTTACAATCATGAATTTTATCCTCGCGCCTAAATAGGTATTTTGCAGTTTAGGTAGTTACGTTTCTTTTGCTTCGATTTTTTTTTCTATTTGTCTTAATTGGAATAAAAAAACATTACTGTTTCTCTCAAACATTGGGAAAAATATAAAAGGCCGTGGCAAAACTTACCCCAAGTCGTTAATAGCTGAAGTACCTACTTTAGTAGCCGAAGGCGGATTATCGTTTGATACTTCACTTTTGTAGGACTCCTAACCTAATTTCCATTCTCAACTAACTTCTAGACTCCATTACGAAGACCAATAACTCCTTTATGTTACTGCCAATAATTACGGTACAGGTAAACAAATCCAATGTCTATTTCCTGACAAAAGAAATAGTAGATTTAGCGTAATCGGAAATTCTAACAGTATATCAAGTTGGTCATTTGCTTTGTGCGTGAACTCATTAAAATTCTAATAGCACTCGGTAAATATTCAAACATCATTTAAAATATTTGCACGATACATATTCACGCTTGTTATTGTTACATTTATTTGCACATTTTTCTTACAGATTAGGAGCACATTTGATGTAATGGATGAAAATAAGACTCACAATATATAGTGATACTCATAATAAACTTTCCCTTCATTGATGCTATTCTAAAAATGTAAGATATTCCGTGTTGAAGTGGTATCAAAAATGCGAGCCAAATTTAATTCTACTTTCGGCGAACCCATCTCCAAAAAGGTAACACGTATAAGCATTAGGTATACCCGAGTTAGGCACTGTGGGGTATTCGCGACACAATGACACGGGTGGGCGACGCGGGGTCGTTGTACTGGGCTCCTCAGCCAGAATACTCCGCACCTCGGGGATCCTCTAATCATTGCTCTTTAAAATTCCTTTGTGTGTATGCAAAGAAGGGTTTTAAAATCACAGCGGTAATGTCCTCTGCTTTTCGGTTATCCATCTTGCTTGTGGGTAAAACGGCAGTTATTTAAAATTAAAGAACATTCAAGATCAGACTTTGAAGACATGAATGGATGAAGGTGATATGTAGCAAAATTATGATTTCGATAAAATTGAGTTCAAACTCTCACTTGAACATTTGAATCTAAAGATCCGTCTCTAGAATCAATTTACTAATTATGTTACTGCATATCCTTACATGTTTAAACTCAATTTACTGGGTATTTTTTTTTTGAGACATAACCTTCATTGATTCATATCTTCAATTTCGAAATGCATTATTTAAAGCAATTATTGCCCATTCTGACCAATTTTTTTGTTAAATAGGTACCTAACACAATTTATATTCCCATTAAAGGAGGAGGTATTTTGTAATTTATTCATCACCCACAAAATGCACATAACCTAGTTTGAGAAAAATACGGGCGGACACACCAAGTTGAGTTACATGTGTTAGTCGGGTCGCACACGTGTGGCAGTTAAATATAACCGATGGTTCAACGCACGACTCGCGACGTAACTTTAACCTACGACTATTCTCGTTCGGTTATCGGGAATTTCTTAAAACGATTGTACCTACTAGTTTCCTCTTAGTATATTATATTTTTCTATACTTTATGTTCTTGATAGAGGAACTTTCGCCATCTTATATATATATTTTTCAATTCTGCTAGTCTGGATTAAATTAGTAATTCCTATTCTGAGTTTCCCGAAAATCAGAGGAGTAAAATATTAGAAGCCAACCTAATCTATTTTATTTTATATGCCTCGTATTAAATTGCTGAACCACAAAATATCTCATTTAATGAAATATGTTCGATCTCTTGTTTTTGTTTTTGGAGACTAGGGGTTGCTGTTAGGTATACTTTTTGTATCTAGCAAGTAGTCCAAACCTGAATGGGGTTTTATAGCTTTTACTGGGTTCAATGGTAGCATGTCATCGAGACATCTAAACACTAAACTTGACCCCCTACTCTTGAATGTATCGGCACATTGCCAAGTAACGACTAAAGCAACGCAATAACTTGCAATATAATTTCCTGATTATTACCGATACCATAAATCAATGCTTGACAGTTCCTAAACGTGATATGCGACCATATATTCCAATGACCATATCAAAGCAGCCAAGTCAGCATATCGAGACACATCAGTGTCACATCTGATACACGGAAACGTATATTATACGTCAATTATTAATAATAATGCCACCGGCCACTAAATTTCCATTATTAAAGCCTATTTCATAGATGATTTATGGTCGCGCCTTCCGCAAACAATGGCGTGGCAATCAAACGCATAAGTAATTATTTAATTGGAACAAGTATTAGCATTTTAAACGGACACAACCAAGGCATTTGATTAATTATAACTACGTAGAAGCGAGCAGAATAAATCCTTGCCTTGTAATAAATGTATGATGGAGTAGACGTTTGTACATGAAAACGCTAACGCTCTAAAGCTTGCCAAAACATCCCCGGCTGCACCTGTACGAGTTCCGTATTCAGTTTCCTGATTCTATATCTTTACGACTTCGCGAGCTTATGCGTTTTGTTGTTGAAGAAACCAGAGCCCATATTCATGTTCAAGCGTCGGTTATATCAACGTATTCAGTACAGAACAGTCTACAAATTGATTTATTAATTTGTGCCTTTGTCTATCAAACATGACGCTAAAATATATCAGCCTTTCAGGCTTTGTGTAACGCCAATGATCTTGAAAGACTATTTGTTTGGCGAGGAAGGTGCGTTGTTCGGAAAATAAAAATCGTATAAAAGCTCGTTTAAAAAAAAACAAAATTTGCAAAAACTAAAACGATAGTTCTGTGAGTCTAGACTCATTTAAAATAATGGAGTAATTTTCACTTTTGCGTCACTAATAGATTAGGTGAAAAGAAAAAAGGTTACAACGTTATAAAAAGGGTGTACTTTGCATATATGTACATTGTACATAGTTCTAAGTTAGATTAAAACAAAAATATCACTTTAAAAAAACGATTATCCTTAATAATTTTTCAATAAGACCAGTATAAAGATAAATAGGTATCAAAGTACGAAGATTTTCAGCTTATCGCGGGCACACAGCCTTAACATATACATTCATTAGAAGCTATCAAATATTACTCAACAATCAGTATTTAACATTTGCATTCATTAGAAGATCCGTCTATCAAATATACTAAAATTAGTATTTAACCTTTGCATTCATTAGAAGATCCGTCTATCAAAGATACTAAATTTAGTATCTAACATTTAAAAGCAGGGGCGATAGATTTTAATTTTATTATATCTGTATCTTACTTGCGTGTTTTAGCTTTCTTTATGGCACAAAAATTCCAGGCAGGTTAAGGCGCAAGTTACGTAAAAATGGTTTGCATTTACGCGAGATGTTTGGAAGAAGATATTTCGACACTGAAGATAACATTAACCTACAATCTTATAAAAAACGCTGCCGTATTGACGGATTACATTATTATGTGAACTGGTTTGAATCATGTGTTTTTACATTCAACATACAAAACCGATACCTTATATATTATTTTTAATGTTAATATCGAACTAATTATGGATGGTTTATTAATCTGTGTTTCTCTGCTTGTACACACGACCTTAGCAGTACCTAGCTTACTGAACCCAAGACATTCGTCGTAGGGCTAGGGTCCACACTATCACACTCACGCACACACACACACTCACGCGTGTGCGTGAGTGTGTGTGTGTGCGTGAGTAATAATAAAATTAAAAAGAAATATATTGTGTAAGTGTGTGTACACACACACACTTACACAATATATTTGTAATTTGAATGTCACGGTATAATGTCTCCAATATTATAATATTAGTGTATCTAACTGGATTTTGTTTTTGTGATTTTATTGAATAAGGTTTAGAATGTAATCCTCACTGTACCTACTTGTTATTACAATTATTTTTTTTCCTTTCCTCTTAGTGCCAATGTATTTCTAGATATGAAAGAGACTGGCCTGCACGACACAGGGAATCCTAGTGTGGAGACCAGTGATAGACTTAAGATTGTATGCATGTGCTTCTGTTCAATAAATTTTTTTATTATTTTATTATTTTTTTTATTATATCCTCTATTCTAAACTGTCCTACATCCTAAGGGCTCTCACACAACACGGCACAAACATCAAGTAGTCACCATAAAAGTGTATTCTGGCCTAACCTACCCCGGAGTATACTCCTGGTGTCCTAGTAAACGGGCCTACCGCCGACGCGGGGCTTATAGAACTGAAGAGTTTTCCCATTGTCTGTCAATCGTCACACTTTATTGAATGTTTTGATGCAACTGTTCTATTTTGCGGAAGAAAAGCAACGCCACTAATGAAGGAAGTGACGTAATGGCGCATCTACAGTTTATTTTTGCAATAACGATCGCTGTGATTATTTGCCTTTCGCAAGGCAACGAAGTTTAAACGTGATTGGAATTTTTACAACATAGGTATTAATACCTCCCCACTGATTTTGACGACTAGTTTCTTTTGAACCAGACCAGGTACGCAGGATTGACTTTATAGTGCGCAATACTCAATAGCTCTCTCACTTCCTCCCTCTCACTCATTTGTTAACCAGTGGCACAGATGAGCGACACGCCAAGGGATCAGGGCCTGGATTCAAGATGTATGGAACAAAGTGTATGGGATTTGACATAAGCTTCGCTAAATGACGAGCGGCTTCATACGTCACTTAGCAAACCTTATGTCAAATTCAATACATTTTGTTTTCGAACTTCGAATTTTTTTCTTTTTTTTGCATCATCTTCCTTTCTTGACAAGCAGATCAGCTGCAGATCAGAAATCAAGATGTTTTGTCTTTTCAACGCGGGAATTAACCTCAGGACTTTCGATCCAAGATCTCAGGAACCTCGAGACCCAAAATTCAAATCACCAGACGGAGCAATCTAATTACTTTTGGTAAAAGGCTCGAAAAGTTTTGTAGATTTGAGAACGATTGCTTATTCCATTAGGAGCTCCGAACAGCAATCACATAATTTTGATTCTATATTAAAGTGTGTCTAACAAATAAAAATATTTCCAACTTTCACAAAAGTTTTAGGAACAATTCTGTAATGTACGAGTACCTACGTCCGACACCGAATAATTCAATTTTAAAACTGATTGAATTACATCGAGAGAAAAATAGAATCCGCTTTTCCTTTTGAAACTTTTATAATTTTTAATGCAGCAAATACAGAAGTTTGATTTCATTTAAAGTTGCAAGATTGAATATTTTTTTAACGTGAAATTAATTACTTAATCAACCATTATATCAATAATTTCACTGGATATTGATAATATCTTTTCAGTTTCAGATCAGACTTAAGTTTCGTTCATAGAAGGAAGAAAGGCTGTTTCAAATTATCCTTCCTCTTTTCATTCAAATTGTATGTCAATTAATTGGTGTATTTGGTGAATTAACCTTATCTGTGGAATTTTAAAGCCTTGCAAGTGCGAGAGTGATGTAATTTTAAAATATATGTCCGTACCATTCTGTCTGATAATATTCCACCAATCAGCGTTCAATATGGGTTTTTATTTGAATGCCATGTATGTAGAACATACATTTGAAATTTCGAATAGCGTTCTTGCGAATCAATTAGTTCGTGACTGTGGCTTGGTCTGTGGGTACCTTACCTACCGAGCTACCGACCGTTGTGGCTCGCGTTACTACGCGACATTTTTTAAAAGGCAATTTCGGAACTTCCCTGGTTAATTACACAAGTCAGGCATACATGAGTGTATTTACCCGACTACTGCAAAGTTGGTAATGATTTTGGCAGGCTACGTACGTTTAGGTATATCACCGCAACGAATAAACTACAGATTAAAAAAGATAGCTTAGGCGCTACAGTGTAACAAGGATTACATGGATTGTCAAAATTATTTCCCTTTCGTTGTACAAATACAAAGCAATGAAAGAAAACGATACTTGTTTTAAACCATTACCTAAGGCTGCGTTCAGATTTATTAAGGATTAAAAGAGGCAACCTAAAAACCTGGGACTCCCTGCAAATATGGACTTTAACTAGGTAGAACACGTTCTAGTTTAAACATATTTTTAGGCTATCGTACTATTGTGACCGAGCCGTTAACGCCAGGTGCTCAGTAGGTTAAACGCTTAAAGAGTTTGATTCAAGATAAGGGTTAACTCAACCTAATTATGACTTGCACAATATTGTTAGTCTTTACCCTTAAACTACCTGATGTATTAACCCTACCTCGTTTGATATTTGCTTTTTAAGGAGTATAATTTTCGATAAACCATCTTCCAAATATACTCGTATATACAGCTGCCAGCGCGATTGACGACAACGAAGTTTACGAAGTTCGAAAACAAAAATGTATGGAGTTTGACATAAGCAACTACTTAAGCATCGCATTTCACAAAGCGATAACTAATGAACGCTTATGTCAAAATACACACTCAAACACACACAGAGACACACACTTAATTGAAATACCTAAGTAACATACTTACTTGTTAGAAGATAATGTATTTTTTTTTGATTATTAAGTATATATAATATAAGTCGCAGTAGTTAAGTCTAGTATTAAGTAAAATAATAAGAGCGCGGACTCGCCAATAAACTTTTAGTTTGGCGAGACATTAGACAACACTAATTGTATTTTTATTATGTTAAAGTTAAAAAAAAAAAACTTATATATGTTTTGCTATCGTGTATAACAATGGTATGACCCTGAAGCCTTTCTAAGCACATAATAAAACAGCAGAAGCTCAACTAACTTTTGGCCAAAATCTGCGTTGCGCAGCAGGGTATTTGTAGCAGGGTATATAAGTATTTTTGATACCTAAGATATCTGCCTGTCCTAGTCTACGTCCACTCACGAGATTAAAAGGAAGAGAGTGTCCTTGTGTATTGCGCACACACTAGGGGACTATAAATACCACATACGACACCGAAATCAACTACAAGCTATTTAATTTCATACGTCGCAGATGCATGGTACGAGAATTGGGGTTACAAAAGTAACATCAACTATAATTTAAAACGTGCTTAAACCACAATCAATATCTAATGCATAATCTTCGTGCACGTGGGCTCCAATTTTGTACGAAACGTTACACAAAGGCTAACCTTGCCGACACGCGGAAACGTTTACTTCTCGACTGCTTTAAATATGTAAATTATAATAAATGGTTGTTTGCACAAGATTTCTATCCCATAAAATGGATACTTGAAATATAAGAATTAATACCATAATACAGATTACAAAACAGAGCGGATAAGTCTAAAGGTACGATTCCACCAAAATAGTGTTCAGAAAATTTGTTAGCCAACATTTTTTTCAGAATTCCAGCTTTGTCAACTTGTATGTGTTCCAATTTGTTAATGTTGCGTTAGCGAGTCCACCGGAACAAACATCTGTTACGCACAATGTTCGCAACAGTTCAGAACACCGGTGGAATCGCACCTTAACGTGTCTGTGTCATCAAACAGAGCGGTATGATAAGTCTAAAGGTACGATTCCACCAAAATAGTGTTCAGAACATTTGTTAGCCAACATTTTTTTCAGAATTCCAGCTGTGTCAACTTGTATGTGTTCCAATTTGTTAATGTTGCGTTAGCGAGTCCACCGGAACAAACATCTGTTACGCACAATGTTCGCAACAGTTCAGAACACCGGTGGAATCGCACCTTAACGTGTCTGTGTCATCAAACAGAGCGGTATGATAAGTCTAAAGGTACGATTCCACCAAAATAGTGTTCAGAACATTTGTTAGCCAACATTTTTTTCAGAATTCCAGCTGTGTCAACTTGTATGTGTTCCAATTTGTTAATGTTGCGTTAGCGAGTCCACCGGAACAAACATCTGTTACGCACAATGTTCGCAACAGTTCAGAACACCGGTGGAATCGCACCTTAACGTGTCTGTGTCATCAAACAGAGCGGTATGATAAGTCTAAAGGTACGATTCCACCAAAATAGTGTTCAGAACATTTGTTAGCCAACATTTTTTTCAGAATTCCAGCTGTATCAACTTGTATGTGTTCCAATTTGTTAATGTTGCGTTAGCGAGTCCACCGGAACAAACATCTGTTACGCACAATGTTCGCAACAGTTCAGAACACCGGTGGAATCGCACCTTAACGTGTCTGTGTCATCAAACAGAGCGGTATGATAAGTCTAAAGGTACGATTCCACCAAAATAGTGTTCAGAACATTTGTTAGCCAACATTTTTTTCAGAATTCCAGCTGTGTCAACTTGTATGTGTTCCAATTTGTTAATGTTGCGTTAGCGAGTCCACCGGAACAAACATCTGTTACGCACAATGTTCGCAACAGTTCAGAACACCGGTGGAATCGCACCTTAACGTGTCTGTGTCATCAAACAGAGCGGTATGATAAGTCTAAAGGTACGATTCCACCAAAATAGTGTTCAGAACATTTGTTAGCCAACATTTTTTTCAGAATTCCAGCTGTGTCAACTTGTATGTGTTCCAATTTGTTAATGTTGCGTTAGCGAGTCCACCGGAACAAACATCTGTTACGCACAATGTTCGCAACAGTTCAGAACACCGGTGGAATCGCACCTTAACGTGTCTGTGTCATCAAACAGAGCGGTATGATAAGTCTAAAGGTACGATTCCACCAAAATAGTGTTCAGAACATTTGTTAGCCAACATTTTTTTCAGAATTCCAGCTGTGTCAACTTGTATGTGTTCCAATTTGTTAATGTTGCGTTAGCGAGTCCACCGGAACAAACATCTGTTACGCACAATGTTCGCAACAGTTCAGAACACCGGTGGAATCGCACCTTAACTTGTCTGTGTCATCAAACAGAGCGGTATGATAAGTCTAAAGGTACGATTCCACCAAAATAGTGTTCAGAACATTTGTTAGCCAACATTTTTTTCAGAATTCCAGCTGTGTCAACTTGTATGTGTTCCAATTTGTTAATGTTGCGTTAGCGAGTCCACCGGAACAAACATCTGTTACGCACAATGTTCGCAACAGTTCAGAACACCGGTGGAATCGCACCTTAACGTGTCTGTGTCATCAAACAGAGCGGTATGATAAGTCTAAAGGTACGATTCCACCAAAATAGTGTTCAGAACATTTGTTAGCCAACATTTTTTTCAGAATTCCAGCTGTGTCAACTTGTATGTGTTCCAATTTGTTAATGTTGCGTTAGCGAGTCCACCGGAACAAACATCTGTTACGCACAATGTTCGCAACAGTTCAGAACACCGGTGGAATCGCACCTTAACTTGTCTGTGTCATCAAACAGAGCGGTATGATAAGTCTAAAGGTACGATTCCACCAAAATAGTGTTCAGAACATTTGTTAGCCAACATTTTTTTCAGAATTCCAGCTGTGTCAACTTGTATGTGTTCCAATTTGTTAATGTTGCGTTAGCGAGTCCACCGGAACAAACATCTGTTACGCACAATGTTCGCAACAGTTCAGAACACCGGTGGAATCGCACCTTAACGTGTCTGTGTCATCAAACAGAGCGGTATGATAAGTCTAAAGGTACGATTCCACCAAAATAGTGTTCAGAACATTTGTTAGCCAACATTTTTTTCAGAATTCCAGCTGTGTCAACTTGTATGTGTTCCAATTTGTTAATGTTGCGTTAGCGAGTCCACCGGAACAAACATCTGTTACGCACAATGTTCGCAACAGTTCAGAACACCGGTGGAATCGCACCTTAATTAACGTGTCTGTGTCATCGTAGCTCTTGATCGAAAGATTTTGATTTCATCCACCTTCCAGGTAAAGAACTGTGAACCCAGGAGTTGGCTCACTATAGTTCTCACTGACTAGACCTATTAACTGGAACCTACGAACAACAATACATTAGATCACGTGACAAAACACACATACAAAAACAAGACTGAAAACTGTTCGCGTGGTATATGCTCATACGGCTACAAATTAAACGTAATTCCAACCATAACACCTGACAATAAAGTACCTAATCATTATCTTATACTTATGATCATTCGTCACAAAAAACGAGCAAAGCGATTAATACTGTGTCACAAGCGAACTGAATGAAATAACAGCTCATTTTTTAAATCGGCTGATTTTCTTGAAACAAATTTCTTCTACCGACACAATATCGTATTGTTTATGTGTATGTATGTCAAGTGCCAATTTCACCAACACATGTTAAAGTTAATCCTTCATTTAATGTCATGTCAATGAATGAGAAGGCATGGTATTTTAACAAAGCGTTAACTCTAGCAAGAGTTGGTGAAATCGGGACCTAAGGGCGTGTTTCACCAAGCAATGTTAAAGTTAACGCCATGTGAAATATCATGTTATCACTCTCGTATTCCCTGTCAATGAATGAGATGGCATGGTATTTTAACATGGCGTTAATATTAACATTGCTTGGTGAAACATGCCCTAAGTCTTAGGCCACTAAAATGCTTATTAAACGTTAATTCCACGGTCATATAAACTTCGCTGACCTCAGGTGAAGGAATCTACGGAAACGGGGCTAGAGCAAATATATGTCTACCGTCAATTTTACAAGCAAACATTTCCTGTCGGCTCTACGCTTACGCCATCGTTGTTTACTTCACGGGGTTAGCACGAACAACAACGTATTCGTAATAATATCGAATTAAATTCATATAACCGCTGATGTGATTTTCATAGAGTGCGCCAAGCAGGAACTATTGGCAACTGCGTATTTGTATATCGAATGTTAATTGTGTTTTCATACTAAATATTTTCTTTCGGTACGAATAGACGTCACTCTATAACGAATACTTAGCTGTCAATTGGTAGTGCTAATCCCGCTGATATTTTGTGGAAGTGTTGTAATTACGACTTCCACATGGTTCAAGTACCAACAACAGTCACGTTCTTTTAAATGTCGTTAGATAAAACATATAAAATGACGTTCGTTATGTCTTTAAGTGCAAAAAAAAAGTTTAGGTATCCCTTTAATTCGGCCTCATCTAACCTACCACCTAACTTTGCTAGTAGTAACCTTAGGGACTGGAACGTTGGACACTGTAAGGTACCCCACACCACAAAGTAGATATATATAACAGAGACACGACCTAGTACTAGAAAATGGTATCACCCTAATACTGGCAATGCGACTGGCAAAGGGTGAAG
Organism: Celastrina argiolus; assembly: GCA_905187575.2. NCBI lineage: Eukaryota > Metazoa > Arthropoda > Insecta > Lepidoptera > Lycaenidae > Celastrina > Celastrina argiolus. The sequence goes on from LR994595.1 coordinate 6,615,127, forward strand.
TCTTTAGAAATTCCGGAAACCGCCATCTAGCGCCACTATTGGAAAATACTAATTACTAATTTCGTTTCGTATCTTCTTCTTAATTAAGGAGTTGAATTTAGCTTAATGTGATGTTATACTTAAAAAATATGCTTATTTTTATTTTAATGTCAATATTTGTACTTAATTCGGCATATTTACATTTTATAATTTATAAACGTTAATAGTAGCGACATCTATTGCAATTTTTTTTGTATTAAATATATATTGTATGGGATGGTAAGCCATGCCCACACCAAAGGGGGTTAACACCATTCCTAAACATCTCTGAAGGAGAAGCCTTCGTCACCTGCGGCCTTACTCTCTAAACTGATTCGATTTTGATCGAGATTCGATCGTGCCGCGTACTTCCCAAAAAATCAAAGTTTGTTTATTTTAATTCTCAGTCGATTGATATGGCCGGCCGGGAGTACAAAAAGTTACGATCTAACGATTTTCTTTATCCTGGTTAATTTCAAAGCAATCCACCAAATAAAATACCAAAAGCCGTTGAGATCGAACTGATTCGATTGTGTCGGGCATGCTGTGTGCTATCTTACCGAAATTGTCGTAACGTATACAGGCTATAATATTAATGAGTGATAATACTTTAGGGTGTGTATGGGTTCAGTATAATATAGAGTTTACTAAGAAAGTAGCAGCGCTGAAAGAGGTAGGTACTTTTTTAAATTATTGTATGGGAAAATTTACGATGTGGCATTTCTCATACAATCATGAAAGTCAAAAGTATGTCTTTTAGCGCTGGTACTTTCACAGTATACTCTACATAGGAGGCACATTCTAAAGTTATCTTCATTATCACTAATTTACTTTACCTACACCTTGTATATTATTCTCCATTATAGAATTCAAAGAGGTTTTATTCTATAATCCTTATTCCGAACATGCGATAATGCATACGTGATAATGTGGTGGTTTACTTTGATTACACTATAGTTGCACTACGTGATTTTATTTTAAAACAAATATCGTAGAAACGCGCTCAGTCCTGAATTCTGATATACATTATTTTAACCTGACTCGTAGAAATTTTCGCCAGTACTTTTTAACCGCCGCCGAAAACAGGCGCTATCAGTTTGTAGTGTCTTTGTCTATTTCTGCAACCGAATTTCTGTGCTTCACGACACACATAATTACGCTCCTTTAACCACACCATTATCATAGTGACATGAAATATTTCTGTGCAGCTTGCAATTTGAACTCTCGTGAAATCATTTTGTGTAGAAAATAAAGTAGATTTTTTATCAAAGTACGTGTCATGTCTCAATGTGAACTGACGCTTATAAGTATCTACGCGGAAGAGTTTTAAAATCTGCCGCGTATTATAAAATTAAAATATACTTTGAATCGTAATATTATACCAAAATTATAGTGTATAAACGAACTAACGAAGTTGTCGTTATGCTTCTTGTATGAAATAGTTGACTAACATGTTATACAAATAATATACCAATTCAACTAGTTATTTCGGACCTGATTAATACTGCTGTGTAAATAATGTATTCTCCAGTTCCATTCAATGTGATACATTTGTAAACAAAATTAAAAATCGACCAAATGAATAAGTCTTTGCACGGCCTACCAAACCACTTAAATTAGAGGCATTATAGTTGTCCGTGCTGAGCTTTGTTTCAGGGATGGGATCAGGGATGTTAGGGAGCTCCGTGACCGTAACCGAAACAATAGGATATCCGATATAAAAAATATCTGGAACCGTAACCGAATCCGTAATTATAGTTTTGCTTCTATAAAAAGGTTACCAATATATAAAAGTAAGCAAAGTAAGCAAATCTTTTAAAGGTCAATGTATACGCCTATACAATAAGATCCCAGAAAACGTTCAAAATTTTTCCATCAATAAATTCAAAAAAGTAGTTAAAGAACGTTTGTGTGCTAAAGCTTATTATAAGATTAATGATTTTGTTAATGATAGCACACCCTGGGAATAAGGTGGCCACTTTCGAGGCTACTTCTATATTATATAGTATATATAAATTTGTAAATTGTAATTTATTTAAGTTATAACATTGTTATATATTTTTTTTTAAAAAGAACAATTTTCCCATCTTTTTGCTAAAAGGTGGCCCCGAGCGAGTTTCTTACGCCGGTTCTTCTCGCCGGGTTAGTTCCCGAACCGGTGGTAGGTCATCATGTAGGACAATTCTAAAAGTGTTAGTAACTAACCTATTTGGAAATAAAAGAATTTTCATTTTCATTTAATATCCGTAATCGAAATTATCCGAAACAAACGGATAATCCGAAATAATTTAATATCCATATCCGTATCCGAAATATTATATCCATTTCATCCCTGTTACATATTATGCATCACATTCAATCGGAACGGAGTACACTAGCTACTTAAATAATCTAGTGTTGAAGATAGGACATAATGACAAGTATTAGGCATTAAGAGGAAACACCACGGTTGAGAGAAATACAAAATAGGTATTTATAAAATCTATTGCTGTCTCGCAGTGCCTTAGCTAGCCAGCACCAGCGCGATAGAGACAACTGCAACTTGGACTGAAATTACCTATTAAAAGTACCAGAAATCGACGTTTAGGGGATTTCTGTTTCCTCTTCCAAAACTTAACCGATTTAAATATTTTTTTCTATATTAGCTAAAAAAAGAATGGAGCTAGGTTCCTATTTTTTGATTTTGTTGATTATTGTAGTCAAATCTGTTTCCTAGATATTTAAACATAGCGGATAGTCTGGCCATTTTTTTTAGGTTTTTAAACGTCCATATCTTTTTAAATAATTAATTTATTAAAAAAAGGAAAAAATAGGGACGTACAAACAATATCCATAAATATTCAGGAAAAAAATTGTTACTCTAGAGGTATTATTCAGGGAGGAAATAGAAATCCCCTAGACCCCTATTTTTGTATGGAAAAATATTTCGTGGTATTTCCTCTTAACGTGAGTTAGGAATATGCACGTACAAAAACACGCGTGCGGCGTGACGCGACTGCTGTTAAGTTGTAGTCGCCTACAGATTTGTTTAACCACTTTTGAACCTCATTGCTACGTGATAAAGTCGAAAAATGGTAAACCGAATTTGTCGGCGACCGTCACGAGAAGTTGCAAAAGAAGCACGAATCCTAGTGTAGGTACAGATTTTTTATTCAAAAATTTGGATAATAAATTGTTAACATGTATCATGAGTGGTCTCAGATAATAAATAGAGCCGAACAACTAGCAACCCACTAAAGCAATACAATTCGCAATGGAAAACGACAAATCCCGAATGACATAAAGAACGTACCTTTAATGTATTCTATTTTTTTAGGAATTCATAATATTTTTTATTCTGAAATTGTAGCCTCTATTGATAAAACTTCATCCAGATGTTCGCTGATCTTCTCTCCGAATATTTCTAGCAGTTTCAAATTTTCATCAATTCTTCCCGTTTACCAATTGTCTCAACATAGAGTTTCTCTTTCTCTTGATGTGTACCGGCGCGTGCAGTGAACTCGAGATAAAACGTTACCGGTTCGGGGAAATGGGACCGCCACTCCCGTCCTAAACTTTGCTCAAGTGGTTTCGACAAGACCACAAATACATTTTGGTTTTTAATAAGTAACGAGGTAAGGCAAAAACCTTTTGATTAGTTTTATGTACATCACCAGTAATTTAGTTTTTAAATATACAAGATGAGTCAAACCGTTTGCGTACGTTTATGCGGTTTTAATCATTTTGGTTTTTCCAAGGTCTACGTACGTCAAAAGTACTAATGAAATATTATGATTATCCACTTTTGAGGTCGGAGGTTTTTATTATCTAGGCATATATATCCCAAAAAAGTATTCCCATGGTTAACTGTAGGTACTTACGCAGGTTACTTACGTAGGCAGAGACGCGGGTAAAAAAACTAGTCGCAATATTAGTGTGATTATACAGGCGAACGTTTGTGAGCAATGCTCATTGATCATGTAAGTTTGTTACTACACGAAGAAGTAACAACATACAAGCGAATGTTGATCCAGACCTTACTCTCTAAACAGCAGTGCTATTCTCTAAGAATATTTTGCGTACCTCGACAGCTGAATCCGCGTTGAACGTCAAATTTCGAAGGGAAATTTGATACACCGCGAATTCTGCTGTGTAGATACGCAAAACATTCTTAGAGAATAGCAGTACTGCAGGGTTACTCCCGACACAATCGAGAATCAAATCAGTTCAATATCAACGGCTTTTGGTGTTTTATTTGGTGCATCACATTCAAACTGACCAGGGTAAAGAAAATCGTTAGATCGTAACTTTTTGTGATCTCGACCATATCAATCGACTGAGAATCAAAATGAACAAACGTCAATCTATTCGGGAGTACGCGGCACGATCGCATCTGAATCAAAAAAATCAGTTTGGAGAGTAAGGGCCCTGATTCGATTCAGATTCAGTGGTGCCGCATACTCCCAAATAAATTGACGTTTGTTTATTTCGATTCTCAGTCGATTGATATGGACTACAAAAAGTTACCATCTAACGATTTTCTATATCCTGGTTAGTTTCAAAGCAATCCACCAAATAAAATACCAAAAGCAGTTGATATCGAACTGATTCTATTCACTATTGTGTCGGTAATAAGCCTGCTGATCGTGAATGAACACAGCTATTTATTCCGAAGTGCAGATTTCCCGTGGAATATTGTCAGGCGAGCAAAAGCTAGTTAATAATAACGACAGAATTAAGTAACTATTTGCGCGCATCTCACAGCAGCAGAACTGATAACAAGTTCTGTAACTCATTTTGCATTAAATGAAACTCCTCATTCAATTAAAACGGAAGAAATAAACTCTATTTCTATTTCTACAACTAGATCTACAAGTAGAACACGGAGACGAAACGAGAGATGCTCAAGTCAAACACTCCGAGCGATGTTAATTTACTTGAAATAAAAAGTTTCAGAATGTCCTACTTAATATTTAAATGAATAATTACGTTGTTGGACGCCCAACAAACTTAAAAAAACTTAAAGAACTTATCTAAGTCGTGTGTACCTAATTTACTCTTCTAGTTAGGACACGTGTAAAATTAAAATGACATGTAATATTCTTTAGTACCACCTACGATAATTATATGTACATAGTTTGTAACCGATAAAGCAAAGCAGGTACATAGTAAAGATATGAAACTGTAATGTATAATGTATAAAACTCATAGAGATGTTAATTTCGCAATCGATCGATGAAATCGAATGAAAATACAAACATGATAGCTCCTCACACCGATTTCAGTCGCTCGTTTTTTTGTTCAAACCAGGCCAGCTATGCAGGAGTCATTTTATAGTGCCCAAGTGTGTGCGCAATACACAAGGACACTCTCTCCTCCTTTTACTGTCATAACCCAGTTGGACCGACACGACTAGCGAGAGAACAGGCACAAGACCGACTTATTACTTGCCCATCCGATGCATGAATCATCTTTCTTGTCAGACAATTAGGAGATCAAGAGTTCTAACCAAACTTGGAAACATATTTTTTTGTTCTTCCAGCAATCGAACCCAAGAGTTCCGGTTCCTGAGCCGAGCTCTATATCTCAGGATTACGAAAACGTCGTAAAACAGACATACCAATGTGTTGGGGATCAATTACACGCATACGTCATATTTCAAATGTTATAAAATAAACTATTTCAAAAATATACTCGAAAATTGTCACAAAATAATAATTATTCGACTAAATCATATTCAATCAAATACAAACCGTTGTGCTGGTGTACAAATAACAAAAATAAAACACAACGAGTGCCCTTTAGGGAGAAACCTTAAAACTAGGATTAAGAGCTACAGCTAGACAAGGAGCACTTAAGACTTCTTCGAAAGCATTCATCCATTTGGGCAACTTAATGGAATGAAAATAGACACGACAATCGCCGTGAACACGTGAAACATCCGACGCGCCGGGAAACACTAACGTGAATGGCCTTTTAGAGATTAGTTATGACAATCACTGTATAATAGTAAAAGATCTATCAAAATTAATATAGACTAGCTATTTCGTGCCCACTTTGTTGAGCGTACAAACAGTTTTTGATAAACCTTCCCAGAATTTCCACGAATATTTCAAGACAGCAATAAATTTTTATATCTAACAGAAGAAGATATGAAGGGTACAGGCAAAATAAAGAAGACGGAATGTCCTATTACACTAATTACGAGTAAAACGCAATTTAAAGTTTACAAGTTTTTTTTTATTATTATTACGATCAAACACTCATTTGAGGCATAAATAAAATTTTACTTTTAGCGTTATCTCATGAGATTAACATGGAAAACCTAGTTAGTGGCTGTGAACCAATTTACTATACACAAAGATGTGCTGTCCGCGAGAAAAAAATATGTGACCTGCCCTGTTCTTTGCCTGTACCCTTAATATATTTCATCCAAACTAGAGGTGGCTGTGGTCAAAATTAGCTTTTATAATTTTAAAGCTGGAATTATATTTATTACTAGCGTTTGCCCGCGGCTTCGCCCGTGTCAATACAGTGCATCTCGGAGATCTACTTTTTTCCTTTCTTATTTTTCCATAACAAATTTCATAAAATCCAAAGAAAGTAGCCTGTACAGTAGCTGATGATGATGAACTGATGCTATGCCTTTCTGTATGTCAATAAAAACATAATTATTAATATTGCCACCGTTTAGGAGTTGACATAGTATTATCATTTTTTATTACTGCCGTGGTGCTTCCCCTTTCAATTATGACTTCTTGTCATTCCAATTTTGCTGTTCCCCGCATTGCTTGGGGAGGGAAGCTGGAAAGTGTTCCAGTAGGAAGTGCCCTACTCCTTCATTCTTCTGAATAATTTCGTTGCCCAAGACAGACGCAGTATGTCTCTCGGGCACCCCTGAGATCATCAGATCAAAGCGTTTTTGAGGTTGGTTGCCGTCGATCCTGTCTACACGGGAGTTGCAGTAAATTGTGACGTCACGGCAAAGCAGATAAGCAATAAAAAGGACGTACGTGAAGCGTCTACACAAATTCTCTACGGGACACCGGCTTGTTATAGTGTGATATCTTACGAAACGGGAACGACTGCGGACAACTCCTCAGAGAGTAGCGATAGATTGTCTTTGTAAACGACTTATCGAAGATAGAGTGTTAAAGGAAACTTTTCATTTAGGACTGCCTTGATAATAATCGAACTTCCAAACTCAATAATAAAACAACTTTTGCTATGGGAAATATAGAAAATGGTAGTCATAGAGTATAACTTGGAAAAACTTTGATCAGACAAATTGTTTTATTTTCGGGAGTTTCCGTTCCATTATAAATGGACTATTCAGAAAGTAAATATATGATTTTAAATTTTGTGAGGATAATGCAAGCTAATCGTTTGACTGTCTGACATGAAAGATGATCCATGCGTCAGATGAGCATGCAATAAGTCGGTCCTACGCCTCATCTCTCGCCAGGCGTGTCGCTTATACGTCTCATTAAAAGCGTGCTTGTATTGCGCACACTCTTGCGCTTCTAGCTGGTCTGATTTTAATGACATCGGACATGATCGAAAATCAGTGGGGAATCTATTATTATGTATCTTACCGCAAATCGCTTAAGCCCTCCAAGATATAGTTACAAGCCTGGTCTTGTAACCAGAGCCTTGATTCAAGATGCCATCGATATCTATCGCTTACGAAGTTAGAAAACAAAATGTATGGGATTTGACACAAGGTTCGCAAAATGAGAAGCGAATTCATGTGTCACTTAGCGAAGCTTATGTCCAATTCCATACATTTTGTTTTAAACTTCTTAAGCGATAAATAGAAATGGCATCTTGAATCAGGGACCAGTACTGTCAACACAGACTTTTATTAATAAAAGCAATTAAATCCATCCAAAACGGGATGACGATACGACCTTGCCTAAGTATAGTCAAACATAATAGCTATTTGATTACAAGTTTGTACGTCATTGTGATACGCGCTGCCAACGTGGGTGGTATACGGTCAAATATAACTCGGTAAATATAACTCCAAGTTCGTTCCTTGTTTCGTCTTGAGATTCAATTTGCTCCAGCATTAGGGTACACCAGCGATCTAAATTGAATTTCGAGTACACAGCGAAGTATGCATAGTGCCCTTTTATTCTGCGAGTATTAATATTAGTTTGTCAATATACGTATGCTGGACACGGAATGGGGTTAAGTATGTGCTCCTTCAAATATGTAGCTTAATGGTAAAACTAGCCTGAATGTACCACTTAGCTCAGTGTTTCCCAATTGGTGGTACACGAACCCCTAGGGGTCCGTGAAGTTGCATCAAGGGGTACGCGCCTAAATCCGTAATGTTGAATAAACACATTTATTTATTTCAATTATAGCGGTGCTACGGCGTGACACATTGAATTCTATTCCAGATAAGATATTAGAGGATACAATTACCTTTGAGTTCGAGTCTATATTGAAAATTATAAACCGACGGACGGACAACAAAGTGATAAGGGTTCCGTTTTTTCCTATTGAGTACGAAAACCTAAAAACTGATAAGGGGGATTAAACTCTAAGTCCCGATTTCACCAACGCTTGTTAGTGTTGACGACTTAAATACCATGCCTTCTCATTCATTGACAGGAAATACTAGAGGAATAACATGATATGAAGGATTAACTTTGTGTTGACGAAATTGGCACAAAAATGTATAAATGTAATGTGTAGACAAGCCATACCAATTCCAAAAGCGACATATAAAATAAACGGTCGAAAATACACAAACCCTCGTTCAAGAATCCCCAAGATATCTTGAGCACTTTGTGGAATTAACTAGCTGTCTGCTCTATTTCCGAACTGGATTCCTTTGACATTAAAAAAATCTTTCGCTAGCTGGGGACGATAAAATCCTAATCTTCCTCCTGGATAGCACAGAAATTAATTTGGAAGCATTGTTATTAAAACACATTACCAAACTGGGCGCGAAGGCTTTTAGCCGAGAGTAGCGGAGGGTTAAAAATCATTAAGAGGGACGTTGTTCCCAAACACTCTCGAATGCCCTACTTCTATATTGAGACAAGCTTTCGAGTGCCCGTTTGTATATGTAATAGAAGTTCGGCATGTATGCGATGTAAAAAAATACTTGAAATATAATTTTGAATAAGCCTAAAGTCTAGTTATTTATTTTTAACCAACTTTCTAGAAAATGAGGTGGTTTCTCAATACGAACGTATTTTAAGTAGCTTTTCTGGAAGAGCTTCGAGAAAAACAACTTTTTATGTCTGTGTAAAGATATCAGATATCATCAGATATCCCTTAAATATAGCGAGAAAGCAGACAGATAGTAATATTAAAATATATAAAAGGCTTATGTAGGAAACGATAATTAAAATTCCTTCCGAATTCCTACTAAGAGTCAAGTGGCAGTGGCCAGAAGAAGAAGCTAATATAAAGCGTGTAAAAACAATGGTATTCGCTCGTTAGACATTAGCCGAGCTGATGGAATTGTGGAGCTCCATGTCTCTAGGTGATATCCCAAAAATACTTTGTATCCATTCACAATGTAAGCACCCCGGCATTAATTAAAGCTTCCGTTGCACCATTACACCGACTATTAAGCAATGTTTAGGGGAATAATTATACACTGCGCTGAATCTAATTTAAGTTTTAACTATTGGACGTAGTTAGAAATGGCATTGTACATTTAAATAATTTCTACTAACTAACTATTGTTTCAACAAACAAACAAGTTAATAATAAGTAGCTTATGGTGCTTTTTTTCGGAGTGACAAAAGAGGTTACCACTGGATTAACCCTAAAAAACTGAGAGTAGCTCACAGTTTTTGAAAGGCTGATCAATAAAAACGCTATGTTCACAAATGAGCGTTTAGACTTTAGAGTGGCTTGTTAACTAAAATATAAGCTGCTTTCAGAAACCAGGGGTTAGTGAATAAGAATAATAAAAACGATGTACCTAATTCATTTCTGGTCACATAGTGTTAAAAAAACTAAAATAATGTTATGATAGATTCTTTTGTATTTTTTTCGAAAGGCCACAAAATCTACTATAAGACAATTAAAGCTTACCCATTAATTACCAGGCACCCGGTATAAATATATATACTTAATATTATAAAGCGGAAGAGTTTGTTTGTTTGTTTAAACGCGCTAATCTCAGAAGCTACTGGTACGATTTGAAAAAAATTTTTTTTGTTGGATAGTCCATTTATAGAGGAAGGCTTTAGGCTATATAACATTACGCTGCGACCAATAGGAGCAAAACGTCAGTGAGAAATGTTGTAAAAACGCGGAAAATTATTCACATTTGGGGATATTCGTTGCGTGCGCTGCGTAAACGGTTTAAGTCACTCAAAAACCACGTGAACGAAGTCGCGGGCCTAGCTGGTATATTATATATTTACAATGTAATATAATCAATTTAAAAAAAAACCTTAAAAATTCACGAGACTCGAGAAGATCTCAATATCTCAAAAGGCTTTTTGGGTATTGACACCACTCCAAAAACTTCTATGTGTTACACAACATGTTCAAGGGAAATAAAATTTCGTGAACACCAAGTACTAGGAAGGAAAATGGGATTTTTTAAAATGTGATCAATCCTAGTTACGCGCGGATGTGGCCGTTTAAAATAAGACGTAAAGCAAGGTTTACGAGTTTAGAATAGACACCTTGGCTATTGTTTTCTTTTATACCATAAAAAGTTAAGGATCAGGATAATTACATCAGTCGATTAAAATTCATTGCTACTTTTTCAGATTTTTTGTTGTACTTTCGCTGATATCAGCATTCAAATTAGACGATTATAACTTATGTTACTTATTTCTGTTTATTTGGAATTAAGCTTTTTTAACACTTTGAACTTTCCGATGCAGTCTAGTTGAAATCTTTCACGACAACAAGCAAAGAAAAAACAAAAGTATGTAAGTTGAAAAAAAACCTAATGCTCAGATTTTGTCCGGAATCTCTCCGAACGTAAATAAAACATCAAAATAGAGCTCTGCACCATAAAATTAGTGTTAAAAGTAGGACACACGGCTGTTATTAAAAACTCGACGCTCGTTTTTGAGTTTCAGCTCTATTGTATTATCACATAGTTCTATTTACAACGCAGTTTTTTTCCGTTCGTAGAAATTCCGGACGATTTCCGCAACTAAAAGGCATCCTTAATTTGACTATAGTACGTCCCGTTAAATTTTAACCTAAAAGTAAACAAACCCGTCTATGATACAACCATAGACTAGTTAGTGATGCGAATACAATAATGAATATTATTGTTTGTGACTATGCATCCATAGACTATACTCTATAGTCGGCAGTTTCAAAATGGCGTATTTTCACTGTGAAAGTTTTACATTTCATGTTTAAATATATTAATTATTGTTTAATTGTTATAAAACGTATTGGATAATGAAGTATGATCCTTTATTATTCCGGCGAAAGTGTTGATAAGTGTGCACAATAAGTGAATATGTGAAAATTCCATTGCTTTTCGTTTGTTTACGTTCAGGTTCAATTTAAAAGGGACGTGTGTCCAAGTTCTCAGTATATCTACAACACATTTCCCTTATTAAAACCCAACCTTTCCTTCTAATTCAACGAAGTTTTTACTCTATTTGCAAACGTCGGGTTACCTTAGTACGTGATCGATTTATTTAATGTGCGAGTTTCGTCTGTAAACCCCATTGCACGCTCGCCCAAAGTATTTCTAAGTAGTTCCTGCACTCTGCTAACTGAATGGCTAATGCTGTTTGAGTATACTTTTATTAGACAGTAAAATAAAACGTTCGACCCAAGCGGTACTAACTTGATAACTTTAAAATGTAAATACTGTTTAGAACTCTACAACAGTTTATATTAACCACTAAGTGAATTACTAGGGCGAGATAAATTATATTTTACAAATTGTTTTGGTACAATTATTCTTAAACAGCGTCTAGTCTGGTACTTGCACTTATTATAGTTGACTAGCTGTGCCCGCGACTTCGTTCGCGTGGTTTTTGAGTGACTTAAACCGTTTATGCAGCGCACGCAATGAAAGAATAATTTTCCCCGTTTTTTTTACATTTCTCACTGACGCTTCGCTCCCATTGGTCGCAGCGTAATGTTATATTAGCCTAAAGCCTTCCTCTATAAATGGACCAAAAAAAAGCGCCAAAAAGCAGTTTAAAATTGTAAAATTCCGAAGAATGAATTTGGCGGCAATATTTGGTTGACGTGACATTTAATTAATAGTTCCTATGATTGCCACTAAATTGTTTTTGGTGCTAGTGTCATAGCAAAAATGAAACAACGCACGATTTTTGCTAATCACTATTTTTACGAAATCGGCCGGCGGGGGTTACTTATAAAAATGATTAAAGTTATTTGATTATGATAGCATGGCACTGACAGTGAAAAGTCACTAAAAGTCCCCAATTAAAAATAGAATTAAAAAATATACAGTGTGTAAAAAGAGCAGTCACTATAACTTTGAGACACGATTATACTACCTTTCCTCATTTTAAGTGTATTTTTTAAATATAGTGCCTACTATTTTTTTTTGTCAAAAACTAAAAAAATTTTTTTTTTACTTTTCACCATTTCTTATTTTTTTGTCGCAAAAATAACAATAAAGCAAAAAAAATTTTTTTTTTAATTTTTTTAAAAAAAAATGACAAAAAGAAATACATTTCTAGAATGAGAAAAGGTAGTATAATCATATCCCAAAGTTATAGTGACTGCTCTTTTTACACCTGTTATACATATTACAGTTATATGACAATTGACAGCAACCATACATACGAATACGTAGTCGTTACTTGCTCCTGCTAGTCCTATTGTGCCAGTGAAAACTGACGTTCGACGTTCACTATACGATTGATAACGTTACGTTAATAGCTTCCAATTATCTTCCGACCCATATCATGTTTAATGAACCTATGAATTTGTGACTATGGGCCTCTTTGGTGTGTCTGTATAGGTATTATAATATGTGTTAAATTATATTTTATATGTATAGCAAGATTCATACAATATTTTTGATGCAATTTCTTTAGTTCTCTTTAATCTCATTTTGTGTTATCTAATTTTTCGTTTTATTCTACATAAAATTATAATTAAAAAAGTATAACCCATTTTTGAAAATATTATATCAATCCGAATCCGATCCGAACAATTTAATTTTACAGCACCCACCCAATCCTGTGCCACAATCTGCATACTGTGAGCAAATTGTGACGTACATAGTAAAAGCGAGAGATATATTTTTGTTTTGCCAAGTCAATAGCAATTTCTTCTAGATTTATACAACAATTTTTTATTTCATTTGTAAAAATAATTTATTGAATCTTCTTGTATGAAAAAAAAACAAAGAAGTCAACAACGTTTGAAGTTCACAGTTAGACATACAATCATATTTTTCTGCAGATATGCCTAATGTAGATTATACAGTTTCTATGACATTAGCCGCTCTCTCCTGTGTTATGTCGGTCAGACGTTTTGGTAGGTCCAACTTTAATCTGCCCCCATAACGCCGGGAATAAAGACATTATTCAGATGCATTGAACGGATCATCTGGAAGCCGATTACCTGCTACGAACTATTGCTTTATTGGATGATGATTATTGCTTTGACAATATTACCTGTTGTCATGCTAATCCAACTATGTCTAAGAGTGATCTGCTCGATAGTATTATTGCGTTAAAATAAACGCCTCTGCGACATGCAAGGCTAGGCTTTGTATGTTTTTAGTGGGTAGGGCTGCTTCCATTTACCATCTTCCGGATGTAGCGAGTCCTACATATCCGTGGAGGGAATGCCGAATCCCCCGCGAAATACTTTAAAGCAATTGAAGACATGAATCTATGAAGGTCACAACTCACAAAAAATACCCAGAAAAAAGAGTTTTAAACTGTCACTTTAACATTTCAGGATACGTAGTAACTTATTAAGTACCTACATTGATTCTAGAGACGGATCTTTAGATTAATGTACTCAATACTTTACGACGTATTCTAAAATGTTTAAGTGACAGTTTGAACTCAATTTCTCGAAATCAGAATTTTGCTACATATCACCTTCATTCATTCATGTCTTCATTTTTTAGCGTAAACAAAAAAAGATTCTGTAAGAGCCATTATTTCAAATCTATTCACACCTTATTCACTAAAATTACACTGATCAGCAGCTTAGGCGCTAAGATTGAATATACATACATAAACTGCCAAACTGCCGTAGTCGGTTAAAGCAGACCGACAAACTGAGGTTACATTTGGAAGTTAGTTAAAATTCCTAAGTTAATACACGTTATAGGTTAGTCTATTTATATCGGTTTAGAAGTAATAATTAGTTCAGTCGCTCTACATGTACTTTCTTTACTCCACTTTCCTGCCAAATCAATATCGCTCAGACACTGGCTCAGCACGCCGACAAAAACGCCGACATTAGTCACCGACGAGGGCTTTTGAAGACGTCGCCGACACTGATCTACGCGTTGTCGCGCCGTTTTATCCCGCACTTTGTAGGGATTTTGCATTTAAACAGTAGATAGAGTAGCGTGTATAAATCATTTTAAGACTATGTTTACTTTTTTATTTATATTGATTTGCAATATACCTGGGCCTAAATAACTATCTGCATACTTTCTTAAGCCCAAACTCCCTACTCTATATTTAGATTATACTTAGATTTTATTCGCATTGTCCTTAGAGTTAATTATTCATCTGTAACTCATTTATTAATACAATACCTAAATCTCGAATACTCGAATCACTAGTAGGTAGTATATATAGTAATCTGTGCTCAAATTAATGTTGTCTTGTCCTTTTCTTATAGTTGATGAAGCCACTTGGCAGACAATAACAGGAACATGGACATGTACGGTAAAAGCCCCCTTAAAAAATAAAGAAAAAAAACATGGATTAGAGAATCCATAAAGTATTTACTTTTATTAATCAAATCAATAAATCAAGGTCTCAATTGGCTATTAGACTGTTCACTTTAACGACCCTTTATAAATCACTAGTAAATGTGATTTTATTTTTCGGTAAAATTTTAACTTCATAATATGAAAGTTTGCCATTTTCGGCGTATATTGGCACTGAATAGATAATAATGAGCTTTAAAAGTAACTTCGCAAGTTGTAAAACTCGACCCGACCCAACTTTCAAACTAGGAGGCCCGAAATTTCATTAGACACAATCAAATTTCAGGTTAAATTACAAAGGTTGCTCAACGCTCTATATTCTCAAAATAGAAGCAAGCAATTAGGTATGAGATTTTGACTATGGTTAGTGAGGGCATGACGTATTAAACACTTAAAATGAAGCCAAAGGAATTTGACATTAACGTATACCTAGTAATAAATACTTTAAATTTAAAATGAAGCCAAAGGGAATGATTTTGACATTATATTTGTGTTTGTTTGTTTCACCGTAGCGCCTCAACTACTGATCCGATTTTATTTTTATTTAACTAATTTATTGCATTATATTTAAACATTTATTTTTATTTAACTAATTTATACATTTATACATATAACAATCTACATGGAAATACGACACAAAGGCAGCTTATTTATAAAAAAATCTCTTCCTGCAGCCCTACAGAAATCTCTTCGATTTGAATGAAGGAGATATCATTAGATTGTAAAAATACTGCGGGTAACATACGACTACATAACGCAACGTTTTGCGTAGACGAGTTAAAAGTTTTTTTAAATCAAAATTGTGGTAATAGTTTTACTTGGCATCTTGCCTAATAAAAAGTAATTTGGAATAACACCTAGTACCTAGTCACATTAAAATTCAGAAGAACTGTTACATGAGGTTCATATTACGTTCTAATTAGGTCAAAATATTAATAATTCGAATCCAGAAAAAGGAGCACAAACTCGGCATTAAAGGAAATTAAAATCCCATTTGCCTCGGCAGAAGCAGCAGTTAAAAGCTAGCGAAAAAAGGACAGTTATGAAAGATTTCTAAAGAATGGAACGAATCGATTGTAATTTATCTGTTCGGAGACAAAGAATGGAGCTTTTTTGCGCAATTTTAATTGCCTCTCTTTAACATTTTATTTATTTCCATTCTATGAAAATAATTTACGATTGCTGTCATAATATTTTTCCCCAAATATCTTTGAGAAACGGAGATTTTTGTCGAGATCGTCGTTAATGGAAAACATTGAAATTGTACTCGCATAAGGAAAAAATCCCTTGTATATTGCTCGTGAGGTTCTATAAATTTTCCTCTTATATAAAATGATAATAACTAATAATAACCTATCAATAGCGGTTTACTCGAGTGGTTAATTGTTTATTACGCTCATAAATTCTATAATAATTGCTTCAGTTGTAATTTTTATTTACATTGTCTTGTGTAACTTATGTAACTTATTGTTTGTTAGATGTATAAGTAGTGGAATACATAATATTACATAACACTTTATTCAGCTAATGCGTACATATTTGATGCTACAGCTAGTGTTTAGTGACTACTATCGAGTAACAAGGCGTTAGTTAAAGTATAAGTACGCCTTGATATAACACGCATCAAGGCGTACTTCTAGTTAAATACTATATTTTAATGGCTCTATATTTTTAATAAAAACATACAAATTTTTACAAATTCTTTACGCGGATATCTGACCCCCGACATGTCCGTAAGTCGTCTATAAACTATACAAGGTGTAAAATAAATGAGTGATAATACTTTAAGATGTGTATGTGCCTCATATGTAGACTATACTGTGAAAGTACCAGCGCTGGAAGACTTACTTTTGACATTCTATGAGAAATACCTCAACATCATAAATTTGCCCATACAAAAAGTAAAAAAGTACCCTTTTCAGCGCGGGTACTTTCACAGTACGGACCTATACACACCCTATAGTATTATGACTCATTAATATTAGAGCCTGTATATTAAAAAAAAACAGTGGATTGTTGTTGATAATATCTTTGACAACTTAGTCAAATTGTCAGTTAAGAAAGTGACTATATTAAGCTCTCCGGATATAAGCTTTTGTACGAAATCACAATTTAAGCATTGATGTATTCACATTAATACGAGTATAATGAAAAAACCCGACTCCAAATAATAACATATAAACAATGCACTAAAAACCGAAACAAGGATTAGAACACAAAATGCTACAACCTAATTTAACCTCTATTTTAACACTATGAGCTGAAAGTCTGAGTAAAATAACTTAGATAACGTTTCTAGCAGGCGGGACCCATAGAAATAGATAAAAATAAATAAGAAAATATTATTACGATTTATAATTTGTATACGGTCCTCCTTGCTTGCAGTTTTGTATTCATGAAAATCTGTTAATCATTAAGCATTGAGCGTGTATGTTTGAGTAACAAGTTTTTCATCTAAAATAGATGGACTTAGTTGCGGTTTTTGTGCAGCGTTCGCGAGGTTGCGTGCATGTTACGCTACCTATTGTACCTAGTTAGGTCAAGAGCAGCTGGCATTCCAATAGTCACCACCCACCAGCGCGGCAGCACCACATCCGCCGCACCACATGCAGGACACTTCACCACACGTACACTAGTCCATTTCTTCCGAAAACAGTCCAAATTCACAAACAGTCACTCTAGCAACTTTTAGGGGAGTGAATTAAAGGGAGCATCTGAATGGGGTCGGGGGTCGATAAACTGGAGGGCCAAAAATGCAGTTGCAGGGCTTCGAAGGGTCGCTTGTATAGGGTCGCGAGTGGAGCGGCGGCAAGCGATCGGCCGGCGCGTCGTTCCGTGTTGGACTGACGGCGCGCGGCACCGCGGCGGCGCCCCGCGCACCGTGTGATAACACGCGCTCACAAACATACTTACATTATAACATCTCTATCGTGGACCTCGTAAACAGTTTGTATATAAAATAATTTATAAAGAATAAATTCTCATAAAAGACATATTACATGAGAACAAGATATTCATTTGTTATTATAATTATTAAAAAATATTGTAGGAATAAGTGTTTTGTTCATAATATAATTATCATATTTGGTTAAAAAAGGTACGGGCATTAAGACTGTAGTTTGTTATAAATATTAAAAAAAAAACTACATCTAGTAGCAATCAGGGATTTGAGGTCATTTCGGAAACGATTTTATATGCGCTATTGCAGTGTTATCACTAAACTCATCATTCATCTAAACTCTCGACGAAAATTTCGATTTCGCGTATTTATAATATATAAATAAAACTCCGGAGAAGATTTATTCAGCCAGCATTGTGATATTATGTGCCACAGACACACAGTCAAATTCCCATCTGTTTTTGTCGGCGGTTAAAACAAAATATTATAGGTACCATTATATTATTATTTAATGTAAATCAAGTATTCTAAATATCTATAGCGGTAGTTCGAGGTAACATCTATTTGTGTCACGGCATACGTAAGCATAAACAGGAAATCCTCCATAATACGTGCTACATTTTTAGCTATATTTTTAACCCCCGACGCAGAAACGACGGGGTGTTATAAGTTTGACGTGTCTGTGTAAATGTGTCTGTCTGTGGCATTGTAGCTCCCAAACGGATTATCCGATTTTAATGCGGTTTTTTTTGTTTGATAGTGTTCTCAGCTATGTTTGGTCGAGATCAGTCGAGAGTGTTCTTAGTTATGTTTGGTGGAAATCGGTTCAGGTCTTCAAAGTCATCAGGTTTGTTAGGTATGATAGGAAATGTTACACGTTAATTTGGGTTTTTTTATTATTTTTTTGTTGTATTTCTATGTCCTAATAAAGGTTCTAATTACGTACATGATAAAAATCGAACCTCAATTCTCATTGAACATTTATTTCTTTCAATAAATTAATAAATCATTTTGATATGATACTTTTAAATTGAACCTCTGAAAACCCCGTTTAATTTATAATTAAGTCTAGCTTTTACGATGGCTTGACACTTATGAGAATACCATTTAGCAGTTTTAACATATAGAGACTGCATTGTAGCTTAAGAGGAAACGCGACGGTTGAGAGAAATACAAAATAGGTATTTATAAAATCTATTGTCTGTAGTACTGACTCGCAGTGCCTTAGATAGCCAGCACTAGCGCGATAGAGACAACTGCAACTTGGACTGAAAGTTTAGGGGATTCCTGTTTCCACCTCCAAAACTTAACACTTAACCGATTTAAATATTTTTCTGCAGTAGCTAAAAAAAAGAATGGAGCTAGGTTCCTATTTTTTGATTTTGTTGTTTATTGTAGTCAAATCTGTTTCCTAGATATTTAAACATAGCGGAGAGTCTGGCCATTTTTTTTAGGTTTTTAAACGTTCATATCACTTTAAATAATTAATTTGTTAAAAAAAGGAAAAAATAGGGACGTACAAACAATATCCATAAATATTTAGGAAAAAAATAGTTTCTCTAGAGGTGTTATCCAGGGAGGAAATAGAAATCCCCTAGACCTCTATTTTTGTATGGAAAAAAATTCGTGGTGTTTCCTCTTAAGTCCTGATTTCACCAACGCATGTTAGTGTTAACGGCTTGTTAAAATTCCATGCCTTCTCGATAACACTGCTATACAAAAAAATAAAAAAATCTGCGGCAGGGATTTTGTTAATACTCATATTAGACCTTCACGCTGCATGCTTATTTATTTTTGATTCACTCTGGTTATTGAGATAAACGGAACTAAGAAATAATTGAAAATTTCAAACTATCCTACAAACATTGTGGTTCATTGATTTGTTTTCACTTACGTTTGTCATCTTTTCACGGATTTATTTGCAACAACTTAACTTTATAGCTATCAGACCCTGAAGTTATCAGTTATAAATCGGTTGTTTGGTGTTAAAGTGCATTTTTCCTTTCAAAAACATGAGTTTTCCACGTAAACCTTGTTTTAACGATCCTAATAGTTTTTGCTTTATTTGTGGCAAGTTTAGTTTACAAAAGCAAAGAAAAGAGATCACAGAGTTTGTAAAAACAGTCAACCGAGAATATATATATGCCATATGATGGCTGACTATTGCTGGACCTTGAAAAGAGATTGTCCTGACAAAGTAAATAAGAGAAAATCCCAAAGAAAAAGTGTTTCATGATCTTCATTTATTTATTCTAGTTCAAGGTACCCCAAACTATTATTATTTTTGTGTATTTTTGTTAAGATAAACAATAAAAATAAATTTTAAATACATCTTTTGGCCCATTTATTGAAGCATTTTATGGAAAATGTTAGAAGCGTTTATCTCAAAAACTGGAGTCAATTTGACCATTCTGGTATTTTTCCCGTTATCAGCACACTCGTCTTATACAAAATCGACTTCAAGTATGCCTTCCGCAAAATGACTGTATAGCAGTGTAATTGATATGAATTACGAGTGGAAAAACATGATATTTAACGAAGGATTAACTTTAACATTGCTTGGTGAAACGCGCCCTTATTATCGTAGGATTCCATTAGTAGGCCTGACTGATAAATGTACAAAATAAAGGTGCGTGTTCGCATGTTTAAAATTTTGTTTTACCACAAAATATAACCCAGAAGGAAGTTTAACACGCGTTGCATGACCAGAGTAAAAATGGGTTTGTGTAGGAATTAGGTACTTACCTACAGTAGAAATATACGAGGTTGCAGATTAATAAAGGAAATCAGTGAGTGAACTGATAATGATAAATTACACCTAAGACCACTTCAAGTTTCAAACGAAGAAAACTAGATCAAACTGGATTCATCCGTTTAGGAACTACGATGCTCCAGAGTCCAGATACACATACACACAGAGACGTCAAACTTATAAAATCCTTCCTGCTTTTCTTGGGGGCTAAACGTAAAATAAATTGAGTGTGACGACCTTTGCAGCGCAGTGGTTCAGCGCGTTGGTGCTCGAGCGGGAGGTCGCAGGTTCTAATACTGCTGAAGGAACAAAATGTTTTCTGAGTTACTGGTTCATAGATGTGTATTAATATAATACAAATCTTAAATATGTATATAGTATAAAAGTATTAAATATATTTCCGTTGTCGGGTACCTGTAACACAAGTTCTTCGGATACTAATCGCGGGGCTAGATTGATGTGGTGTGAAGTGTCAATAGATATTATTATATTATTATATGAGTAGGTCTGTCAATATGTGCGAAAATATTAACACTTATAATCTCTACGTGCTCTTTCGTTAGTCAAAATGATATTCGTATTATTTTATCATATATTTTTTATAAAAAGCAGAAACTTTGTGCAAATGGACAAATATGAAATTTGGCATTTAGTAAAATTTTAACAACAAAGTACAAGCCAAAGACAATAATGATCTAATGTTATTTTTAGTTTTTTCAAGACGTAGCGGTTATTCCCCCAATTTTGTATAATTCTTTTGACGTCACAGTTTTTTCCAATGTTTATTAGATCACCTTCTGTTGTAGATAATATTAGTTTTTGCCCAATACTACATTATTGTTTAAGTGTAAATTACTTAGATATAGATAATAAATAATAGCTCCCCTCACCGATTTCGGTGTCGGTAGCCGATTTTATTGAAACCAGGCCAGCTACGCAGGAGTTATTTTATAGTGCCCAAGTGTGTGCGCAATACACAGAAGCACTCTCTCTTCCTTTTACTCTCATAACCCAGTGGGACGGTAAACCGACACGACTGGCGAGAGATCAGGCGCAGGACCGACTTTTTACATGCCCATCCGACGCATGGATCATCTTTCTTGTCAGACAATCAGGTGATCAGCCTGCACTGTCCTAACCAAACTTGAAAACAACATTTTTTGTTGTTCCAACGCGGGAATCGAACCCACGACCTCCGGGTCGAGAGCGCAGCTCTGAACCACTAGACCACGGAGGCGAGATATAGATATGAAGTATGAACGCCGTGTAAATAGCTTTGTATTTCGACAAAATTTGGGCGATCTGGTACAAAGTGGTACACGCATTTTATAGTACGTCCGAGATAAATTTAATCCAAACGTAAACAAAGCCATAGATAAGTCAGTGATGCCAATTGGCCAATATTAACGCTATGATTATTATTTATTGTTGGCTACATGAATCGATAGACTATATTCTGCAGTGGGCAGTGTCAAAATAGCGCATTTTCACTGTGAAGGTTTTTCATTTGATGTTTAAATATGTTAATAAGTGTTTAATTGATATAAAATGTATTGGATAATGAAGTATGATCCTTTAATATACCTGTGAAAGTGTTGATAAGTGTGCACACTAAGTGAATATGTGAAAATTTCGACGTTTTCGGTTTGTTTACCTTTAGGTTTAATTTATCAGGGACGAACTATATGACATAAGTGTGCAGTGTGTAGCGGAGAAGAAGAAGTTCTTATGATTCTAATAATTGCAACAATAACAAAACGTTCGCCAGACAAAACGTCGAATTACAAACTAACCTCACGATTGAAATCTTGGCTAGTAGAAAAATCTCAAGTACCTAGTACCTACCAATTGTTATAAATTCTTTACGCGGATATCTGTGACCCACGGCACGTCCGTGAGTTGTCTATAAACCATTCGGATATATCGGCCATAGACGCATCCCTAGTGCCCGCGCTAGGGATGTCCTTTGTCGATCCGATTTTGAGGTCAGGTATTCTCGATCCGATATGCGATATTAGGTATGATTAAAATACAGATGCAATTAAAAAAACATATCACTAAGTAAGCAGGGCAAGGCAGGTCTTAATACGCTAACATTTGTTTTAGAATACGCATCAATTTACAAAATATTCGAGTTTACGAATTAGTAGAATATTTCAAAGTACTTCAAGATAGAAAAAATCACTCACAAATATCCTGTACAGATGTAATTCTCTTATAATATTATTGAACTTTTATTCTGGGCTCTTTTCTGGAATTAATGTTAGTTACATTTTACATTTTAGTTAGATACAGTTACTTTAATATGGTTAATACAATTAAACCTGCATCTACCAAAACAGTTTCGTCCGTTATCCCGCGGTGCCCCGTCTAAAGAGGTGTGCGCGTGGCAAGCTAACATCGGAGTATGTATTTGAAAATCCCAAAAAAATATATGTAAGTCTTTATTATATTTATCAGAGGCCCTTATACCCATTTCTTGCCATACAAATAGTCCTGCAAGGTAACGAATCGGCACATCCCTAGCCAGTAACCATCCATAGGAATTGAGAGATTTGGGGAACCGACAAGCGCTCCCCCACTGTATCGGTTTACGGCCCAGTTTGTCGCGTATTGATAACTTTCTTGTTTATATCGTACGTAATTTCTTATCACTGCTCGCGTTTTGTACAATAATATAAATGCTAATAATAATTAATATTATTGTAATACGTATTTATTGTATTGTATTATATTTTATGCTATTTATGACACTATTTTATAATTTTTACTTCTCTACGGTGTTCACTGAAAATCAGCGTTGTGAACTGTTATGTTCGCAACATTATGCTGAGTGAACACCAATTTGGTAAATTTCGTTTTTTCTCTTTAATGTTTTTACTTTTTGTTTTGTTTCTATATGTTTACCAAATAAATTTTCTTTTCTTTCTTTCTATTTTGTACGCGTGTAACGTTTTTAATAAATTTCTACACACCTATTTATAAGGTACCTAATTCATTTTCTATGATAATTGATAACCATATCTAGTAAGAAACTGCAATTAGGCTTCTATTTCATACTTTTCTTCCCTCCATACAAACAGTATGCCACGGGATCACTATATTTTTGGAACAAAAAGTAGCTCCTGTGTTAATCCAGGATTGTCAGCTTCTTGCATACCAAATTTGCAGCCATTTGTGCAAGTGGTAACTGGTAACAAATCTTTCGCTTTTATAATATTAGTATAATATTATTTGATCTACTCAGTTATTGCTGTTGGCCTAAGATTCATGTCTTTGTATATTGAGTCTTAAAAAAATTCTACACCTTCTAGACCTACATACAATGTATCTAGGTTCTGCCCTGATAAGAAGATCATGACTCTGGATGATACATCACACAATGTAAACAGGAAACATTATTGCGTTCAAATTGTAAACGTGTAATTACACTACCACATTCTGGAATAGGTGCAAAATTCTTAAGTCATAATTTTGATTTTCTAATCCACCAATTCTCCGAACGAGTACTACATTTTGGAGTTTTTTCCTAGAAAAAGTGCCAAGAGGAACAGCAATATTTTTTCTCCAGAAGAGAAGGGTTACTTTTTAATATGGTCGTGTTTATATACAAGTATACTAGCATTTGTCAGCGGTTTCACCCGCAGCATATTAGGTTTTTCTTTCTACTTATAGGTAAGCTGTGCCCGCGACTTCGTTCCCGTGGTTTTTGAGTAGTTAAACCGTTTATGCAGCGCACGCATCGAAAGTCCTCAAATGTGAATAATTTTCCCCATTTTTGCAACATTTCTTACTGACGCTTCACTCCTATTGGTCGCAGCGTAATGTGATATAGCCTAAAGCCTTCCTATATAAATGTACTATCCAACAAAAATAAAATCGTTAAATATTTTTTCAAATCTGACCAGTAGTTCCTGAGATTAGCGCGTTTAAACAAACAAACAATCACTTCCGCTTTATAATATTAGTATAGATTTATAATTAAAATAGACAGATATTTAAAGGCTATATTTCTCAAAGATAATGTTACATTATAATGGCAAAAGAATTATCAAAATCCCTCCACCGTTTTTTTTTTAAATTTATTCACAAGAGACACACTTATGTATAAATAACTATTACGTCCCATTATACATATTTTGTATATTTTTTCATATCTAGGTAATGGTGTAAAAGGTCATTGTCAATGTAGGAACTGTGGCTATACTATGGTAGGTACCTACCTACTAGAACACGGTACTAACAGGACGTTAACGGAAAAGGAAGGTTAATATACTTTGCTAATCGCAAAAGAATTTCCAAGAAATTCTAGATCATAAGTCATTTCCAAGAACTTGAATAATGGCATGTAAAAAGTTGGAAATCATTAAAAGCTTCGCAACTTCATAAAATATGTATTAAATTAATGAACACCGCCGGTTTATGGAAATTCCTAGTTAGTGCTCACTCCCAAGGTTTAGTTTTCAATCTAAAAGTTCGATATCGATCTGGGTCGATTTTAATTCCGCCCTCAAGTATCTTAGTTATGCATATAAAGTGGCTAGGAACTATCTGGGCTCAATAATTCAATTTAATATTCAAGCATCCATGGTGAATTAGTGATTTTAATAATTTCACTTTGCGATTATTACTTCTCGTCTGACGGTCGGGCGGGTTCTTTTAATAACCGATTCCAAACTGTAAGGTCGAACGGGCGTTAGTCTAGCCTTTTATTACTGAAGGTTGTAGACGAAAATGAACTTTGCTTTTAAACTATTTCATAAAGGGGTTATTTTTGCCTAAGATCTAGTTTTAAGAGGTTACTGCTTACTGAGCCCATAACACTAACCTAATTGGCTTTAATGTCTACCAAAATTCAGTAAAACTATGCCTACTAAATAAATGAGTGATAATACTTTAGGGTGTGTATGTATCTCCTATGTCATGGCCTACCATCCCATACAATCTATCTTTAATACAAAAAAATTGAAATACATGTCACTACTATTAACGTTCGTAAATTATAAAATGTAAATATGCCGAATTGAGTACAAATATTAATATTAAAATAAAGATAAGCATATTTTTTAAGCATAACATCACATTAAGCTAAATTCAACTTTTTAATTAAGAAGATTATATATACGAAACGAAATTACTAATTAGTATTTTCTAATAGTGGCGTTAGATGGCGATTTGCAGAATTTCTAAGGACTTCACCCTTTGCCAGTCGCATTGCCAGTATCAGGGTTATACCATTTTCTAGTACTAGGTCGTGTCTCTGTTATATATCTACTTTGTGCCTATGTAGAGTATACTGTGAAAGTTCCAGCCTGTATAGACTGAAAAATACCATTACCCTTCCTATTGGCTTTGCCAGTCGGGTAAGAAAGAAATGTGCAAAATGGCGCTCTTACTGCCTTCAATGGTTAAAAAAGTTTCTACCAGCAAAATACACGAAAACAGTAGAACACTCGAGAATAATGAATTGTAAAATCCATAATGTAAATTGTAAAAATACCGTTGTATAAATGTAAAGTCCAATAAAAACGGTAAGTAATTCCGTATCAATGACAATTCTTCATTAACGGTGCTCGTTTTTAATACGAGTTCGTTAAAAATAGCAGCAGTTTGTCCTTTATTTTATGCTTATGTTATTAAGAGGAAACGAGAACATGATTCGTTGTAGTGAATACAACGTTATTTATTTTGGAATATGTTTACAAATTGCAATCATTGAGTCATTTTTCAAATAAAAGAAGATGTCTTTGGACGAGATTACATAAAGCAACTGTAATAATAATAGTGATGGTGGCCGGTTTCATTGAAACCAGGCCAGCTGCGCAGGAGTTATTTTTGTGTGTGCGAAATACACAGAAGCACTCTCTTCCTTCCAGTGGAACGGATAACCGACACGACTGGCAGGAGATCAGCAGCGCAAAACCGACTTTTTCCGATCCGACGCATGGATCATCTTTCTTGTCAGACAATCATGTGATCTACCTACTAACCTAACCAATATAAATTTGAAAACAATATTTTTGTTGTTCGTCGAGAGCTAGGCTCTAAACAGTCTAAACCACTAGACCACGGAGCCGTTTAAAAAAAAACACAATTGTAGCTATGTTAACCTTCCTATCTACATCTGAGAAAACCAGATGTTGCCGTAAGGGCTGACTTTTGCACACGCAAATATGGAACCCATGCCAAGCTCAGTACACAGGCAATAATGCTACCAGTTTAATTGTTACTTGTTTACCGCGAAACGCATACAATGGCACATAAATTTAGTCGCATTTCAATTTTATGTTTACATTCAAATTACATTGGAATCGTGCAAGAGCATCCACTATTAGGGACAAATTCTATTTAAGCTAGTTTCTGACGAGCTCTTCTGTTCATCACAAACGGTCGAATAAATAAATAAATAAATAAACGTTTATTCAACAATACAGGCATTACACTTCAGAATGGGAAAAAATATGAATACTGAGACGATAGTTAAATTAAGTAGCACTCAAGTTACGTGCTGATCTTGAGACCACCAAGGACAGTGACATCTTGCGAATAGAAGTGAAGAACGCGTTTCTTTAAACCAATAAAAAAAAATAGCCCCCGGTTTTCAAGTAGTGAGCAAACTGGTGATGATGAACTATGCTCTAGATCCTTACTCTACATTACCATATTTCAAACAAAAAAAATAATATCAAAATCGGTCCATTCGTTTGGGAGATACGAAACTTATAACACCCCTTTTGCGTGTGTCGGGGCTTCGTCTATGTGCCAAACGATCGCGAATCGAAGCCGAACAACCTTCATTGCCGGTTTGAGGTTAAACCCGAAGCGAGCCCGACCTCGTGCTGAGGAAAGGATGAGAAGAAGCGTTTACGACGGACCTCGAGGCAGCCTTCAAACCTCTATTTGAGCACTGCAAGGTGGCGTTGCGAAAGTTGACAACATTGTACGTGCGCCGCCTACCGAACATTGTCATTCTGGTTACGTTGTCGTTTGCATCGAGTTTCATTTATGACTTGAATTCGTGAGATTAAGTGACTCAACCGGGAATTTTAATGGGACTTCGTTATAAATTGGGTTTGTTTCGCATCACACATGCCGTTCTAACTTTTATTTGTACTTAGCGTTATCATTTTAGAAGATACCTCCTTAGTTTGAAATTTATTACTTACATAGAAAGTTTTTTCTTTTCCATCCCCATTTATTTTTTCGTGCATGACTTGTGTCTGATACTAGTAAGGTATCAACAAATGTAATTTTTTAGTTTTTCAAGAAAACTGAATTCGAAAAAAAATTTAGCATAGGTTAAAAATTTCAAAATCCACAACATCTGACTGTAACTAAACTGTAACGCACACACTTCCACATGGAGATGTTTACATTTTTTACACCTAATAGATATAATAGTGTAAGTCCGGATTTCACCAACGCATGTAGTGTTAGCGAATTGTTAAATGCCAACCATGAATTCTCATTCATTGAAAGAAATTACGAGAGGAACAACATGATATTATCTTTAGCATCACTTGGTGAAACACGCCCTAAGTCCCGATTTCACCAACGCATGTTAGTGTTAACGCCTTGTTAAATTACCATGCCTTCTCATTTATTGATAGAAATAACGAGAGGAACAACATGATATTTAACGAAGGATTAACTTTAACATTGCTTGGTGAAACACGACCTAAGTATTACACTTGGTTTACATAATATCCTGTGTAAGTACGTATATATAATTCCATTATTTGGACCGACTAGTTTTATAAGTCAAGCGCGCGTTTAATCAACGAACAAAACCCAGCACGGTGGTCTGCGCGTGACCCCACGTCCGTCCGTCTGTCATCATCGCCACCATTAAACCTTTTCCGTTTTAACTCGGCGATTCTTTGTTCCGTTACGTATCTACATTACGATAACATACAAACTAATCCATACATTAATACGTGAAGCAAAAACTTTCTAGCCTTATTTTCAAAAATTGTACCATACAGTAGTATGGAAATTCCCATACTTATCGTAATGCTGAATGCTAGTTTTTCTTAAAAGCACGCTTAGATACAAAACATTAGTAATACACTAACATGCGCTGCTTTGAGAAAATTGAGTTCAAACTGTCACTTAAACGGTTTAGAATACGCCGTAAAGTATTAAGTACCTACATTAATCTAAAGATTCGTCTTTAGAATCAATGTACTTAATACGTACTACCTACGTAGTTAGTACCTACTTACTAAATAGCAAAAAATGTTTCAGCAGTTTAAACTCAATTTTCTGGGTATTTTTTTCACACATATCACCTTCATCCAGCCATGTCTTCAATTATGTTCGAGTTTCGACGACATGGCGACCTCTAGTAACATTAGGTGATGTGTATTCGTTTGTTTACTTACGCTTGAATAAATGCTCAGAAAAATGATAAGTTTCGTCTTATATAATCCCGTTCCGATAATAACATAAGCTCCCGACAATTATTACAACCAGTCAATCGAAAACAACGAAATGCCCCAGGATATTGCTTTGTTTCGGCGAGTTTTACAGGAATTTCTTTGTCCTGGTGTTGCCATACTCATTTTCGCTTCACGAAACAACGAAACTGGCCACCGCGGGGCAGAATAGTTGCCTGTTTGCGGGGATAAGATAAACATTTGGCGGTCTAATATGTTTGAGCTTTGATGTTTCGAACACCGGGCACGGCAATGGCCTCTTACAATGGCAATGAAAATTCAATTTTGACTTAAAACTAGAGGCAAAATTGCAAGACAAACAGTTATCTTCTATTATTATTATGCTAGCTATTGCATCCCACTATTGGGCTACCCTCTAGATCTCATAAATCGCCATAGTCTACCTACGTACGTAAGAAAGTTAAGTTAAGTCTTAACGAACATTGTTCGCAGAGTCAACATCCTGAGGATGCTCCGGGGTCGGAGCGAAACGCGCGTCGAGTTTTGCAACCTGCATGGTGGTGGGACTTTGCACGATCGTGTTAACATTATTGCTTGTGTGGTGGTGGTGTTTTCATGTTTTTTGCTTGCGAGTGTACGCATAAGCAGTGTGGGAGGAGGGAGGTGCATCAAACGCATGCCTATGCGTACACTCACTCATCTGCTTGCAGGTTGTGGTTATAATTGTTTCGCGGGATATTGCTAGATATATAATATATTTAAATTGTATGCTATGGATTTCCGCAAAGTAACGCCTGATTCCATTAACTATTTAACAATGGTATTTTCGTATTTTGTCGTATTTTAATCTGTTGACGAAATCCTAATTATTGTAATATCATGTTTATTAATAGCATATATAGGTATTTATTACTAATATTAATATTTTGTATTTAAGTAACTATGTATAATTTTATTTTTAATATGTACCTATTATTTATATTATGTACATATTTATAAAATATATTTGGTATTAGTATTTTTTGTTTTATTAGTTATATTTCCTTCCAAATTATTTCGCTTTACCTTATCTTCCATATTATATGTTCATAAAATAAAAACTACATGGCCAAAGTATATAAAATTTGTATGGGACCAAATAGCAGCTATTCTGCGTCGAATAAAAAAAGAATCACGCAAATCGGATCAGTAACCATAGAGTAATCAGCGTACATACAAAACAGGCCGAATTGAGCCTTTTTTTGGAGTCAGATACCACCAACTAAAACTAAGCAAGTTGTTCTTCAGTCGCCATGCATAATGGCCATGTCAACACAAAGACTATCCAAATGACCCTCTATTATACCTTTATAGAAACTTTAGTACTCGGATTAAACACTATTCAAATGAGATAAACCGTTTAGAACGTAAAAGAATACTGAGACAACTTTCAAACAACATTGTGACAGATAAGGTCAAAAGTCGCTCTATTCTTTACGTTACTTTCAGCTTAGGACCTTCGCTTTGTCACTATAGTGTTTTAGCATTGGAAAGTTGTGTAGATAAAACGATCCCATTAGAAGGATTTTTAAAAATTCAACCCCCCAAGAGTGTGAAATATATTCCACGTGGTTCGCCCACAGCAAAAGCTAGTCTTTGACGTTCTATCTGTATACTATCTAATAATACTCCATCAACTGCCATATTCACAGCTTGGGCTTAACTTGATAACGCCTCCGTGGTATAGGGGTTTAGACATTCGCTCTCAACCCGTAGGTGGTGGGATCAATTCCCACGTTGGAACAACAAAAAACAAAATGTTGTTTCCAAGTTCGGTTAGGACAATGCAGGCTGATCACCTGATTGCCTGATAAGAAAGGCGATCCATGCGTCGGATGGGCATGTAAAAAGTCGGTCCTGCGCCCGATCTCTCGCCAGTCGTGTATCGGTTTACCGTCCCACTGGGTTATGAGAGTAAAAGGAAGAGAGTTTCTTTGTGTATTGCGCACACACTTGGGCACTATAAATACGACTCCTGCGTAGCTGGACTAGTTTCAATGAAATCGGCTACCGACACCGAAATCGGTGAGGGGAGCTATTAACTTGTGAGATTTGTGTTAACATAAATTTAATTAGCGAGAAGCGCAAACCTGGCAGCCCTTGTACCATCCCATCAAATTGCGAAGTTTATCCAGAAGATTAATGGAAAACTTGCTACTTTGTGTTCGGTTTGTTTCAGGGATTACTAAATTTCTACTTCCAATCTGACGCCTACACGATATCTAAATCAAACAATCATACGATCAAGATGAATAAGAAGGTGTGAATAAATATACTCTAGATATAACAATAATTAGTGATGTGCCGGATCGTATAAATGTATATCCGCGGATATTTAGTGTCAAGATCAATAATTAGTGATGTGCCGGATCGTATAAATGTATATCCGCGGATATTTAGTGTCAAGATCAATAATTAGTGATGTGCCGGATCGTATAAATGTATATCCGCGGATATTTAGTGTCAAGATCAATAATTAGTGATGTGCCGGATCGTATAAATGTATATCCGCGGATATTTAGTGTCAAGATCAATAATTAGTGATGTGCCGGATCGTATAAATGTATATCCGCGGATATTTAGTGTCAAGATCAATAATTAGTGATGTGCCGGATCGTATAAATGTATATCCGCGGATATTTAGTGTCAAGATCAATAATTAGTGATGTGCCGGATCGTATAAATGTATATCCGCGGATATTTAGTGTCAAGATCAATAATTAGTGATGTGCCGGATCGTATAAATGTATATCCGCGGATATTTAGTGTCAAGATCAATAATTAGTGATGTGCCGGATCGTATAAATGTATATCCGCGGATATTTAGTGTCAAGATCAATAATTAGTGATGTGCCGGATCGTATAAATGTATATCCGCGGATATTTAGTGTCAAGATCAATAATTAGTGATGTGCCGGATCGTATAAATGTATATCCGCGGATATTTAGTGTCAAGATCAATAATTAGTGATGTGCCGGATCGTATAAATGTATATCCGCGGATATTTAGTGTCAAGATCAGCGAATAGGGAATCTTTATTTTTTATTCGATTGGTATTTGGAGATTTAAGTTTCAGTTATTTCATTGTCATAAAAGTGATGTTATACTTATATATTATTACATAACTTGCTATAATATTGATTTCATTATAAATATTCTTCCAGTTATGTAATATTGGTATGGTAACTTACTGTGACATGTATGTAGAAGTCTCCAAAAGGGTAGATAGGAATGCCACGCCACTGATGTGCAGTATACTTTGTGGTCAAAGCTACTTACCAAATCTATATTACGTTCTGATACCGTAGTCAAATTAAGTGATGCTAAGTCACATGCTGTCCTTGTCATTCCGCCAAATAGTGACAGTGGCGGCCAGTGAAATGAAGTTTAAGCATATCAGTATTCGTCCCATAGACACTAATTTTAAATAACGCATCTTCGCTAAAATCTTTTTACAAAAACGTTCAAGATTTCAAGCTGTTTTTAGAAGTTGAAGAATCTTTGCCAAAAACTGCGTTAAACGCATGCAATTCACTTCATATCGCATGAGAGTGGTCTACCTGACCTTGGGTTCACGGTGTAACCTGCGCCCGCGCAGGTATATTCGCACCTTCTGAGAACGCACGTGTGTTCCGTGCTGGACATTAGAATAATATGTCAAATACTGGACCGCCCATGTTGACATATTATATATATATTGTTGGGTTATAACAGTCACTAGTTGTATAGTACGTCCGAGATAAATTTAACCTAAACGTAAACAAACCATAAACACTGAAATTTTCACATATTTAATTATTGTGCACGCTTATAAACACTTTCACCGGAATTTTAAAGAATAACACTTTATTATCCAATACATTTTATAACAATTAAACAATAATTAATATGTTTAAACGTCAAATTAAAATCTTTCACAGAAAAAATACGTCATTTTGACGCTGCCGATTGTAGATTATAAGCCTATAGTGTATGGATTCATAGCAAGAAATAATAATCATTGCATTAATATTGGCCAATTGGCATCACTGACTAGTCTATGGTTGTGTCATAGACGGGTTTGTTTACGTTTGAGTTAAATTTATCTCGGACGTACTAGAGTTGTCTAGTGACTAGTGTACGCACTTTCAATATAATCTATCATCGTCAAATCAACGGCATGACAAGGGGTTGTGTCTATAGAAATCGTACAAAACCTTATTAGCCACAAAGCGATTGTTTGTGATAGTAACAATTCACAATTTATCATTTATTGTGGTCATGTCAGCGGGCCTTTGTAGATTAGTAGCCATGTTTTACTACTAACCACTATAATTGACTGACTACAAAGACATTGCAATATTCAGAAGACCTAGTTTGTATTTCTGTAATATGTACCTTAAATGATGAAATGGATATGAAATTTCGGATACGGATATTAAATTATTTCGGATTATGCGTTTGTTTCGAATAATTCTGGTTAGGGATATTAAATTTTGGTTTGCCTTTTACAGTAGCTAAACTTTAATTTCGGATTCGGTTACGGTTACGGATAATATTTTATATCGGATATCCGATAATTTCGGTTACGGTTACGGAGCTCCGTAACATCCCTCAAATCTTAACGTCGAAAACGGAATGCCTAAGATAGTGCCTACTTGTCTACTGTGTTGTATTATATTGAAGCCCACATCTTTTTTAGAAAGTAAAATAGTCCAATAATAATTAAATACGATGCAACTGCATTCGATACGCCCCAAATATGCATGCGTAGTTACTGACTAGCTGTTCCCGCGACATCGTTCGCGTGGTTTTTGAGTGACTTAAGCCGTTTATGCAGCGCACGCAATGAAAGTCCCCAAATGTAATTAATTTTCCCCGTTTTCGCAACATTTCTCACTGACGCTTCGCTCCGATTGGTCGCAGCGTAATGTTATATATGTCGCAGTCATCTTATTGAATCTGGTTATTTAATTGAATCACTAGGCGGTTATAAAATGGCGTCAAACAGCTCGTACAGATAGCAATGTGTTGATATATTTTTTGATTAATTTACTTTAATGTTCGTTTTATTAGTACTCATTCGGAAATTTCGAAGTTTAAAACTAAAATATTAAATGGCTGTCCTAGTCTCGGATTCTAAAATTTGTTGGTAAAAACAGGATTCAATGAAAGCGCTAGTCATTCAATTAAATAGCGGATTCAATCAGATGACTGCGACATATATAACATTACGCTGCGACCAATCGGACAGTCCATTTCTAGAGAAAGGCTTTAGGCTATAGCCTAAAGCCTTTCTCTAGAAATGGAGTGTCCAACAAAAAAAGAATTTTCCAAATCGGACCAGTAGTTCCTGAGATTAGCGCGTTTAAACAAACAAACAAACAAACAAACTCTTCCGCTTTATAATATTAGTATAAATTTTTTGAAAACGAACTCTAAATAAATATGAGTAGGTACGTTTTCAGTTTTCACAAACACAGGGTGTAAAAAGAACAGTAACTATAAATTTGAGATACGACTGTACCTACTACCTTTCCTCATTTTGGAAATGTATTTTTGTTTATTTTTTTTGGCAAAAACTAAAAAACTATATTTTTTACTTTTTACCATTTCCTATTTTTTAAGTTTTTGTTATTTTACCGACAAAAAAACTTGCAACAATATTTTTTTTTGTTAAAAAACATTTCTAGAATGAGAAAAGGTAGTATAATCATACCCCAAAGTTATAGTGACTGCTCCTTTTACACGTAATAGAAATTAAACTAAATATTACTAGAATACATGCAAGCTTACTCCCGACACAATCGAGAATCGAACCAGTATTGTATTGTTGCTCGAAAGTGCACATAAAATATTCAACGTAGCTCCGTTAAATAGCTATTTAGACTAACTTCGGCCCACATATCTAAATGTTTAAATTTTATTATTTACCTACATAAGAATAGGAATTTATTAGGAAGTAAGAAGTTTTATTTTTAACTCACACAAAGACACAAAATGAATATAAATACAGGCAATAACCAAAATACAATTACATAAAAATACGTTCAGGAAGAATACAAAGAACGGGTAAAACGTAAAATTGTGATCTTGTGTGACCAAAAAAGGGTTCAGCCCGGTTTAGGCCATTTATATGTCGCAGTCATCTTATTGAATCTGGTTATTTAATTGAATCACTTGGCGGTTATATAATGGCGTCAAACAGCTCGTACAGATAGCAATGTGTTGATATATTTTTTGATTAATTTACTTTAATGTTCGTTTTATTAGTAATCATTAGGAAATTTCGAAGTTTAAAACTAAAATATTAAATGGCTGTCCTAGTCTCGGATTCTAAAATTTGTTGGTAAAAACAGGATTCAATGAAAGCGCTAGTCATTCAATTAAATAGCGGATTCAATCAGATGACTGCGACATATACACACATACGCGTACATGACACCGGTTTTCTGAACCGAATGATGAAACGACCCACGGATATCATGCACTTCACCACTTAATTCTAATAAATAAACTACGTTATATTTATATATATATTAAAAAAAACACATACCCAATAATTATATTAATATTAAGATCGCACTCACCTTATTGCATACCCCACCATCATAACATAACACACACATAGCATGCAATTAGTACATATAACAAAATAATGCATCGTGATTAATTTCTAAACCTATAAATGACATGTTTCCCTTATGCATACTGAACTGTTCTTTTATAAGAAATAATTTTAAATGTCGTTTAAACGTGCCCAAGGTGTTCATATTTTTTATGGGCGGAGGGATGTTATTGCTGATTTTAGTACGCAGCACGATCAAATCTGAATCTAATCGAACCGTTTGGAGAGTAAGGCCCCGGATCACAACCAAAGTATTCGAGTCTTCGCAACTTTTCGTACACAGATCCGTCCGTCCGAAGATTATTACGAGGCATCAGGCAGGTGAGGCACGCGGGTCGTTCCCTTGACATTCAGATCTAATCCACTCTCACTCCGTCAATCTTAAGGTCGTCTTGTATGACATCTCTATTAGAGCAACATTTTATATCGCGGGTTTTTCTGGGTTTAAACATCAAACAAATCCGCATGCTTACTACCGACACAATCTAGAATCGAATCAGTTCGGTCTCAACGGTTTTAGCTATTTTAATTTGGTGGTTTACTTTTAAACTAATCAGGATGAAGAAAATCGGTATATCGTTACTTTTTGTACACCCAACTATATCAATCGACTGAGAATCAAAATAAAAAAACGTCAATTTATTCAGGAGTACGCGGCACGATCGAAACTGAATCAAAATCGAATCAGTTTGGAGAGTAAGGCACCTGATCTAATCAATCGTTTACTAAATTAATAATGAAAAAAAAAACCCGACTTAGCGTGTAACATTCCTATCACACCTAACAAACGACCTGATGACCTTGAAGAACTGAACCGATTTCACACATAGCTAATAACACTCTCGACTGATATACCTTTCAAACAAAAAAACCGCATGAAAATCGGATCATCCGTTTGAGAACTACGATGCCACAGGCAGACGCATTTACACATACACCAGACAGACGCATTTACACAGACACGTCGTTTTTGAGTCGGGGGTTCCCTTCATATCAGGCCCTTCATGCTTAGGGTAACCAAAAAATTCGTTATGTATTCACATTGTGACATCACACGTGGCACAACTAATATCTCATATAACCCAATCAGTCCTAAGTACCTATATTCGCATACAAGTTACAACCGAAATCCATATAAAATTCGTTCAACCGAGTATAGCGGTTTAATATAAGTTTCATGTCTATAATTAAAGCCGTCAACTCCTGACCAAAGTTTAAAGGGTTAATGTGTTCCAGACATAGAATATCTAAGGTAGTTTACACACGACAGCGCGGCGTCGCTAATTTGACAACCTCCGTAGCGCAGTGGTTGAGCGCGTTGGTGTTCGAGCGAGAGGTCGCGGGTTCGAATCCCGCCGAGGGAACAAAAAGTTTTCAATGTCCTGAATCATAGATGTGTACTAAATTTGTGTATAATATAATAAGAATCTTAAACATTTGTCTGATACCTGTAACACAAGTTCTTCGGATACTTAGCACGGGACCAGATTGACATGGTGTGAAGCATCCATAGATATAGGAGATTATAATATTAATCTCCTTAGGATTTATATGGAGCCTTACACACGGCGACTGCAAGGCTGTGCCGCGGCGGCAGCGGCGTGCGGCGCCGCAGTTCTGCGAGCGCAACTTATACGAGTTTAGAATTTAGATGGTGCAGAACGGAAGACGTCTATAATCAGTGTTGCCAGAACGTACCAAAAAGTACGGTTTTCCGTACTTTTTGTCACACAACAGTGTGCACCGTACCTTTTTCGTACCTTATAAATTATGCTAGCAATTCATATTTTAATAAATACTATAAAAGGGAAGTTATAGGTAAACTATAGCATTTTAATGTTTTGGAAATACCGTACTTTTCAGTTAAAATCCGTACCTTTTCATAGAGCATGTCGTACTTTTTTGGGAAATCATACTGGCAACACTGTCTATAATAATCGTATCGCGGTGCCGCTGGCTCTGCGGTGAAACGCCACAGCTTCGGCGGCACTGCAACGCCGTCGTGTGATAACTCCCTATAAGGGTCCAGTCTCGAAGTATTACCGATTCACCGAAATCAATTTATATTGGCTCTAGTATGTCTTGCAAACAAAGGCTGTGTAATTTGTAATTAATATTTAATCGATCTTACAGAATACCAATTACTTACTAGTCTAACTAGATCATTAATTATAACTAAGTTGAATATCATGTATCGCCATCATCATAATTGTTATAATATGATGCAACAAGCAAGAATTTTAAAAACAGTTTTATAACAGGTTTTTTTGCAGGTAACTTAATATAATACCAATAGGATTCATATTATATGAATCCTATAATATGAATCCTATTGGTATAACACCATGCATATATATAGGGTCACTTACTTAAATTTTTAATACATTATTCAGATTTCTACCCAATAAACAAGCAAAGGCTTCCCTCTGAAGGAGGGAAAAGCCTTCGCCACTGCTGAGTAGCAAATGAACACTGAGCGTTATGTATTACCATGGCCTATCATCCCATACAATCTATCTTAAATACAAAAAAAAATGCAATAGATGTCACTACTATTAACGTTTGTAAATTATATTATGTAAATATGAAAAAATTCAGTACAAATATTGACATTAAAATAAGTTAAGAATATTTTTCAAGCATAACATCACATTAAGCATCCTTAATTAAGCAGAAGATACAAAACAAAATAATGAATTAGTATTTTCAAATAGTGCCGCTAGATGGCGGTTTCCGTAATGTGCCTGGACTTCACCCTTTGCCAGTCGCATTGCCAGTATAAGGGTGATACCATTGTCTAGTACTAGGTCGTGTCTCTGTTATATATCTACTTTGTGGTGTGTATTACTTATCTTTCGCAGTTTATTTATAAGTAAAATGCTATATTCCAACGGGGATGATTTATCATCCCCGTATCATACTTGCTACCACATAGCTAGATCCTTATATTATACTTTGTACTATAGACTCAAAATTATATAAGCAAGTTATTTTATACCTTAAATAAATAAATGGACTGCGGGTTCGAATTTCGTGAACGTACTAAAATATTTGTGTATTATACCTATAATAATAATAATAATTGGTAATATCTAAATAAGAATTAGAAGAAGTATTTAATATATAATATTATTAAATATGTTTTCGTCGTCTGAGCCCCGTGACACATATTCTTCTGATACTTAGCACGGAGCCAGATTAACGTGGTAAAATCTATGAAGATTTTATTATTATTAGACCGTGTTTCACCAAGCAATGTTAAAGTTAACGCCATGTTAAAATACCATGCCATCATTGCCATCTCATTCATTGACAGGAAATACGAGAGGAATGATATTTAACATGGCGTTAACTTTAACATTGCTCGGTGAAACACGCCCTTAATGTATAAACTAAACTTTTGCTTTGACATTTCAGAAGCTGGGATCAATCGATTGTCTAATATCCATTATCTATTCACATCTGAGCACCGGTCATTGACCCCGGTTCCTTTGGAGCGGTTTCAGTTGAACGTCCTAGGCGGCACCAAGGTCTTCAGCTGAGCTGGTGACCGTCGCCGGTTCAAGGCCGCTGGGTGAATGCTCACTGGTACAATGTACATGGCGGATCCGGTGCACCACATTTCGATCTTGTTGCTATGGCAATAAGACCCAAAAGTGCTATCTGTCGTTGTGTACCTAGTATGTATAGTGCCAAATATGTCTCGACTCTCGCCACTTATAGTCGGCTGTTGCCGCTCAGAGATTTGAGTGTACTCTTTGACCGACTCAAACGAAGGAATCTCATTTGGACCAGCCCCTGATTACGTAGTACTCTGGTGTCTTTCGAGTTTCTGAAATTCAACTGTCATTTTGACGTTTAAACTTTTTAAATACGATTTTAATTATTTCAAAACATCAAAACGACAGTCGATTTTCAGAAACGGGAAAGCCACAATTTACGTACAAAATATTAGAATTTAGATGTTCCCTGTAGACTTTATTGTATTTCAGCACATTAAATAATAACTCCAGTTAATAAATTAATCTATTTTTATGTTTTAGAACAGATTGCGATGTTGCCATTAACTTGCGCCGACGAAGTTCTAAAAAAACTGACCGAATTCAGAACCTTCTTTTTTGGAAGTCGAATAAAAATGGCCCCGATTCAAGATGCCATCGCTATTATCACTTAGGAAGTTCGAAAGAAAAATATATGGGATTTGAGCTTCGCTAAGTGACATACGAATTCGCTTGACATTTAGCGAACCTTATGTCAAATCCCATATTGTTTACGAGCTTCGTAAGGCCTAGTTATCTATCTTAGATTATGTTTTGATTTTTAACAAAGCATAAAAATAAGACACTTAAAATGCAGTGCACAAAACAAAGTTTCACATCACTAACATTTTTAAGTGGTGCAGCTAGCAGTGAGAAAAATAAATTCTGTAAAATAACAAGTTACACCTGCGTATAGGGTTGCCAGGGTGAAAAATAATAATAATCTCGAGTACTGTCCAATTTTAGATGCTTCCCTCAGAACACGCGTAAAATTCATTTCAGTTTATTTATTTATTGACCTCACCAACAATTAATAAAAAATAAAAACAAAAAGGGCTTAAAGATAAAATGAGTCCTAATGATAAGTGAAGTACGACAATGAATATGAAACATGATAATAATTATGATGATACCATAATAAAAAGTTTTCTTCTTACAATCCAAAAAAACTGGTAGTTAAGTTAATACACTCTATAGTACGGTTTACGTGAGATTAGCACAAATCCATACGCGTAACGCGTAAGCGGGAAAAGCCTTCACATGACCAAATTATATCATATTATGTCATTAAAATAATTAATATTGTAAGTGCTGGTTATACAACAAATTCTTCACCTTTTATTTGTTGACATAGCGGATCACCCCTAACTTCCCAGGGACCGACAAATGCGTACTAAAGAGGTCAACTTTCGTGGATCAACTCTCTCGATCAAAGGAGACTTCTTTTTTTTTTAAATGGCTCCTTAGTGATTTGCCAATGTGGTATGGCAGTACTCAAGGATCATTTATAATGCGGGCAAGATGAGTAAAAACCTCAAATTAGAGCTCCATGAATAATCAACAATTAGATCAACAAAAAAAATCCATAGCTAATAATAAAATCCTAATCGCAACTTTCAGTCGTCGCAATAAATTATTACTTTGACATTTCTATATCTTCATTACAGGGACATAAACAAAACAAAAATTCCCCACATTCGGGGAGAGTGAAAGTACGACAACCCTAGGCGGAGACGGTATAGAAACAGGGTAAGGGCGTGCCTTTGTCCTTAACTTTTTTGTTCGTACCGCACAGGTAGCGGGAGTACAAAGAATGTAATACTTTACAACTTTTGGACGTGAAATTCGAC
The DNA here is from genome assembly GCA_905187575.2 of Celastrina argiolus. Classification (NCBI taxonomy): domain Eukaryota; kingdom Metazoa; phylum Arthropoda; class Insecta; order Lepidoptera; family Lycaenidae; genus Celastrina; species Celastrina argiolus. The sequence goes on from LR994595.1 coordinate 6,656,112, forward strand.
GGAATCGTTGTTTAGTGTAAGGTATTTTTATGGTTTGGAAAACTGATAGTTTTGACGTCGACAAGTTACCTATTTGTTTATTAACCGACTCCCAAAAAAGGAGGAGGTTTCTCAATTCAATGTTTTTTTTTAATGTTTGTTCACGGATAACTTCGTCGTTTATAAACCGATTTTAAATATTTTTTAATATACTATTTACAATACATAGCTCTAGATAGATGTATTTTACGTCCTCTATTTCGAGTAAATAGCAAAGTTACTCGAAATAAAGGACGTATATATGTCGCAGTCATCTTATTGAATCTGGTTATTTAATTGAATCACTAGGCGGTTATAAAATGGCGTCAAACAGCTCGTACAGATAGCAATGTGTTGATATATTTTTTGATTAATTTACTTTAATGTTCGTTTTATTAGTACTCATTCGGAAATTTCGAAGTTTAAAACAAAAATATTAAATGGCTGTCCTAGTCTCGGATTCTAAAATTTGTTGGTAAAAACAGGATTCAATGAAAGCGCTAGTCATTCAATTAAATAGCGGATTCAATTAGATGACTGCGACATATATATAAGTATAACAGTAGAGAAGGTTTGTTCTCATTCAGAGGGACGCCGGTATTTTAGTTAAGAATTGGTATTTTCTGTTAAGAAACTTGGAATTAAAAAGAGGTAATCTTCTATTCTTATGTATGTACCATAATAAAGGAAAATTTAAACGTTTAGATATTATGTGGACCAAAGTTAGTCTAAATCAGGGATGTTAGGGAGCTCCGTAACCGTAACCGAAACTATCGGATATCCGAAATAAAAAGTTATCCGTAACCGTAACCGAAATAAAAGTTTTTCTGTAAAAAGGAAACCAAATTTAATATCCGTAACCGAAATTATTCGAATTATTATTCGAATAATTTCGGTCGGAATAAATATAATAAAAAATTTTATTGAACATTGAATGAAACGGATAATCCGAAATAATTAAATATCCGTATCCAGAATTTCATATCCATTTCATTTCATCCCCGGTCTAAATAGCTACGTTGAATATCTTATGTGTACCTTCGAGCAACGTTTCGAACTTCGTAAGTATGTGATAATAGCGATGACATTTTCGAAGTTTGTCGTCGTAATTAGCGATGGCAACATCCCTTAAGACTCTGGTCCAAAACACAATTTATTACAAAAAAAAATATGTTAGTCTGCAAGATATTGATAATATAGGCCTATGCAGCCTGAAACAAATGGTAGGTGTTTAATTTATTATTTAATATGCTGAAATACAATGAAGTCCATTGTGTGGTTCAAATGATGTTATAATCAAATACAAAACCAACAATGCGGTCTGCGCCGGTCAGACTAATTCCTAATAATTATTGCTAAACAATCTAGCCAAAACAAATGCTAATTATGGAACCAGTTATATCAGTATTTAATAAATAACTTCTAAATGGCCAAGCAATTTAGTGGGAGGCCAAATAGACAACATACCTACATTTTGTGTAGAAATATTAATTATACCATGACCTATATTTTACAGCTGATTGTTTATTTACACACCTTTTGGATTTTTTTAAATAAAACGAATTTTGATTTTAATTATGGCAACTGACAAATTATTTTCTGATTTTCATAAAATATTTTTTTAATAGAATTATTAACAATTAATAATAATAACACATGTAATAGATAATCTATAATATTTAACAGTAGTTTGCATTCATTAAAAAAAAATAGCTCTTTCATTAAGGGGCCAGCTTGAGTCATTCAATACTGTCCGTGTTAGGCAATGTTTTGACTAGCCTGGAAAGTTGTCAAAACAGTAAAGTTGCATTGTTAAGCAATAAGTACCTTATATCATAAAATACAGCACCCTGTAGATTGGTTAACAGATTTGAGTGGTGAGTAATAGTCGAGTTAGAAAGTTATATAGCCCTGAATAGGTTTGACTGCTGACACTATAGATATAATATTATTAGGTATCTAATGTTCAGTTCCCGAGTGGCAGGAAATATTAGAAAACCTTAACTTGTTTGAAATATTGTAATGATTGTTATAATGTTATACCTAACTATTCTTACAGAATATAATTAATTATAGTTAGTCACTGTCTGAAATTATGCATCAGTGTCAAACTGCCAAAGCTGGTGGTAGCAGGTTTGAATGCCAAAGGAACATCAGCTTACATATTATATCATATATGTACAGTAAAAAGTATTAATTTTGTATTTCTGTTGTCTAGTACCCATAGCAAAAATGTTTTAAGAACTTATCACAGAACCAGATCAATGTGGATATACTATAATAGGTTCAGACTGAGAATATGGTGCTGGAGTCACTGCACCTGTACCTATCTTTATTGATGTAGACAAAAATAAATTGGTCTGAAATCTCATTCAAACATAAGTTTATGGTCACTGCCTACCCGACACCAGTGTAAGCATAATATGTTACATGTATACAGCCCTTTATCCTTTAAGAGCCAAACAAAGAAATTAAAAGATTTTTGAAATACTTGGAATATCAACTTGGCATTGCACAGCTATTGTAACTGAACAATCTGCAAATATCTACAAAGGCCATCTTGGTTTAGAGGACATCATCTGTTAAATAGAGGTTTTTTACATAACAACTTCCTGTCATTAAATTTTTTCTCACCCTTTTGTTAAAATTCAATATTAATGTTGTAATAACTTCCTCAAGGTGTCTTCTGGCTTTCGGCCCTTAGGCAATTCCTATCAAACCAAGGATGTTTTATAATCTTAAGGATGAATTATACTGCCTCTTTGCTGCAGTTGGATTGACAAATTATTATCATTAGATAAGGCATAGTTGAAGGAAGTCTTAGGTTTGGGTCCGTCATCTATTAAGATCAGAACCCCTACATTCTTAACTAAAAGATGATAGACCCAAACCCTTTTCTCTCTAGTACCAATACAGATTAATCTAAATGTTAACAATGCTACAAACAGGCAGACATAATGCTCCCAATTTAAATGCTACTTATTCAAGGCAATGAAGAAATACAACAATAATTTTGTGGATTTTTTTTTGTTTACATTTGATCCACACATATGTGGGACCATTAGATGTATGTGAATATTATTTTCATTGTTATATCATTTCCCTATGATCTTTTCAATAACTTTCAAACCTTAAAGTAAGTTTAAGCATCATAAATTTAAGTAAGATCAATAGTAGGTAGGTTACTAGCTAGTACCTAGGGACTACAAATCTTGTATAATTTATTCAAGTTTTTCTTTAGACCCGAATATATAAAAAACCAATCGATATGCAAATTGTTTACATATTATTTTTGTGTACCTACATGTAAATAAATTTTGATGTGTATAGAATTTGTGTAGAATATTAAAGAGTGACTGGCTCCTGTAAATTATAACCATGAATTACCTCATGAATTCACTATTAACAATAAATATGGGTAGTAAACGCAGTAAATATTAGCTGGCTTAAGGTTGTACAGAAAAAAACAAACCATTATCTATAATTTCAACATTAAAGCAAGTTCGTTAGTTCCTAACATTCTAGAAAATAGGGAAAAGATTAAATAATATTGAAACACAAACAAACTCAAATCGATTTCCAATTTTTCTTTTATGCCGAAGCGTCTCTAGAAACAATGAAAAGTTTTTTTACCTTCGTTTTCGTGACTCCACGATGCCGCTTTAGTTTTCCAACGCTGATTACAGTTATTCGAAGCACTTATCATCACAATACTATAAACTTTTAGAATACTATTTCTACCATTAAATGTATTTTTTAACTAACAATTACTAATAATAACTTAAAAATACACAAGCAGGATATAACAAGCAAGGGTTCAGACATGACATAAAACAAACCAATAGAAAGAGACAGCAAATGCGACGCGCTTGCGTCCAATGGTAAGCGATCACAAATATTTAGAGTTGTCAGATGTAAAAATTATTTTTATTGGTTGCTTGGTTGAAAAAAATAATGTGCACGAGTGTTCACATTGTAATAATTAAAATTGCTAAATGTATACTTATAAGATGGCCAAATTCATAATTTTGCAATCAAAAACTATTTAATAAATAATTAGACATTTTTTCAACTATCAAAAGCCAAGTTTTTCAACTCTCAGATATAAACGCCATCTAGCAACAAATAATTAAAAGTGCATGCCGATATTATTATTGTACAGTAATTATACACTAGATGTCGTTACTCTACAAGTGTTTCTAAGTACTACATACAGATGGCGCTTTTTATCATCTATTGCTATTTATATTAGGAATTGAATCAAAATACTATTATTTCTACATTATATAATAATAATAATAATTTAAAACCTATATAATTACACACGTACGTCAGTACAAGTTAAAAACACTCTAGGGACCTATTATAATTTAAATTAAAACTGTGGTTATTAAACTAAGAGTTTCAAAATGAAACATAGATGGCGGTAAGAAATATAATAAATGACGAAAACAAAAATTTTCACGACAATTTTGCCGACTTACCGACCAATCGACTTAGATAGGACAGAACCACTTTCTTCGTCATCAGTTGTTACCTAAAATAAGCGAGACCAGCGAAAGTACTGTCAGATAAAATTTTAATGAACAATTTTAATTGCCTCAACACATAGGTAGGTACAATATACGCAATGAAATGACGCTCATTGCGAAAAAGTAAAAAAAGTACCTAAAATGCTCATCTTAACTGCATCAAAAATGTAAACATTAAACCTACCCTCACAAATCTTTCTATTACGGCTTCTATCACAAATCTTATAACTAAGCTCATTTTACGAGCATGGCCGAGATGGCTGTAATATCTTTGTCCAATTTCACGCTTATTCGTTTGATGTGACACCGTTTCAATAATGTTTTCCATCTGTTGTTAAAGATTTTTAGCCTTGGGAACTATCAACCAGAGTTTTTACGATTTGTGTTACGCAAAAATTGTAAACTTAAATGTGTTTGTAAAATAATTTAAATTAGATACCAATGGGATGGGGATGGGGATGGGAAACTTCATTAGTAATTTTGCGACTACATATTTGACAAAAACTACATCTTTATTCTATGTATTATTATCATAATATTAGAAGTCCGATTATAATAATAGAAGTTAGAACGTACGATTAGTACCTATTCGTAGTTTTTGAGTTCCATAGTACAAGAAAACCTTATAGTTTTGCTCTATCCGTCTGTCTGTTTAGGTCTGCCCTGCTTACGTTATATAATTATCCCAAGTTTTATCTAATTACATAAATCGTTATGAATTGCGTACCTAGAGATTTTCTTTTTGGAATAATTTATATCCCATCAAAAACATAACTTGTAAAAAGTGCCAAGTCTCGCTACTATATGATGCCAAGCTGGGGTAAGTCGGTCAGTCTAACAAAAACTTATAGTGATCATATCAATATTATTTAAAAAAAACATGTTTTAAATATATATGTAGATCGACTTAGCAATCGCATGAATACACAATGTATAATGTTATATATTATCATATTTTTTGGAAGATTAACTTAAACAATTTTTGTCTAAAAGTGCAAATATTACTTTGTAATTCAATACAATATGGGATAACAACGTTATTTATGCAGTTAGCGTCAGTTGTTACTTGTCATATGATCGATCAGTGAGTGAGTGAGTAAGTCATTGAAAAAATTAAGAAACTTTGAGAAGTTGTAATTCTTAAACTTCTGTTTCAAATTTAATTAAATTTGTATAATACTGGGTTTATACAATGCCTACTTAGTAACTCAAATTGCAGGCTTTTAGTTTTATCTACAACGAAGTTATACGGAGTTTAAAATGGCCAGGCGGCCTATTACAAGCTCTTAATTCCAGGCAGTTTACGCCATACAAGATGGCTGCCTGGAATTTTCGTTTAATTACGATAACAACTGCATGATGAAAGCTAGTCAGCGGACACGTGACTCTTGACTTGCTTCCGAATGTCACTTTCAAGCCCCTGAACTGTATCGAGTAAAGGGTAAAGGATACTACCGTCGTGCTCAACTTGGATGTGGCACTGCCGTGCCCCCAGATCTAATATTATTTTCAAAAGTGCTTTAGAAGTTTACTTGGCAATCTATAGTTAAGGAGGTCGAAGCAAAGCCGACTTCAAAACGTAAAAATTTTAAGAACAATACAATCTCTACATATTTTTGTATTTTGTGACTTCCTTTCATGTTTACTTACTGACTTACGATTCTACTTTCTTCCCCTGGCGACTTATAGAAGTTGTAGGCCTAATTCTAGTTATTTATTTCGTTAATCACATTAATATATCACTAACAATTTTACTGTTAAGTCTTATACGTAAATACTAATGGCAAATATGTAAATTATACCTTTAATTGAAGACATAATGAATTTAAATGAATGGATGAAGGTGATGTGTAAAATATTTAATTGAAAAAATCGAGTTTAAACTGTTAGTTAAACATTTTAGGACATGTCGTAGCGACTAGCGTAGGTATTAAGTACACTGATTTGAAAGACGATTCTTTAGATTACTTAATACTTTACGACATAATATTCTAAAATGTTTAAGTGACAGTTTGGACAATTTTTTTTCGAAATCGGAACTTTGCGACAATTATTTGCGGAACTGAATCCATTGATGTCTTCAGTTATGTGAATAAATATGAATAGAATGTTGCGAAAAGTATTGCAGGTAAATATTTAGCTATTTTGGTAACCATCTTATATATCTCTCAGAAGCTTGTATCTTATAACATTATTTAATTAACCCCTGACGAAAATAGAGGGGTGGTATGAGTTTGTTGTGGCATTGTAGCTCCCAAACAAAAGAAAAATTTAAAAGCTGAAGTGATCGCGGGTGTTTTTAGCCATAATTCATTATCATCAGTTTGCTAACTGACACGAGGTTAGGTAGTTAATTTTTAATTTTGTAAGTTGCTCCAGCTATTTGCATGTGACAAATAAACAAACATATTACACGTTACATACACAAAACTACTACTCACAGTAGTTAACTCCTCCGTGGTCCAGTGGTATAGAGCTTGACTCTCGCGGAGGCCGTGGGTTCGATTCCCGCGTTGGATCAACAAAAAATGTTGTTGCCAAGTTTGGTTAGGACATTGTATGCTGAACACCTGATTGTCTGACAACACAGAGTAGATATATAACAGAGACACGACCTAGTACATAGTAAAATGGTATCACGCTAATAATATAGGTACTGGCAATGCGACTGGCAAAAGGGTGAAGTCCTTAGAAATTCCGGAAACCGCCATCTAGCGCCACTATTGGAAAATACTAATTACCAATTTCGTTTTTTATCTTCTTCTTAATTAAGGAGTTGACTTTAGCTTTATGTGATGTTATGCTTAAAAAATATGCTTATCTCTATTTTAATGGCAATATTTGTACTTAATTGGCAAATTTACATTTTATAATTTACAAACGTTAATAGTAGTGACATCTATTGCATTTTTTTTGTATATAAGATAGATTGTATGTGATGGTAGGCCATGTCTGACAAGAATGATGAGCCATGCGTCGGATGGGCCTGTGTAAAGTCGGTCCTGCCGCCTGCGCCTGTTCTCTCGCCAGTAGTATCGGTTATCCGTCCTACTGGGTTATTAGAGTAAAAGGATGAGTGTATTGCGCACACAGTTGGGCACTATAAAAAGAATCCTCCGTAGCTAGTCTGGTTTAAAAGAAATCGGCCACAGACATCGAAATCGGCGTGGGGAGCTATTAAACTGATAATAGTGATGGTATTTTGAATAAGGGCCCTGTGCTTGATCTCTCGCCAGTCGTGTCGCTTGTCCAAAAATAATGTGCTCTTGTGTAAAGCGCACACACTCGGGCACAAGAATTCGGGCGTAACTGGCCCAGTTTCAAAGAAAATCGCCGTCGCTGAAACCGGGATGCAATTATCCTTTTAACTCTAAAACGCAATTAAACTCAACAACTTTATCTATTTAACATTCAACAAACCGAATCCCCTTTAATCACCGCAAACAGACGGAAACAGAAATAAATAATTAATTACGGAACCCTTCGTTTACCAGATGTTAACAGACTCCCGACAAACCCCAAATATCTTGTACAGCCACCCACGAGTGCCCGCAAACCGCACAGGTATTGTAACCGCCTCTTCGACCTTGTGCTGTACGTAATACAGCATATTTTCCCTCGCAGTGTGTCGCGCGATATCTGACTTTATTGCTATCGAAACTGTTTCTTCTTTATATTATATCGTGAGATGCCATTAAATACTTAAAAAGGATTTAACAAAACTTTTCTACAATTGAAACTCTGCTTTACCGCCTTACAATAGTGTTCATTTTGAGTTGATAGGGCGTGGACATGCGGCGTTGTTGAAAGTGCTGGCGTATGATATGATATCAAGGCGAGACAGAGAGGGACAGTAGAGCGCAGGCTCCTCGGCAGACGTCGCGGTTGCCATGGCAACACATCGATTCGTCTCCCCTCCGCTGCAGCCTCTTGGATCCAGGTCATTCGGGACTTCAGAACGATAATTAAGTTTCGGGTTTCTGTGGTGTTCTCACCTTTATAACCCGACTGCTAAGAAGGGTATTATTGTATGTTTAGATTTTAGTTTTATCTGCGTTAGAACATAAAAATCATATAACTTATTAAAATGATAAAGAAAAAAAACTTAATGGCACTCAAGTCACGTGCTGGCTTTGTAATTCCCCCAAGCAGTGACAGTGACGAACATAAGCATCGCTGTACAATGTACATCCCAGTGTGTGCTGAAAACCTTAACTTATTTGAAAAGTTTTAATTATTGAGTATCTAACCAACACCGTTACATAGTTACTTGTAACTAACTGCATAATATAATCATGGAAATATAAACTACACTCTTAATCGTAACATTTGTAAATTGACGATGGAATTGTATATATTATTTAATTTTCACACACCATGCTATCATGGTATAATGTATGGATCTGTTTTAAGCGCTACCACTTGCAAATGTAATACATTCTGTGAATAAAAGATTGATAAAATTTTGGACTTGGACACATTGTACGACCCCTGTAGCTCAGTGGTTGAGAACGCCGTTGCACAAACCGGAGATCGTAGATTCGAATCCTGCCATAGGAAAAATATATTTAACTATTTAATCAATAATTATTAGCTATACACATTTAATCCAAGACACAGCATCAAATAAAACTTTTTGTTTCTTTATCGAACCCGCGGCATCTAGCACCGACGCGCAACCACTGAGCTACAGTGCTCTCAATCACTGCGTCAAAACCGAGAACAAGGCGGATTGGATAGCGCCAATTAAATGATTTGAGCCCTTGAACAATCACTTTGATGTTTTAACGAAATGTCGACCCAGAAAGAATCCTTCTGACAAAAGCAAGAGTCTGGACCTAATAGGGCCACTCGAGCCTTTCCTTACGGCTCCTTTGACGTGACACGAAATGAGGCTAATTTGAAAAACGTAGCAATTCCAGTGAACGCAACACGAATGTAGGGAATTGATTGTTTTGCTGATGGTACGCAAGGTAAGTCTTGAGTGAATAAGTGAATAAAATTTACGAATTACGATGACCTCCGTAGTGCAGTGGTTGAGCGCGTTGGTGCTCGAGCGAGAGGTTGTGGGTTCGAAACCCGACTTGGGAACAAAAAGTTCTTAATGTTCCTGGGCCATGGATGTGTATTAAATTTATGTACCTATATTATAATAAAAACCTTAAATATTATGTATACATAAAGTATAAAAAGTATTAAATATATTTCCGTTGTCTGGTACCTGTAACACGAGTTCTTCGGATACTAACACCCGGTTTCTGAAAGGCTGATCAAATTGATCAATTGATCAAATCAGCTAATCTGAACGCTGATTGGTTAACATCACTTCGCAGTCACCGTTTTCACCAATGAGCGTTCAGATTAGCTGATTTGATCAATTGATCAATTTGATCAGCCTCTCAAAAATCGGGCGTTAGTCCCGTAGGTACTATTGTCGTGGTGTGAAGCGTCCATAGATATTATATTATTATTTTATATTATAAAGTCCAAATATGAATATTAGGATATCGTCGTCATCATATATTTGGAACATAGAAGTGTTATGTCTAAAATGAACGAATAAAATTAAAATGTGTCGAAAAAGAATAATCGAAACATGGCAATACAATTTCGTTTTATCAAAATAATTTTTAATGTCACTACTGTATGTTATTCATTACAATGTACATATTCTAAAATCGATATCTTGTAGGTAATGGCTTTAAGTTTAGATCTATCGATCCTGGAACCTACATCAAACAAATGAGGACACAACGGTTACAGGACTTGAAGGACGATAATTTTACAAGCAAATTACGAGAATATTTCTAATTGCATTGTGCGATGGACAGGACATTTTATTATTACTTTTTTTGGCATTTTGTAAAAAGCAAGCAAGCATAATTTGCTCTACGCGTCATACTCTTCACACTATATTCGTCTTAATATATCCATGAATCACTCTGTATAACAAAATCAAAAGATGCAAACTAACTTACATACCAAATTGCTGTGTAAATCAGTACCTACGTGTAGTGTAAGGCAACATTATAAAATCCGAGTCTAATAAAACAATCAAGGCACCACGGGCCACCTTACATGTAAAGTAGATTATAAAACTTATCTACGATCAACCCTCTATTAATCATGAAAAAGACAAAAATGCATATCTGGCATCGGGCTTCATTAAAGCGGCGTCTCCTAATGACGCTCGTGTGACACGGCACGTTCATATTTATGTAAATTGCTGAGAATATGATTAGTCGCGTCGCCTCCCCCTGATAATCATATTTACGGCTTCCCCCCACGCCCCCACCCCGAGTGGGGTTACCTTCGGTCTGTCTCGTTTCTGTGGAGTGTCTGAGAAACTTTGATAGGTACTGAATGTTATGTGAAAGTTATCTATGTACACACCTAACTATAGCTGTACGTCAGAAATAAATTTAACCTAAACGTAAACAAACCCAAAACACCGAAATTTTCACATAATTTACTTATTGTGCACACATATTAACGGAACGTTAAAGGATTAACTTCATTATCCAATACATTTTATAACAATAAAAACATAATTAATTAGTTTAAACATCAAATGAAAGTTTTTCACAAAATAATACGCCATTTTAACACTGCCGATTGTAGAATATAAGCCTATAGTCTATGGATTCATAGCAAACAATAATTAATCATTGTATTAATATTGGCCAATTGGCATCACTGACTAGTCTATGGTTGTGTCATAGACGGGATTGTTTACGTTTACGTACGTCGAATTGTACTATTTTAAATAAGTAAATAACTATTTGTATATTGTTCTCATGTAAGTGAATATTGTATCTTTTATGAGAATAAATTCTTTGAACATTAAGTGCATAATTTAGGTGTTATGCACTTACGAGATTATGAGAAATCCCCTTCATTTTTGTTATCGAACTTCGTCGTCGTAGTTAGCAATGGCAGCGTAGCTAAAGGCTCTGATAATTTTGTTAACTATTTCTAATATCTACCAGTTAACTATATTAAACTTTTTATACTGAGTCTCGTATTTTATATTTTTTTATAAGACATAAGGTTCGGTAGGTTAGGTACTATGTCGACTCATTATCTTTATGAGAGCAATCAACATGAAACTATTACAAGAAATTTACTAAATTTTTTTTTTTTGAATCCTTATATCAAAAATGCGTAGCCGATTTACTAGAAAAACCAGAGTACTGTGCTGTTTTTTCAAGAAAGAAAATTTAATTAGCTCATTAGATATAGGCAAAAAAGTAAAAAGCAGTCAGCATAACTTTGGGGTATGATTAGGTATACTACCTTTTCTTATTCTAGAAAAGTTTTTTTTACAAAAAATAAAAAATATTTTAAGGATTTGACAAAAAAAAATACAAATAAAATACATTTCCAAGATGAGGAAAGGTAGTATAATCGTATCTCAAACTCAAATTGATAGTTATTTTTACAAACTGTATACCTTTAATCGCTTGTTAATTTGATAGTAAACTGGAAAAGTTAACACGGTAATCGAAAGGTTGGAGTTCTGCCTATGAGGTTAACTGTAGTTCAATAATTGACCCCAATTTACTTATTCGACTACTAGTAGCACGTAGTTTGGGCAATGTCTAGATATTGCCCCATTAAATTTCCCCTAAAATGGACGATTTGCCGGGAACCGTACATATTTCCTCGATCAAATATAGCCTATATTTGATCCATTCCCGTGGCCTATATCTGTGTCAAATTTCATAAAAATCCGTCCAGTAATTTCGGAGCTTATTCAATGCAAATATATATCTTCTTTTGTATAATATTAGTAACTTAGTAAACACTAGATATAATTGATAACTACTTATATTTTTAAGCTAACTACGGCGAACCAAATGATTTTGTCACTATATGTATATTTGTTCTACCGTTACTTTTTAAATTTTTTTCCAATTTAGAATAACTATTGATTCGTAATCTATCATATATGTAGAGTCTATCTAAAGTTTTTCCACGAAAAAAATAGATAGTCTACGATGTTTCCACATTATTATTCTTTATATTTTACTAACGATTACGAAACATATAGGCGAAGTGTCATAAAGTGAACAGTTAGCTATCATGGATACTTAGTTCAGTTTATAACAATCTGGTTTTGAACTCGAATTGATTTTACTGCATAGTACCTATACTTACTTTTAGTGCCTATATTTAGGTAGGGAAATGACGTGCGAACGTAGCTCCAGCGTGGCCATAAGATATTAAACTTGTTCTAAGATCGATATATTATATATCATGTTGCGTGTGTTGGCCGAATGACATGAGACCGCGCGCTTCCCGCCTGAAACTCGCAGGGTAAACAGTGTAGCGGCGACCGCGCGCGCGACACCGCGCACTTACCGCTGCTTACCGCTTACCACTTACCGCCTGTAGGCGTACTTACCCGCCGCCGACCCGCGCCCGACTGAGCTGCGCAAATTAGAGGAATAGATCGACGATGAGATCGAAAGCCGTGGCGAGGAGGTTTCACAACAAAGGTATGTACTCATGACTTCGTTAGTTACTCATGACTTTGTTACTTACTCATGACTTTGTTAGACCAGTTTGAAGTTTTTATTCTTAGAATGAAACAACAGAAAATTAATTCTGTTTATCGCAGATCGTCTATTTTACAAAGTTAAAAACTCAACATGAAATCATGGTATTTTATACCTACATTTTTACAAAGTTAAAACTCTACATCTTCAGACGGACGTAGACAAAGCATTTTAGACAAATTATAAGATAGACAAAATTAGCTAATAGTTAAATACTAAGTGCAAGGAATTTTCATTCTTACATTCAAATAAAAAACATAATTTTATGCTTTATATACCAAGATAAAATATTTACAAACTTATAAACTTTACGTGCAATTTTCAGTGGAACGTAGACAAAGGCTTTTAAGAAAACTACTATGGTTGAAAACAGAAACGCTAACTAAAGATAGGAGCCCTCATTCAAAGGCTACTGGTACTGTTTTGCGGAATGAGGAGATCTTGAATCTGGTCTTAATTTAACTATCGTTTTGTTAGATAGACAAAACAATACTAATCGGACATTTGATGGACATAATAAATACATAATATATCCGCCTCCTTTTTTAGAAGTCGGTTAAATAATATATAAGATACCTTACGATGCGCAGTAGGTATCTCTGATAGTGATGCGCCGCGCTCCCATTGGTCGACCCCTCCCACGCTGACAAGATAGCAAGGGACATCCTCCGACGCGCGCTATTCTAAATTATACCCTATTGTGTACAGTTAGAGTGGAGTTTCCACTGTGGGAGCAGACGGAGGGACGATCCCTCTATTGTCACTTGTCATTGGATGCGCCTCCAAGCTTTTCATTATTTATTTACATTATGTACGTTGTGTAAATAATGAAAACGAGTGGTAATGATAATGCTTTTGTGTTTTGTTCAGTGTTAAATTATTAAGGGCGTGTTTCACCAAGCAATGTTAAAGTTAACGCCATGTTAAATATCATGTTATTCCTCTCGTATTTCCTGTCAACGAATGTGATGGCATGGTATTTTAACATGGCGTTAACTTTAACATTGCTTGGTAAAACACGGCCTAGGTTTCTTAAAGTAATAATATTATAAATATGTAAGAAATATTATAATGTAGAATAGAGTTTCTTGATTTAGGTAAGAATTTATATATCTTTAATCAATATTAATTAAAAAAACTTATTCCTTTGAAAAAAAAATTCTACAACTTATTTCATTTTAATATGTAGATTAGTTTATACCTTATTGAGTATAACTTTATTCTCTGTTGGTATTTTTATTCTGTGTAGGTATATGTGAAAATCATGTGCTGAATTGAGCTGATTACAGTGTTTAAAAACTTTATTTAATATCTAGAGTTCGTGTAAGACACAAGTGTAAACGCTATCTTCAAAACTCAATAGCATATAAACCTACAAACGCTTATTTGCAATGCTCTCTTAGCTGTCAAGTGTGTGACTTTTGTTACGTACCAGACAAAGGCACCGTCCACTAGCGTATCCGAATTTTTTTATTTTTTTAAATCTAATTTATTAACGAGGGTTTGTTCCGTATCCGTATTTTAGTAATATCTATGGACGCTTCACAGGTGAACTGTGACTATGTCAATCTTAATCTATCTGGCTTTGTGCTAAGTATCCGAAAAATTTGTGTTACGGGTACCTACCAGACAACGGAAATATAATTTAATAATTTTCTAATATACTGTACATTATATAATTATTAAATATATTTTTCATTGCCTGGTACCTGTAACAACAACACATAATTTATGTACCTATTTATACTAATATTATAAAGCGGAATAGTTTGTTTGATTGTTTGTTTATTGGTTTAAACGCGTTTATCTCAGGAACTGCTGGTCCGATTTGAAAAAATCTTGTTTTTTGTTGGATAGTCCGTTCACAGAGAAAGTTTTTAGGATATAATGTAACATTACGCTGCAACCAATAGGAGCGAAGCGTCAGTGAGAAATGTTGCAAAAACGGGGAAAATTATTCGCATTTCGGAACTTTCGTTGCGTGCGCTGCCTAAAAGGTATAAGTTACTCAAAAACCACGCGAACGAACTCGCGGGCACAGCTAGTAATATAACAAAAACCCTAAGTATGTTTAGGTAGGATTGAGACTTCTTTATTAATACGGACCTTAAACTCTACATGCTATACAATTAGTCTGTCTGTCAGTTACTCTACATTTTCTATGAGTTCACCACCGCAACCCCAGACTTCAGTATTTACTTATCTAACTCAAACACAGACTCGGGAGGGATTAGGGAGGGTTTAATTACGGAGTAACTTCGAGCGGTTAAACTATCACGAGTACAAAATATGTAGCCGGGCCCCACTTCACCCGTGTGAAATAAAACCCTATTGTAATATTACCTTTTCACTTCTATCTCGTAGATACTTATATACTTTATTGTGCACATAACAAGTAACAAAAGAGATAAAATTATTTTGCAATTTTATAGTAATTTTGTAGTACCTAAGGACTACAAAATTAATATTAAAATTTTATGGTAATTTTTTAGTCTTTACTACAAAATTACTATAAAATGCAAAATAATTTTGTCTCTTTTGTTACTTGTAATGTGCACAATAAAGTATAATATTTATATTTGTATGCTATACGAATTTAAATAAACTTAAATAGAAAAGTCATTAAAGCTACGTAGCCCGTAGACGTTGTCTACGAACATTCTACGAATCTCATTCATTTGACGATTACTAATAATTATTGTACCTTCAAAATTTATAAGCGATTGGTGGGTGATGATGATGAGGAGACTGTACTTCAATTATATTCTGTTCAGCAGAAACAACGGAATGAAGAATATGACAAATTTTATCCTATCTATTTCTTTTTCGGGTGGTTCTCGCCTCTATGGTCGAGTGGCTTAGAGCGTTGGAACAACAACAAAAAATGTCGTTTTCAAGTTTGGTTAGGACAATGCTCGCTGATCACCTGATTGTCTGGCAACAAAGATGATCCATGCATTGGGTGGGCATGTATAATGTCGGTACTGCGCCTGATCTCCCGCCATTCGGTTGTCCGTCCCACTGGGCTACGAGAGTGAAGGAAGAGAGCTTCTGTGTATTGCGCACACACTTGAGCACGATAAAATAACTCCTCCGTAGCTGGTCTGGTTTTAATGAAATCAGTGTTGGAGGCATTATGGGTACCTTGATTAGGTACTTTGTAAATACTTAACTTGGTTGCTACTAAATCATTATGTCAAAACTATAATAATTGAGTTAATAAAATATCTTCTTATTATCAAATATACCATATTTATCAGATATTAGAATTGACTATAGTGTCCGTTGCTTGTGCAAACTTGTGTACAAAAAGGTAATGCATACTAAATTATGTCGAACTGTATTTCAGCGCACACAGTTGATAATTTTATTCGATCGTTGTTGTTGAATTTCCTACATATCGATGTAAATAAACCGTTCGTTATCTCGGAAGGCTGTAAAGTGTATCGTAAAACAGATGATTGGCTGCCTGCGCGCGTTGTGTAACGTTTGGAAACAGCTAGACACGAGCTGATATCAGACTATCGCTGGTATACAATATACTACGCCCTTCCCTCGCCGATTTCGGTGTCGGTAGCCGATTTCATTGTAACCAGGCCAGCTACGCAGGAGTTATTTTACAGTGCCCAAGTGTATGCGCAATACACAAAGACACTATCTTCCTTTTACTCTCCAAACCCAGTGGGACGGTAAACCGACACGACTGGCGAGAGAACAGGCGCAGGACCAACTTTTTACATGCCATCCAACTCATGTTTTTCTTGTCAGAAAATCAGGTGATCAGCCTCATTGTCCTAACAGGAATAGAAACTCACAACCTCCGGGTCGAGAGCGAAGGTCTGAACCACTAGACCACCGAAGCATACATAGTATGTTCGCGGAGGCGGCGGTTCTTGTCTTCTTTGCCATCATAAGGTCTCGGGCGGCGGCAGTCTGACACAGCCTGCGCCATTCCAACAATAGAATACTCACGGCCATCTCAGACGATTTTTATGAAAATCCAATGCTCTTATTTTCACAATATGTCTTTTCACATCTCTGTTCACATGAACTCTAACAGGAAATAAAATGTTACTGCAATTTTTTAAGACTGGACACATAAATGTCGACAATTTATTTTATTTTTACCTTGTTCTTGTCGAATGGGTGAATTGCTGATGCCTAAAGTAAATACTTTGTAAGTATTTTATTTATTTGTAAGCCTCCCCAAAATTTTCATGGGGTTTTGCATATACCCGCGCCTTTTGGAAGGTAGGTTGACGAGTCCAGTTTTCAGATAACAATGTCCGAGTTGTAAAATCAACGGCTTTACTCATTTGGAATTTATCCCGACCACATTAACCCCGACTTGATTCCAGTTGGAATGTCAGCAATGATGATGATATCTGTGGATGTTATCGTGACGTTAACTGGAACACAGCCGTTTCGAAACGCGATAGCTGCTCTTTGTTGCGCTCTGTATAAAAGTACTTCGTTATAAACGTTGGCCACTGGCTGTCCTATAGACTAGGTTCTGAGAATTTCCATTTAAAAGAGAAAGCATGTCGAATACTACGATACTAATATAACGAAGCGATATGAAGGCTTCTGTGGCTCGCCCCTGAACGCTATAAGGTTGATTCAAATCGTATTTCAGCTAATCGGTGTCTTTTGTGACCTTATCTGTGGAATTTTAACCAATCTTGCAACTGCAAGCGTGATGTAATAAAAATAAAAAATGTTTTATTTCCAAATGAAACTTTACAGTTTTTTTCGGAAAGTCAACAAAAAAACAAGCTACCATCGGTTCAACCCTAACCCGCCGAGAAGAACCGGCGTAAGAAACTCGTACCCATGCACAGCAAAAAGATAGAAAATTGATTGATGGAGATTTATAAAATATCTGTCTGTTCCTTTCTGTCTGATAATATTCCACTAATCAGCGTTCAATATGGGTTGTTGATTTGAATGCCAAGTTAGTTAATGCATTTGAATAGCGTTCGAAAAACCGGGGGTCAGTGTTGGGTTCGAGTCCTGCCGACGAAGTGAAAACTTCAACGTTCCTTGATCATGGACGTGTATTGAATATGTGTTCTTTATAGTAAAAATCTGACATATATGTATAGCATATAGAAGACGTATAGAAGATAATAGAAGTATTAAACATATTAACGTTGTCTGAAAAACTCAAGACAAGCTTTACCAGAATTATTAAGGATCGGATCATATCGTGGTATAAAAAATCGTTTATAGATTAATAAATTATAAACATTTATTTTACGGTGTACGCTGTCAATTTACTGTCAATCCCGCACTGTCAGTTTACTGTCAATCCCGCACTGTCAGTTTACTGTCACTCCCGCACTGTCTCGTGGTGAAAACTAAAGACGAAATAAAATGGGTACAGTCACGTACAAAAGACACTTTTGGAAAACTACATAAGTGTGGATGCAGGAATTTGAGTTTTCAAAGTGTTAGCTGCTACCGACTGCAAAGCTGCTACCGACTGTACCTACACATGCCCAGTATGATATTTATTACTGTACAGTTGCAATCAATCAAATCTATTCTCAGCACGTCTGGCGAGTGGCGAGTTTCGTGCGGTTTGTCACACACTTCAAGACAATGTCTTCCGCCAGAACCAGAACAATATTCAATAACTGAGCTTTATATTTCCGAGAATAGTGGTCGTAAACGTTCAGACATACCTACGGAATCCTCGAATCACAATAACTTGCAGCTCAGCGGAATCCATAATCTTATTTTTGTACCGCGCCGCGGAGCGTGAATTTCGCAATTACGAGAGTGGCTTCGCGTCGAGCGATTGTCACCTCTACTCCCCGTGCATACGATTTATATTGCGATATCACGGCGCTCTGAAAATAAACATTTCTTGTCTATACACGTGCGATTGTGGACTCTATCTCTGCGGCCGAGGCTCGTATGGGAGGGTCCAGGTGGCTGAAAGAGGACTCTCCGCGCTGGGAGGAAAGGAGGTTATGGCGTATCGTCCATTGTTCCCTCCTATAATTTTATCGGGGCAGATTTACGATCGATTGTTCGCGGATAGTCGTGTGCGCGCGCGCATATGTGTGCGCTGCCGTACCTGAGGCACTCGCAGGGCTGGCACAAACAATGACTCATATTTGCTTGGACAGGATTTAATAGTTGCTACTAATTAGATTTGCATCTATACAGGATGTATCATGGTTCATATAATAAGCCGGACATAGTGAGAAGAATGATTCGTAGAGCATTTTTTGTTTTGGCATTATATAAATTACTTACTATAAGTAAAAAAAAATCAAAGGTCTAAACTGAACAAGGAGTGAATCTAACTATGCTATCACTGGCTCAGTAATACACACGAACATACTGGTCGTTGACCAGACCAGAATTTAAACTCATCTGTTTTGTGACTTTTACGGAGATCTTTAATCGTGATTTGTCGCGTTATGGTAAGTAATATGAGGTCCCAAAACAAAAAAAATACTTTACGCATCCTTCTCTTTAGATACTAAGCCTGTAGATGCTAATTTATACATATTAAAAATAGGTCGTAGAACAGTTAATTATTTCTCTTAAAGGCGAGATATGACGTTGAATGTGAAAAACCGGAATTGTGTGCTAAGGTAGGGAGGAGCTGTGTAACTATATTATTTTTATTTATAAAAATATAAATCGTTCAAATAAATTAAACCATGAATAAAGTAGTATATCCTTTTAATTTATCACAGCAGAATATCTACTAATCTAAGACCTAAACTATCTAAGACCAGTGAAAGCCCGTCTTCATTACTACCTTACAGCCTTTCAGGTTTATGAGTCTTTGTTGTTGTTCTTTCAATGACCGTCCTCTCGTAGGCAGCCCTACGTATACCATCGCGCCTATAAGCGAGAAACGACAGAATGCGCTCTTTCAGGTTTTATTTTATAACATCGCAGAGGTTACGATGTTTCTTGACGTATATAGCACGGGATGTTTGCTCTGAGGTGCATTTTAAATATTCTCCGTTTCATAATGCATAATATATAATAGTATATGCATTATGAAACGGATATGCATATACAGTGTGTAAAAAGAGCAGTCACTATAACTTTGAGATACGATTATACTACCTTTCCTCATTTCGGAAATGTATTTTTTATATATTTTTTTTTGTCAAAAACTAAAAAATTTTTTTTTTATTTTTACCATTTCGTATTTTTTTTTCTAAAAAATAATAGGAAGCAAAAAAAAAATTTTTTTTATTTTAGTAAAAAAAAATGAAAAAAAAATCGTTTCTAGAATGAGAAAAGGTAGTATAGACTGCTCCTTTTACAACATGTATACACATCATAATGCACTAGGTGTAAAATAAATGAGTGATAATACTTAAGGGCGTGTATGTGCCTCCTGTTTATTGTGAAAGTACCAGCGCTGAAAGACTTACTTTTGTCTTTCATGTTTCTATGAGAAATGCCATATCAAAAATTTGCCCATACAATATTTTTTTTAAAGTATCTCTTTCAGCGCTGGTACTTTTACCGTACCTAAACTCTGTATACGGGACCCATACCTATACACCCTAAAGTATTATCACTCATTAAGATTACAGCATGTTTAAGTACACAATATATCAATACTTCCAAAATGTGTTATTAGTATTTAGTATACTCAAACATACTTAATGCTAACATGAAACTCTACTACTGCAGTAGGTAAGACAAATTACAATAACTCAAACGATATTTGAATGCCTACTCCATCAAAAATCTTTTTCTTCTTGCGTATATAATCGAATTATTAGCATATTTCTACTATATTTTACCCCATTAACATAAATCTTGACTTTTATTATTCTTATTGTACTGATGTTTTTCTCGAAATTTCTTCCGCGGTGATTTAGATTACGTTTCAATTTGCACCATTTCCTCAATATTCTGCATAACAAATCATCAGGTTTACTGGACAAGTTACTAGCCTGAACAATAGGCGTAGTAAAAGGTAGGGCACTGTATATTGTTTATAGTTTTTATAATAGTTAACCACCTTAAGTGTATCAGAAGAAGAAATGCTGTAAAATGAACATTGAATAATAACAACAAACGTTTTCAAGAAGAATAGTAAGTAGAATTGGAGTTATAGACAGGCAAATATTATACAGGCTCTAATATTAATGAGTGATAATACTTTAGGGTGTGTACGGGTCCCGTATATAGAGCTTACTGTAAAAGTACCAGCGCTGAAAGAATAACTTTATATAAAATATTTTTTAAATTTATGATGTTGGGGCATTTCTCATAGAAACATGAAAGTCAAAAGTAAGTCTTTAGCGCTAGTATTTTCACAGTACCTTAGATACTCTATTTATGAGGCACATACATACCGTAAAGTATTATCTCTCATTCATTTTACACCGCTTTTTACAGAATATTTAATTTGTAGAATAAAACATCATGAAAATTATGAAGAAGGAATTATTTTTAAGTATTACTTCACAATAATAAAAAATACACAAGTATAAATGCTTATAGTTATAAAATGTATAAGTTTCTATTTTACTAAAATCTTTAGATACCAATCTATACTAAATATTATAAAGCGGAAGAGTTTGTTTGTTTGTTTAAACGCGCTAATCTCAGGAACTACTGGTCCCATTTGAAAAATTCTTTTTTTGTTGGATAGTCCATTTATAGAGTAAGGCTTTAGGTTATATAACATTACGCTGCGACCAATAGGAGCGAAGCGTCAGTGAGAAATGTTTCAAAAACGGGAAAAATTAATTACATTTGGGGACTTTCATTGCGTGCACTACATAAATGGCTTAAGAGGAAACAACACGGTTGAGAAAAATAGAAAATAGGTATTTAAAAATCTATTGCTGTCTCGCAGTGCCTTAGCTAGCCAGCACTAGTGCGATAGAGACAACTGCAACTTTGACTGAAATTACCTATTAAAAGTACCAGAAATCGACGTTTAGGGGATTTCTATTTCCTCCTCCAAAACTTAACCGATTTTAATATTTTTTTCTTTATTAGCTAAAAAAATAATTGAGCTAGGTTCCTATTTTTTGATTTTGTTGTTTATTGTAGTCAAATCTGTTCCCTAAAATCCTAAAAAAAATGGCCAGACTCTCCGCTATGTTTAAAAACATCTAGGAAACAGATTTAACTACATTAAACAACAAAATCAAAAAATACTCGTAGGAACCTAGCTCATTTCTTTTATTAGCTAATATAGAAAAAAATATTTAAATCGGTTAAGTTTTGGAGGAGGAAACAGGAATCCCCTAAACGTCGATTTCTGGTACTTTTAATAGGTAATTTCAGTCCAAGTTGCAGTTGTATCTATCGCGCTAGTGCTGGCTAGCTAAGGCACTGCGAGACAGAGATTTTATAAATACCTATTTTGTATTTCTCTCAACCGTGTCGTTTCCTCTTAAGTCACTCAAAAACCACGCGAACGAAGTCGCGGGAACAGCTAGTAATTTATAACTGATTACGAATATTACCTAAGGCCTACCTAACCTAACCAAGTAGCCATTGCTAATTAGGAGGTAGAAGTAGTATTTCGAAACGAGAATGAGTGGGAAGGTCAAAGAACACTGACCTTTTCACCATGTCCTACAAATTATAGAAAAAACACTTCCTCAGTATAAAACGTAGCTATAGATGTAAATCTATAATATAGCCTATAGGTTTCCTACATCACTACTTGGAATTCGTCGTTTCAAGTATAATAATGATAATATCTATGGACGCTTCACACCACGTCAATCTGGTCCCGTGCTTAGTATCCGAACTTGTGTTACAGGTACCAGACAACGGAAATATATTTAAAATACTTGTATACTATACACATATTTAAGATTTTTATTATATTATACACAAATTTAATACACATGACCCTATGACCCCATGACCAATGTTCCCATTGACATTTTTTGATCCCTCGGCGGGATTCGAACCCGCGACCTCTCGTTCGAGGACCAATGCGATTAACCGCTGCGCTACGGAGGTCGTCTAAGTACGATGTTCACTGCTTGACATAAGCTTCTCCCAAAGTATTTTATTATATTATACACTAAAATACACATCCATGACCCGGTAACATTGATATTTTTGATCACTCGGCGGGATTCGAACCAGCGACCTCTCGCTCGAGGACCAAGGAGCTCAATCACTGCGCTACGGAGGTCGTCAAAGTATGATGTTCACTGCTGGACATAAGCTTCTCCCAATGTATTTCATGGTTGGCTTCAGGCTTGTCTATACTCGCTACATACGGAGACTGGGTTGGCGAGCGCAGTGATATTAGCAACTAGCTGTGCCCGCGACTTCGTTCGCGTAGTTTTTTAGTGACTTAAACCGTTTATGCAGCGCACGCAATGAAAGTCCCCAAATGTGAATAATTTTCCCCGTTTTTGCAACATTTCTCACTGACGCTTCGCTCCTATTGGTCGCAGCGTAATGTTATATAGCCTAAAGCCTTCCTCTATAAATAGACTATCTAACAAAAAAAAAATCGGACTAGTAGTTGCTGAGATTAGCGCGTTAGTATAGATATCCGCGCTGCCCATTTCCGAATATAAATTCCTAATGTCACCTTTTAAAATCTTTCATGGAAAGGTGGTGGAGAGCTTCTCTTACTCTGGTACCCAGCTGACTTTTGGAATATTTAAATGTCACAAAATATATTGTGTTGTTTAATGCGAAAAAAATACTATGTTATTAAATTTAGTTATATTTTAGACACTTTTGATCATTCTAAAACCGGTTAATGAAATGATTCCGAAAAGATAACAAATGACAAACGCTCAATAAATATATGAGGGGTAGGTATAATATCAAATCCCACTAACACGTACTTTTCGAAAATATTACAAGATACAAAAAATCGTTTAAGTTTAATCGGATTTTGATACTGGTATGCACTATTATAGAGGCTTTTGATTTTGAATCTATCTTTGGTGGGCAGATTTCTGTATGTTTTAGGGGGTTTTGGTATGAAACTAGCTAAGCATTTTAAAGCATTTTTACGAGGTTTCCAACGGTGCTACTAACTCAAATTTGGTCCAGAAGCATTATAGCGGATTTTGGTTTTATACCCCTCGCACGATAATCACTTATCCGAAACTTGTGTGTGTGTTAGTTTCTTAGTCACATGAAGATGGCTGAAGTAATTTTAATAAAATTTGGTTTACAGTCCGCTAACACTCAGAATAAATACACATAGTACTTTTTTCGCTAAAAGTAGAAGGCTTCTACTGCTTACACGGGTAAAAGCTAGTAATTAAAAAAAACGAATATAAAAATATTAAAACAAAAGAAAGATGCCACTTATATAAAATCCTTGAACTTTCTACAAACTAATAATCATGTTAAAAGAATATTTGTGAGTAACACGCCAAGTCGCGAGCAATGGTATCGTTATCAATAACCATTCGGTAAATGGTTAATGGTTAGTGGTTAATGGTTACGGTGGCCTTGGCATTTGGTGTCCAACCACTGCTTCCGTAAGTAAGGTCGTCCCCTGCGGCGAGATGGTCCATTTGGTATATTGATGGAAATGTCCTAATGAACCTTCTAGAAGGTTACGTTGACCGGAATTGTATGAGTTGGATTTGCTGGTTTGTGATAATTGCTCCAAAATGCTCTCCCTCTGGAAATCAGGACAACCATGTAATATTTTATTTTTAAACTTTAAAATTTCCGAATGTGTATTATTATAACGTATATTAAAGTAATTAATCAAAAAATATATCAACACAATCACGAGCTGTTTGACGCTATTATATAAGCGCCTAGGTATTCAATTAAAAAAGCAGATTCAATCAGATGACTGCAACATATACTTATATAGTGTAGTATTTTACATATCTACATCTACACTAGTATTATAAAGAGGAAAGATTTGAATTTTTGTATACCGATTTTAATAATACTTTTTTCATTAGAAAGCTACATTATCACTGAGTAACATAGGCTATATAAAATCAATTGCTGTTCGTTAGTCTCGCTAAAACTCGAACAGCTGCACTGATTCGGTTATTTTTGGTCTTGAAATATTTTTTCAAATCGGACCAGTAGTTCCTGAGATTAGCGCGTTTAAACGAACAAACAAACAAACTCTTCCGCTTTATAATATTAGTAAAGCATTTTGTTTTAATACAGCTAACTGTCAATACAAATAGTCGTTCAAGGTCTTTGGCGTTACTCAAAGCCTTAAAATCGTACCAGTAGCTAAGGCGCTAAGGTGGAATCAATATAATATACAAGATGTACAATAAATTAGTGATAATACTTTAGAGTGTGTATGGGTCCCGTATATAAAGTTTACTGAGAAAGTACCAGCGCTGAAAGAAGTACTTTTTACCCGACTTCGGCGAAGCCAAAAGGAAGGGTAATGATTTTGGCACTCTATGTATGTATGTATGTTCCCTCGTAGCGGCTAAAATGCTAAAATACTGGTCCGATTTTAATAAATAAGGTGTCAATCGATTTGTAGTAGTCCCGCGAGTAACATAGGCTATATAATTTTTCGAAAATTTTTGGATTTTGAAAATTATACCTCAAAAACTATCTCCAAAAAAAAAAAAATTAAGATAATTGTATTGTGTTTGGTATCAAAAGATAGGACTTGGCAAGCACATTACAAATATGTATTTAATTTTTTTTTTAATTATTATATTTTATTGTTAAATTCAAAATAAACGTATAAAATGCGGTCGTACAAATAGTATCTAGGAGTTGTTTAGTTACTTTGTATGTGTTAATTTAACGTTATTTTAGTAAAAAAATATAAAGTTATAGTTTATGTGGAAACAGAAAAATGTAAAATAAAATAAAAGTTAAAAAAAACTATAACCCGACTTCGCAAAAAAGGGGTCTAAAAAGGCTGAAACAAGAAAATTATTCAATTTGAAATCCAGATATGCATAGGTACAGATATGGTCAAGGTAGAGCCGTACCCGCTAAACAAATCTATAATATTCGCCTGCTGTTGAAATATACAATCCCAATAGCGGGTACCAAACACGATACAATTATCTTAATTTAATTTTTTGAAGATAGTTTTTCAGGTATAACTTTCAAATTCCATTTTTTTTCAAAAAATTATATAGCCTGTGTTACTCGCGGGTCCACTACAAATCGAATGACACCTTATTTATTAAAATCGGAACAGTAGTTTAACCGCTACGAGGGAACATACCACGAACATACATACATACATACAAACATACATACATACATACATACTAACATACATACATAGACTGCCAAAATCATTACCCTTCCTTTTGGCTTCGCCGAGGTTGGGTAAAAAGGGTTATAGTTTTGCAAGGGCGGAAGGGAATCCGCTTCTATGCCTTATGAACCGGCAAATCCTTATTTACGCCTCGGACATTTTAGTGTGTATGCTCTGACTAAGCCAGATCCTGGGTACGGTACCTAAACCACACTGCAGCCGTAGAGTGATGTCAGTTATCTGGTGGATTAAGTTGTTTACATTTGGCAGATACTATTAGAGAGTAAATAACTTTTTGCCACGAATTGTATTCCACGCGGGTGAAGCCGCGGGCAAAAGCTAGTATAACAATAAGTTTATTATAACATAACTTATCGGTTTTCTTTAAATATCGAGTGCTACCTTGAAAAAGTTTATATAAAGTTTCTACATCTTCGCACTGGGTTTGTAAATAGGTTTCATTTTGTTTCGTTTCATTGTTTTTGAACGAACAATCGGAAAAAAAAGTTTTTGTACTTTATAAAACTTTGCATTAAAACATTTTTAAATGAATAAAATTACGTAGGTATACACGTCTTAAGTTACGCATAAAATTATTAATCGTCGGTTGCAGAAACTTCTTGTGCATTCGGTTCCATTGATAATTTTTTTGACTCATACGCTTTAAGTATGAATTGGACTTTTCTATGAATAGACGAATCACAAAATTGCGCTCGTTTAGCCACACCCTAAGTTATCATAATTCAGAGTATTTTGTATATTTTATAATTAGAATAAATAGTCCAAAGTATTTCCATTCCTAAGGAAAATATTAATTGAATAGCAACAAAGTAAAATCTACGTTTCCCTAACCATATCAGCCTACGTCACTCAATGAAATAAGAGCTTTGTCGGATGTTAGAAAATGCCACAAGGTATTAAAGCCTCTTATGTTGTGATAAGGTATAAAAAACATATTTTAATACATCTAGGCAAATCTGCAACCAAATAACTTCAGGTTAAAGTTTCTAAACAACTCTAAGTTATAACGAGTAGGTGCTAACTTCGGGTTATTAATTGTACCTAGACTGGCGCAACTGATTTTAGTGTAATAGAAGTCTCTGAGTATTATAATTCAGATCAATCTTTTGGCGACTAGTATTCTACTTTTTATAGGGAAATCACACTTTTTTGGCTTAAAGAGAATTGAAGACATGAATCGATATATCGCAAAAAAAATTACCTACCCAGAAAATTCACGAAAATTCAACAGTCACATTTTAGGATATGAAGTAACGTATTAGGTACATTGAATCAAGCGACGGTTCTTTAGATTAATGTACTTAATACTTTACGATGTATTCTAAAACGTTCAAGTGACAGTTTGAACTCAGTTTTCTCAAAATCATAATTTTGCTACATACTACCTTCATCCATTCAAGTCTTCAATTATTATTAGTATTGCCGAAGAAGTCTGATTTCCCCAATAAAAAGTGGAATAGATGAAAGACGCCAAAAGCTTTCTCTCACAATAGCTCCAACTATCAATAACGTTATCACCCGATAGATGGAGGGTCACTCCTTTTGTGAGGGTGACGGATGGACGCGCCCATCTTGATACTCGCAATATTGGATTTAAATGGTATTAAAGATTGGATATGTCACTGAAGAAGTAATAGTTGGGAAAAGGTGTAGTGTGGATTAATCTTGATGGTTGAGTGATCGTTTTATAACATAGTATTGTACGTCCTATACTTTTTAACTGTCTTAAATAGGTAGGTTCTTAATTCGACTGAAGTGTTATGTTTGTTACTTCATAACTTTTATCTATGTAAACTGATTTCGATGTTTTTTTTTATTTAAAGCCTGGTGCTTCCCGTGTGGATTCATTAATAATAAGGAAGGCAATTTTTTTTTCTGAACAATAATAACTTTCAGTATCATGCTATTTGACACGATACACTAAGCTGTTTAAAAAAGTGTCGATACGTAACAGCCTACACGTTTTTTTACCAAAAAACAATGTATAAATATTTAGACTTCAATATTATTTAGGGTTAGTACTGCTATATATGTCGCAGTCATCTGATTGAATCTGCTTATTTGATTGAATGACTAACGCGGTCATATAATGTCGTCAAACAGCTCGTACAGATAGCGGCGATGTGTTGTTTTTTTTTTTGTTTATTTTCCTTTAATGTCACATCCGGAAATTTTGAAGTTTAACAATAAAATATTCAATGGCTGTTGTAGTCTAGGATTCATAGAATTTGTGCATAATAATTGGATTCAATGAAAGCGCTAGTCATTCAATCAAATAGCAGATTCAATCAGATGACTGCGACATATATGTATAGCAGTATTAGCATTATTAGTAGCGATTAGTTTTTTTCAATGATTTATTTATTTATTATTTTATACTTAATTGAAACGGGTGAACCCAATTACACAAACAATATTATTATTTTTCTTCAGAACCCTTGTTACTAGTAAAGAATTATGTAAAACATTATTAAAAAGAAAATATAGTCTTATAATCTTATCACAAGGAAACTGGACACACAGACCTCGCACATCTGTCTTGACAAAAATAAGTATCGCTAAACTGAGACTGATAAGTCCATCGAAGTGACATTTTTCCTCAGCGCTTCCGGAATAATTCTGAGGGATTTCGTTTCGTTGAAGCAATATTTATGTCACTGTACATTGTTGTTTTTGCCAAATAATGCAAGCCAAATATAATGATTTTGGCAGTCTAACCCCCGGTTTCCCGAACGCTATTCAAATAAATGATCAACTAACATGGCATTCAAATCAACAACCCATAATGAACGCTGATTGATGGAATGTTATCTGACAGAAAGGAACGGACAGATATTTTATAATTACATCACGCTCGCTCGCTGATTAAAATCGTATGTCAAGTAATCGGTGGCTTTAGTGAATTAACCTTATCTGTGGAATTTTAACAAATCTTTCAAGTGCGCTGTGTGTCTGTAGCGGACATTAATAAAAGTTATACTATCGTATATAGTAAGACATTGTTTTGCCTAAAAATAAGAGGGACTTATGTTTATACTCGTTAAACAGTCAATATTGACATAACTCAGTCATAATATGTTTCCAAATGAATATGGAAGTCAAAACATACGGCATGTTTATTTCAAGTCACGGACCGGACTTAAAAAGGTCTTTATACTTTTAAGTATCAGTGGCTTCGGTTACATTATGAATAACTACAGCTTCTGCAAGTTTCGGTAATCTGAAGCTAAGTTATGTCTTGGAGTGTGAAGTTATAAATATATTTAAAAACCGGCCCCGTACGAGTCGGACGCTCACGCGGCTTAAAATCACGTTTGGTTTTTCTTTTTTTTTCTGTTTGAGGGCGGATTGTCGGTAGACCTTCCATCATTTTATCGATCTTCCGCTAGTACAGCTATCTATAGAACATGACATTGACATTTTCTGAAATAGTTTTCCATTGGTCTTCCCCTATCTCTTTTTCTATTTTTCCATGAAAAATATTACTAAAGGTACTTGCGAAAGATCGAGAAAATTTCGGAAGCTACACAGACGAGGGCTCAGCCCTTAAATAGAAAAACGAGTTACTATAGAACATAGAGTTCTTCTTATTTACGGAAGCTCTAAACAGGGAAGCTAGAACCTTCGAAGTTAATCAATAAACCCGAAATAGATATGAAGTTGCGACAATGCAGGCTATTCTAGTAGCCAACTTCACAGTTGAGAACTGTTATGAAGTTATCGCGAATGGCGAAGTTTAT
Organism: Celastrina argiolus; assembly: GCA_905187575.2. Taxonomy (NCBI): domain Eukaryota; kingdom Metazoa; phylum Arthropoda; class Insecta; order Lepidoptera; family Lycaenidae; genus Celastrina; species Celastrina argiolus. The sequence goes on from LR994595.1 coordinate 6,686,194, forward strand.
AACAGGCCAGCACGTGAGGATGTGCAACGTGCGACCACGTCAGCAAGTTGCTTTAAACTATAGTTACATTAAATGTCCCTCAAGTCACATGCTGTAAACGACATTACGCCAAGAAGTGACAGATTTAATTTTAAGCATATTCATTTCAAATAGTCTTTGTTGATTGAGGGAAATACGTAAAAATTTAAATAAATAAATAAATAAAAAAACTTTATTTGGACATTTTAGACAACACATTCACACATACATAATTAAAATACAAAATAACCAGATAACAACAAAAAAAAAAGAATTAAAAAAAAAACGAACAATAAAAATGGATAGAAGGAAGGAAGGAAGTGTATTGCCTAAAACCAAAATGGAGTACCACTCAGGTATATCACCGCGACACGGCGCGCCGCAGTACCTGGTCTTCCGTGGCCCCAAACTGTATGACGTACGACAGACCTAGCAAGCAATCCTAGATATAAAAATTTGTATATAATATAATTATAATTTACAAATTCACCTGGATGATTATTTATTTTAGATACTTATTTCAACCATTAGCTTGTGGTTTTTCTTAAAACTACAACTAAACTGTAAAAGTATTTAACAGAACAGTTAGTTTGAACGAGGAACGCGTCTGTATCGATTTTAAAAGTGCTTAGATTCTAGAGTTTTTCTCGCTTGTTTCAACTTTTTTACAGTTTAAAATTTTAGCGTTTGGTTTGCGAGGATTGCCAATAACAGATCATTAATTATTAGAACAATTAGACAGTAAGAACGAGGAATCTTTGAGTATCGATTTTAATAGTGCTTAGATTCTAGAATTTGTCTCGCACTATTCAACTTTTTTACATTATTAAATTTTAGCCTCTGGGCTGCGCGGATTGCCAATATTAGATCTTAACTTCATTGTCCGGAATAAAAAAAAACACAATCGGGGCTTCATTAGTGCCGTCGATACGCGCGACCAATTACGCGGCTTTATCACCAATTAACAGTTTACGATGCGCAGGCGCACGCATTGGCTCAGTTATGTTCTATGATAACTTACTCGTAAAATACTTACTCATTTCTATTGTTCTGTGCTGCAACGGAGAGGTAATAATGTATTATAGCAGGGATTTAGGGAGATCCGTAACCGTAACTGAAACTATCGAATATCCGGTATAAAATATTATCCGTAACCGTAACCGAATCCGAAACAAAACTTTTGCTACTGTAAAAACTAAAAAAGTAACCAAAATTTTATATCTGTAACCGAAATTATCCGAAACAAAGGGATAATCCGAAATAATTCCAATCCGCATCCGAAATGTCATATCCATTTCATCCTTGTATTATAGCAGAATGCGATAATGAACTTCCTATAGAACATTAATTAAGATCTGATGATGATGCTATAATGCTACCAATTTCATCATCCATCATCATTTAGCTGGCTACTTCTGGATTTGCCTCCCCCAAAATATTTCATGGGGGTAGTATAGGCAATACTTGCCACGTGTAGCAGGCGGATTGGTGGTTGCAGTTTTCAAATAGTAACCAGTATAGCCGCGAAAACTCTGCAGCCCATTTCAGGATATGTACTCCCTCCGTCACCTTTTATGACACCCACGGGAAATATGGTTGACGAGGAGGTCCTATTCATTAATTATTTATTTATCGACTCACCAATAGAACAATATTTGGTACATTGATAAAATATATAAACAAAAAGGGCTTAAATATAAATGAGTCCTAATGATAGGTGAAGTAAAACATGCGTTTGCGACAATGAATATGAAATATTATGGGATATGTGATGACAACATGGATGATAATAATCAGGATAACAAAATAATAGGTTTTCTTCTAACAAACCAAAAAAAAAAAGATAAAGTTAAAGTGCATACAAACCGCTACGAAACATAGAAACATAAACATATGAAAAAAAATATTACAATAAATGATAAACAGTTTCATCTAACTTAGCTGAAAACAACAGGACTATAATTATACACGGATAACATGTTTGCTACCAACTTAAATTACACTTATTCACTCTCAATAATACATACATTAATTTTGCTAGTTTACATATTATAGCTACAAGGTTCAAAATGATATTACAAGATGATAGAACTCAGGACGTGTATGTGCCTACTATGTAGAGTATACTGTGAAAGTACCAGCGCTGAAAGACTTACTTTTGACTATCATGTTTGTATGAGAAATGCCGCAACATCATAAATTTTCCCATGCAATAATTTAAAAAGTACTTCTTTCAGCGTTGGTACTTTCACAGTATACTCTGTATACGGGACCCATACACATCCATTAATATTATAGCTTGTATATATCAATATTTGTTTCCTTTTAGCGCGAAGGCGAAATATAATCTTATTATAAAATAGGTTAATTATTTTTTTGATAATACAATATAGTTACGCGCGCTCATTACAGTTTCGTGACGGCTGAGTTATGACGATCTCCGCTGGTACGTTGCTCATGCCGATATTATCGAAATGTGGAATGGCCACAATTAATCTATTTGTGGAATTCAGGTTTTGTCATTGATATTTTAGCCCCCGACAAAAACAGAGGGTTGTTATAAGTTAGACGTGCCTGTGTTTGTCTGTTTGTGCGTCTGTGGCAACAAAAACCTCTGTTTTGTCATGGTTTTGTGTTATAAGTTAGCCTGTGTGCACCTTCGACAAAAAGAGAGGGTTGTTATAAGTTAGACTGTGTGCCTGTGTGTCTGTGTGTGCGCCTATAGCATCGTATTTCCCATACCGTTTTTAGTTTATTTTTGTTTGAAAGGTGACGTAATTTTAATAGCTATAATTCATCGTGGTCAGTTAGCTCACTGCTTGAAAATTCGGAGGTTACTTACATTTGTTAATATTCTTTATAGTTATAGAAGAAACCAAACCGTCATTTATTTATTTTCTCACTAAACTAATATGATATCATAATATATACGCTGAATGCCAAAAAGCTCATCGAATTGACCTAGGACCCTAGACACCTACCTAGGACAACGGATAGCCATTGCTATTCAACGCGGCAATGCTGTCAGCTTGCTAGGTACTCTGCCAGAGGGGGACGACCAGGTTTACTTAAAGGTTAAGGTTTACTCTTAAATCTAATTTCCAGAATGAGAATAGGTAGTATAAACAAATCCCAAAGCTATTGTAACTGGCCTTACACTCTCTATACTTGTGCCCCTTTGTCATATCCAAAATCAAAATCTTTGTCTACTTAGGCAATATTATAAACATGAACTAATAATATCTAATAATTAGTACTTTTTATTATTTGTATCAATCGATACAAATAATAAAAAGTACATGCAAAAACGTCGTATGTTTAATGTAGGGAATTAAATAACACAAGTAGGAAATATAAGTCTAAAATAGCACTAGCTCATAAACGTGGTAAGTCGGATAAGACAAACGAAGGACGAATATCCAGGTCGTGTCGTGCGGAAGGCCAGTTACAGGTTTATAGCTCGAAGTTACCGGGAGACAATTAAAAATCTATTAACATTATTTTTTTTATTGACGACCTCCGTGGTGCTGTGGTTGAGAGCGTTGGTGGTCGAGCGAGAAATAGCGGGTTCGAATCCCGCCGAGGGAACAAAAAGTTTTCAATGTTCCTGGGTAAAAAATAAATAAAAGTATTAAATATATTTCCGATGTTGTAACACAAGTTCTTCGGATACTTAGCACGGGGCCAGATTGACGTGGTGTGAAGCGTGGAGTCAAGCGGCATAGATACTATATATAATATATATAATATCTATATAATATCTATGGACGCTTCACACCACGTCAATCAGGCCTATATACAAAATATATATTATTATTATATTTTTTCACAACTGTTAACAGAATATAGCTAAAAAAAAAGTTTACCGAATATCTGTATTCGGTTTGTGTTCGGACTGAGAAAGTTCGATCACATATCAGTCTTTCGATTAAAACTTAGGAGGTTCCTATTCCCCTTCGTCGCAACTCTCATATCCTCTACCTATCGCCTCCGTGGTCTAGTGGTTCAGAGCTTCCCTCTCGACCCGGAGGTCGTGGATTCCCGTGTTGGAACAACAAAAATTTTGTTTTCAAGTTTGGTTAGGACAATGCAGGCTGATCACCTGATTGTCTGACAAGAAAGATAATCCATGGGTCGGATGGGCATGTAAAAAGTCTGTCCTGCGCCTGATCTCCCGCCGGTCGTGTTGGTTATCCGTCCCACTGGGCTACGAAAGTGAAGGAAGAGAGAGTGATTCTGATAATTGCGCACACACTTGGGCAATATAATTAGCCAGCTACGCAGGGCTTAGTTCCAATGAAACCGTCCACCTTCACCGAAATCGGTGTAGGAGGCGTTATTATTAAATAAATAGCATTTAGAATATAGCTATTAAAACTAGCTCTTCATAATGAAATACTCCATAACAGGAATTGCTATTCCATTCCTTGGAATACCAGAATAGCAATTCTTGCGCACTTCCCGTTACAATTTCGCGCCATACCTAGACACCGGTATTCCTTATCTACTGACTCATACCGACTACCGAGCTATTTCTACCTTCGTGACGGCATTTCTAGCAGCGTAGTATTGAAAAATTCTGTTTCTTTTGTTCTTCATAACCCAGATAAAGCAATGAAGGCAAAGAGTTACAAAATACACCTTGATTATATCTAGTATTATAAGCTGTATAATTTTGTAGCGCTCACTTTGTATGAAATTTAGAATCTACTATTTATACAAAAAGCAATTTATTAGGTTTCAGTTTAAAGATCTATCTATATATATCAAAGGGGAATGCCACTTACTCGATAACATTTTCTTAAGTCTAAGTACATTGATTTTTCTTCGTCTGCAATACATTATATGGAAATAAATATTTTTAGGAATGCTAAAAGTCACAAATGAGCAATAACAGAACACACTTCTATATAACTTCTTTTTTAGCCAAACATATTTACTAAAACAATTTCATTTATTTAAGCTAAAGCAATTCATTGATCATTATTATTACTATTAGCATTTAAAATGATTTCGGTGTTGCTTTTAGTTGTATCTATATTACTTAGAATTTTGTAATTTCCATATTATTTAAAATACTAACAACATGAAATAAACGAAACAAAAAACCGTTAAACTCATATTGTTTGTTGTGGACTCGTGTGCACATAGTAAATCTGTAAATTCCATACGCTCTACATATTATGTGTTAGATGCACATTACACATGAAACGTAAAATAACGAATGCATACAAAAGTATAATTTATCTTCGCTTACAATTGCTGTATAATCCAACAATTATACAAGAACAATTATTATAACTAGATGCGTGAGCGACCGCCATAACGCGACGACTTGACGGATTTCAAGATAATAAAAAGGTTATATCACAAAACGTACTTAAGAACGTGAACAATATTTTCATTTTTATTATATCTTATCTTAATCTTGGCATGCTTTATCATGGGATCGGAGCTAGGCCTAACATAGGAAAAAGCTTAATTGGGTGGTCGGTCACGCAGCCTATCTCAACTCCCATTAACTCCACTACCTGTATTTACATGCCAGCTACAGACCTGCAAACGTTTGGACAAATGTTCGCTTCTGAAAAAACATCGTTTTTGAAAATCATTTGTAGAATAATGTAAGTGCATATTTGTAGTCTTAATTTAACAACAAGAACTTATAAAACCTGAAAATATTGCACTGTTAATTTTTTTTACTGTAAATTCTAATGCCTGCCTCGACGACAATTGCGTTGTTTTCTTTCTTTAAGAAACTTCCACATAGAATATATTTGTGTGTTTTAGTGAATACTTATATTAGCGAGAGGTTACATCTTAATTTTGCTACCAAGATTGCGTGAGACCAACATTTGTTCAAACATGTAAAACCCAAACAAAACATTTGCTCAAACGTTGGCGTCGCGTGGTACCTGCGACTCCTGAAAGCTTATTTTCTAGAATATTCGCGTGTCCAGCAACGTAAATCAGTGGATTGTCACTGCGGTTATAATTTTAGTGTCGGTGGGCGACACGACACCGCGGCACGCGACACATCTAATGTCCTCCCCCTGACCGCTCATTACCCAGCTATGCCACAAATCTTATGTGTTTGTTTATGGTAATGTTGGTGCAGTTTTTATATCTTTTGTTTGTGTACATAGTAGCAGAAGAGTTTATTCTGTCAGTGCTTCGATTTAAGCAGCTTGAAGAATGTACATATATGAGGGGTATAGTTTAAAAACATCTACAAATATATATATATAAACAAATAGGTACAAAAATCGATTAAGCTTAATCAGATTTTGATACTGGTATGCACTGTTATAGGGGCTATTGATTTTGAATCTATCTTTGGTAGGCAGATTTCTGTATGTTTTGGTACAAAACTAGCCAAGCGTTTTAAAGCAATTTTTATGAGGTTTCCAACAGTGCTACTAACTCAAATTTGGTCCAGAAGCATTATGGTTTTATACCCATTTAAAATAGGTAAGTATTTACTTAAAACCTGATAATGGAAGTTAAATAGCCTATTTAACCCGGGACAGTATTTCGATTATATTGACACCTCATTCATTAAAATCAGATCAGTAGTTTCAATAGATCGAACAATCATATTTTTATGTAGGCTGCGAAAATAATTACTTATTTCTTTTGCCTTCGCCGTGATTGGGTAAAAACAAACTGTGATATTCAAAGACGTGGCTTCTCTCATTTCAAATTATTTCAGGTTTTATTTCTTTGGTTTACATTTAACAGGCTACATTCAACTAGACGGACAATAGAAAAGGTAATTTAAATTTTAAATACAGAAAAAGAAAGGATTAAAAGGTATTGTAAATTAAAACGCAAAGCGGTAGCATGAATTTCGAGACACGAATATTCTATTTCCTTGCGTCGTAGTAAATTCTTTTAATATGTGTGTCAGAGTGGGCTGTCCTGGGTGGGTTGGCACGGAGTTGGGGGTCAGCCCTCCCGTGGGGGTGGGGGGGTTACTATTATGCGACAGGATGCCGGCCGCCTTAATAGATGTCATTACCTCGTCGGCCAGAAATTGCTTCACTATCGAACGAACTATCACAGGTTATACGTACTGATTATGTGGGGTATAATGATTACCTATTGCACACGCCTACTATTACAATTATCATCATCATCAGCTATTTGTGAAGTATTTGTCGCAGTCATCTGATTGAATCTGCTTATTTAATTGAATGACTAGCGCGGTTGTATACTGGCGTCAAACAGCTCGTACAAATAGCGATGTGATGGTAGATTGATTAATTTACTTTAATGTGCGTTATAATAGTACTCATTCAGAAATATTGAAGTATAAAAATAAAGTATTATATGGTTGTCCTAGTCTCGGATTCATTGAATTTGTTGGTAAAAACAGGAAACAATGAACGCGCTAGTCGTTCAATTAAATAGCGGATTCAATCAGATGACTGCGACATCCACCACTTTCATACATAAAATTATGTCGCTAAAATTTATGTTACTTACTGCCGGTTAGTGAAACGCTCTTCAAATGTATGATCAAATAACATTCAAATTAACTACACATATTACTACGCTGATTGGTGGAACATTTTAGAAAGAAAGGAAGGACATATATTTTATATTTACATCACGCTCGCACTCGCAGTGCTGGTTAAATTCCACAGATAACGTTAATTCAAATCATATGTCAACTAATCGGAGTCTTTGGGGAATTAACCAATCTATTAAAACTTGGATGCCATGTTAGTTGATCATACACTTGAATAGCGTTCTAGAAACCGGCCCTTAATCTTATGTTGAATTACATTTTAGTGATCCATGGGCATGCTATCAGTTATCACGAACATCATAATATATTAAAGTTTTCAGGTCAACTCTAGAATAAAATCATAATGAATTTACTATACCTAATTATTATCATTAATAGAGGTCGCCTAGTTGATAGAACGCCCATGATAATTCGTAATTTTTTCAAGTTTGAACTTATATATTATGTTTATTAGATAATAATAGTAATAGCTCCCCTCACCGATTTCGGTGTCGGTAGCCGATTTCATTGAAACCAGCCCAGCTACGCAGGAGTTATTTTATAGTGCAAAAGTGTGTGCGCAATACACAGAAGCACTCTCTCTTCCTTTAACTCTCATAACCCAGTGGGACGGTAAACCGATACGACTTGCGAGAGATCAGGCGCATGACCGACTTTTTACATGCCCATCCGACGCATGGATCGGATTGTCACGTGAGACGGATTATCAAAACGCATGTTGTGAGATGAATGATTGGATGTAGTATGCGATGTTGTGATTTTATACATTTTATGTATTTCTGAGCATTAACAAAAGTAGCTATCTATACACCTTTCTCCACACAAACTTTAACCGTACCAAATTAAATACTCCATTCACACCATTCTCGTAAAACTATACTCAATGCTTCACGCATATTATAGATAATGTCACTTTAATATAATAATAATAACACATTTTTTCGAATGTTGTACATTACACAATAAAGAAGTATCAAACCCAACCTCACTTGAGAACCTATTTGACAGATAAAACAACGTTTCGTGTCACTTTTAAAAGTGAACAATTTTATTAATGTTACATAGTACTTTAAATTCTTTTCTTTTTATACCGTAACATTCGTATTATAGATTACAGAAAAGAATTAAAACAAATACAATGTATAATACCTATTATAATCTTTGATTTTACGTTTTAAAATGAAAAAGTTAAAGTATGTAACATAAGTCCTCATTTTTAAAAGTGAAACGAAACGTTTTTTTATCCGTCAAAATATAGGTTCTCAAGTGAGGTTAGGTTTCTCAAATATTCTTTAATAATACGGGCCTAGATGAAACAAAATATAGTAGGACGGCAACACAACATAGACATATATTGTTACAATGTTGCCAATTAAAGTGATTTAAATAGATATAATGGTTTCCCTCATTTTAGATGAACTATGATGCAAGTGTTATTTATGAATAGCGAAATGAGTTTTCCTGCGGTGGGGTGATGATGTTGGTGATTACAGATACGATAATATTCGCAAATCATTCACTTATTGTTACCGAATGGACATAAAACTTAACAGAGATTGAGTTGATTCTGGAAGTGGCTTCTGAATTTATTATTTTTTATTTGAAGTAAATAAAAAGGTGTAAAATATTTTTGAAAGGTGTGGAATAATAATATTATTATATTAAATATTAGTATGTGACGCATAAATAAAATAAGTAAGCCCGAATAGTGTATCTAACGTGCAAAGTTAATCTATTTCTGAATATAATATATTATGTATAACATACCTACCAAAATTTATAATTTTTTATTAAAGTTACTTAATCCACATAACTAAACTGTTTTAAATCAAATATTATTATTTATTTGATAAGAAAAAAAATCTCGTACTCTACGTTCAACAAATTTGAGTTGAGTTGTTGTAGAAAATAGAGCACTGTCTGTAGACAGTTCTAGTTATTCAATATGCGAGTTTTGGCCATTATTTCATTTTAGGGGTAGATGATGTATCCAGATATGGGGGTCAAGTGTCCCCCCGGGGGGTGAAATATCCATAAAGGGGGGTCTTGACCGCGCACTTTGATCAAATGCGGTGATAGCACGGCGGAAAACAAGACAGCAATTTTACCCACAATTCTGAGCTCTTTAATTGACTTCGAGATTCTTATCAGGAAAAATATTTATTAGCTTTTAATTATTTCGGGTTACGTGGATTTCTTTGTGAGTGAGTTGTGGCAACCATAGTGATTTTATTTTTGAGATTGAAATTAAGAGAAAACACTACGAAATTTTTTCCATACAGAAATAGGGGTATACGGGATTCCTGTTTCCTCCCTGGATAATGCTGCTAGAGTAACAATTTTTTTTCTGAATATTTATGTATATTGTTTGGACGTCCCTATTTTTTCTTTTTTATTTAATAAATTATTTATTTAAAGAGATATGGACGTTCAAAAACCTAACAAAAATTACCAGACTCTCCGCTATGTTTAAACATCCAGAAAACAGATTTGACTACATTATAATCCTTTTTTTAGATAATAAGGAAAAAAATATCTAAATCTGTTTAGTTTTGGAGGAGGAAACAGGAATCCCCTAAACGTCGATTTCTGGTATTTTTAATAGGTAATTTCAGTTTAAGTTGCAGTTGTGTCTGTCACGCTAGTGCTGGCTAAGACACTGTGGGACAGCAATAGATTTATAAATACCTATTTTGTATTTATCTAAACCGTGCTGATTCCTCTTCAGGATGTAAAATATATTTAGAGACAAAATGAAAAATGCTATCATTAATTTGAAATTAGAGAAGCGATTGAATTTTATTGTTTGTGATTAATAATATACTTAATTGATCTCAAAATTAATATACTTCCTTTGTTTTTATTCCTGCCAGCATTTTATTATCTACTTTGTGCCAGCATAAAACACAGTCAACTAGTGAAGGCAAGATTTGTGAGTTAATATTAAACTCACGTTTTCTTAACGCTGTAAATTATTAATAATGTGGTAATTTTTGTCATGTGAAATGCCGGAAATTTATGGGGCCCTGTTGAGTGTAAGTGCTGGACCCCTTACAAGAAACTATCCGCCTAACACGGAGAGGGTCGGTTTATGGGCGGCGACAGATGGCGCTGATCAGCGACCCTTGACACTGGGGGTTTAATAACCGTCATAACATATATCAACACTTCCATCAACATTGAAGATTGTTGTATTGCTGACTTCTCCCAAGACTGCTAAAGTTAGTAAACGCGTTCACTGATTTTAGTTTCAAATTGTTTGGGGTAATAAACCGTTTATTAAATAAGGTACAGCCTTATAGTCAAAGGTTTTGTCTAAGCTACGCCTGTTGTGTCTTGCACAAGCATGTGATAAAACCATAGTTTTATCACATGCTTGTGCAAGACACAACAGGCTTTATGACCTCTCTAATAGCGTGTAGTTCTGTATGGATGTATATGTAACCACACGCGCAGTACATCAGTATACGTAATATAATGAGTTTGTAGAGGGGTTATGTCTGTTCATTAAAGATATTTAAGTGAAAATCAAAATTAGGTCTATAAAACCACAGAATCAAAAAATAACCTAATTGAAAAAAAAATCTGTCTGTGTTTGTTAAGACATCACACTGAAACCACTGTATGGAATGCCAAGAAATTTGGCAAGCAGTTAGCTTGGTAACATAAACAATATTTTATAACTTTCTTTATGTCTGTGGCTATACTTTATATAATATTTTAAACCATTTTTTTTATTACTTTATGCTTATTCCACGAGACTTAAAATATTCTAGAACTATTGAGACTTTAATAAAAATAACGGATTGCGACTAAGAATTCTCTTGTTTAATATATAGCTTTAGCATAGATATTTTTTTATTTATTTATTTATTTTCCAAATTAAATTATAATGTAAAGAGCGAGCTCGGTGTCTAATAAACATAATAGCTGAGGCTATAGCTCAGTTTATGACTATAAACTAAGATTTTTGCTAGTTAACGCCTACTTGCTAGTTCAAAATAAAACTTAACATCTGATGCCACGTTACAATAACCTATCTATCCATAACAAAGGATTGAACGCCATATACTGTGATAGAGGAACTTTCAATATAGCTGGATAATAATTAGGTTATTGAAACGGACTGGTAGAATGTTTGGCAATAATGAAAATCACGCTTAACCACTTTATTCTGCGAAGTGTTTGTATCTACTTACTCGTATCTAGCTCATGAATATTTTTCGTATACATCATGTGAATAGCTTCAAACGACCGAGTAATAAGACTGGCTCGTCCAAAGCTGTCATTAGTTGAAATTGGCGAGCACATGCAACATTCAATTCGGTTGGCGCTAGCTAGTTAGCTTGAGGATAATTTGCTTTATCCTGTAATAATAGTTTGTCTGTGTTTTGATTCCTTTGCTTGATAGTCATGAAGGTCTATAGGTACACATGGTGGATATGCGTCTGTAAATAAGTCATACTATGTTTCTATGAAACTGACAGACGATGTATAAAAACGAAGATTGTTGAAAGACATAGAGGTTATAAATATAAAATAATCGTAGGTAGTACTGTAGGTATGTATAATTATATAGTTGGTATATATATCTATGGACTCTTCACACCACGTCAATCTTGCCCCATGCTTAGTATTATACACATACATATATATTATATTTAATACACATCCATGACCCAGGAGTAAAGAAAAAAAATTGTTCCTTTGGCGGGATTCAAATTCTCGACCTCCGAGCCGCTGCGCTAATGTACCGATAATCTGAACAAAATAAAAACAAAAATTGGCGGACATTTTGAAGTTCAACAATTATATTTGCCCTCTACGAAATATCTTCACAAATAACAGTAAAATTTTAATGAGCGCTAAGACAAAATTTATATCGGCATTAGAAGTAAAAAGTAGGCAAGTTCGAGGCAGTAACGGACAGATTGGGGGGTTAATTAAACGATAAATACTAGGGGGGGGGGTTACTGGGAGGTAGGGGGGTTGTATAAAAGAGCCGCTTCTTAATTCGCATCATTCGCTAGTTATGTGTCAACAAAGGACCTATTCTCGAGTAGGCGTCATTTTGGTGTGATAACAAGTTTTTCATGGAAATCTTCGTGTTGGAAAGAAGTACTTATTAAAAAACAGCGACAGTTAAATATGACTAATTATAGCTTTGTATACACGCATAGATTAGTAAATTACTAACTGTAATTAGTTAAAACAGAAATAAAGTAAGATTTTTTTTGCAAAAAAAAAGAAACCAAATAGTTTTCTTTTTTTTGGCAATGAAAAATGACCGGCAAAATTGTCTATATCTTTATTATTATTAAGATATAAAGAATTAAGTAGATAAAGAATATTCAACAGAAAAGTGCCTTGTGAAATAATTAGCTGCTCATTTCAGTGGCTCGGTAACACAAAATGTCTCACATGATCCGACTTTAGAAAGTGGTTATGTATTCTGCTGAGGAAATTATATATTGGCACAAACTAGATAATACAGGGTTCGAATTACAAACTTTTGAGTAAAAAAACATACAGATTTTTAAATTTCGAACAGCATACAGATTATGTGTATAACTCCGGAGGCATCGTACCGCGAGTGACTCGCAAGTCGTAACCCGATGACATTATTTAACGCGCGCTTTCATAGTAGGCCCCGTCATTACGGCCACCTCGTTAACGCTCTCTAATTGCATCGGGTTAATATAGACTTTGTTAAATAAAATCTCTCATCTCCCTCCCTCATCCCTCTAACTCCCTCCCCCTTTTAGGGTTGCCTGGAAAGAAAAAAATAAACTCTTTGCTGTCCGTCTATCAAGGGGTAGACCTACGTAGGCTAGTTGAAATGAATATACAGTCTATTGAATCTGTGAAACAATCTTCTAATTTATGATGAAACGATATGGTATATGATACTTAAATTAAGTAGTGCTCAAGTCACATGCTGTCAAAACGCCTTACGAAATACGGAACCAGTGCTCAAGTCCAATTACCAGTTGCCCTCGATTTCTGCAGAAAACTAACCCCATATGAAACCCTCGGCGCACAATTTCGACTCGCTTTTGGACGTGTTTTCTGCAGAAAAATAACCCCATGCGGAACCCTCAGCGCACAAGTCCGACTCGCATTAGGCCGTATTTTCTGCAGAAAAGTAACCCCATGCGGAACCCTCAGCGCACAAGTCCGACCCGCATTTGGCCGTGTTTTCTGCAGAAAACTAATCCCGTGCGGAACCCTCGGCGCACAAGTCCGACTCGCATTTGGCCGTGTTTTTTCGTTATTTACCGCGCTGCAGATGCCCTTAATGACGCGTTGTGAAACTTACGATGACACTTGGCGCGCTCGCCTCAAGTCCAGATGTTAATTGCAGAAGGAATTAAATTTTTTTGTTCTTAATGGAACGGCCTGATGAACGGAACGCTGTTTTCATAAACACCTTAGCAATTTTCTGATTATGCTTCTGTTGCAACGTGCGGAACGTGTCGCAGTGTTCCGTTTACTTATAATTTTCTTTAGAGCGTTTAATGTTCTTATGTCGGGGTTATTGTTACGATATTGCAAAGTTTATTAGAATTAGAGTTTCTACAGTAATCTAAACTTTTTTTACAGTACCTACGTAGATATGTATAACACATGCTCTGGATGAAATACTTTTTCATGGTCATCAGAATTTCCACATTTTATGGTTTTATCGCCTCATAAATTTTATTGTTTTATTAATTTTAGAAGGATTAGAATATTAATCACAAAGAAGTTTATAGTATTTATGACCTCTCTAATAGTAGAGTAGAGTATAGAATGTAGAGACTACATCTGTTATACAGAATGTTTTATAGTTTCATACATAAAGCCATTTTTTGTTTTGGCACCTAATTTATGAACCATGAAGCACACTATATTCAAAATCTTTCGTTTTCACACTTCACAAGCTTTTCTCGTCAACAAAAATAGCTACCATAGTTTTACTAATGTATTAAGTATTAGAATATTAATCACAGCTAACTTTATTGTCTTTATGAATCACAGAAGCTATTAGACGATAAACTTCACAGTGATGTTGATGTTTGTTGCGTGTAGAGCTGTGTGGAGTGCGGGCTGTAGAGTGTAGTGGCGTCAGAGGCGGCACGTGGGTGAGACATTACGCGCGGCAATTCGCGACTCAAATTATCCCGCTTCGTTATCGCTAAGGGAGATTTGTAGAGCTAGGAATGGGTAGAGGTGGCGATTTTTTATTCTGGAATCGAAATCATTTCTTTTGATATTAATATAGATGGCTGAATAATAAATAATTTGGTTGTCAGTCAAAATCTTTGATTATATTTAGTAATATTTCTAAGTTGATACCGCAAATGCTAAAATAATAGACATGATACAAATATAAAATTAAAAGCGAACACAAGGTCAAGATGACAAAACAACCGAATGATATTAAGATAGTTTTACTGTATTCTATTTTATATGTTCATCGCCTCCGTGGTCTAGTGGTTCAGAGCTTCGCTCTCGACCCGGAAGTCGTGGGTTCGATTCCCGCGTTGGAACAACAAAAAATGTTGTTTTCAAGTTTGGTTAGGACAATGCAGGCTGATCACCTGATTGTCTGACAAGAAAGATGATCCATGCGTCGGATGGGCATGTAAAAAGTCGGACCTGCGCCTGTTCTCTCGCCAGTCGTGTCGGTTTACCGTCCCATTGGGTTATGAGAGTAAAAGAAAGAGAGAGTGCATCTGTGTATTGCGCACACACTTAGGCACTATAAAATAACTTCTGCGTAGCTGGCCTGGTCTCAATGAAATCGGCTACCGACACCGAAATCGGTGAGGGGAGCTATTATTATTATTATGTTCCTGTTGTTTTATATTATCAGGATGTTAAATTATTAAAAAAATGTATGTACAAAGCGGTCAAGGTAGAGCCGTGGTCGTACCCGCTAAATCAATCTAAGCGTCACCTCACACAAAAATACGGTAGAAAAAGGAGAACTTGAAAAATAATAATATTCGTCTGCTATTGAAATATACAATCCCAATAGCGGGTACGACCACGGCTCTACCTTGATCATTTTTGTACCTATGCATATCTGGATTTAAAATTGAATTATTTTCTTGTTTCAGCCTTTTTAGACCACTTTTTTCGAAGTCAGGTTATAGTTAATAGTTTTTAAACTTTTTTTTAATATAATGAAATAATTTTTTTTTATTCTGTGATCATAATCAATAGACAATAAACTATAAAATATTTGCATAATTTCAGCGCCTATGTCAAATTCAATTTCCTTGTCTGCATCTTCCTAGCCCCCTGGCGCGATGTTAGCAAGACGTTTGGTAAGAGTGGCAAGGATCGGATGATGGCGCGTCAGGGCGTGACTTAATTAAGGGCGGCTAATTAATAACAATAACTCGACTGATCCGCCAGATGCCGCGAGGAAACTCACTAATTGAAGCCCAAGTTAAAACATCGAGATGTAATGAAATCGTAACGCACAATCTGCGCTTAAGAAAATTACGAGAAATGCATTTAATATTTATTGAACAGAATTTTGATATTGACGACCTCTGTGTTGAGTGCGTGCTCTTGTCGGTCGCGGGTTTGAATCCCGAAACATCAAAAAGCTTTCTAACTTCCCAAATCATGGATGTGTATAATCACATTAATATAGTGTCGTGTATGTATGTTAGACAGAAAAATTACTGAACAGATTTAGATGAAATTGGGTATAGTAGTAGTTTGCATGATGAATTAACACATATTATTATACTATTCTTTACGGAATTAAATTGTACCGTTTCTGCGGCATTTCATGTTGCGAGTACGAAGTAGCCGGGTAGTATAATATTTTAAATATGTGTTAGGTATAACAGTAACAAATATGTCTCCGTGGTTTAAAAATTTGACAATAGAAAGCATTATTTGGAATCTAAAAAATATATGCTCAGTATAAAAGTAATAATATGTTTCTGTTGTTTATAAATGTGACAAAAGAAGCACTTTTGGTCTGTTAATACATTTCGCAAACTTGTTGCTAATTGTTAAAAACGACTTACAATATTTTAAGACGCACGCTATCCAACGTGCGTCTTAAAGTAACCACTTCGCAACAAATATTCTTAGACAAAATAAAAAAAGCGTTACAGAAATAAACCTATCAAAAGGCGACATTGCAAAACATTTCGGCGAAAATTCATTAAACTGTACACACGTAATACAGGCAGAAGCCTCAAACTCGCAATTATTTATTGAAAACAACTTGTCTGGAGCAAATTATGGACGCCCTTCAACTGCTAGGGCTGGGATCAAAGGCGCTTTGTTTTATCTGTACTTCTAAACTCCAGTCCTACGGCTTCGTGTTACTTATAAGATGTGTTTCATAAGAAATGTATCCAATATTTTTGTGTTCATAATTGGAATGATTGTGTAACGCAAGTTTCATTTAGGGGGTGACGAAATATATTATCGAATCTTCTCGAATTGTTGTTCCGAAATTAAAATGTTTAAAACTTACTTCAGAACCTTTAGTATTTTTAAACCCCGACGCAGAAAGGATGGGGTGTTATAAGTTTGACAGGTGTGTATAAATGTGTATGTGTCTGTCTGTGGCATCGTAGCTCGAAACGGAAGATCCGATTTTAATGTGGTTTTTTGTTTGAAAGCTATATCAGTCGAGAGTGTTCTTAGCTATGTTTGGTGGAAATCGGTTCAGGTCTTCAAGACCATCAGGTCGTTTTTAGGTGTGATAAGAATGTTACACGCTAAGGGTTTTTTTTTAATTTTTAATTTAGTTTTAATATATTTATTTATACATATCATAAAATGCTGTATGCGTTCTAAATAATTAACAATAAATTATGATTTTCAATTCCACGTTTTTGAATTATCACACTAATCACACTAATATTATTTATAAGGCGAAAGTTTGTGTTTATGTGTGTGTATGTTTGTTTCATCTACGTCTAAACGGCTAGAGTGTTTTTTATAAGATTTGCATTGAGTTATAACTACTAGCGTAATATTAGTACGCTAGTAATATTAGTTAAATGAAGATTTGGCATGAAGTTAGACACCCTGGATTAACACATAGGGTACTATTTACAGCAGAAAAATGTACGACTCCGTCGAGATTTAATTTTGCGCGTACGGAAGAAACTTCTAGTATGATATTAAAGTACAGTATACAGTATACAGTTTCAGTACAGTATACAGTTGTACGCTTTGGAGATTTTTTTGCTATTCCTTATAATTGTCCTGTGGGAGTAGAAGTGGAAGCCCCAAAGGGAGATCTCCGACCGAGCGAGATGGTATGCTCGGTCAGGCCGAAGCCCACTCTAGTTTTCAGACGTCGTTTATATAGCGCCGGACTTAGAAAACTTCGATAGCGCGATGCAGGATTGTGGCGCTAGTATTACCGTTACAGTCCCATTCACGCCCACTTGAAAAATCCACCGTATAAAATCGATTCAACAACGAACCTTTCAACAGCTGAGATAAAGTCGAACACACGAGGTAGATCGTAAAGTCGACACTTTACGACGCTCTCGAGTCTCGAGTTCCGATCGTCGGAATGAGCGTAACTTGTTCTTACATAAAGGATACTTTTTCTAGCTTATGATTGCCTCAGAAGTTTTGTAAACAAACAAAAAATTACGACACATTCAATTGACAAAAAGAAGTGAAAAAATGTGTGACTTATTATACTTATAAAACTTATATTAGGTAGGATATATTAGGTAGGACTATAAATCCTCTTACTAAAACTAATACTTAACTTACATTGACGTAGAGTTGCTGTAACGCGTTATGTCTTTCATACATTAACTAATTTTCCCTTTTTTAAGATACCGATTATCTTAACATTTTTAATTATTACGTTTACTGCCGATTTCACCAACGCATGTTAAATTAAATTACCAGGCCTTCTCATTCATTTATAGGAATCACGACAGGATCAACATGATATTTAACGAAGGATTAACTTTAACATTGCTTGGTGAAACACGGTATTATAAATATACCAATATATGAAAATATCGTACTGTGTGAAGCTACCCGCCTTTTCGCGTTAGCGCGCGCGAATTTGTATACATATTTAAACAATTACATTATATAAATTTGTACCTTAATTTAAAAAAAATAGACATGAATATTATTGAAAAACATGACGCGTCTTTTCACTCAGCAATATAATTTTAGCTTAAGAATACAACCAACTTATTATAGATACAATATACACATAACTATAAATATAGCGGAAAAAAAGTAAACACCTCCGGTGCATAATGTGGTCATTAGAGCCGTATCTATATTTGCGCAACCGCCGGGACATGTGTAACTCAATAAACGGGGATTTAGCTTACAATTGAGTGAAATATTATCACTCGCATATGCCCCAGGGGCGTGTTAGTTCCGCATTCAATGCTCAAAATATTTCAATTCGTGCGCGTTATTACAACTGCTATCTGTTATTATGAATTATATACGAATATGTTGTTAAATTGAGGAAGAAATATTATGTGAATTATCTTTTCAGTTGG
The DNA here is from genome assembly GCA_905187575.2 of Celastrina argiolus. Lineage (NCBI taxonomy): Eukaryota > Metazoa > Arthropoda > Insecta > Lepidoptera > Lycaenidae > Celastrina > Celastrina argiolus. The sequence continues at coordinate 6,705,265 of LR994595.1, forward strand.
GTTTCTTGACTGCAATTTAAATTATCATATAACGATTACATGTTATTTATGCAACTTATGCTTGTCTAGTCGGTCTTACAAAGCTTGAATGCAGACATTTAACATTTTACCACCTTTCTAGAACTTTTTATTTTTATTTATTTAACAATTTGTTGTGCACATAAGCAAGCAACAGATTAAACAGAAAGAAATACGACACAAAAGTACTGCTTATCTCTAAAAGAAATTTCTTACAGCACTCCTACAAACTTTTTTCACAACAACAACAAATTTTGTAGCGTTATCTTTACGATTTTTTACATCATTGATTTAATTTATATAATGTATCACCGCACAAAAGCATCGGTTATTATTACATTTACATCATAACTATCAGCACGAGCCCCGTTTTTTAACCATATCATTTAAATTCGGTAATGTTCGACTAATTCAGTGTAATAGGGGCAACGAACAATGGCGTCAGTCAGACAAAAAACATGACATCTCTATAAAGTCCCTTAATGTTTCTACTATTCTTTATGACTTTTATGATGTAGAATTATTATCTGCATTATTATTATTATTCGTACGATAACAGAGTTATAAATCAGTGGAACGAGTACACGTGTACCTAATATTGTAGATTATAACATATTTAACACTTTTAAGTAAACAATTAAAATTATTAATAGAGTGTTTTCTATATGTTGTAACAAATATATAGAAACTATTAAGTTGATATTAATAAATTATTTATTTGCAAAATGACAAAGACAAAAACAGTAGAGTTCCTAACTCTACAAAAAAGAAATATGCAAAATGGTGGTTTTACCGCTTGACCGGTTTCTTCCAGACAACCTCGGTGTGTTTTTTTATTCAATTTTGATTTAAGGTCTTTTATAAAAATTACATGACAGTCTTATAAGGTATATAAAATATAAGTAAAATTTACTGCCTTATTTTTATATAATTACTCACCGCCAAGAACAATCGTTATTTTCACTATCAATTTTTAAATGATGTCCATGCATTTTTTCCCTCCACAAATTTTTAAAAAGCTGTGTTTTCGATATTATGACAATGGACAATTCCGAAAAACTTGTCATAATCCATTATTCTATCCCCCAGATAAATTAATCAACCTAAATGGATCTGTAAGTAAGTCTGCAAATCCTGTACAATTAAGTTGGCATCATTACTCCAACGGATCTCGGTAAATCGACAATATCTGTTGAGGCGCGTGCCGCGTAATCCCCTAACCCACGCGTGAGAAGTGAATCGTGGGGGTCCAGAAGACCACTTACTCGTTTCGAAGTCGGTGTTGCCAGTCACCATTTTTCCCTAATGTTGGGTTAAAAGTGGATATGTTGTGTGTATCATGTAAAATTACTGCACTAAAATGTTAATATTATTAATAAATTGGAAATATAGAAATTTGTGATATATGTTCTTTCCTGATATGGACAATAATAACCTCTAATACATAGTAACAAAAAATGTTATTATTTTAATTATCTGTGATTGTACCGATGTGATTGTATAATATGTTTCAAAAATAGGATATATTATTGACTGTAATATAAAAAAAACTATGAAATAAGTTTAAGTAAGAAATACTTTTGTGATACCGTGTATCTAAATTTTGTATTGGCTATTAGTATCTGGTTTATCATTTTCATTTCATTTATTTGCTTTAAAAGTGGTAAGTACAATATATGGTTACAAAATTTACGAGGTCAGGAACTTTTAGCTACACATTAACACATATAGCATGCAGACATTTAAAAAACTTAATCTTAAGTCAAGGTTTGTATCTGTAATAAAAATATGAAAATTTGTTTAAGGTCATTTTATTTTTCGAAAATACAATTTTACTATTAAGATTTAAATTATGGTAGATGAACTATAGTGTTTTATAGTTTCCATTCGGGGTGATTAATATTTGTAGTCGGCAACACTGCCCTTCGTGTCTTAGGATTGATAGTGCGAGGGTTGTCGCTGAAAGTTAATTCGTGTTTGATGTCACTACAGTCTATTACGCTCTGGAAATGCGGTTTCCCTGACACCCCAAATTGAACGATATAAAAACATATTTTTAAATTTACTGCCTTATTTTGGGGGACAGCTCTGATATACTGCGACTGAAATAGCAATAACAGAACTGTGTAGCAGTTTAAGTGACTACATAATCCAGCCGTTATCCATTTACCGTTTCTGACTGTATTTTATTTGGTATGATATACATAATATTAGAAACAATAATATGTCATTAGTCGATTCTGGAATAAATAGCTCTAATTCTTAAATACAATTAAAGTTGTTAGTTTAATTGTTGGAATACTAGATTATATTACTACACTTTGAAATAGGTTCAATAAATGTATTTTGCAATTTCAGATAGGTACTTACTTCAAATAACAAATTCCATTCTTTAACTTTTCCACTAAGAAATCGCCCATCTTGATTCTGGACGCAACGTATGGGCGTTGTATCGCGACATATAATAATAATAAAAATTCTTTATTTAAACATAAAATTACATAGTAGGTACATTAATGAAAATAAAATCAATACATGTTCAAATCCGTCAATTTGAACAAATTTTGATTTTATTTTCATGTTCAAATTGACGGCCGCGCTTCCTGAATTTTATAAACACATATTTTTTCAGCCCATTAAAGACGATCTAGATAGAATTATCGCAATATAGTAATAAGTTCCTTGTCATTAGGCGGACACGGTCGCCGATCGCCGCGACCCGCGACCCACAGTCCATCTAGACGGAGATCCCAGGGCCGCCAGCCTACCCTAATATTCTTACTGATAAAATATAATATAATTATAATTTTATAGTATGAATTAATAGTGCAAACCCGCTAGGGCACCAAAAGTAAAAAAAAAATACTAACTTTTCTTAGCGACTTTCAACTGATTCGTTAGTAATTATAGTAGAACAATGACAAATAATAAAAAAGTTTAATTTATATCGGTTCAGACTTATTTTTAAGTAGCTTTTTGAAAAAAATGCCAAATCATCCATGTAGAAACAAAATAATTATAAATTACTTTAGTTTATTCTTTGTCTTGTTCTTAAACCACAAAATAAGATTGATACTCCATAATGACGCGAAAATGGCGGTTATTTTTATTTTATTTATTGACACAACAGAACAATATTTGGCACATTAATAAAAATTCAAAAAAGTATGGTGCTCAAAGATAAAATGAGTTCTAATGATGAAACGGTGTGCCAAGGTTTATTGAATATTTTGAGACTATAAAATATAGGTACAAGGGCAAGCTGCAACAGCATTCTGAAAATGATAGCAGATAGGTTAGACTCTGCAGTTCTGAGTCGCTTCATCGATCTACATAAATTGTGAGATGTGTGGATCGTTGAATTAACTCAGAACCTTATGTGTACATTACTAACATAGATATTTAGTTCTAAATTATAAGATTACTAACATATTATAATAATATGGACTGTAATTGTCTGAAATAAATAATTTATATTTTTTTATTTTTATTTTATTTTTATTTATTATTATATTATATACATTTTATCAATAACTATAAAAAGTGTAAAATAAATTAGTGATAATACTTTAGGGTGTTTATGTGCCTCCTATGTAGAGTATTCTGTGAAAGTACCAGCGCTGTAAGACTTATATACTTATATACTTTTGACTTTCATGTTTCTATTGTAAATGTCCAAACGTCATAAATTTGCTCATACAATAATTAATTTAATTAAATTAAAATTAAAATTACTGTTTCAGCGCTGGTACTTATACAATTAACTCTATATACGGGCCCATACACATCCTAAAGTCATGGCCTACCATCCCATACAATCTATGTTTAATATGCCGAATTATGTACAAATATTGACATTAAAATAAAGATGAGCATATTTTTAAGCATAACATCACATTAAGCTAAATTTAACGTTTTAATTAAGAAGAAGATACGAAACGAAATTAGTAATTACTAATTAGTATTTTCCAATAGTGGCGCTAGATGGCAGTTTCCGGAATGTGCCTGGACTTCACCCTTTGCCAGTCGCATTGCCAGAATAGGGGTATACCATTTTCTAGTACTAGGTCGTGTCTCTGTTATATATCTACTTTGTGCTAAAGTATTATCACTCATTAATATTGCAGCCTTTATAAGGGCGGTCTGGCGTGCCCGGGATCTCAGTCTATAAGGGGTATCCGCTACCCTCGGCAGTCGCGACACGCGGCCGTCATACACAGCTTTATAGTTTATAATTTCATCTACTGTGTGTTCACTGTTCTGTTTCCCCTTTATGTGGGTGCACACTGGATGATTTTTGTACTGCGTTATATTTATTTATATATTTACTCTCCAAAACATCCAAATCTATCTTAACAGGATCTTCAAGTAATTCGACAAACAATCACGTAATTTATATTTAATATTAAGCACATTATAGTTTTAAATTGTCTATATAAAAATGCAGAAGATAATTTTAATGGCGTTATATGTTTTTACTATTTTAACCGACTTCCAAAAAAAGTAGGAGGTTCTCAATTCGGCCTGTTTTTTTTACTTTAAGATTTAAATTATATTTATCAAGAAAATGTAGTAGTTCTATTGACCTTCACTAAGCTCATGTTGCTGGGGTGCTATCGATAAGATCCTAAAATTCTTAGGTTCTCTAACGGGAGATGATCATCGTCGTTACAAAATTTTACATCACATTATATCCTACAGGCAACATTAAATATTTTTAAGGGCCGATTTTTCAATCGTCAGATAACTTTTATCTAAGGAATAAATATGTGACTTTGGCAGATTTTGTAAGGAACAAATGTCAAAGTCACATGTTTATTTAACAGATAAAAGTTATCTGACGATTGAAAAATCGGCCCTAAAAGAATAACCAAAACTAGCCTATAATACTTTTTTTATATTTACAATATTAAATTAAATTAATTAAAATTAAAATTAAATTAAACCAAAATTACATTCTTCACTAGCTGTATTGTCTACTGTTGTAAAAGTGAATGTATAACAAAAGCACGTACTGTGTCCCCGATGTTATTACAGCTATATCCGAGATGACAATAAATCATCTAATTTGGCAACGGAGCGGACTCCGGACCGCGTACAATCGTAATATTACGAACAGAAAATTGCAATTTACGTTACGACAGTTTATCATGTTCTGCGTTTAGATTACAATGTAAAATGTCGTATCTGGAACTGTCTTATTATTTATGTCGTGCATGCTACAGCTAATATTGGGCGTTTTACTCGACTGCGAAGCCAAATGGAAAGTAATGATTATATCAGTCTATGTTTGTTCAACTGTAACGCCTAAACTACTTATCCGATTTCAATAATAAGGTGTCAATATATTCGTATTAGGAGAGATTACAAAATACTAACGGCCGTTTCTGGAACGCTATTCAAATATATTAATACTAACAGTGTGTTCCTCGTTACGCTCTGAACGCTCAGATCATTCAAAACGCACACAGTCGTTTCTTTAGCACAACAATGTACTTAAATTTTGAAATTTTCGATCTGATCGCTTTACTGCTAGTGGAACGACTGACAGATGTTGAATTTTGACACTTCTCGTTTATCTAATAAATTCTTATTATTTATATTAAAAATTATCAACTTCAATAATAATACAAAAGAATCCTTAATAAATTTCCTCCACGTTAACTTAAAAATAACATTGAGATCAGTGAAATCTGTCAAATCCAAGTAAACGTCAAAAAATGTACATTTTGCCTCAAGTAGGGAGCTGGGTAGAAATATGCAAAATGGCGTGATCATTCTGAGCGTTTTGAACAGTTTTTGACAGCGACAGTGCGTGTGGAACACTAGTGAAAACAGTTCAAAACGATCCTAAACAGTGCTAAAGAAACGCGAATCTGAACGAAAAAAACGTTCAAATCGTTTATACTTAGCAAGTAAAACGAAGTGTAACATGGCACTAATTGCCAAGAGATTATAATATTTTTAACCGACTTCCAAAAAAAGGAGGAGGTTCTCAATTCGTCTGTATGTTTTTTTTTGTTTAAAGTTTTTCATTATACGTTTTTCTTGGCATCGTAACATGAAGCGAGTAATGATCTAAGTTAATTATCTAAGTTATCTAAGTCAATCTAAGTATCAGCCCAAGTAGATAAAGGTATTCCTTTGTACTAGGATGTGTACTTAGGTCGATATAGCGGTGTATACTGTATGGTTAACAATAGCTAGAATACAAATGAGTCAATTCACTCAATAGGCGATAGCGAGATATGGACGATAGCTGTGTGTACAATACGCATACTAGGTTATATATGTTTACATATAATGCCCTCTAGAATGTTCTAGTAGCAACATAGGCATAAAACAGTAACGTCGTTTTTTAAAACAAGTTGTTATTGGTTCAGTTTTGTTTTCTAAGGGCTGATTTTTCAATCGTCAGATAACTTTTATCTAAGGAATAAATTGTGACTTTGGCAGATTTTGTATGGAACAAATGTCAAAGTCACATGTTTATTTAACAGATAAAAGTTATCTAACTATTGAAAAATCGGCCCTAAGACAAACTCATCTAAGATTTACTTACATATTGATTACTGACACAATAATTGTCAAGTTCATGTTTCTATCTACACTCAACGACCATATTATAGTTTAAACTTTAAAAAATTATTTTGAATTATGGGCGATTCGCGAGAGACCACAACTACAACCTCAACCAACCTCTACTTATTTGATACAAGATATTAATTTGTATTTACACATTGGATTTTGGTGATGTGTGTGGTTAAATTATGTGTGTGTACATATAAATAAATAAATAATTATTATAATAATAAATTTCCATATTTTTTTTTTTTAATATCAAAGTAATGTATATTTTCGGCTATATGATTGAAATTTATATACAATACTAGCTGCCCCCTTCGTTGAGCATATACACAGTTTGTAACAACGTTAAAATCTTCCCGGGACTTCCAAGAATATTTCAAGACCAAAAATAGCCGAATCGGTTCAGTCGTTCTCGAGTTTTAGCGAGACTAACGAACAGCAATTGATTTTTATAGATATAGATTTTAATGTACAATACTTTTATGACTCTTTGTTCGTATAAATCTCGCAGCAGATGTCGTTCGTCCGTGCCGTAACATTATCGAAGGCGTGGCAATGGTAGATAAGTAGATTTGTGACAGGACTACAGCGGACATAAATTTGTGAGCACAAACACCAGCGGCTTAGCTTCCGAGCAAACACGGGGAAATGACACTAGCGAGGGGTGTCGCTTATTAGCTTATACCCCGCTAATGGTAGACATTAGGCAGTACTATCGGTTATGAAAAATGTTGGCATTATTTCAAGTCTAGTGTATAGTACTGTATTAGGTTGGGGAAAAAGTTGCTTCGCATTTGAAATAAAAATTGAAAAGGTTTTTTTATAAAGTTTATTTACAATTGACTAAAGTATACAGGTGCCATTTTGTTTCATAACTTACGCCAGCGTGTTGGTAGTGACTTGATCCCATTGCTATAAAATTATTGGGGCCTCTGATGAAAAAACTGCGACAAGTGGTTTTGGCAGTCCTCTTGTGATGTCAACCTGACACTGCCTAAGGAATTATGCAGCGACCGTAACAGGTGGAAATCTGAAGGTGCTAGGTCAGGACTATACAGCGGATATATACACCTCCCAGCCAAACTCCCAAAAATTTTTGATGAGTGGCTAAATATGTGTGGGGTCTAGCGTTATCATGGTGAAAAACTACACCCCTTCTGTTGATTAATTTCAGCCGCTTTCTCTCAACTTCACGCTTTAATCTCATCAGTAAGAATCATAAAATCAAAAAAGCTTAAAATAATATTTATTGAAGGCGGTTTTCTAAACGTTGTTATGTGTCGAATAAGAAAAGAATCACCCAAATCAGATCATTAATCTCAGAGTAATCGGTAACATACATAAAAAAGGCTGAATTGAGAACCTCCTCCTTTTTTGGAAGTTGGTTAAAAATACCAATAACAAACACTTACGTTGCATTCAAAAAGTAACTTGACATACAAATATAGCGATATTGTTTCATTGTGTTTTTGCATCGTATCCTTTGCTTTAATATTTTTACTAATAGGGGGTCAGATATTTTGAGTGGCGTAGCTTAGCTAGGTGGCAACGCAACACACGCGCTACAAAATTCGTTCCGTTCCGATTCAATATGATCGATAAGTAAACAAAGTATTGGCGGCTATAATAATGCTTTCAACATAAAAATCACTTATTCACCGCGGTATGATGATAATGACACATTACTTTAGTTGAATTTCAATTTGTGTTCACATTTAGATCACCTTGATTCGGAACATACAAGATGTTCACGAAACCCAGACATTCAAGGTAAGAGATCCTCGACAGATTGGCCATGGACCGGAAGGATGTGGAATTCCTCAAGTTCTGTGACCTGGTGGCAGGTGAGGTCTGCTGCAGTCGGCGCGTGCGCGGGGCACAATGCAGCGGAAGACCCGGCAGATGTCGCCGCCATCTTGAGACGTTTTATTGACCTCACTTTTCGGATATGAATGAATGAATTTTTTACGAAGAATTCCGGGAGGAAAAAATTAATATTCTTTATGCTCATTCAATCTTAAGAGGCAATTTTTAATATGCATGTGTGCTGAAGACAGGATTGTGGTACTTGGCACAATTTGAATTGCTATATGCAAAGTTGAATTATTATGTTGAGTTATTAGGTAGGGTAGGTACTTTTTAAAAGAATGAGATTGTAAAATCTCATTAGAGAAAGATTTTACAATCTCATTTTTTTTAAAAGTACCTACCCTACGCCATTACGAGCCCACTATTCTATGACTACTGAAACGATAGTTAAATTAAGTGGCGCTCAAATCACAGGCTGTTCTTGTCATTCCGCCAAGCAGTGACAGTGACATACTATTAACTTTAATTACTGTTTCAGTAATCGGTCAGACTTGGATTTTTGGATTTCTGTAGTCTAATAATAATGATTAGCTGTTTACCAAGATTTTGTCGTGTTATTGCATTTGACATGACAAGTTTTAGCCTACGAAAATTATTTCTTTGTTTGTATTTATGCGTGCCTCTGCTCGTCAAGATGGTAGATAAAGTAGGGTAACGCGCCAAACCGGTTACTTCTGGTATTTCAAGTTGCACCGCTATTATGTCTAACGATTTTACATCTAATCATAATATTAGGAACAAAAGCCTCGCATTTGAGCCCCTCAAATATAATGTCAGGCGTTTCCGCCTATCATAGAATAGGCACGCGTCCTCGCCTACATGCACGCTCACACACACCCATACACCCATACACAGCCCATACACCCATACACCCATACACACCCATACAGATAAGAACACGCGCCAAATTGAGTGCGTAATGAATGAGCCCTAAAATAAACCGACATACAAAGCACTCATCTTGAATTACACGGTTTTGTATGGGAAGGAAGTAGGAAGGCAGCTGGCTTTGACTTCTTTTTCTTGTGTTGGTAATGATGGTCTGCAGTGCAGCCATTGTCAGCGTGTCCTGTCGCGTGCTGGGGTAAGTAGGTGGAAAGGTGTTGCAATATGAACTCCGATCGTTGGGTGATAAAAGAATTCGCGCATTGTCCTTTCCGTACGTAACGGTTCGATAATTATAAGTTGTTTTTCCTCTATCCATCTAAGGGCTCGTCCGAATAATATGTGTGCGCTACGCTTCATCATCATACTGCGTAAGTATGGCTCGTACCACTAAGTAGATGATAAAATAGGTACGGAGAGTCCCTACAAGGGGAATATAATATGTAATTCTTTGTACTGTACAAATCTTTAAGCTTTTTATGACATTGTACACAAATTGAGCAATAGTAACCAGGACCCGGGGACGCAGAAAATTACGGGACTCATACACACCCTATAGTATTATTACTCATTTATTTTACACCTCGTATCTCGTATTTCAAGGACAATTTTCAACCGCTTATTGATTCCTTTTCTAAAAGTCTAGAAATATTTGAAAATAAAACTAAACTTTGTTTATTTAGTAGAGGATTTAATAGACAAGACGTTAAAGTATGTGTTAAAGGTAATAGACTGGAAGTTGAGGATTCTATAAAATATTTAGGAATTTGGATTGATCGGTCTCTTAAATGGGGTAAACACATTAACGAAATTTCTAAAAAAACTGTTAGGTTTATTAATATACTTAAAGTGTTGTCTGGGTCTGGCTGGGGCTTACATCCTTCCCATTTAAGAAAACTGTACATTTCTATAGTTCGCAGTCGTCTAGATTATGGGAGTTTTCTTTATGACACGAGTGTTAAATCTCATTTGGTAAAAATTGACAAAATTCAAAATCAGTGTATGCGCGTGATAGGTGATTTTATAAAAAGCACTCCAATACATGTAATGCAAAATGAACTTTGTTTGCAGCCTATGCATTTACGTCGTTATTATCTCGGTGGAAAATTCTGGTTACGATGCTGTAGTATTCGTAGTAGTATGAATATAGAACTTATAGATCAACTTGCTGTTCACAGCAGTAGACCAGGTTATTGGAACCGTAAAAGGAAACCACTCATTACTGAAGTTTATAATTCATTCCGATCGATTTCTATATATGCTTCCCCTAAATTAGAAATGTTTAGTCTTGATACCTGGATGCAAAACATTAACTTAGATAATAGGGTTTCATTTTTTGTAGACGGAATTATTATTCCTAAAGGATCATTGGATGTTACTTTCTTAAAACTTCTATGCAGCGAATTTATCAATACAAAATTTTATGGTTTTTATCATATTTATACAGACGGCTCCAAAGGGAGGGATGGCTTGGGTGCTGCAGTATTTGACCCCCAAAAGAATACCGGAATTAAATTTAAAGTAAACAGTAATGTTTTCATAATGTATACAGAATTAGTTGCATTGTCAGAAGCACTTGGTTATATAAGAGGTGTCAATCATAATAAATTTGTTATCTTAACAGATGCTAGAAGTGCTCTTCAACATTTAGCTCGGTGCACCTCGAGTTTTCGAGGAGTACCGATAGCTTACACAATTTTAGACACCATGCGAGATTTAGAAATGTCAGGAGTGACAGTTCATCTTCAGTGGATCCCGTCTCACGTGGGGCTAGAGGGTAATGAAGCGGCGGATCGGTTGGCCAATGAAGCAGTTTTTGATGGTATAAATTACAATATTGTTCCCTTTTATACTGACGTATTACCTAAACTAAAAGAGAAGGTCCACAAGCTTTGGTCTAAGTATTTTGATTGTGTATCAGCGAATAAAGGTATCTGGTATAGAACGTTGCGGTCGGAGCCATATCGTTATCCATGGTTCCACAGTAGTAAATTTAATAGGAAAACTCTGGTCATTGCCTTTAGGATACGATCTGGACACATTCCACTTAATAAGTTTGCGTTTTTAATGGGGAAGACCGCATCCTCCAACTGCGATGTGTGTGGCAATATTGAAGATGTCTACCACATTCTGGTGGAATGTGCCCGGAACGAATCATTTAGAAGTTGTATTTTCAATAATTCAATGTTTAAAAACGTGGGAGGCTGTAATATTGCATTGTCAGTGCCTACGTCTAGTGATGCTATAATTTTGTATAAATTAGTTAAAGCTGGTCTAGATGTAAGACAGTAATATAAGTATATAATGTAAGACATTAATATAAATAGTGTAGTAAATGTGTTTGTAGCCATATGAGGACGACATGGTCGCTTCACATTCCACTTAATAAGTTTGCGTTTTTAATGGGGAAGACCGCATCCTCCAACTGCGATGTGTGTGGCAATATTGAAGATGTCTACCACATTCTGGTGGAATGTGCCCGGAACGAATCATTTAGAAGTTGTATTTTCAATAATTCAATGTTTAAAAACGTGCCTACGTCTAGTGATGCTATAATTTTGTATAAATTAGTTAAAGCTGGTCTAGATGTAAGACAGTAATATAAGTATATAATGTAAGACATTAATATAAATAGTGTAGTAAATGTGTTTGTAGCCATATGAGGACGACATGGTCGCTTCACATTCCACTTAATAAGTTTGCGTTTTTAATGGGGAAGACCGCATCCTCCAACTGCGATGTGTGTGGCAATATTGAAGATGTCTACCACATTCTGGTGGAATGTGCCCGGAACGAATCATTTAGAAGTTGTATTTTCAATAATTCAATGTTTAAAAACGTGGGAGGCTGTAATATTGCATTGTCAGTGCCTACGTCTAGTGATGCTATAATTTTGTATAAATTAGTTAAAGCTGGTCTAGATGTAAGACAGTAATATAAGTATATAATGTAAGACATTAATATAAATAGTGTAGTAAATGTGTTTGTAGCCATATGAGGACGACATGGTCGCTTCTCTTTGTGTACCAAGTCCTTAATAAAGATTAAAAAAAAAAAAAAAACTATGCACATAAAATAGATTGTATACCTATAATAGAGTAGAATAGAATAATTATATCTATGGACGCTTCACACCACGTCAATCTGGCCCCGTGCTAAGTATCCGAAGAACTTGTGTTACCTTGTACCAGACAACGGAAATATACTTATTTAATACTTTTATACTATACACATATTTAAAATTTTTATTATATTATACTCAAATTTAATACACATCCAGGAACATTGAAAACTTTTTGTTCCCTCGGCGGGATTCGAACCCGCGACCTCTCGAACACCAAGGCACTCAACTACTGCGCTACGGAGGTCGTCAAGATATATTTATGAGTCAAAATATTTCATCAGTCAAAATATATTAAAATAGAATATAATTATTCCCTATTGATGAGGTAACGATGCAACCCCTAGTACGTGATAATAATTATAGCATCAAGTAGCGTTACCTTAGATTGACCGGTTTAAATCTTATCCACTTATCTTCGGATGGGTTCTGCATGCTAGTAATTAGATGAAATTGGCACTAGACCCTCGGCTGTGCTTGTCGGTGCCAGGACAGACAGTTTGTTGCGTAAATAGAACGAGAAATTCACTTGGTACAGTCACTGGTATTATCTATACTAATAAGTATTATAAAGCGAAAGAGTTTGTTTGTTTAAACGCGCTAATCTCAGGATCTACTGGTCCGATTTGAAAAATTCTTTTTTTGTTGAATAGTCCATTTACACTACGACCAATAGGAGCGAAGAGTCAGTGAGATGTTGCAAAAACGGGGAAAATTATTCACATACACAGGACTTTCGTTGCGTGCGCTGCATAAGGTAAAAAAATATGTATGAAAGAATTATTACTTTTTAATAATCATAATAACAAAAACCAACGTGAGCAATGAAAAGATAATCGCGATAGTGTTGCCGACAATCACCCGAACGAAGTCGCGGGCACAGCTAGTTTTTAAACTTATTTTTATTAAAATATATATTTTTTTATTTAATTGCTTATAGCAATTCGATTTGATACAGAATGTAAAGCATATATTTCTTATTTTTATGGGAAGTAATGGTGGGGTGTTATTCATGGAGACTTTTGTCTATATATAGAAATTTGATCCATAAACTGGATGGGTAATCAAAGACATCATTGAAGGTGATATGTAACAGAACTCTGGTTTCGAGAAATATGAGTTCAAACTGTCACTTAAACATTCTAGAATACGTCGTAAGTCGTATTCAGTACATAAATCTAAATATCTGTTTCCAGAATACTTAATACGTTACTACATATACTAAAATGTTAAGGTGACAATTAAAATGCAACGAAAGTCCCTAAATGTGAATAATTTTTCCCGTTTTTGCAACATTTCTCACTGAAACTTCGCTCTTATTGGTCACAGCGTAATTTTATATAGATTAAAGCCTAAAAAACAATTTTTCAAATCGTACCAGAGATTAGCGCGTTTAAACAAAAAAACTCTTCCGCTTTATAATATGAAGTAGGTATATAATATGAGTATAGATAATTATCCTTGTAACATGACTAGGTCGGTTACCACCGTCGATCCTGGCTGCACAGGTGAAAATGTGCCGAATAGCTCTAGCTGGTTTGGTTTTAATTAAACGACCACTGAAATTGGTGAACTATTAATATCCTACCACATCACACAGTTCCTCGTATACTGAAAGTCAAAACAAAGTGAAAGATAATAATTAATCTATTCGATTACAGTACGGAGTAGCGGCTGAATTTTCTTTACATTATAACGCCTCCGTGGTCTAGTGGTTTAGAGCACAGCTCTCCCAAGCTCGTGGGTCCAACAAAAGGGCGTTGGAACAACAAAAAATGTTATTTTCATGGTTAGGACAATGCAGGCTGATCAGGTGATCAGCCTGCATTGTCCTAACCAGGGGCCTTACTCTCCAAACTGATTTGATTTTGATTCAGATACGATCATGCCGCGTACTCACTAATAAATTGACATTTGTTTATTTTGGTTCTCAGTCTATTGATATGGTCGGGAGTACAGAAAGTTACGATCTAATAATTTTCTTTATCCTGATTAGTTTCAAAGTAATTCACCAAATAAAGTACGAAAAATCACTGATATCGAACGGATTCGATTGTGTCGGGAGCAAGCCCCCAGATCCACAATCAGGTGATTGTCTGACAAGAATGATGATCCATGCAATAAAGTCGGTCCCGTGCCTGATCTTCCCACTGGGCTACGAGAGTGAAGGAAGAGAGAGTGCTTCTGTGTATTGCGCACACACTTGGGCACCATAAAAATAAATCCTGCGTAGCTATTCCGTTTTCAATGGAACCGGCCACCGTCACTGAAAATTTGTGTGAGAGGCATTATATTCAAGTAAAAATTAATCTTTCTGTGTCTGACTTGAACCTTATTATCATAGTAATAAGGACGAAACCGGATACTACTGCGACATACCATAATATTTATTAGACGAAGATGAAAAATGGTCTACACGTCATTCTCTTCACAATATATTCGGCTTAATGTATGAACTATGAATCATTCTGTATAGTATCGTCTGCGTCAGCAGATAACTCATGTAAGGTATTGACGTTGAGGGATAATAATATCAATATTAAATTATCTCCCAACATCAATACTAATTTCAAATACAAAACTTTTATTACAGCAATGAAACACATTAATTAAAACAAAATATATACTAATAAACATACATACACAAATATTATTCCCCTGTGTGTGTAGCCAATAGCAGCGCTGCGACAGATCTCTGGCCGTTATTCGATTACGACCGAGATCGTTATAAGCGATAAGAATTAACGAAAGCATTATGTAATGAACATATATGACGTGTTCAACTAATATTAACGGTGACTTTCAATAGTGATCAAATCGATTGTCATTATCACTTATAATCGCGGTTATCAGGTATGAAAATTAAATTAATGTACATAGTACATATTGATTCGAATCTAAGGCCCGTATTTATATGGAAGTCTCAAACCCAACCTCACTTGAGAACCTATTTGACAGATAAAAAAACGTATCGTTTCACTTATAAAAGTGAACGACTTTGGTAATCTTACATAGTACTTTATTTTCTTCTCTTTTTATACCGTAATATTCATATTATAGATTACTAGCTGACCTGTGCTCACTTCGTTAAGGATATAAATAGTTTTACACAATCCTGAACCCTAAACATGGAACCCACAACTCTGAACCCGTAACGTGGAACCCACAACCCTAAAACCTGCAACATGGAACCCTCAACATCTAAACCCGCAACGCGGAACCCGCTATCCCGAACCCGCAACGCGCAACTCGCAACGTGGAACCCGCAACGTGGAAACCGTACGCGGAACTCGCATCTAGGTACTGGTAATAGGTACTCTATTACTACCTAGAGTTATTCCTCGTCTGTAGGCCAAGCGGGAACATTTGTCAGCAATATAACGTAACGTAAAAGTATATCAACGAATGATAATAACAATTACATTAAAATCATAATAGCGCTAATACAATTCACATACGGTAACGTTACTATGGCGAAGCTTACAAAGATTCCTTTTTCGTATTCCTTGTTTTATTATAACTGTCGAAGTTTTTGTAAGTTTTATTATAGGCATTCTATGGTTTTTCTGGATATGGCAGAATTTCGTACGAATTAATTTTTTATTTTATTTATCGATTTGGAATACAAAATATTAATCCAAATAGTTTAAACTTTCTTAAATACGGTATTTATACCATTTCATGATTGTTATTTTCCACTTGCAAACAATGTTCTTACCTTGATAACCGTATCATATAGACTGGTAACGACGGAAAATATCGAGTCCTGGTTCAAACCCCGGTGACTATTACGAATTTTTTCTTTCTTTTTCTATTTTTTTAAAATATAATATAGCCTATGTTCAGCGCTGATAGTGAAGCTTTCCAACGGCAAAAGAATTTTTCATATTGGTCCGGTTGTTTCCGAGCCTATTCCATTCAAACAAAGAAACAAACAATCAAATGTTTCCTCTCATCTCATTCAACATTAGTATAGATAGGAAGGAAAGGATAGGACAGACAGAAAACATTAATATAAGTCTAATGTACATTTTTATAATCTATATTTTTACGTTTTGAAAAAGAAAAATATTAAAGTTAACATAATATAAGTAAAGTTCTTCATTTTTAAAAGTGAAAGGGAACGTTTGTTTTATCTGACAAATAGGTTCTCAAGTGAGATTGGGTTTGAGACTTCTTTATTATAAGAGCCTAAGAACTTCACGTGAAGGCTATGAATCGAAGTATTTGCGTGAAAGCAGCAGATTTTAGGACGTTTCTCTTTTAGCTAGAGTTGGTTCGCTGTTGAGGAACTATCATGTTTCTCCTTTGAGGAGAAAGCCCATTTCAGGCCCAGAGCGGACAGCCGTCTTAAGAAGACTTAATTTCTCCAGAAATGTACCATAAAGAGACATGATTTTTGATAACATTCAAATAACCGCCTCTATAATCAGTAATATTCCAATAAAAAAAGGAATTTTATTGGATTATTTGGAACCTAAGTAGAACGTTGAGGTGAAATGTTACCCGATGATAAAACTCTAATCAATCAATCCGAATATCGATTTATAAACAAATAAAATAAACTCATGTAAAATACAAATAACGGGTCACTGTTGGTAATTCTATAAAGAATTAATCAAAAGAAAACATTTATCTTAAAACCAATGTTTACGTTTGTTACTATAAACGATAAGGATTAATAAAAAGTCATATTATATCGATTATTTTTTACGTAATCGATTTATCGATTTCATTTTTTTGCGACAAGCGGCAACACTGATGACTGAAATGTCATTTTTCAAACGAATGTTTTCGACCGTTCACTTGTTGCTCAAAGATGCGTTTTGTTTTGTTTTCGATTTTTTTCACCGCAATCTGGCTTTCTCGCCTGAACTTGTTTCGGCTTTTCACGTACGACTTAGGCATTGTTTTACAAGTTTTGTTCTCTCCTTCTACGATTACTTAGCCCTGGATTAAAGGATTACGCTATTTGATTGTGCATACCAAAATGTCTGAAGGACATTGTTACTTAGTATGTTGTGGTACCTAATAAATAATAATGTTACCGAGAACCGTATTTTAGAGCCCGAAGAATTAAGTGTCGTACAGCAGTGGGTTGCACGGCAGCAGGTAATCATAATATTATAATAAAATGTTTCTATTATTTCTTTCATTATGGTGTAATCGTTAAATCTTTTACGGTTGAAAATATTTATCATTAATGTTAATATGTTTTAGGTGTCAGGCGATAATCTTGTTTGCCACAATTGCTGGGTAGCAATAAC